>CM055116.1:93042396-93642396 GCA_029206835.1 Rana muscosa | reverse complement strand
AACTGCAATAAGAACACTCCAGCTGTCTAGCAGACTCTTTCATGTATTTTCCCAAGATAATCACCAGGCCTCTCTGAGGATCCAGCTTCTTCCGAGCTCTTTCCTTCGGCACGGTCTCTGCCCTTGGTTTTCCATCTTGGTTCAACTTCCCACTCTACTGGGCAGAACAGCTCATGTGGACCATTTCTGGCCTAAATCCAGGCCTCAGCACAAAGCACACGTTGGGCCCCATGCAGCCTACAAGCTTAACAGGTCAGACTACAGACAGCACACTGCCCCAGGTGGAAGCCTGGGGGGGTAGAAAGAGGGGGGCAGCCTCACAAGGTCAAACGCCCAACATTTATGTCCTCCCCAGCATACACCTCTGGCAATAAAACTTCTACTGGTTGCTAAAAAGAACATAAATATTCATAGTCCTGTATTACTGTAGCTTCTTACTATATTAACAGGTACCCGTGACACCTACTGGCAGCAGGCAGAACAACAGCAACACTGAAATTTGGTGTAGACCAAATGTGTGCAGCACTAAATATCAGCTTGGGCTGTTGACCGCCCAGCCAACTAAATTTAGAAAGTAACCTCGGAGGGTGCACTGGTTGGAGGAATATACCTTCTGGCAGGACATTAACAACTGCCGCCTTTTCGCCACATGTAGGAAGTGGAGGGGGGGATCTTTCTATACCAGACATGACACAGATCGAACAAAAAGGGAAATTGGTGGGGCTTTAAAGTTATCCAGCATCTTGTTTGTGCTCAGAAATCCAGCTCAAATACAGCAGCAAAGGCAGAGGAGTTGTGCGGTGTCAATGAACTGTATGGAATATTGTAGAAAATGTTAAAAAGATATCTGTAATTGTAGCAGACTGCAACATTGATAGCCTGTATCAGAGGATGTGAATGAGCTTTGCCCTTGGTCATTCAGTTGTTCAATGGCAGAACTTCAGTGGCCAGTAGAGGCACTAATGTTTCACACTTGAATGACAGAGGATTACCCATAACAACTTGATAAAAAAAAAAATAGTGTTCTGTAACAAGGAACATACATTCCACATTAATAATTATGCTACCAAAATTTGTGCGTGCTGTAAATTGCCGCCAGCATTGTTCCTGTGTTCTTGCTCTAGGCTGCCATTTTGCTGAAGCCCAGAACACCTGAACAGTAGTAAATCATCAGGCTGTCAGCAGATCGAACTCTACAAATTTGGCACAAATGGAGATCAACTGAGTATGTGCAGAGCATGGTGAGACAGTGTATTACTGGAATTTAAACAGTATAGGCACTTACTTTTAATGTTTTACGTAACTATTCCTGCAAAAGGGGCCAACCTAAGTGATCTTTTCTGACTAAAGTTCCATTTTAAAGTTTAACTAAAGGGGAAAGTGAAAGCAATAAAAAAAAATCTTACTGCTTGCTGAGGGCTCTTGAAAGGTAACGAGGCAGGGTGCTGTGATGTGTTCAGGAATCTATGTACAGCACCTTGCCAGTCCCTCCAACCAGCCATGATCTGCCTGCATTGCGTAGAGCAGCCTTTCTCAACCTTTTCAACACAGAGGAACCCTTGAAATAGTCCTCCGGTCTCGGGGAACCCCTGCTAAAAATTTGAACTCTACAACTCGTGATACGTTAGTGTAATGGTCAGTGGGAAGAATGGTCCTTACACTTGTGGTCATTGGGAAGAATTACCTTCTTACACATAGATAAAAAGATCAATGGTGTCAGTGGGAACTTATCTGAGAGGCAGAAATTGCCCAATGCTGAAGGAACCCCTAGTAACCTCTGGAGAAACCCTAGGGTTCCACGGAAACCTGGTTGAGAATCACTGGCGTAGAGGATGTCTACCTGAACAGGAAATCTTCTTTGTTGACACAAACATCATTAAGTAACTATTTTTTCCTCCTTCCAACTGAAAATGGAAATAAAAGATTTGACTGGAATTGGGCTTTAAGCCTCACAATGAACCAAGAAGTAACAATAAATCATAGTACAGTGGAACCTCGGATTGCAAATAACGCGGTTAAATAGCTTTTTTTTTTTTTTTTTAAATCCTGACTCGGTTTGTGAGTGTTGTCTCGCAAAATGAGCAGGATTTAAGCCTCTGTGGTGTGCAGTACCACATTTGGCCAGAGGAGCAGGGGCGCTGGAGCCGATAGGAGCCGTTCGGAAATACTCGGAAATATTCAAAAATACTCTGTTCCCGAGTGTTTCCGAACCTTTTCAAGGGTCTCCAAATGCAGCCGAACGGTTTCCAAGTATTTCCGAATCTCTCCAGCGCCCCCATCTCTGGCCACATGCGGTATTGCATGCCATAGAAGTCAATGTGGAACAAATTATTTTTGTTTCCATTGACTTCTATGGGGAAACTCTCTTTGATATGCGAGTGCTTTGGATTACAAGAATTCTCCTGGAATGTATTATGCTCGTAATCCAAGGTTCCGCTGTATTATACAGTGGTCTCATGCAGTGCCACCTAGTGTTCACCATAGAATACTGTACCCAGGATTTTTAATTGTGTTTGCATAAAGATCCCTAACCGCTGTTCTTTTTGCTAGATTGTGAATATTCACCCAGCAAAGCAAATTGCCGGCATAGTAGAAAATCTATAGAGTGATAATATGTCACCACAGCATACAAGCAATTATTAAATAGACACACAAGTAGGTAACGAATAGATTCTTCAAATGGTACAATAATGCCTTTTCTGTAGGAGGGTAAAGCTGTGGAATTATAATGGATGCCTCCTGCTCTCAGAATCCTGTTATTGCAAACATAAATATGCACAAAGAAAATGAGATCACAATATCTGTATACAAGTCTGTGCATTTATTTGCACTGTTCAGAGAAATATAGCAGAAAAAAAGGGTATGGCCTTCATAAAATTCATGCAGTTTGACAATGAGGTATAGCCTGATTTTTGAGGAGGGGTTGTATTAAACACACTGGGGTTGATTTACTAAAGGCTGTTCAGAGGGAATTAACCTCAGAGCTTAGTAAATAAGGATAAGCTCTGATGATTGCTGATTTTGTATTCTTTGGAGAGTGAAACTACAAAAGAGGGGATAGATTTATGGCATTTTTATTATTCATTTTTTTTTTTTTACTAGTGGCAGTGATCAGCAATTTTTAGTGGGACTGCGACATTGCGGCGGACAGATCGGACACTTTTGACACTTGTTTGGGACCACTGGCATTTATACAGCGTTCTGTTCTAAAAATGGCCACTGATTACTGTATAAATGTCACTGGCAGGGAAGGGGTTAACACTAGGCGGCGATCAAGGGGTTAAGTGTTTCCTAGGGAGATTTTTCTAACTGTGGGGGGAAGTGTAGTGACTGGAGGAGGAGACAGATTGCTGTTCCTAATCCCTAGGGACAGCAGATCGGTCTATCCTCCCCTGACAGAATGGGGATCTGTCTGTTTACATTGACAGATCCTCGTTCTGTCTCTCTCAGGAGCGATCGCGGCTGGCCGGCGGACATCGCGGCTGCCCCGCCACGCGCATCGGCTCCAGTGTCACGCCGCGCCCCCTAGTGGTTTTAAAGCGGCCGACGTACAATGACGGCAATTCGCCCCCGAAAGAGCCAACAGGCCGCAGTACAACTGCGGCGGCTGGTCCTTAACTGGTTAATATTGGTTTATTAAGCACTCTTTCTGATTTTTTTATTTTTTTGTATAGTTACAATGTTTCCTACATTGCCTTAGCTGCTTTTAACTTTGTAACTACAGCTCTAGTTAACAATCCAAGTCTATGTTACGGAATGTATATTTGTGTCTTAAGTCCTGTTTGAGTGTTGGAGTAACAGGAAAACGTGGCTGGAGCCTAGTGGTGAAATTCTCTTCTTGTGACTTGAATAGTCTGGGTCTCTTTAAACAAAGGCACCATAGACGAGATGTACATTTTAATTAAATATAAAACAGAGCACTTTGTCAGTTCCTACTGATCTCCTTAAGTGTCCTACATTTAAAAGAAAAACAAATCGAGCTTATTATGTTCCAACCACTGGGGCTCACTTAAGTACTTTTCCATCTCTTAGCGTCTTGTTCAATAACTTCAGCAACTGGATTTCCAACTCACAAGGGATTTGTTTGTAAATGCCTGCTTTACTGCTCTGTGTTTAGGACTGGCTATATTATGGCCGTGATGTCAGCTTATTATGATAGATAATGTACTAGAGCTACAGCTACACTTGTGTGATCTGGAAACACCTGGATAACAAAACAGCACATCAGTAGAGTAATAACTATTGTATATACAACTGTGTGAACATGGGAATATATATATATATATATATATATATATATATATATATATATATACAGTGGGGATCGAAAGTTTGGGCACCCCAGGTAAAAATGTGTATTGATGTGCATAACGAAGCCAAGGAAAGATGGAAAAATCTCCAAATGGCATCAAATTACAGATTAGACATTCTTATAATATGTCAAAAAAAGTTAGATTTTATTTCCATCATTTACACTTTCAAAATTACAAAAACAAAAAAATGGTGTCTGCAAAAGTTTGGGCACCCTGCAGAATTTATAGCATGCACTGCCCCCTTTGCAAATCTGAGACCTGCCAGTGTCATGGATTGTTCTCAATCATCATCTGGGAAGACCAGGTGATGTCAATCTCAAAGGTTTTAAATGGCCAGACTCATCTGACCTTGCCCCAACAATCAGCACCATGGGTTCTTCTAAGCAGTTGTCTAGAAAACTGAAACTGAAAATAGTTGACGCTCACAAAGCTGGAGAAGGCTATAAGAAGATAGCAAAAGCGTTTTCAGATGTCAATATCCTCTGTTCGGAATGTAATTAAGAAATAGCAGTCATCAGGAACAGTGGAAGTTAAAGCAAGATCTGGAAGACCAAGAAAAATATCAGACAGAACAGCTCGCAGGATTGTGAGAAAAGCAACTCAAAACCCACGTTTGACTGCACGATCCCTCCAGAAAGATCTGGCAGACACTGGAGTTGTGGTACACTATTCCACTATAAAGAGATACTTGTACAAATATGGTCTTCATGGAAGAGTCATCAGAAGAAAACCTCTTCTACGTCCTCACCACAAAAATCAGCGTTTGAACTTTGCAAATGAACATATAGACAAGCCTGAGGCATTTTGGAAACAAGTTCTGTGGAGGTTAAAATATAACTTTTTGGCCGGCATGAGCAAAGGTACGTTTGGAGAAGAAAGGGCACAGAATTTAATGAAAAGATACTCTGTCCAACTGTTAAGCATGGGGGTGGATCAATCATGCTTTGGGGTTGTATTGCAGCCAGTGGCACAGGGAACATTTCACGAGTAGAAGGAAAAATGGATTCAATAAAATTTCAGAAAATTTTGGATGGTAACTTGATGCCATCTGTGAACAAACTGAAATTAAAGAGAGGATGGCTTCTACAAATGGATAATGATCCTAAACACACCTCAAAATCCACGGGGGATTACATCAAGAGGCGTAAACTGAAGGTTTTGCCATGGCCTTCACAATCTCCTGACCTCAACATTATTGAAAACCTATGGATAGACCTTAAAAGAGCAGTGCGTGACAGACAGCCCAGAAATCTCAAAGAACTGGAAGACTTTTGTAAGAAAGAATGGGCAAAGATACCTCAAACAAGAATTGAAAGACTCTTGGCTGGCTACAAAAAGCGTTTACAAGCTGTGATACTTGCCAAAGGGGGCAGTACAAGATATTAACTCTGCAGAGTGCCCAAACTTTTGCAGACGCCATTTTTTTGTTTTCTGTAATTTTGAAAGTGTAAATGATGGAAATAAAATCTAACTTTTTTTGACATATTATAAGAATTTCTAATCTGTAATTTGATGCCATTTGGAGATTTTTCCATCTTTCCTTGGCTTCGTTATGCACATTAATACACATTTTTACCTGGGGTGCCCAAACTTTCGATCCCCACTGTATATATATTCCTCTGCAAGCAATACAACAATGTTAACACTACATAGTCTTCGTATGATACATTTCAGCCAAGTTCAACAGGCTTTTTCTAAGTGCTTTTGATTCTCTATTGGGGAAATTAGGGGCAGCGCTCAAATCCTAGATGCACTTGACCTTCATATTCACATTTGTGTTCAAAGTCCTTTAGAGAAAACAGTGAATTACAATCATTGGAATTTAGCAAAGGATAGATAGAATTATTTATTATAGGTATTTATATAGCACTGACAATTTATGTAGTGCTTTACATGTATATTGTACATTCACATCAGTCCCTGCCCTCAATATCCCTAACTCACATTCATACATACATTTACTAGGGCAAATTTAGACAGGAGCCATTTAACCTACCAGCATGTCTTTGGAATGCAGGAGGAAACCCACACAGGCACAATGTGCATACTCCAGGCAGGTGGTGCCATGGTTGGGATTCAAACCAACAAACCTGGTGCTGCTAGATCAGTGGTTCTCAACTCCAGTCCTCAGGGCCCACCAACAGGCCAGGTTTGCAAGATAACTGAAATGCATCACAGGTGATATAATTTGCTGCTCAGGGATTGCAGTATTCTAGTCTGCATCTCACCAAGGTAATACTTAAAATCTGGCCTGTTAGTGGGTCCTGAGGACAGGAGTTGAGAACCACTGTGCTAGATGGAAGTGCTAACCGCTTAGCCACTATGCTGCCCAGACACAAAGATAGAAGTATCCATTATTCACAGCATAACATTCTGTATTTTTATTTTTACAGATGTATATGTTTCTAAATAAAATGGCATGAGAAAACCCACAAAGACAGAAAGTGCATACTCCAGGCAGGTAGTGTCATGATTGGAATTCAAGCCAACAAACCTGGTGCTGCTAGGTGGAAGTGCTAACCCCTTAGCCACTGTGCTGCCCAGACAGACAGATAATAGGATTTTTATAACAGCTTACCTGTAAAATCCTTTTCTTGGGAGTACATCACGGGACACAGAGCGACATAGTCATTACTAATGGGTTATATAGATACCGTCAGGTGCTGGCACTGGCAACTTCCAAAACCTGAAGTACCCTCCCCTATATAAGCCCCTCCCATCCGGGAGCACCTCAGTTTTGTAGCAAAGCAATAAGTGTCCCCAAAGAGGGGCGGGAGCTCTGTGTCCCGTGATGTACTCCCAAGAAAAGGATTTTACAGGTAAGCTGTTATAAAAATCCTATTTTCTTTCTCGTACATCACGGGACACAGAGCGACATAGTCATTACTAATGGGATGTCCTAAAGCAATGCCCAATGAGGGGGGGGATACACAATATATAAGCTGAGCGCTATCAGACATGAGGATCTTTTGCGGCCTGCAACACACTGCGCCCAAAGGCGACATCCTCCTGACTTCTAACGTCCACCTGGTAGAACCTAGTAAACGTGTGTACTGAAGACCACGTTGCGGCCTTACAGATTTGAGCCAGGGAGGCCTGGTGATGCACTGCCCATGAAGTTCCAACTGCTCTCGTGGAGTGCGCTCTAACTTTGAACGGAGGCGGTCTCCTTCTCAAGCCATAAGCTTGCATAATGACCTGTCGAATCCACTTGGCTAAAGTAGATTTTGACGCTGCTTGACCCTTTCTGGGGCCTTCCGGCAGAATAAACAAAGTATCCGTTCTGCGAATCTGAGCAGTGGCTTTTAGATAAGCTTTAACTGCTCTTACTACATCCAAAGAATGCAATAACTTTTCCTCTACCGAAGTAGGTTTGGGGAAAAAAGAAGGAAGAACCACATCTTGGTTCAAATGAAACCTCGATACCACCTTAGGAAGAAAGGCTGGATGAGGACGTAACACTACTCTGTCCTTATGGATAACCAGATATGGCTCCTTACAGGACATAGCTGCTAATTCCGATACTCTTTTAGCCGAACAAATGGCTACTAGAAAAATCAATTTCCTGGTGAGAAGCACCAAGGAAATATGCTGTAATGGTTCAAATGGTTGTTTCTGTACCAAGTTTAGATCCCATGGACATATGGGAATATTAACCGGAGGACTAATACGTATCACTCCTTGTATAAAGGCTTTGACTAGTGAATGCGAAGCCAAGGGCCTTTGAAAAAATATTGACAAGGCCGAAATCTGACCCTTGATAGTACTCAAGGCAAGCTTCCTATCTACAGCCCACTGTAGGAAGTCCAGAATCCTACCTATTACGTACTTATGTGGATGCCATTTCTTGGCCTCACACCACGCGATGTACGCCTTCCAGATTCTATAGTAGATCTGCCTGGATACCGGCTTCCTGGCATTGATCATGGTAGATACCACAGCATTAGAGAGCCCTCTCTTTTTTAGAATGTGGGCTTCAATAGCCAGGCCGTCAAACTTAGGGCTGGTAAGGAAGGGTGGTATATCGGTCCTTGCGAAAGCCGGACGACGTGGGAGAGTCCAAGGACTCCCCACTGAAATTTTACAATCTCCGCGTACCACGCTCTTCGGGGCCACGCTGGAGCCACCGGAATCACCGGTTTCTTTTCTACCCTGATTCTGCGGAGTAATCGAGGTAACCATTGTGGCGGTGTGAATGCATATATCAGCTTGAACTGATCCCAAGGGAACACTAGGGCATCCGAGCCGCAAGCTAGGGGATCCCTTGTCCGAGAGACAAACCTGTCCCCCTTTGCGTTGAATCTGGATGCTAGAAGATCTACATCCGATGTTCCCCACCGCTGACATATTGTCCAGAAAACCTCGGGGTGAAGGGACCCTTCCTCTGGGCCTAATTGCTGGCGACTTAGAAAGTCCGCCTTCCAATTCTCCACTCCTGGAATGAATACCGCAGATATGGCTGGGACATATTTTTCTGCCCATTTCAGGATGTAATTTACTTCCCTCTGGGCTGCACGACTCCTGGTGCCCCCCTGATGATTGATATATGCCACTGCTGTGGCATTGTCTGATTGCATTCTGACAGGGGACCCTTGGAGTTTGGATGTCCATGCTACTAGGGCATACCGGGCTGCTCGTATCTCTAAGAGATTGATGGGCAGGGCCTTTTCTGCATCCGACCATCTGCCCTGGAGAGACTATTGCTCCAGTACTGCTCCCCAGCCTATAAGGCTGGCATCTGTAGTGACCACCTTCCAAGAAATCGGACTGAAGGATTTCCTTTTTTCCAGATTCTGGGGAACCAACCACCAACGGAGGCTCTTGCGAACGGAAGGGGACAAGGACATTGTAAGTCTAGGGCCTGAACTTTTTTGTTCCAGGCTGACAGTATGGCCCCTTGCAAATTCCTTGAATGGAATTGACCGTAGGGTACTGCTTCGAATGATGCCACCATTTTTCCCAGCAGCCTCATATACAGGCGTATGGACGGCTGTCTTTTTTGTACCCACTAAGTGGATCAAATCTTTCAAAGACAACACCTTTCCTCGAGGCAAGAATATTTTTCTCTGGCCTGAATCCAACCTTAGCCCCAAGTATTCCAGACTTTTGACTGGTTTTTAGGGCTGACTTGTCTCGGTTGATAATCCAACCGTGAGATTCCAGATACTTGATCGTCTTGTGAACGACCACGTCTAGTTTTTTCACTGAGTGGTCTATCAGCAACAAGTCATCCAGATATGCCATTATCATTACACCTTGTGTTCTTAGATTGGCCAATAAAGGGCCAGAATTTTTGTAAACACTTGTGGTGCTGTGGCCAAACCGAAGGGTAAGGCTCTGAACTGAAAATGGCGCCCTTCTACTGCAAAGCGTAGAAATTTTTGGTGGACTGGAAAGATGGGAATGTGCAAATAAGCATCTTTGATGTCGATCGTGGCTAACCAATCCTCCCCTTGTAGGGCAGTGGCCACCGATCGGATCAACTCCATCGGAAAGTCCTGATATACAGGAATTTGTATTGCCCTTTTAGAATTAATATGGGCCTCCCGTCCGCGTTTGCTTCGGGACTGTAAAGAGGTTTGAGTAAAACCCGAACCCTCATTCTTCCAGGGGAACCTCCATAATTACTCCTTGGAGCAATAGTTGTTCTAGTGCCAACAGGAGGGACTCTCTCTTCCGGGGATCCCTTGGCACGTTTGACCTCAAAAATGGGAAGGAGGAGAGTCTTTTAACTCCAAACTGTATCCCAAACCTACTGCGGAGAGCACCTATCTGTCTTGATCGTGTCCCGCCAGGTCTCTTGCGAACAACTGGAGTCCTCCCCCCACCCGACTGAGTGGGGGCTTCATGAATTTAACTTTGGGGGAGGTTTTGTACCTCCCCTGACCCAGGGTTTCTCATTGCCCTGCTACTGTCCCTGTTTTTTACCCCCGGGATTTGACCAAGGAGGCCGTCGGAACTGTTACACAGCCGATGCCCCAGGGACTGGAGAAGCAGGCCTCTTAAAGAGGGACCTCTAACTCTGCTTTTAACCGGCAAGAGCGTATTTTTACCGCTGGAAATTTTCTGGATATATTTGTCCAGGTTTTCCCTGAATAAGCGTTCACCATGAAATGGGACGCTAACCAGCCATTCTTTACAGGGAGCTTCAGCAGACCAGTTTTTGAGCCATAGGAGCCTACGCATATGTACTATAGACAGCGTAAGGCGGGAGGCCTGATGGACTGAATCCTCTATGGCGTCAACCGCAAAGCCTAAGGCTCTAGGTAGATCAGCTAGGGCAAAGCCTGCTGATCTGTCAAGTCCCTCAAGACCTGTTTCAAATGATCCTTCACTGCTTAGCAGACCCCAATAGCTGCTACTGCTGGTTGTATCACCAAGCAGATTTTCATAAGGACTCCAATCTTTTATCTATTGGGTTCTTGAACATTTGGACATTATCCACTGGACATGTCAGTGATTTATACATACAAGAGATAGCTGCGTCCATTGTAGGGACCTTCCATTTTTTTTTTTTTTTTTGATGAACTTATCCTCCATGGGATAGACCACCGGAAATCTCTTGGGGGAATAAATATTTTCTCAGGACGTTCCCAATCCTGGTAAATGAGCCCTTTCAGTAAAGGGTGAAGTGGAAAAGAACAAACAGTCTGGGGGCTTCTAGCGACCCCAACGAGGATACAGTAGTGGTTGATGGTTCCGCAAGGTGCATTTTTAAATGCTGATCGGACCATGTTAGTCAGAGACTGAACCCATAATCTTTCAGCTTGAGATGCTGAGAAAAGGTTCCCCCACTGTTGATTCCTCTATAACAGAATCAACCTTATCCTGATCCCCTTCAGGCAGGTCGATCCCTGTATGGGACTGTTGCTCTGCTAACAGGCACTCTGAAGGAGGAGACGGAGATCGGGCGTGCTTTCCCTGACAGGGAGGCAGCGATAAATGTTGACAATCTCTCTCTAATCCTCCCAGAGCTGAGGAAAAAACCTCCTCTGTTACATACACAGGAGCAGGTAACTGAGGACAGCCACAGTACCAAGTACCCCTGCGGGGTCTCTACGGTCACTTACCTCTGAACTTCAGGGGAGACTGGTGCAGCAGGAGTATGCCCAAGATCCTCCGAGCCCGATGAGACCCCCTTCGCTTCCTGGAAGATTCAGTTCCGGAGCTTCTGGACGGCATATTCCTAAGCCTAAAGCTGAGGTATTCCAGCCGTAATACACCACTTTTACTGAGAATAGTCTAGCACAATTGCTGCTATATCACAGTTGGTGTCTACTAATGTGCCTTTCTAGGGGATGCCTGTATCAACCGCTTGCTGTATGCCTTTAAATGTTGCCAGCTCTGTCTCTGTACTTCATAGCCAGCTCACTACAATAGTGTGGTTTTTTTTTTTTAAACTGCTGGGACGCCCGCACATGCGCAGAAGCGCTGCGGCGCGCACAGAGCGTCATCCCCCAGGCTCCGCCCCCTTTCCCGGCTCACCTCTATATATAGAGGCGCGTGCACGCGCGCGGGCACGTGCGCCTTCGGCGCTAATTTCAAATATGGTAACAAGGGACAGGAGCCAGGGCCCCTCTTTGCCGCAGGCCGGGGGATGGACGAGCACTGCAACATGGCAGAGGAAGCAGTTTCCTATAAGAGAACTCACCATCTGCCTGGACTTTGCTCTGCTGAGAAGAAGCTAGTCCACATGACAAGAAAACATTCCACAGCGGCCTCTAGTGGACAAACACAGGTACCGCAGTCTAATATATTAAATATACATATATAAAAAAAAATTTTTTTTTTTTTTTCTTGACCACCATTAAAAATTATTACATTTTTTTAGTAGTTACAGGCATGCACAGAATTTTGCGGGAATACCATTAGGTAACAGACAGAAAGACAAATTAGGCTTGGGGGTCCCCCAATAGAACCAAGTTCCTGGGGGCCCCCACTTACCTGTTCCCCGCCGCAGGACTTTGTTTGGTCCACAAAAGCCCAAACTTCACCTATCACGGCAGGCATTGTAATCAAACCTTCAGGGACCGGGTTCCCAAGGATTCCACTCCCCTGGACCTGTATAGCACCCTGCACAGAAAACATCTTGGTCGTGGGTATGACCAGAGCTCTGGATCCCAGGGTCCAGCTCTCCTAAGAGAAGCATTACAGGCAAAACCTTGCTCTTCTCTGCAAGGCCCGGGTACCGACCGTTTAGCTATGAAGCTTTTTTGGTCGGATCCGGAATAGCTTACTGAGGCCCAAAAGAACCTGTACGCAAGCTCAGTGAAAAACACATGTTTCTTCTTGGCCAACACCTTAGACACTGGCAAAAAACTGAGGTGCTCCCGGATGGGAGGGGCTTATATAGGGGAGGGTACTTCCGGTTTTGGAAGTTGCCAGTGCCAGCACCTGACGGTATCTATATAACCCATTAGTAATGACTATGTCGCTCTGTGTCCCGTGATGTACGAGAAAGAAAGATAGTTTATAGTTTCTAAACAGACACCTGTATCCATGATTTATAGCATAATATTCATAATATTTTGGCTTCGCAGCCGGTTCCCTATTGCGCTTGAGCGAAGCACGCTGTGCTTTCTAACTGGCCTGGCGGCACGGGAAGGAGGAGGGGGGCTGAACTTCTTAGGGATGGTGCCAGGGGGCAGTCTCCTAAAAATGGGGTAAACAGGTACCTGTTCCCCCCTAAAAGGTGCCAAATGTGACACTGGAGGGGGGAGGAAGCAGATCAGTGGAGCTTCCACTTTTAGGTGGAACTCCACTTTAAGTGCTATACCCCAAAACAAAGCCCGTTTTTTGGAGGGCGGAATCCCAGTGCTGACATCACACCGCTGCAGGATCCTGGGTCGTCATCAGCTCTCTCAGTGAGTTTTTACTGTTTTTTTGCTGGCACATTGTTGTAACTGGAAGGCTGGCTGGCTCTGTTCTACAATAAACTTTTATTCAAACTACTGCACTTTCACTGGCTTTATGTTGGCTCCTTGGTGAGCCTTTTGCTGTTGCCTGAGAGGAGTGATTCCTAAGTGCATACAGCTGAGGAGGATTTGTGCCTGAGAAACATGCTGTGTCCGCCGTACCTGTTACAGCTTATAGTTTGGCAAGTGTGCATTTCATTAAGGTGGTGGCACTCGTTCGTAGTGTAGCTTATTACACTATAAGGATCTGCTCAATAGTGGAAAATCTTTTTAATCTGAATATATATTAACTTTGATTTAAGAGAGACTTCAAGTTTGGCACATTGAACACTGTTTATTTATTAGATTTTTTGTATGTTTTTGATATATTCACTGGCGCTACATCATTTCAGGATGTATTAGGATGAATGCTCCTTACACTGGTGGTTAGTGGGAAGAATGCCCCCATTACAGTTAACTAGCAAGGTCATTGGTGGCAGTGGTAGCTTATCTGAGCAGTAGAAAATGCTCATTGCTCAAGGAACCCCTAGCAACCCATGGAGGAACTCTGGTTTAGAAAGCTTGCCTAAAACCCCTTTCACACTGGGGTGCTTTGCAGGCGCTATAACGCAAAAAATAGCACCTGCAAAGTGCCCTGAAAGAGCCGCTGTGGTCTCTCCAGTGTGAAAGCCCCGAGGGCTTTCACACTGAAGCGGTTCGCTAGCAGGGCGGTAAAAAACGTCCTACTAGCAGCATCTTTGGAGCAGTGAAGGAGCGGTGTATACCGCTCCTCCACCACTCCTGCCCATTAAAATCAATGGGCACTGCAGCTATACCGCCGGCAAAGCGCTGCTACAGCAGCACTTTGCGGGTGGTTTTAAACCTTTATCGGCTGCTAGCGGGGGTTAAAAGCACCCCGCTAGCGGCCAAATACCCCCGCAAATACGACGGTAAAGCACCGCTAAAAATAGTGGCGCTTTACCGCCAACGCCGCGGGCGCCCCAGTGTGAAAGGGGCCTTAAGATAATCACTGACATGAGATGATGATATCTTCGTCTGGAGGCTCTCTGCAGGATGGGTGTCTAAAGGCATCCTTGCTACTTAATTTACACTCTTGGCTAATCAAAATTCTGTCAATTGTGTGTACTTTCCAAATAACATATTTGTTACATATCCCGATCACCCAGACAACATCTAGTATTTATAGACCATCTTCTCTTGACAGTTTAAAACCTTATAAAGTCATCCAAAGAGCAATACCCCCATCTTGGTCATGGTGGCATCTGAAACAACAAGGCAGCTGTTAGAGACAGTAGGCTTGGCTCCTGGCTGGGATGAGATGGAAGATACTGATGATGAGGTGGAAGAGCCCTAGGTTACTCTGCTAAAGCTTTCCTGGCAGGGAGCCCCCATCCTCCGAAGCTGACAAGGTTTCTGGTGAGGGATAGGTCTCTAGAGAAGATTGGACAAGAGTTTAGCACCTTTTAAGAGACATAGCCATTTTCTCTTCTAGTATTTGATCAAAGCTGCCTGCACCTCGTCTGTGTGAACATCAGATCACAAGCACTCATTCAATATAGCTCATTATCACAAGGACCAATGCTTGCATAATTTTCAATTGTGAGTGATCCTATTGCAGCCAGGTGCTGGGCTACAGCAATTTCGGAAAGGGAGACATTGCCTTTTATTTTTCCTTCCCCCTGTACTGAGATACAGATGTTATGCTGCACCATTCTCCTTCACTCAGCAGGTGGAGAGCTAAAGCCAAACAACCCTATACACTTTTACGAAGAGTGCGGAGAATCCTGGGGTTGTAGTCTGATACAGCAGCAATGTAATGGGGCCAAATGGAATCCTTAGGCCCCTTTCACACTGAGGCGCTTTGCAGGCGCTATTGCGCTCTAAATAGCGCCTGCAATGCACCCCAAAAAAGCCTCTCAATACTATCCAATGTGAAAGCCTGAGGGCTTTCACACTGGAGCGTTGCGCTTGCAGGAGGCTCAAAAAACTCCTGCAAGCGCTCCTATAGCACCCCTGCCCATTGAAATCAATGGGGTAGCGCCTCTAATATGCCCGCAAAACGCCTCAAAGAGGCATTATTGCGGGCGTTTTTAACCCTTTTTCGGCCGCAAGCGGGGGTTAAAATACCCCCGCTAGCGCCCGCAAATCGCGGCCAAAAAAAACGGTATAGCGGCGCTAAAAATAGCGGCGCTATACCGCCAGCGCATCCAGCGCCTCAGTGTGAAAGTAGCCTTACACTACAGATTCCAATATTTACTGTGCAGTAGGAGGAGTGGAGAGATGATTTTTATTAAACTGCCCACGAAAGTTCTTCTCTTAGTGCCAAAGGAGTTAGAGAGAGAACACCCTTGTGTGGATATTCGCCTGCCAGCGGGAAACCATACTTGTGGTGATCCGAGCCTGAGACACCTGAGAGTGAGTACACCCGGGGCAGTGCAGCACCACCCACATCACAGCATCTGCACCACTGCCCTAGGGAGACTGGTGCGTCCACTCACCCTCTGCTTCCCAAAGCTGATCAATAAAGGCTTTCAAGGAAAGACCGAGGGGGCCCCCCTTCTACAGCGAAAGGTCTCCATAGCATCCAAGGGACTGGTAAGAGGACTGTTCGCCCATTGTTGTTATTGCTAGCAGCGACTGAGCTACTAAGAGCAGGACACCAAGTATACCCAATCCATACCGCACCTATACTGAACTCTATACTGCACTTTTTCCAAAGCCAGGCTACACCTATACCAACCCTATACCACATTATACCAACCCTTTACCGCATCTGAACCACATCTACCTTGCACCTGTGCCAAGACTAAACCGTACCTATAATGTATACACTCATAAACCCATGCTATGTACCTACTTTTTAAACAGCTGCTGTACTGGATCAGAGTGGGATCTAAGTTACATAAATACAGCGCTCAGCCAAACTATAAAAAATTCCAGCAAAGCGAAGATAAAAAAAAATTATATATATAAATAAATATATATATATACAGTGCTAATTATGTGCTCTATACAATATACAAAAATACCATTCGTTTATACATAAAATCACATGATTATATATGAAACATCAAACCAATATTAAAAGTCCAAAAATGTGTAAAAGTCCCAAATAAAGGGATTGATTTACAAAAAGCAAATAGACTGTGCAGTTGCTCTCTACAGGTGCAGTTGCTCCAGATCTTAGTAAATGAGGTAGGT
The DNA here is from genome assembly GCA_029206835.1 of Rana muscosa. NCBI lineage: Eukaryota > Metazoa > Chordata > Amphibia > Anura > Ranidae > Rana > Rana muscosa. Next base: position 93,625,967 of record CM055116.1, on the reverse strand, counting down.
CTTCACTTTGCAAAGAGTACCCAATCACATGCAAGGAAAAGAAAAACAGAATTTTTTGCTTGCAAATGATTGGATGAAAGAAGTCAGCAGAGCTTCTGCTCATTTACTAAGCTCTGGTGCAACTGCACTTGTGAAGTGTAACTACACTTTGCAAAGTGCACAGTCTATTTGCCTTTAGTAAATCAACCCCAAAGCGCCTTATGCAAGAAAAGGTACATGTCTCATGTGCTTTACAAGCACTGTTGGACTTTCCACTTTAAGCCTTTATCCCCATGCGCAGCCTCCACCTTCACAAAAGACTTAACAGATATAAAGTATAGACCCATTGCTATTTTGGGTCAAAACACGCTTACAATCACGGTAGGGTTCCCCCACTCCTCCACCTCGCTTATTCAACAGCACCACCTCAGTCTCCTTGCTCTCCAGGGTCTGCACCACTTATCTCTCCTAAGGGGTTCAACCACTATTGTTATTCTTTACTCATCAACCAGACCAGTGTGCCAATCAGAACAACTCCCCTGCTTTTATTCTTACATGAATGCAGGCATGGGAATAAAATCCAATAGAACTTTCATATTGTAACACTGTTTATTAATTAAAAACATACATAAAAGCAATAAAACTCACAATGCCTCGTGTTTTCGCCCAGCACTCAGATCAATTGTTCATTCACAGTAGGGATGGTCCTGATGTTCGAGTCAAGGTAAGTATGCCTCTACTACCTGGTTTGGTGCCTGTTTTCTTTGATATAGCACTACTACTGGTTACTAATGTTGGCCATACACTATACTAAAAATCGGCCAAAATTTGGTCATTTAGACAGTTTATTGGTTTTTCAGCCAGTTAATGGGCACAAAATCTATAATAGTTGGGACGTTTTTGAGCCGAAAAAATGAAGGACAAGTTTGGAAGTTTTCTGCCGCACGAACGATAAATTGAAAGGTTAATGTGTTTCCCGTCCGAACTGTCTGCACTAGGTATATGTAAAAAGAACTAACAAAAAATTGATTCATTTATGTCCACTGAATGATTTATCGGTCATTACATGATGGCACTATCGTTTGCGCTCACGGTTGAATGTTTGTTTTTCGAAAATGGGTTTGGCCGATTTTTCTTATAGTGTATGGCCAGCATAAGTATTAGTTTTAGTGATTTACTGTGATAGTGTATGTTTGTGCACTTAATGTAATCTGGTGTGTTAGAAGGGCTGAGGTTCTTGAAAATGTCGAGGCAAAGAACAGAGGACCCATCCTAATCAGCGGCTCCTACGCGAGTAGCACTATACTATTAATAGGAATGATCCTATTAATTAACAGCTATCTCAATTTTAGGTCTTATGTTAGGGAAAGTTTCCATACATGTGGCTTTATTTAAAGAGTGTGGTTTTCTTTCATGTGTGTGTGTGGTCTCACCTATTTGGGGAAGACCGCACACAAGTGTAAAACACTTAGTAAAGGATGAGTAATAGCAGAGGTACTTAAGCAATAAAGCGACATTAAAGGTGCACAGAAAAAAAGCTAATTAAAGTGAGTGTCCAGGGATTTCTGAAATTCACCCCCAAACTTCTTCTTCCCCTCTAGATCATGTTCCAGTGAGAAACAGATTTTATTATTCTATGAACAGGCTTTTTAAATTCTTGCAAGAGAAGGCGCTGGAAACGCCTATTGACGTAGGTACATCCTCAAAACTACATTTCCAAAAAGCCCTACACACCAGATGTTGTCAATAATGACATGTTTAATATTGAATCTTGAATGAACATTAATTATGGTTTTCTTTGTAAACCCTATGCATCTTATATTTTTATAAATATATGCAATATATATTATACTCATTTATCAAATCTTTTATTGGGGATTGGGCTAATATATCCATTTACTGTCATGATCAAATAGTTTATACGTTTATCTTTAAAGTGGAGTTCCACCCAGAAAAAAACCTTTTCACAAAAAAAAAATAGAAAAAAAATAGAATATTTTTTTTTTATACTCACCCGAAATATCGTTGCTATGCGGAAGTCCGTAATCTGCCTCTTCCATAACCGCGGTCTGTTTTCTTCCCCATCCTCTTCTAGTGAATGGGGCGCGCTGCTTTCTGGGAACTGTGTGTAATCCCAGAGAGCAGCCGCCCATTCACAAGTCGGCGCAAGACTCGAGCATGCGCAGTAGGAAACGGGCAGTGAAGCCGTAAGGCTTCACTGCCCGTTTCCCTTAAGCCCTGTACATACGATCGGTTTGACTGATGAAAACTGTCCGATGGATGGTTTTCATCAGACCAACCGATCGTGTATGGGACCCATCGGTCTTTTTTCCATCGGTTTTAAAAAATAGAACATGTTTTAAATTTTTCCGATGGATAAAAAACCGATCGAAAACTCCGATCGTCTATGGGCAAGTCCATCGGATCAAAAAGCCACGCATGCTCAGAATCAAGTCGACGCATGCTCAGAAGCATTAAACTTCATTTTTCTTGGCTCATTGGAGTGTTTTACGTCACCGTGTTTGGAACGGTCGGTTTTTTGACTGATGGTGTGTGGGCAAGACTGATGAAAAACAGTTTCATCGGATTTCCGATGGACAAATCCATCGGACGAAAATCCATAGGTTATCCGATCGTGTGTACAGGGCTTAAGTGTGGATGGCGGCGCGGGACCTGCACCGATCGAGGGATTGGCATCGGGGGGCCATCAGCGTGGGAGAGTAGGACAGGTAAGTGTCCTGATTAAAAGTCAGCAGCTACAGTGTTAGTAGCTACTGACTTTAAAGTGGTTGTAAACCCACTTTATAAACAAAGACCTACAGGTAAGCCTAGATTAAGGCTTACCTGTAGGTGCATGAAATATCTCCTTAACCTACATGGTTAACCTCCCTGGCGGTATGATTCTGTCAGATTTTAGGTGCTGAAAGCGGTACCATTATTCTGCATGGAAATTTGGCGTTTTATATTGCAGGCCTGTAATTCTTAGGAATAACTCACTTAAATCTGTCCAAACAAGAGTCTAGTAGATAGGGTATGATAAAGTTCAAAAAACAAAATTATACATTATAATAAAATAAATAACTATAAAATAATTATAACAAATAATATAATAATAATAATAAAAGTGTTTTTCAGTGTTTGATGACAAATTTCCCCACAAATCGCTATCGCTTAATTCTGCGAGTGATTCTAATTTATTATCGCTGTTTTTTAGCTGGTCTATAACCACTTTTGACATAAAGGGACACTTTTTGGTTGCTATGGACAATCTCCAGTTTCTAGGCAGAAAGAAAAGTTTTTATTATATAAAAGTGCATGCAGGACACTGGGCAGACCACTAGGGACAATGGGGGTGTGTAATTATTACATACAGTACTGTAATCTGTAAGATTATAGTGTACTGTATGTATACTGTGTTTTAACTTTTTTGAATTTGGCGCCGATCTCCGTCCCCGTGCGTCGTAACGTCGCAGGGAACGGAGCTCGGCGGCACTCGGAAGTGTGTGAATCGAGCGAGGAGACAGCTCGATCGCACAGCGGAGAGGCATTACAGGATCCAGGGGACAAGGTAAGTAACTCTGCCTGGATCTCTGCGATGCAATCCCAGGGTTACCGCTTTTGGTGCTGAAATTGAACCCCGAGCCAGACTCGGGAATACCGCTAGGAAGGTTAAGGAGATATTTGCATTTAAATGCGGCGACGCTGACGTCACGCGCATGGGGTTAAACCCATTCACAAATTCGGCTAGGTCGCAACATTCGACGACGTAGCCGAATTCGACGGATCACGCGCACATGCGTGGAGTCACGTCTTCGCCGCTCCGGCCAATCACAGCGCCGGAGCGGCGCTGTGATTGGCTGCAGCGGCGATACCCGGAAGTAACATTCCGGCTATCGCCGCAGCGATGGATGCGGCTAGAGGAGGGACACGGACGACTTCGGGGGCCCCCGATCTAAGGTAAGTGGTACATAATGAGCTAGTATGCTAGTCATACTAGCTCATTATAGCTTTGTCTTGCAGGTTAGATTAAAAAAAAAAAAATTATCGACAGAGTTTGCAACCACTTTTAAAAAAAAAATTGCGGGTGGAGCTCTGCTTTAAGAACAGAGAGGCCTCATTTAAAGTCCTGTATTCCCTTTTCCCTTTTTGTCTCTGCTTTCGCATTTTTAGGGATGGAGGCCTGCCTCTGTTGTGTTTGGGTACTAAAAGGTCACTTCCCGTTCTTTAGCCCTCTTGCTAAATAGGTGGTCTTGTACCGTGGTAAATTAGAATTAACTATTTTTTTTCCACAAGGTTAAAGTTGGGGCAGATGGAGATTTCCATTGGAAAATAATAATTTTCCTTGCATAGAATAATGCTTCGTACACAGGATTTCCGACAAGAAAAACGCGTTTTTTTCAGCCGGAAAATGGCTGAAACTTGTCTTTCATACACACGGTCACACTAATCTTGGCCGAAATTCCGACCGTCAAGAACGCGGTAACGTACAAGACGTACGACGAGCCGAGATCAATGAAGTTCAATAGGCAGTTCGGCTCTTGCATACAGACGACCGCGATTCACGATAGGAATTTTTCCTGTCACGAAAATTGAGATCCTGCTCTCAATCTTTTCTTGCCTCAAAATTCTCACAGAAAAAGTGCATTGGAGCATACACACAGTCAGAATTCACGACAAAAAGCTCACATGGCACCTTTCTCATCGGGAATCTCGATCGTGTGTACGAGGCATAATAGTAATCCTATCAGAGTCCTGGAGGCCCGAAGATGAGCCAGAGTATCCACCAGAACCAGCAAACAAACCTCCACAGTCCAGGGCACCTGTATAGTAGTTACAGAGAGTATTACTGTGATCACTGCTTCCCAAAAAGTTTGAATATGAGGTCATTGCCAAAAAATGTGGATAAAGTCTGCTGAACACCACTAACACTCAGGAACAGAGGGGAATATTCTGTGTAAACGTGTAGGCGTGAGTTAGATCCTGTGTAGGAGTTTGTATTGAACCAATCTGTCCCTAGCGGAGACCAGCTGCAGAAAGGCACATTCCCACATCTCCTCCCAATCTTTTAAATACCTTAATGCAATGCACATTACTGCCTGCCATAATGCACATTAAGGTAAAAAAAAGTAAAGGAGCCCTTACTGTTGGGAAATGGAAGGTTTTGTAAGAAAATTACTGGGCCCATGTCCCACTAAGGTTGAGAACCACGGCTTTAAGAGGTTTTACTTTTTTCATTGGAGTTCCCATTTTTGTAAGAAAAGCTATAACTAATATTTCCTGAAGTATTAGGAATATATTTGTATAGAGGTGTTCTCTTAAGAAACAAGTGCAAACAAAAAGCAGTATGCCGAGCCAAAGCTTCCCTGTGAAGCTCAATGAATGTCAAATTGTATCAAAATAAACGTAAAAATTGAAACAATATTAACCGTGTTCTCACGTAGACTGTCACATAGATCAATGCAAGCTTTATGTACAAGACAGGACTGTCACGAGCAATAAAGCAAAGAAAAGGCAAGTACAGTATCAAGACATAAACATAACTCACTGGGGTGAATACGCGGCATATGGTCTTTCTCAAACATCGGACATGTCCTGGGATTTTATGTTTTTGTTACACAGAACTCCAGTTACTTAAGAGACAGAACAATGCACAAGTGTACTTGGTCTCTTTAATAATGTATAAACAGATGGTGATTCCAGATTTGATAACACAGCATGATTGACTGGCCAATATCGGCAACACCCAAAAACACTTCGGACTGACAAGCAATCGCATTGAAAAAAAACAAACTGATGGTGCTAAGTGCAGAAAATCACGCTGAACCCAATACAGTTTACAGTGTCAAAAATCATTAATCATGTTGTCAGACCATGCTTTACATATTTCCTCCAGTGTTGTAAGCCAGTCGTCCAAAGCAATGTATAATTTTAGAAGAGAGCTCATTCTTGGGCGGGGAGCTGCTGGCTTTTGAATTATTCCTAGCAGGCAGTTTGAGTTTTTCGAATATAAAGCAGAACAGAATTTTGACATAAACCCATAGAATGGCAACATGGTAACATACAGTGGCTGAATTGTGTGTTCAATTCCTATTCCGAGTATCAATTGACAAAAGTCGCTAGTATTTTTCGACATAATTTAATCATACGGTAGCAGGAGTTTATTAGGAAAAAGGAGAAAGGAACTTTCTCTTTTCATTCATATGACTTATATAATTATGATTAAAATGGACGCAGGTTAAATGAGCTATGATTTATGTAGAAATGCATATTAAGGGCCTGAAGGTCTACAAGTTAACTCTACAGTATGTGCAAGTTATTGATAACACTGACAAATACATATACTTAAGCTAGCCATAGATTTGTAGAATTTTGAACAAAATTCTTAGGAAAAGAAGGTTCTAAGAAAGTTTAGGTGAATGTTCAGACTGCGCTTGCTTAACCTTAGATGTTAAGTTGTACTGCAAATACTGTAGTGAATGCTATAAAATACCACTCTTAAACCAATTAAAGTTCCAACATGATACTATAAACGTGACAAGTAAAGTGGCATAGTGCAAATGAAAAACGTTTCTCATTGCAGTATAAAGTGGTTTGTGCTTTGTTCCCAAGATATATTGTGTGTACACCACATGAGGTAATATACAGTTTTTTTCCACTCCATAAGATGCAGTTTTTAGCCCTGTACACACGATCGGATTTCCTATGGATTCTAATCCGATGGATTTTTCCATCGGAAATCTGATGAAGCTGACTTCCATCAGTCTTGCCTACACACCATCAGTCAAAAATCCGACCGTCCCAAACGCTGTGACGTAAAACACTCCGACAAGCCGAGAAAAATTAAGTTCAATGCTTCTGAGCATGCGTCGACTTGATTCTGAGCATGCGTGGGTTTTTTGTCCGATGGAGTTCCACACAGACGATCGGAATTTGCTATCGTTTTTTTCCCATCGGATAAATTTAAAACATGTTCTATTTTTTCTCACCGATGGAAAAAAGACCGATGGGGCCCATACACGATCGGTTTATCCGATGAAAAAAGTCCATCGGACTGTTTTCATCGGTAAAACCGATCATGTGTACACGGCATTAGAGTGTTTTGTATGTTTTTTGATATGTATACATGTGCATTTTTTATCATATAATAAATATTTTTTGATACTTTTTACAAAAATTGGGTACCGATATAGTCCTTGTATTTAGTTTGTTAGGGTCCATTAGTTTGTATTTTATCCCTCCCTACACTATCCAAAACGGAAAAAAAAATTGGCCTATAGATACATTTTTATTGTTCTTCTGTCTTTTTCCTCTTTAAAGTCACCTTGGTTTCTGAATCTTGCAATTAATGGATTTATCTTGGAAAAAAAAAGAATCTAGGGTTGCCAGTTGACCAGTATTTTACCACCCTGGCTGGCATAAGCTGGACATTTGATGTTATTAATAGAAAACAGAGCACGTGACCAGTATGTCACAGGATGGGTATTATCAGGCAGAGAGTAATGCCCCGTACACACGGTCAGACTATTCTCCGGCCAAAAGCACATCGGAATTCCGACGGAATTCCATCGGAGTAAATTAGAACATGTTCTATATTTAAACTCCGATGGAATTCATCGGAATTTCTCCGATGGGGCACACACACGGTAGGAATTTCCGATGAAAAAAGTCCGTCAGACCGAAATTCCTATCGTGTGTACAAGGCATTACTGTAACTTGCAGTTCACTAAACAGGTGTGAAGCTAGAATCAATATTGCAAAACAGGGGCAGGATGGTAAAGAGCATGCACACACTGCAAAATATTTTACAACAGATTATGAAAGCAGCAAAAACATGGAGTCAATGTCTGTGTGGCTCAATCAGGGTAACAAGAATACATAGCATACTCTTGATAAGATTATATAACAGAGAGTCTAAAACAGTTCAAAATACAAAGAGCAACGTTTTCTTATCCTCACAGGTAGTGTTCCTCTCATTGAAGTCCAGGGTAGAGATGTGCATGGCGGAAACATTTGTTTCATTCCATTTCAGATTAATTTTTGAAGTAAATCATTTAGTTTCATCACAATCGTTATGTTAGAATGATTCATTTTCTGAACAATGTTTTATTTATGGAGAGTATATATTTGTTGTTCCGAATCAAATTGTATTTTCGGTAAAGTTCTGTAATTATTTTATTTCGGAAGATATATTCATTTTAACGTGCCTGGGCAATATTGACTGGAGTTGTGTACTACACTGTAAATGTAACGAATTGGAAAAAATTTATTTCGGATTCGTTCGGTATGTTATGATTCAGGGATTCTGATGGATCCACCTCCATCTAACCCAAACACAATAAGTAGGAATCATCTTATTTCACTTTTGTATCTTAGAGCCGGTTCACACTGGGGCGGCACGACTTTGGGGGCGACTCGGCGACGCAATCTCAAGACTACTTGAGAGGCGATTTGCAAAATGACTTCTGTATAGAAGTCAATGCATGTCGTCCCGAGTCGCCCCCAAAGTAGTACAGGAACCTTTTTAAGTCGGAGCGACCTGAGTCGCTCCTATTAGAACGGTTCCATTCAACAGAGCGGGACGCGACTCGTCAGGCGACTGAGTCGCCTGACGAGTCGTCCCTATGTGAACCGGGTCTTAGTGTATTCATCACAATATGTTTCCTTTTCATACGTAGTGCATTTTTTATAATAATGAAAAATGTTAATGCCAAAAGAATCGGCTGATTATCCAAGAATCAAAGACTAACGTCCTGCTCTCATACAAATAAAACATGAATCCAAAATATTATGTATTCATTTGTTATGTTATTAAGTTGAATTCATTTCCCCATTCCAACCTGACTTTGGTTTTTGGGCCGCACGCATACAAATTAAGTGATTGGTCTCTCAATCCCAATACAAAAAAAATCTTATTAAAATTTTCAGGCTATTTTTGATGTGAAACGCAGGCTCCGGCAGCTGCAGTTATCCTACGCCATGTTATACCCGGCTAAACTGTGAGTGATCGTGAGTGGTCAGGCACAATTTTTTGAGTCGGCCAAGGATGCAACTAACTGGCTAGACCGAAATGAGCAAGCCCTGAGACAACGTGGTCAGAATGGAGAGGAGGAATGATATGGGTGCCTTGGCCCCTGGAGGGAGCCTGAGCTATGCATGGCACCTATGGTGCCATATTATGGTGTGGAGACTTTGTACTAATCTTACCCAGATGACCCTTGGCTGAGGGACATTATACTGCTACAGATCAAGACGAGTGCTTCAGACATCATAAGAGTGGATTTACAATTTCTGACCTTTTGTGGCCCCCTGAGTTTGTTCACAGGGGCCTGTGTTTGTCCTGCCCTGTTGGCTGGGGATGGTACTGAACGGTTGGTGAGGACAGCTATTTGCGTCCTCTTTTTCACTTTCTTTGTTGGTGGTTTTTCAGCACTAATTTTACAGCGGGAAACATGGACAGCCAATGTGCATTTCTCAAGGAACTTTTCAAATGCCAAAGGACCAACAGATTCTTAGGTCTGATGGGGTTACACTTGCTCATTATTATGTTTTACTTTGGTGAATGGCGGGGATCCCTATAGAATCGTGGAATGTGAGGGGACTTCACTCACCTCTTAAGAGAACTATGTGCCTTAAAAAATTTCACCCAGGGATATTTTGCTTCCTGGAAACACATTTGACGGAGGAGACTGTGAGCTGTATACAGTACAATTGGGTGAACAAAGCATACCACTCCACTCACACCTCCTACTCTAGGGGGGTGAGTGTCTTGGTTCACGGCTCCTTGGACTATCAGGAGTCGGACAGTTTCATTGACCTGATGGGCGATTTGTGTTTCTTCATTGCAGGTTGGGAGCCTTAACATGTGTTATTGCTTGTGTATATGTCCCCCCCCCTTTCACGGCGGTGGTGCTGAGGGCCCTGATATCCTATGCGGATGGTAGGCCTGAGGTGCCGCTGCTGGTGATTGGGGACTTTAATTGTTGTCTAGGCCCCTCGCTGGATAGACATCCGGCCATGGGAGTGTCTGCCCTCTCCAGGGGTACCCCCCTGGGGCGGTTGTTGCAAGAAGTGGATTGGGTGGATATCTGGTGACATCGTAACCCGGGGGTTAGACAATATACGTGTTTTTGTAAGTCACATGGCAGCTTGTCTAGAATAGACTTGGGGGTGGGAAACACACGCATGCTCCAGTATGTGTCCGAAATGGAATATAGGCCCCGTAGTGTGTCTGATCATTCCCCATTAATAGTGCACCTGGTGGTCTCCCGGCCCACTGCGCTCCCAAAAGCCCCATGGAAATTTAATGCATTCTGGTTGAAATTGTTTAAATCCCCTGAAGCTATAGAAGAGAGCGTGCATGGGTTTTTCACTAACCAGAACCCAGAAGGTTCTTGAATGCAGCAGTGGGAGGCATTTAAAGCATTTTTGAGAGGGGTTCTGATAGCAGAAATGACCAAAGTCAAAAGGGACTCATCGGCTTTTGTGATGGAGTTGGAAGCAAGGGTGAAGGATCTTGAGCAGCAATATGTCTTGGATCCCTCTGACTCGGCTAGAGAGGAGTGGCAGGCTGCTCAGTCAGCTTATGGGCGGGTGCTCTCCTCCACTGCCAAGAAAAAAAGTTTTTTTGCCAAACAAGCATTTTTTGAGGAGGGGGAGAAAACTGGGCGTATGCTGGCACGAATAGCGAACTCATAACAGAGGTCCCCAACCATAGGTGCAATAAAATCCAAAACTGGGCCCATCGTCATCTCCCCTGAACTTATTATGCAGGAGTTGGCGGGGTTCTATGAGGAACTGTACTGCCCTGGCACCGCTTACGTACAGGCGGATCTGGAACAGTACTTGCATGGCTTGACATTTCGTAGACTAACTGCAGGGAAGAGGAGAGGACTCGATGCACCCCTCACAGTTGAGGAACTTCAGGAGGCAGTGGGTCTATTTCCTAATTGTAAGGTGCTGGGGGAAGATGGGATCCCAATGGAAGTATATAAGCAACATGTGGCTGTTTTGCTGCCATGTTTGCTTTGGGGTGTTTAACGCAGCTCTGGAGGCTGGAGAACTTCCACCTTCTATGGCAAAAGCAAACATTATATTGCTCCTCAAACCGGGCAAGGATCCGGTTGACCCAGGTTTTTTACAGGCCAATTTCGTTGCTACAATGCGACATAAAGATCCTGGCGAAAGTGCTAGCAATGCGACTTAATAACGTTATAGCTTCCCTCATACACGGTGACCAGGCAGGGTTTATGCCGAATAAATCTACTGCCATTAATCTGCGGCGGTTGTTCCTGAATATGCAGTCAGATGTGGATAATGTAGGAAGCAGGGCTCTGCTGTCCTTAGACGCCACTAAGGCATTTGACAGTATTAATTGGAATTACTTGTGGGCAGTATTGGAGCGATTCGGGTTCGGTCACACATATATAGCGTGGGTGCGCCTACTATACAGTAGACCGGAGGCTGCTATTAGGGCCTTCGGTTGTCTGTCCCATGACTTTGCGTTGAGCGGGGGGACAAGACAGGGTTGCCCGCTGTCCCCTCTGCTCTTCGCATTAGCTATTGAACCCCTGGCCATTGAGATCAGAGCAATAGGATTTTGTTATGGCCCCCTGCAGGAGAAAGTAATGCTTTATGCTGATGATACCTTGCTTATGCTGGGAGATACTGACAAGTCCCTGCGGGAGGCCATGGCAACCATTACGAAATTTGGGGTGTATTCTGGACTACAGATCAATTGGTCAAAGTCCTCCCTATTGCTGCTAGACGGTGATGCCACACAAACGGTGGCCTCGTCCTGTCCCATCCCAGTCACGACCTCCTTTAATTACCTAGGGATTCATGTTACCTTCAACCCAAGGGAATTTAGCCACTTGAACATTTCTCCCCTGCTTCAGAGGTTTAGAGAACGGGTCAAAACATGCAACGGCCTGCGCATCTCGGTGGCGGGCAAAGTGAACCTAGTGAAGATGATTCTCATGCCGCAACTACTTTACTTTCCCTTTGAAAATCTTTTGAATAGTGAACTCCATCTTCCGTACTTTGATATGGAAGAATAAACCACCCAGGATTAGATTAGAGCATCTTCAACGGCCTAAAGATAATGGCGGGTTGGCGCTACTCAACCCGTGGTTGTACTACCTGGCAGCTCAGTTACAGCACCTGGTAGGGTGTTTCGGGACTGAGCCGGCTGGCTCTTCCCAGGCACTCATGCTCCGCACGGTAGGTACAGGTCCCATCCCCATGGCACTGGAAGCCTTATCTTTTGCCAAACCGAATAAGAAATACCCTACGTACAATCTCATACAAAAAGTGTGGAACAAATGCAAATACATCCAACAGGCTGATGGGTACACTGAATATAGCCCCCTATGGCTTAATGATACTTACACAGAGCTGGCCAAACTACAGGGAGGGGCTAGTTGGAAACCATACGGGATTACACATACAGTCAGGTCCATAAATATTGGGACATCAACACAATTCTAATCTTTTTGGCTCTATATACCACCACAATGGATTTGAAATGAAACGAACAAGATGTGCTTTAACTGCAGACTTTCAGCTTTAATTTGAGGGTATTTACATCCAAATCAGGTGAACGGTGTAGGAATTACAACAGTTTGTATAGGTGCCTCCCACTTTTTAAGGGACCAAAAGTAATGGGACAATTGGCTGCTCAGCTGTTCCATGGCCAGGTGTGTGTTATTCCCTCATTATCCCATTTACAAGGAGCAGATAAAAGGTCCAGAGTTAATTTCAAGTGTGCTATTTGCATTTGGAATCTGTTGCTGTCAACGCTCAATATGAGCTGTCACTATCAGTGAAGCAAGCCATCATTAGGCTGAAAAAACAAAACAAACCCATCAAAGAGATAGCAAAAACATTAGGTGTGGCCAAATCAACTGTTTGGAACATCCTTAAAAAGAAAGAACGCACCGGTGAGCTCAGCAACACCAAAAGACCCGGAAGACCACGGAAAACAACTGTGGCGGATGACTGAAGAATTCTTTCCCTGGTGAAGAAAACACCCTTCACAACAGTTGGCCAGATCAAGAACACTCTCCAGGAGGTAGGTGTATGTGTTTCAAAGTCAACAATCAAGAGAAGACTTCACCAGAGTGAATACAGAGGGTTCACCACAAGATGTAAACCATTGGTGAGCCTCAAAAACAGGAAGGCCAGATTAGAGTTTGCCAAACAACATCTAAAAAAGCCTTCACAGTTCTGGAACAACATCCTACGGACAGATGAGACCAAGATCAACTTGTACCAGAGTGATGGGAAGAGAAGAGTATGGAGAAGGAAAGGAACTGCCCATGATCCAAAGCATACCACCTCATCAGTGAAGCATGGTGGTGGTAGTGTCATGGCGTGGGCATGTATGGCTGCCAATGGAACTGGTTCTCTTGTATTTATTGATGATGTGACTGCTGACAAAAGCAGCAGGATGAATTCTAAAGTGTTTCGGGCAATATTATCTGCTCATATTCAGCCAAATGCTTCAGAACTCATTGGATAGCGCTTCACAGTACAGATGGACAATGACCCGAAGCATACTGCGAAAGCAATCAAAGTGTTTTTTAAGGGAAAGAAGTGGAATGTTATGCAATGGCCAAGTCAATCATCTGACCTATATCCGATTGAGCATGCATTTCACTTGCTGAAGACAAAACTGAAGGGAAAATGCCCCAAGAACAAGCAGGAACTGAAGACAGTTGCAGTAGAGGCCTGGCAGAGCATCACCAGGGATGAAACCCAGCGTCTGGTGACGTCTATGCGTTCCACACTTCAGGCTGTAATTGACTGCAAAGGATTTGCAACCAAGTATTAAAAAGTGAAAGTTTGATTTATGATTGTTAATCTGTCTCATTACTTTTGGTCCCTTAAAAAGTGGGAGGCACATATACAAACTGTTGTAATTCCTACACCGTTCACCTGATTTGAATGTAAATAAATTAAAGCAGAAAGTCTGCAGTTAAAGCACATCTTGTTTGTTTCATTTCAAATCCAATTGAATTGTGGTTGTGTATAGAGCCAAAAAGATTAGAATTGTGTCGATGTCCCAATATTTATGGACCTGACTGTAATAAACATATTTTTAAACATGGAACGCTCAGGTCATTCGCAGATCTGCAGACAGAATTTAACCTTCAGTCCTCAATGCTTTTACAGTATTTACAGCTCCAGCACGCGGTTAGGGCTCAGAGTAGGTCTTCGGAGTGGCATTTGTCACCAACCCCGGTATTTAGCCTCATTAGGGATGCTGTGTCTTTGAAAGGATTTATTTCTCAAAGTTATGCCATTCTTTTACAAAACTTCTTGGGGCAGCATCCCATACAGGTGAGGGAAAGATGGGAGAGGGGCGTGGACCAAATGGATGGAGATCAGCGGGAAGAGATATTTCAGGGGGTGAGTGTTTGTTCACTGAATGTGGCCCAGCGGCTCACTCAATTATTGTAAGGTACCTGTGATAGGTAGTGTCCGAAGTGGAACTTGTGTGCTGAGGATTCAGGCGAAAACGTAGTCAGGCAAATTAGGTTGGCAACAGATCAGGCAAAACGGTACACGATCAAAATCCAGAGAGTGGTCAGGCAGGCAAAGGTCATACACAAGCTGGCAGTGAAGTACAAAATCAGCAGGCTAGAGAGTAGTCAGGAATTCAGGCAGAAGTTCAACACGAAAATCAAGATCAAAAAGCAGTCACAACACCCAGGGAGTTATTCCACACAAACGGGCGCTGAGAGATAGCATCACTTCTTTTTTATGGGCTGTTTTGATTGAAAATTGTCCACAGCTGGCAGCAGGTGGGGCTAGTGAGTCCAAGGTAATGCTTAATACTGAGAGGACATTTCCAAAAGTCTAGATCTGCTCCGTAGCACAACAGGTAAGGCTGCAGCTGTGGGACCAGGAAGATCCTGGTTCAAATACACCCAGGTACATGACAGGGCCCCCTCCCCAGTGGACCCCTCCGGGGGCCTAGCGGGGCCTAGTGGGAAAGGAGGCATGGAAGTCTCGAATAAGAGAAGGAGCATGCAGATCTTTGGCTGGAACCCAGGAACGGTCTGTGATAGGATATCCCTTCCAATGAACCAGATACCGAAGGCCACAACCCTGTCTTCTAGAATCAAGAATCTTGGAGACTTCAAACTCATTTTGTCCATCAACAAGAACAGGAGGAGGTAGCTGTTGTGTTCTGGAGTAGCGATTGAAAATTGCTTTTTTGAGGAGGGAAACGTGGAACACAGGATGAATCCGGAGAGAGGAAGGTAATTTCAACCGATAGGAGACTGGCTCGACTCGAGCAATAATTCTGTAAGGACCAATGAATCGAGGGCCCAATTTGGTAGAAGGTTGTTTCAGTCTCACATATTTGGTTGATAGCCAAACTCTGTCCCCCACCACATATGGAGGTATAACTGAATATCTTGTAAGTGTAAGTGTTCTTCAATTGGGGCATTTTAATAAATGTTGCAAACGGAGAGCACTATGTGTCCTCTATTTATTGTTGCATGAATGTGGAGCCATATCCTATCAGGAATACCGAGTAATAACGCTGGTGTGGAGGAAGGAGAAAAGGATTGGGGCAGTATATATATGAGAGATCTTTCTTGTGATCCCCCTGGGAGGCTACTGATTGGAAAGTGGATACAGAGTAGCTGGTCGGACATGGAAAAGATAAGACCATAGCTGAAAGAAATAAAGAAATTGATTTGAGTCTTTCTGACTCATGTATGAGGTGAGCAGGTATAACGGCTGGTGAAGGTGTGCACATTATCTGCTGAAGACAGGATTTGCACAGTGGTGGATGATATATGAATTGAGAAGTCACAATAATTGAGAAGTCACAATAATTCAATGCAGAAAAGTTTCAGCTTATGAACTTTAACCACTTCAATACCACTTATGCACCTTCCCGCCCAGACCAATTTTCAGCTTTCAGTACTCTCACACTTTGAATGACAATTACTTAGTCATGCTACACTGTATCCAAACAAAATTTTTATAATTTTCTTCTCACAAACAGAGCTTTCTTTTGGTGGTATTTAATCGCCACTGGGTTTTTAATTTTTTGCGATATAAGCAAAAAAACAGCATTTTTTTTAAAAAAAAAACACTTTTTTTTAGTTTCTATTGTAAAATTTTGCAAATAAGTAATTTTTCTTCATAAATTTGTGCAAAAATGTATACTGCTACATATCTTTGGTAAAATGAACCCAAATTAGTGTATATTATTTGGTCTTTGTGAAAGTTATAGAGTCTACAAACTATGGTGGCAATCAATCAAAATTTATCACATCTGATCACGCCTGATGTACTGAAGGCCTATCTCATTTCTTGAGACACTAACAAGCCAGGAAAGTACAAATACACCAAAATTACCCCTTTTTGGAAAGTAGACAGTCCAAGGTATTTACTAAGAGGCGTGGTGAGTTTTTTGAAGTTGTATTTTTTTCCCACAATTCTTGGGAAAATTTAATTTTTATTTTTTTATTTTTTTTTACACAAACTGGTCATATTAACAGTTTTTTTCTCTCACACAGCATATGCATAATTGCAACTACACCCCAAAATACATTCTGCTACTCCTCCTGAGTGTAGCGATACCACATGTGTGAGACTTTTACACAGCCTGGCCACATACAGAGGCCCAACATTGAAGTAGCACTTTCAGGCGTTCTACAAGCATAAATCGCACATATCCTTTCTCAACCACCTATTACACTTTTGAAGGCCCTGGAGCACCAGGACAATGGAATTTTCCACAAAATGACCCCATTTTGGAAAGCACACACCCCAACGTATAATCTATGAAGCATTATGAGTCTTTTGAACGGTTCATTTTTTTCCAGAAGGTTTTGGAAAATGTGGAGAAAAAATGAAAATGCATTTTTTTTTTACACAAAGTTGTCCATTTATAAGATATTTCTAACGCATAGCATATACATAGCAAAAATGACACCCCAAAATGCATTCTGCTACTCCTCCTGAGTATAGCGATACCACATGTGTGAGACTTTTACACAGCCTGGCCATATACAGAGGCCCAACATTGAAGTAGCACTTTCAGGCGTTCTACAAGCATAAATCGCACATATCCTTTCTCAACCACCTATTACAATTTTGAAGGCCCTGGAGCACCAGGACAATAGAATTTTTCACAAAATGACCCCATTTTGGAAAGCACACACCCCAACGTATAATCTATGAAGCATTATGAGTCTTTTGAACGGTTCATTTTTTTCCAGAAGGTTTTGGAAAATGTGGAGAAAAAATGAAAATGCATTTTTTTTACACAAAGTTGTCCATTTATAAGATATTTCTAACGCATAGCATATACATAGCAAAAATAACACCCCAAAATGCATTCTGCTACTCCTCCTGAGTATAGCGATACCACATGTGTGAGACTTTTACACAGCCTGGCCATATACAGAGGCCCAACATTGAAGTAGCACTTTCAGGCGTTCTACAAGCATAAATCGCACATATCCTTTCTCAACCACCTATTACAATTTTGAAGGCCCTGGAGCACCAGGACAATAGAATTTTCCACAAAATGACCCCATTTTGGAAAGCACACACCCCAACGTATAATCTATGAAGCATTATGAGTCTTTTGAACGGTTCATTTTTTTCCAGAAGGTTTTGGAAAATGTGGAGAAAAAATGAAAATGCATTTTTTTTTACACAAAGTTGTCCATTTATAAGATATTTCTAACGCATAGCATATACATAGCAAAAATAACACCCCAAAATGCATTCTGCTACTCCTCCTGAGTATAGCGATACCACATGTGTGAGACTTTTACACAGCCTGGCCATATACAGAGGCCCAACATTGAAGTAGCACTTTCAGGCGTTCTACAAGCATAAATCGCACATATCCTTTCTCAACCACCTATTACAATTTTGAAGGCCCTGGAGCACCAGGACAATAGAATTTTCCACAAAATGACCCCATTTTGGAAAGCACACACCCCAACCTATAATCTATGAGGCATTATGAGTCTTTTGAACGGTTCATTTTTTTCCAGAAGGTTTTGGAAAATGTGGAGAAAAAATTAAAATGCATTTTTTTTACACAAAGTTGTCAATTTATAAGATATTTCTAACACATAATATGTACATAGCAAAAATTACACCCCAAAATGCATTCTGCTACTCCTCCTGAGTATGGCGATACCACATGTTTGAGACTTTTACACAGCCTGGCCACATACAGAGGCCCAACATCCAAGTAGCACCTCCAGGCATTCTAGCAGCATTAATTGCACATATCATTTTCTGACTACCGATCACATTTTTGAAGGCCCTTCATATATCTAACACATAGCAGGTACATACCAAATAACAAAAGATTACCTGTGGTTTTAGAAGTGCAGTGGTCCACAGAGGAGAGCATCGGTCCAGGCAGCAGGCAGGGATGAGGTCAGCGACAGCAAAAGCAATCATCCAGGCAGCAGGCAGGAATACTTCCCATAGTTCGCACAGGCAGAGATACTGTCAGCACAGCCAGAGCACAGCCAAAGCACAGGTTCAGGTAGCAGGCAGAGGTGTCCCGGCAGAAATGCTGTCCAAAGTCAGTAGAGGCAGCAGGCAGATATATGGTCAACACAGCCAAAATATTGGTCCAAGCAGCAGGAAGAAACATGGTCCATAATGTCATGGGTCATTACAGGCAGTAATATGGTCAGCACAGCCAAATTATTGGTCCAGGCAGCAGGAAGGACCATCAAGCTTAGGGCCAGGGGGACAGGGGTAGAGGCTTCTCCCACCCAAATCGCTTTGAAGCCTCCGGGCAACCAGACCCTGTTCTTGGAGCACAGAAAACGAAAAACTGGTTTTCTCTACTCAGAACGCTATTCTGAAGCCCCTCACATATGTGAGACCCCTGTGTACTAAAAGTATATGGCCAAAAGATCAGTCCAAGTGGCAGGCAAAAACATGGTCGATTAACAGGCCAAGGTCGGTACACGTGGAAGTCAGAAACGTGGTTTAAATCGGCAGGCAGAGGCATCGTCGGTAAACAGGCTGAGGTTGGTGCACGTGGAGGTCAGAAACGTGGTTTAAATCGGCAAGCAAAGACATCGTCGGTAAACAGGCCAGGGTCAGTTAATTAACATGGAAGGTAGTTAGTAACATGGTAGCAGGCAAATAGGGAAATGGCAGTCTGTTAATAATAAGGGGAACTAATGGATGTATGATAATTTTTGAAGCAATTTCCGATGCACAGGCCAGGTTGGGAGGGACAATCGGGACAATAATAGCTGGTGTCTCTTCTTACTCCTCCTCTGCTGCATACACGGCATTTCTTTTGGCGTCTTCTTCCAGATTCTGTGGGGGGGATGCTAAAGGGATAGTGTCGCTCGTGAAGCCAACTCACACTATCAGAGCGAATGCTTCCTGGGGCGGGATCTTGTTGGTAAATGAGGGCATCGATGATATCTTCGATATATTGGAGGTAGTGGAGTCGGTGATTTTGAGTTGCTTTTTGGTAGCAAACAAACAAATTAAAAAGGGCCATGTGAATCAGGTGAAACGCAACTTTTTTGTGCCAATAACGGGACTTTCTGGTTGATAAGTAGGGCTGTAGCATCTGGTCGTTTAAATCCACCCCCCCATGTACAAATTGTAGTCGTGGACACATTCGGGCTTTACAATGGAGCCGCGTCTTCTTGGGATCTCCACCATGGTGTCATTGTGGATCGTAGAGAGGATGTGGACATCTTTCTTGTCCCTCCACTTCATGGCCAACACCTCCTCGTTCCTCATGGATGCCGATTCTCCAGGTCGCAATTTTTTTGTCAATAAATTTTGTGGGAATCCCTTCCGTTTTTTTTTTTAAGGTACCGCAGGCCGGGGTTTGTTTACTGTAAAGGTGGCGAAAAAGGGGCAGGCTGGTATAATAATTATCAACATATAAATGGTAACCTTTTCCGAACAGGGGGTATGCCAACTCCCAGACAATTTTCCCACTGGTTCCAATATATGTGGGGCAATCACGGGGCTGGAGCTGGGAGTCTTTGCCTTCGTAGATCCTGAATTTGCAGACGTATCCAGTGGCTCGATCACATAATTTATTTAATTTTAACCCATACCTGGCTCTCTTGCTTGGTATGTACTGCTTGAACTGCAGTCGGCCGGTGAAATGTACGAGGGACTCGTCCACACAAATTTTTTGGTCTGGGATGAAAACTTCTTCAAATCGCTGGGAAAAGGCATTGATTAGGGGGCGTATCTTGTACAATTTGTCGTAGTTGGGATGATCTCGGGGAGGGCACTGTGAATTGTCATTGAAGTGGAGAAAGCGCATAATCATGTCGTATCTTTTCCTGGACATGACAGCGGAATATATGGGCATGTGTTGGATGGGGCGTTTGGACCAATATGAATGGACTTCGTTCTTTTTTGTAAGCCCCATATTGAACATAAGGCCCAAAAATAATTTAAATTCCTCCAATGTTAGACGCCGCCACTGGAACATGCGGGCGTAGGAAGAATTGGGGTTGGCAGCAATAAATTGGGATGCATACAGATTCGTTTGATCCACTATATTCTGCAGCAAATCTTGTGGGAAAAATAAACAAAAATAATCAAATTTAGAAAAATTTGTAGTGTCGGGCTGCACACCTGGCTGTGCGGTGAAATGGGGGATGATAGCGGATCCTGAGTTGGCAGGCAACCATAAGGGGTTTGCCAGGGCATCGGGAAGGTAGGATTGGGGCTGGATTCTTCGGGTTGGGCGTGCATTTCCATTGCTTGTACTGGGCTCCTCTTCCTGGGGTATGGCGCTGCTGGTGGTGGGCAGTTCTCCTGATCTTGGTGCTGATCTTGGTGCTGATCTTGGTGCCGATCGCATTCTTTTGGGAGGGACGGTTTCCTCCGGGGACTCGGACTCTGAGCCACTATCCTCCACTGGCTCGTATTCCGAACCAGAATCGGATAATGGGAGCTCCCCGCTGCTCTCATCATCCGACATGGCAAGAATGGCATATGCCTCCTCAGGTGTGTAAACCCTTTGGGACATTATGGCAGTGCTTATTGGTGGGCCTGTGTAATGGTACTGCTGGTGGTAGTGGTGGCGGTCTGTGTGGTAGTACCGATGGAGGTATTAGTGGTGGGCCTGTGTGGTGGTACCGATGGCGGTATGGGTGGTGGTGGTACCAATGGCAGTACAGGTGGTGGTGGTACCTATGGCGGTACGGGTGGTGGTGGTGGCGGCGGTACCATTGGCGGTACAGGTGGCGGTACGGGTGGTGGTGGTAGCGATGGCGGTATGGGTGGTGGTGGTACCGATGGCGGTACAGGTGGTGGTGGTACCGATGGCGGTACAGGTGGTGGTGGTACCAATGGCGGTACGGGTGGTGATGGTACCGATGGCGGTACAGGTGGTGGTACAGGTGGTGGTGGCACTACCGACGGTGGTACGGGTGGTGGTACTGGTGGTGGTACCGATGGCGGCACTAGTGGTGATACTGGTAGCGGGCCTGTGTGGCAGTATAGATGCTGGGCCTGGTGGCGGTACTGGTGGTGGTACTGGTACCGATGGCGGTACTGGTAGCCTGTGTGGCGGTGCCAATGGCGGTACCGATGGAGGTGGGCCTGTGACAGATGATTGACAGATGGGCTGATTGATTGACAGATGGGCTGATTGATTGATTGACAGATGGGCTGATTGATTGACAGATGGGGTGATTGATTGACAGGTGGGGTGATTGATTGACAGATCGGCTGATTGATTGACAGATCGGCTGATTGATTGACAGATGGGCTGATTGACAGATGGGCTGATTGATTGACAGATGGGCTGATTGACAGATGGGCTGATTGACAGATGGGCTGATTGGCTGGGCTGATTGATGTGCTGAGCTGTGTGACAGGTCCTCTTTATGGGGGGGGGTGTTGTGCACTGTAAACTTATGTAGACAAACTACACTGAGCTAACTTACTGATCTCTTCTCTCTCCTCACAGATCGGTGTGTGAGGAGAGAGCAGGGATCAGGTAGTAACTCCTGTGGAGTTTGTTTACATTTGTGACCGGCTGTGATTGGACACAGCCGGTCACGTGGTAAACAGCCAATTCATTGGCTGTTTACTCTGATCGGGGACGCGCTGTGTCCAAGGGACACTCGCCTTCCCCGATCCCCGCTTTGCAAGCCTGTGGCGGCGCGCACGGAGCGCGCCGCCGAGTTTGTTTTGACAGGTGATTGGCTGTGACTTTGACACAGCCGATCACATGGTAAACAGCCAATGAAATTGGCTGTTTACTGTGATCGGGGAAGCGATGTGTCCGAGGGACACATGCCGTCCCCGATCACCGCGCTGCGCGCCCCCGCGGGCGCGCGCAAGGCATTATCCTGCAGGACGTCATATGACGTCCAGTATCGATAATGCAACCACTTCCCGGACGTCAATTCACTATTGACTGGGCGGGAAGTGGTTAATTGAACACATTATTATATAGATTTATTTGAATATAATTTGATATCACTGGATATTTCATATAATAGAATAATAGCGCTGCACTTATATTTTTCATTTTATTTTATATGTTGCATGGTGATGTGAATTCACTGGAAGTGTACAGCAGCTGCGGAGTACTAATTAGTATACTTTATAGTTTATTTATAGCACATAACACTTTAGGTAGATGGCGCTAATTGTCTTTTATACACGACTAAATGAAAGTCATTTGTTCTGTTCACGTACGAGAAAGGTTTTGGAGTTTGTCCCTTTGGCAATTTTCGTTTGCAAAGCTTGAATCGGATGTCAAAAGTTGTGTACACATATTACAAAAAACAAACAATTGTGCCTTGTACGAATCTGATTTTCTCATACTGTGTACCCCCCTTTAGGTGTATCTGTGCTAAAATCAGTGGTTTTAAATCCACAGTTGGCCACGGGTGTAAAGAAATACTGAAATTTAACAGTATTTTCCCCACTCACCTAAAATGAAAACGAAATTAGTTGTTTTTGTGGGAAAATAATGATTTGTCAAAATGCATATTTGCAACACAAGGGAAGCAGTATCCCATTACAGTAAAACCTTGGTTTGCGAGTTTAGCGCCCTGCTCCTGATGACCAGCGCTATGTTTAAATTTAGTGGGTGTCTGAGCTGGTATTTAGCTCAGACTTTGATGATTAAGGCTAAATCGGCTATGGCTGTGCTTGGAGGGATTTCCCATTGTTTGCCTGAAGGTGGCGTTACCACCACAGGCCAATGTTGGAACACAGGCAGGCCAGAGTGTATTGGGTATTTTTCACCGGGGACAGCCCAGTGGGAGAGGTCTCCCCGCTCTGCATGCTGGGGAAGGGTGCTTAAGGGGCAGACGCCATTTTTCGGGGCTCTCCTCGCCTCTTGGCTCGAGGTATGTGATAGTAAAATTTCAGCCACGGAGCCATGTTGGCCCAAGGCTGCATCTTTGCCAGGTAGGCCCAGTTGTCCTGACTGGGGCCTGCACTATGTAGGTGATCCTGTGCTGTCTGTCCTGCGGGAGGAAGCCACTCAGTGAAGGAAACCAGGGGAGGACCTGTCCTGGAGAGGACCAAGCGGAAGGCTGGTGTCTTGGGGAAGGCCTGGTGACCTTATTGGAGGATGCACCGTAGCTTATGTTACCTTACAGTGTGCCGGGTCGTCTTAAAGGCTCTAAAACTGTAAGGATGGATATCCGGGTATTAAAATCCTGGCAGAGGATTATTGAATAGTTCATCTTTATCGTCCTAAAATCCTGTGGCAGAGGATTATTGAACAGTTCATCTTTATCGTCCTAAAGTCTGTGGCAGAGACTGTTATTTCTTCATTTTGTTTGTGCGTCATCCCGGCTGCTAGGCCAAGTGAGAGGGGTCTATCTGGGTGGCCAACACCCACTTGAAGGAGAGTGGTGCGTGTGACTTTTGAAGCTTAGAAGTTTCCCCAGTGATCTGCATTGTGTGCCTGAACCTTCCCCTGACCCTCCATCCCTCTACCTATGCAAGTTTGTGTAAAATAAAACCTAACGAAAAGGATTTATAACTTGTGTAGACATTGAAGTTTTTATAGACTCTAGACAACGAATGGTGAGGTAACGTGCAAGGCCCAAATCTAAACCAGCAGCTCCTACGGGGGTAGTGCTACACGAGCATAATTCGTTCCGGGAAAATTGCTTGTAATCCAAAGAATTTGTATATCAAAGCAAAATTCCCCATAAGAATTCATGGAAACTTAAATGATTTGTTCCACAACCATTTATTCATAAGTCCTTCAGTTTATAGTCCATATACAAAGATTATAGCAATGGGATGGGTTGCGTAACCATAAAATGACGCTACTTGTATATCAAGTCAAAAATAATTAAAACAATTTGCTTGTCTTGCAAAAAGCTCTCAAACCAAGGTTTTACTGTATTTATAAAATAAGTGAAATCATTCACAGGACACAGAGCCCCTAGTGGCCTAGTGGCAGAGTATTCAATCATTTTTCTTAAGCCTTCACTATTCAACAAAGCAAGCCCTCAACAATGAAGGACTTGTTTTTTATGCTGCAGGAAGAGCACAACAAAACATCACTAACTTTTCATCTTTATAATATTGTGACAGGAGATGTCTTTTGCTAAACTTAAGCTTTCTTATATTACTTTTCTTCAAGCATACATTTCAGTTTAATTACTCTGTGGGATTTATTGTTTTAGATTTCAGAAACAAATACTGTTGAAAAGAAAGACTTACAAGGTGTACTGCAACACCTCGAGGATAGAGTTCAGGGCAGCGAAGAATATCGGATGACTCTGTCTAATCTCCAATCACAAGGATCATAATAACTGCACACTATTGTATCTTTTGCTTTGTGTTTAGACTTCTAAATAGCTGTACTGTATTTCTCAACTTTTCATAAATTTATAAGGATTTTTTTTTTTTTTTTAACAGCACGGATCTATATACTGAAATGGCCTATGGCCAAACAACTTGTGCAAGTTAGGAAATGTTAATTTTTCCACAATCCTTTATTTTATAATGTAAAGGGAACGATTAAGTGCACCTGTACTGACCCATGAAATTTATAGGAGTGTTAAAAATTTATATTACATTAATAGGCAGGTGGTCCCAGTCACTCATAAAAACAGTATTTGTAACACACCGTACATTCTTTTTGCAGGTCCAATAGGCCAAATTAGAAAGCTCTTTTTTTGTTTATCAGCCAGGATCAGATGTTTTTTTTTTTTTTTTAGTTTTTTTTTTTGTACATATTAAAGCCTAATTGAACTTTCAATTTAAATTGGCTTCACATTTATAAAACAAAAGGTGTGATGGGCCCTACAGTTTGTCTTCTTTAATAATCAGCCACAACCTGAAGACATTAGCCTGTCATCTGCCAGCATTTTGCAAGGAAGGACCCTTGCTCTCCATGGGGAAGCAGTGGTCTCTCTGAAGAGGTCTGACCAGTGGTGGCTGGTGCTTCATTTTTTGGGGGGTGGCAAACAAACCACCTGCCCCCCCCCCGCGCTCGGCGAACAAACCCCCCTCCCCGTCGCTCGCTCGTCTGCCTGTCCGCCCATAAGCCCCGCATTTACCCCATCCAGGTCACGGACAGCTTCAACGGCTTCCCCATGTGTCTCCACCTCAGCGTCTCCCTCCCCTGCTTCTGCCCCCGGCATCCAATACAATCGCTTCTCTCAGCCAATCGGGTATTAAGACCTTCTTCTTGATTGGCCCAGAAGGAGAAGCAGGAAAACAATAGCAAATATTAATTTGCTATTGTCACACAAGTGGGTGAGCTCGGGGGCGCAGGGCTCTACACCCCGAGCCCACCCTTTATGAAGGCAATTAGAGCCTCTAAAGGCCATCACTACAGCTTTTATAAATGAAACAGGATTTATGAATGGAGGATGAGTGGATGGATGAAAAGTCCACCCCTTCATTCATAGATTGTGAATGGAGGGAAATTCTGATCGTCTATATGCAATTCTGACGCGCAAAAAAAACATGCATACTCAAAATGAAACAGAAGAGCCGAACTGCCTATTGAACGCCATTGATCTCGGCTCGTCATACTTGTTGTACCTCACTGCGTTCTTGGCGGTCGGAATTTCCGACAAGATTAGTGTGACCGTGTGACCGTGTGTATGCAACACAAGTTTGAGCCAACATTCCGTCAGAAAAAATCCACGGTTTTCTTGACGGAATTTCCGATCGTGTGTACGCGGCATAAGTCTAAAAATAGACTAAAAATAGACTAAAAATAGACTGTCCAAAACCACAGAAAAAGGCAACAACCCAACTCCTTGCTAACACAACAAAAAGAAAACTACATATTATTTTCTACTCAAATGTCTCTACAGATATGTGATAAAGATAAACATATTTTTTTTCGGGAGGGGGGTGTTTGCTTAAAGCGGTAGTAAACCGCAGCAAAAAAAAATAAAAACGTGCCCTAGGCAGTTTAAGTTCATAATGTACAAGTATACACACCATACTAGCACATAATAACAGTCTTACCTGACAACGAAGCCCTCCAGCGGCTCACTGTCACCACTGTAGGAACTTCCATCTTCACCCGGTCTTCCCTCTGGGTTTGCGGGCTTTGGCAGTATGAATCACACATGCATGGGAGTCGTTGTTTACGGCACATGGCTTTGAAGAAACAGCACAGGTATGCCATTTCTTCGAAGTGCATGCGCCGGTGACGTCACTGGCTGAATCTAAAGTAAATATCTTCTAAAAGGTAAGCCTTATTATTCTGCTTTAAAAAAATAAAAATATATAGACACAATATATACATTTTCATAGAAGATTACTGAAACTAAAGTTGATGTGTTTTTTTGAGTTCCAAATGAGCCATTTGCTAGTGCACATGTTATTTTCATCTTAAAGGAGAAGTACAGCCAAAGCTTGTTTGGCTGTACTTCTCCTGTGGATCACAGGAGTTCAGTTTGTTTTACACTCCTGTGACCCATTTTCAGCATACAGCCGGCTGAAATCCACTCTCTGCTGATGTCACTCAGCCGATCCAGGCTCAGGTAAGATCGCCACACTGGGTTCGGGATCCGCCAACATGCCTGGACCGGGACCTGGCTTAGCCTCTCAGTGAGCTGCTGAGAGCCTGACCTGGCCGCTCCCGCCCCCTCCACAGCCCAGCGCTCCAGGGAGCGAGGAGGGGGCAGAGCAGAGAGCGGTCCCTGACAGTCACCAGCTCTGCTGCTCTGCTGTGAGAACTGAGCAATCAGTGGTGTTAGATTGCTCGGTTCTTAGTGTTAGAGGTACCGAGGGACAGGTACAGCATTGGACTGATGCTGTGTCCAGCTAGGTAACCCTGATTCCCATACTTCCCTTTTAAGGGTTTTAATATTTTTTTATTTTTTGAAGATGTAACAAAGAAAGACATATGAAAAGAGTGTAACATTGTCCAAATCCAAATCCAAATACAAAATGGTTCAGAAGGAATAGGACATCAGCAATTATTCAGGGATCACAGCATAGACCTGTCTCAGTTGAGAAGGTTTAGCCTCTTCCTTCTCACAATAAGAATTCAGGTGAGGAGAGCTCAGCACTCACATCCACCACTGACACTTCTCTCAGAGGTTCTCCAAGGGCCCCCATACAGAGCAGAGCCCCAGCACACCCAGCGATGCCCCTGTTTTACCTGGACAGGATCTTCAGCTTGTAGTGGACCCTCTGTACACAGGAGGAAAGAAAAGCAGAACAGAGCAAAAGGTCATGTGATCAGAAGATGCAGTCCAAGCCCAACATCACCTGTGACGATCGCTCAGCTGAGCTACAAATCAGGTGTGAATGTGATGAAAGAACGGCCTGCTTAAGAGCTGACCACCGCTCAGAGACAAACTGCAGCTTAAAGTGGGATGACCTTAGACATCGGAAGAGAGAGAGAGAGATCGCGAGCAGGATCACAGATCTTTTGCCAGATCACAATCTAAAAGCCCTGGCTGGGTAATCAGCCACAAGCTCTACTGCCCTTTCTAAAGGTCCAGTGTATCTGGTAAGCAGGCATTCGGTGGTGGTCTCATATGTACAGTGGATTGAAGGGGACTACATTGTGTCCGAGAGTCTACATATGGACTAAATGCTCAAGATTTTGACACCTTGCTTACCTATCACCCTGTTCTTTACATCACT
This sequence comes from Rana muscosa, assembly GCA_029206835.1. Classification (NCBI taxonomy): domain Eukaryota; kingdom Metazoa; phylum Chordata; class Amphibia; order Anura; family Ranidae; genus Rana; species Rana muscosa. Next base: position 93,597,881 of record CM055116.1, on the reverse strand, counting down.
CTTCACCCAATAAGGAGGACTGTTTAGCACCAGATGTTTTATGCTGTACATGCCTTTATATTTCTCTTCTGTAATAAGGAGGACTGTTTACTATCAGATATTTGATGCTGTACACGTTAGGAGGACTGTTTATCAGTGGATATTTATGTTATGCATATTAGTTGAGCGCGACTCTGTTTCAGCTTATGTTGTTTTTTTGTGATATCACACATTTGAGTTGCTGCTTTTTTTTTTTTAAATCACTTTTAATTAAAATGTTCTATTTGGAAGCGTGGTTTTTCTCCCATATACATCACAGCATAGAAAGTACACTTTAGGATTAAGAGAATAATTTCAGTCCCAGCTGAAAAATTAAAGATGAGTGCACGACCCTAGAGCCAGAAACCATGGCTGACAAATGACCAGCCTAAAAATATCAGGTGGTGACCGCAACATCGCACAGCTCCAAGGGAAAAGTGGAGCGAGCACGAATGTGGTAGTTTTCAAAAGGAGTAACATGGAAAAGGAGAAAAAAAAGTCAGTAGATTGCAGTGATAAATATAAGAAGGAGCATATACAGTAGAAAGAAACAGGGGGATAAGGGGGCACATGGAGGCCAATCCTTGGAGCTAAGTTTGTAAGGAGCTCATGGGGCCCCAACCTTAACAAATTGTAATGGATGTCTGGTAAATTTGAAAAAGGAGAGGGGTTGTGGGACTTTATATGAAGCACAGTACTAAGTTAGATGAACCAATCAGTATAAAAAATTGTTTATTATTACAAAAAGGCATACATACACATGTAAAATAGTAAAAAAATAAAAATAATATACTAGTAGGTCTCGATAGATATCATCTAAACAATTTATGATTATAAACAATTATCTCAACATGATATACATAGTGATGGACCTTGGGTATGTAGACCAGAGTTGTAATAATGACATATAGGCATAATAACAATGATTGATTGATTCATTAAATTAAACTATAGAAAAATACAGATATTGCACATGGACACTGTGACGTAGCATCATAGGAAAGCTCTACGCGTTTCGTGGTTACATTTCCACTAATCAGGAGCAGATGCAGGGTTTGGGATTATATATAATAGAGTAAAATTGCCAAAATGATATGATAGTAAAGAAGAGAGAATATAAAACAAAGAAGAAAGAGGGGGAACATAAAAGATCCTAAACACTCTCACCTAACTGTAGTATATGGGTAAAATTGTTGATGAGACCAATAGGCGTCATGCCTCAGGTGTTACCGCCTCAGCTCCCGGGGATGACGTCTTCTATAGTGCCTCCTACTATTGATATCATCAACAATTTTACCCAAGTGTTTGGCATCTTTTATGTTCCCCCTCTTTCTTCTTTGTTTTATATTCTCTCTTCTTTACTATCATATAATTTTGCCAATTTTACTCTATTATAGATACTCCCAAACCTTGCACCTGCTCCTGATGAGTGGTAACGTAACCACAAAACGCGTACAGCTTTCCTATGATGCTACGTCACAGTGTCCATGTGCAATATCTGTATTTTACTATTGTTTATTTTAATTAATCAATCCATCATTGTTATTATGCCTATGTGTCATTATTACAACTTCGGTCTACATACCCAAGGTCCATCACTATGTACTGTATATCATGTTGAGATAATTGTGTATAATCATAAATTGTTTAGATGATATCTATCGCGACCTACTATTATATTATTTTTTTATTATTATTATTTTACATGTTTATGTATGCCTTTTTGTAATAATGAACAATGTTTATACTGATAGGTTCATCCAACTTATTAGTGTGCTTCATATAAAGTCCCACAACCCCTCTCCTTTTTCAAATATACTAAGGATGGAGGTACATCATAGTCATTGTGTCAGGAACGAGTATGGAGATCGAGATGCTAAGAGGGCTCCCCTTGCGGCTGAGTGCAGCGCGACCCTGGAGTTGGGAACAGGGAGCGCGGTGCCCACAGAAGCACGGTTGGCCAGGTGCTTGCTTACAGTCTGATGAGCTCAGCCACTGAGGGATGGCGGAGGCAGGCAGAACTGAGCTTGTTATATTCAGATGAACGGAGATATCGGAAGCCAGGCCGGGGGTCAAACACAGGAGATCAGTCCAGAGCATATACAGGGGCGAGCCAAGGTCATACACGTGCAGGGTCCAGGTACAAGCCGAGGGTCAAGCCGGGTGGTCAGGAAACGGAAGCAGAGTCCAGGAGCAGGCCGAGGGTCAAACACAGGAGATCAGGAAGCGAGGTCAAGGCAAGCCGGGTCACAACGGATAAGCACGGATCAGGAGACAAGGTCAAGGTACACAGGAGACTGAAGAGATAATCCAGCAATGAGCAGCTCCAGCAGCAGGCTTAAATAGACCAGGAAGTTAGTCATGTGATCTGTTCAGGTTACAAGGAGGAAGTACCGCCCACCTTAGTCATGCTGTGCACCATGGCGGCCATGATTGTCTTGGGCAGAATTGCCAGTCCTTCTTCGGCTATTTCCCTGACAGTGCCCCCCCCCCCCGAGGGGCAGCCTCTGAATGCCCAACCTAGACCATCTTTCTGGGTACCTGTTGCGGAAATTTTGCAAAAGTCTTGGAGCATGTAAATTATCCATTGGTTCCCAAGAATTTTCCTCTGAAGAATACCCCTTCCATTTAACAAGAAATTGAGTCTGCCTACCTCTTTTCCGGCAATCTAGGATGGCTTCAACTTCATATTCGGTATCGTTACCTACGATAACTGGTGGAGGTGGCAACTCCTCTCTTCCTGGAAATGGACTTGGCACAGCTGGTTTCAGAAGGGAGACATGGAACACCGGATGGATCTTGTAGGAGGCCGGTAAAGCGAGTTCAAAAGCCACAGGGTTCACTTCCTTCTTGATCTCGAATGGACCCACAAACCTTGGACCAAGCTTCCTGGAAGGGCAAGAAAGTCTGAGGTTAATAGAGGACAGCCATACCTTGTCACCCACCTTGTAGATGGGATTCCCTCTCTTTCTCCTGTCATGTTGTTTCTTGAAGTCTTCCTGAGCCTTTCGCATGGTCTCCTGAAGGATTCGGTAATTGGTTTGGAAGAAGTTTATCCTATCCTGAACGGCTGGTACCGGAGATTCAGGAATGGTGTTGGGAAGAAAGGATGGGTGAAAGCCATAGTTTGCCCAAAAGGGTGACTGATTGGTGGCCGTGTGTATGGTATTATTATGAAAATTCCGCACAAGGTAGCAAGGAGACCCAGTCATCTTGGGAGAAAGAGCAGAAGCACCGCAGGTATTGCTCTAAGGTCTGGTTCGTTCTTTCTGTTTGGCCATTACTTTGAGGGTGGTAAGCAGAAGAAAGACATAAGTCAATTGACAAGATCTTACAAAGATTCTTCCAGAAACCGGAGGTGAATTGAACCCCTCTATCGGAGACTATATTGTCGGGTAACCCATGAAGTCTGACTATCTCCTTAATGAAAATTTTTGCAGTGTCCATGGCGGAGGGGGTGCCAAGCATGGGCAGGAAGTGGGCCATCTTTGATAGTCGGTCCACTACTACCAAGATTGTTGTAAAGTTCTCTGATGGAGGGAGATCGACTATGAAGTCCATAGAGATGTTTTTCCAAGGCTGCTCCGGAACTGGTAAGGGTCTTAATAGACCCCAAGACCTGGTCTTGGGACCCTTGTTACGCTGGCAAACCAAACAGGACTCAACATATTTTTTACAGTCTGATCTTAGGGAAGGCCACCATAGGTAACGTTGGACAAGGTCGATCGTCTTCCGGACCCCGAAATGCCCGGCCAGCTGGTGATCATGAAATCTTTTCAAGGTCTGCAGTCTGACTTCCTGGGGGACAAAGATTTTGTCCTGATGCCACAGAAATCCCTTGTGACTCCTTAAGGTAGAAATTTCCGACTCTGGGCAGTGAAGAGAGGCTTGTACAATGGATGCTTTTAGGTCTGGCTGAATCAGAAGGAAATTTTGCGTGGACAGGATTGTACCGGGAGTGGTTTCTTCAGGGGTGTCTGGGAACATCCGAGACAGAGCATCCGCCTTTCCATTTTTAGATCCGGGACGAAACGAGATGTGGAAATTGAATCTCGAAAAGAATAACGCCCACCGAGCTTGACGCGGTCTCAAACGTTTTGCAGTTCTCAGATATTCTAAATTTTTATGATCGGTAAAGATCATAATGGGATGTGCTGCACCTTCAAGTAAATATCTCCACTCTTCCAGGGCTGTTTTGATGGCCAAAAGCTCCCGATCTCCGACGTCGTAATTTCTTTCCGGTTGTGTCATTTTTCGAGAGGAAAAGGCTACCGGATGTAACAATAATTTGGGGCCCTGACGTTGAGAAAGGATAGCTCCTGTGGCCACTTCGGAGGCATCGACTTCCAAAATGTAGGGCAATGCAGGGTCAGGATGCTGAAGAACTGGTGCTGAAACAAACACTGTTTTAAGTCTGTCGAAAGCTGCCTGAGCCTCCGGGGACCACTGGAATCTGGAATGCAAACGGGTTAGTTGGGTAATGGGTGATATAATGGCTGAAAAGTTCTTAATAAATCGTCTGTAAAAGTTTGAAAAGCCAATAAACCTTTGAACACCCTTCTTGTCGGAGGGGACAGGCCACTCCAGGATCGCTTTTACTTTCTGGGGATCCATGGCCACTCCTTTCGTAGATATGACAAGACCCAAAAACTGGATAGATTCTTTCTCAAAGTCACATTTTTCGGCTTTTACATATAGTCCATGCGTTCTTAGAATAGTTAGTACCTTTTTCATGTGCACTCGATGAATCTCCAGCGTGGCTGAGAAGACAAGGATGTCATCCAGGTATACAATGAGGAAGTTGTCAAGATGGTCTCGGAAAATGTCGTTCACAAAGTGCTGGAACGTGGCTGGAGCATTGCAGAGGCCAAAAGGCATCACCAAATATTCGAAATGTCCGAAACGAGTTCGGAAAGCTGTTTTCCACTCATCCCCCTCTCGAATGCGAACCAGATTATAAGCACCTCGTAAGTCCAGTTTGGAGAAAACTCGGGCAGAACGGAATCATTGGAAGAGTTCCGGGATGAGAGGGAGTGGATAGCGATTTTTGATAGTGATCTTATTCAGATCTCGGTAGTCTATACAAGGCCTAAGCGTTTTATCCTTTTTTTCAACAAAAAATATGCCAGCACCTGCAGGGGAAGAAGAGGGATGAATGAATCCCTTTTCCAGGTTTTCATCGACATAGAGTCGTAATGTTTCGAGTTCAGTCTCTGATAAAGGGAAGATACGACCAAAGGGAATTTCGGAGCCTGGGAGCAAGTCAATAGGGCAGTCGTAGGGACGATGAGGTGGAAGGGAGTCTGCTCCCTTCTTGTCGAATACATCCAGAAATTCTAGGTAGGCAGAGGGTACATGAGGATTGGAACTAGAAACAGGTTGTATGGTCAGGCAGCTGGTAAAGTCCTTAGGGCCAGGGGGCAGACAATTCTGCTGACAGTAAGCAGATGAAAACAGCACTTCATTCTTCAGCCAGTCAATGTGAGGGTTGTGTGCTCGTAACCAGGGAACTCCCAGAATGACCGGAAACAGAGGAGAGCACAAAACATCGAAACGTACCAGTTCCTTGTGGCCAGAGCTGGTTGTCATAGGGATTGGAAGGGTCTCATGGGTTATCAGTCCAGAACTGGGTAGAGATCCATCAGCCAAATGAACTGTTAACTGCTGCTTCTTGGTAACAAGGGGAATTCCAAGTCCTTTGGCCAAGTTGATGTCTAGGAAGCAGCTGCAGGCCCCAGAGTCGATGATGGCTGAAAGCCGGATCTCTTCCCTGGCCACCGATAGGGAGATAGCGAGGACAGGGTGAGATGAGGTAAGTCCTGACACTTGACAATGTACTGGGGGTTTGAAGAATGGTTTCTTCGCCCTGAGGTGGCAATTTTGTAAGAAATGGCCATTGTCTCCACAGTAAAAGCAAAGGTTCGCCTTTCGACGGTAGAGTCTTTCCTCAGGTGATAGAGCAGGCCGAAACAGGCCCATCTGTCTGGGCTTGACTTCAGGTATGGGTGGACTGGAGGCGAGAGAAAAAGAGGATTCTGGCAGTCCTTGAGCTGATTGGAGAGACTTCTCGAATAGACGTTCACGTAGGCGTCTGTCCAGTTGTAGGGCTAACTGGATGAGGCCCTCCAAGGTACCAGGGATTGCTACCCTGGCCAGCTCGTCCTTGAGGGACTCCGATAGGCACAGACGATATTGGTACTTCAGGGCAGCTTGATTCCAACATGTGTCTGCGGCCCATGTGCGGAAGTCCACAGTGTAATCCTCTGCGGGAAGTTGCCCCTGCTGCAGGGTGTGCAGGGCATTCTCGGCCGTAGTCGTATGTTGGGGATCATCGTACAACTGGGCCATAGCTGTGAAGAAAGTGTCAACAGAGTCAGTAATGGGGCTCTTCTGTTCCAGTAGCCCGTGGGCCCACACCTGGGGGTCGTCCAAGAGTAAGGAGATAATGAAACCAACTTTAATATTCTCCAAGGAGAAAGTTCCTGGTTGAAGAGCCAGGTATAGTAGGCAGGAATTTTTAAAAGTCCTAAACTTTCTTCGGTCCCCCGAGAACCGTTCAGGGGTCGGCACACGTGGTTTAGGAAGCGGGATCGGCATCGTGAGAGGAACCTCCTGAGACATTGCAGCAGAGGGAGTACAACTGGAGGTAGATCTTGGATCAGGAGATATAGGATTGGAAGACAAGTGATGCAGGTGACCCTCTAATTGCTCATGGGCGTCTTGTAGTCTTTGCACTGTTTGGGTAAGTGCGGTGATCTGCTGGCACATAGCCTCTATAGGGGAAGCGCCTCTGTCGATCTCTGACATGGCTGGATTATACTGCCAGGAACGAGTATGGAGATCGAGATGCTAAGAGGGCTCCCCTTGCGGCTGAGTGCAGCGCGACCCTGGAGTTGGGAACAGGGAGCGCGGTGCCCACAGAAGCACGGTTGGCCAGGTGCTTGCTTACAGTCTGATGAGCTCAGCCACTGAGGGATGGCGGAGGCAGGCAGAACTGAGCTTGTTATATTCAGATGAACGGAGATATCGGAAGCCAGGCCGGGGGTCAAACACAGGAGATCAGTCCAGAGCATATACAGGGGCGAGCCAAGGTCATACACGTGCAGGGTCCAGGTACAAGCCGAGGGTCAAGCCGGGTGGTCAGGAAGCAGAAGCAGAGTCCAGGAGCAGGCCGAGGGTCAAACACAGGAGATCAGGAAGCGAGGTCAAGGCAAGCCGGGTCACAACGGATAAGCACGGATCAGGAGACAAGGTCAAGGTACACAGGAGACTGAAGAGATAATCCAGCAATGAGCAGCTCCAGCAGCAGGCTTAAATAGACCAGGAAGTTAGTCATGTGATCTGTTCAGGTTACAAGGAGGAAGTACCGCCCACCTTAGTCATGCTGTGCACCATGGCGGCCATGATTGTCTTGGGCAGAATTGCCAGTCCTTCTTCGGCTATTTCCCTGACACATTGCCTCATACAAAGTCCCAACCTTATTTCTTGTTCTGGATGGATGGTAAAGATGCTAGATAACTTTTAGCAAATTATGAAGCCATGAAGACAGGTCTTCTTGACCTTGTGACAGCGGATAGGTTGCAATCTGCATGATGAGGCTATAGTTTGCTTTGCAGCTGAGAAGAAAAAAGTGTGACCAATCATTACCATTTTCAAATCTCATCGACTCTCAGTGCGGGCAATAATCTGATGGCAATCGGTTATTCTTAGTAAATGGAATTTTTAGATGCCAGTGTGTATCGAATTCAATCTGAATTAATAAGCATCTTACAGCAGGATACACAATTATAACTACTGTATAACTGTTATAGTACATATGGTGTGCATAAATGTTATATATTAGCAAAGTGTAACCATTAAGAAAGCTGACACCTGTCTATAACATAATCCCAAAGTATTAATTTATCAATCCTCCAATGTCTACTGTAAAAAGCTGTATCCATGTGCAAGACTTATAACATAATGGAAAGAACATAACTTGTCTCTGCCTGGGGCTAGAGTAAAAGGCATTATAATAGACATTTTACAGTTTTTTTTTATTGGTCGGCTCTAGCTATGGAAATTATGTCTAATTTATCAGGCAATTTCTTTCAACTTGCTAAAGATATATACAAAATGTAAACCAGGAAAACTAAGTGTAAATATCCTTAGAAATAAAAATATATGGAGCAATGTGGTATACAAAGCCTTGGTGGTTTATCTTTTTTTTTCTTTTTCAGATGTATTCAATTACATTTTCATTTTTACAGAACCAAAATTAACCCATTTTGGAAAAAGGGAAAATACCATATAACGTTTACTTAGATAATCTACATCTTCAGACATACTGCCTGCCTGGGTAGTTTCTGAAATTAATTTACAAAATAATTTGCCTATGGGTTCATAAAAAAAAAAAAAAAACAGCAATACTCACCTTCTCCCCCCAACTGTTGTTCCCTGCAAAAAGTCTGGTTCGCTGCCTGCCACTGGTCCTCTTCTAGTTTAAATAATGGCCAACAGCATTTAACTTACATCTTGTGAGCACAGACTGTCATTGACACACCCCCATGAGAGTGCACTATCCCGTTGATGAAATAATAATCATCATCATTTTTAGATTTTGACAGTTTTTTTTTTTTTTAACCTTTTTGTTTGAAGTATAGATCTACTGTATGTTTACCCCAAGCATGTTTAACCCCTTCACGCTAATGTAACGCAAATATGCAGCCTCAGTGTGAAAGGGTTGTACCGGGGTGATGCGTGCAGCTACATGCATTACCCCAATACCGTTTTTTTAGAGCCAACGGTCGGCTTCCTTATAATAACAACCGATGAGGCTAAAAGCTGCTCGGCTGTTATCACAAGCAGCGGGAGGTGACGTCCCCTCCTTCCGCCATCTTCCGCAGCTCTCCCGGGCTCTCCCATCCTGCCGGCTGGCCGGAGACCCTAACATAGCCGGAAATCGGCTTTAATCGGGTCTCGGATCTAGAAACCCAGAAGCAATGTCATGACATCACTTCCGGTTTACAGAAGACTTAAAAGTGCCAAATTTAAAAAACTTGGCGTTTTTAATGCTTTTAAGTGTAAAGGAGGGATTTGGGGTCTTATAGACTCAGATCTCTCCATAAAGAGTACCTGTCACTGCCTATTACTGTCACAGGGGATGTTTACATTCCTTGTGAAAGCAATAAAAGTGATCAGAAAAAAAAAACTTAAGGGGACAGTGTTAAAAAATAAATAAAATAAATAAAAATAAATACATAATAATAGTAATAATAATAATAAAAAAAATAAATGAAAGCACCCCATCCCTCTGTGCTCGCTCGCAGAAGCGAACACATACGTAAGTCGCGCTCACAGTGTTAAAAACACACATATGAGGTATCGCCACGATCCTTAGAGTGAGAGCAATAATTCTAGCACTAGAGCTCCAGTGTAACTATAAACTAGTAATCTGTAGAAATTTTTAAAGCCTCGCATATGGAGATATTTTAGTACCATAGTTTGTCGCCAATTTTAAGGCATGACATGTTAGGTATCTATTTGCTCGGCGTAGCATCATCTTTCACATTATACAAATAAATTGGGCTAACTTTACTGTTTTTTTTTTTTTTTTTTATTCATGAAAGTGTATTTCTTCCAAAAAAATAGCATTTGAAAGACTGCTGTGCAAATACAGTGAGACATAAAATATTGCAGGGATTGCCATTTTATTCTCTAGGGTAATTTTCAACTTGTAAGAAAAAAATGTCAGAAAAAAGCTTAGGCATGAAGGGGTTAAATTACCTTACTGTTGACTGTCTGACTTACTACCTCTGCTGGAAGTCTGTTACAAGCATCAAAGGTTAGTTTTTGACTTTACTCCTCTTGAATATTGAAGACCATCCTCTGCCAATACCAGAACAGAAGAGGAAAGACCTGGAATGTCAAGTGATCAAACAAAAAACTTCTGGATTTAAAGTGATTGTAAACCTTTTTTTTTTTTAAATAACAAACATGTCATACTTACCTCCACTGTGCAGCTTGTGTTGCCCCAATCGTCTTCTTCTGGGGTCCCTCGGCGGCTCTCCTGTCTCCTCCTGGCATCAGATAACCCCCTAGGAGAAGCGCTCTCCCGGGGGGTTACCTTGTGGGCGCACTCCCGCGTCCAGCATTTGCGTCCATAGACACGAATGCCAGACTCGGTCCCGCCCCCTGGTGCCCACGTCATTGAATTTGATTAACAGCAGCGGGAGCCAATGGCTGTGCTGCTATCAATCTATCCAATCAAGAGCCGGGACCCTGTGCAGAGCGCATCTCCACCGAGGGAAATATGGGGCTTAAGTAAGTAAAACGGGGGGCTGGGGGGGCCAGAAGTTTTTTTATCTTAATGCATAGGATGCATTAAGGTGACAAAACACGAGGGTTTACAACCCCCTTAAGGCTACTATGAGGGAAAATTATATTTAAAAAAAATAAAAATAGGTGTGGGAGGGAGGTGTAGGAGTAGGGTAGTGGGAGGGGGAGTTTAAAGTAATTTGCAATGGACACTTTAGCAGTTTTAATGCTACAGGCCTTATTTAATAAAAAGTTATCATCCTAAAGTCAAAATTCTTAGGTGTATGAATCCAAACAGACAATCAGAATGCAGTCTATTGAAGTCAGACAATAATAGGATCCCTGATTGGCTTCTATAGGTTACTGAACTTAGAGATTAACACTCATGAATAGAAACTCTTTATTGAATAAACCAATTCATCTTACAAGAAATCTGCCATCCAGATGCTGGGATCAGGGTTCTGTGGTGGCCAAACCCTCACTTCCAGGACTTCTTGTTCTTCTGTATGCTGAAGATAGTTCTAAGAGACATTGGCTGTCTGTTTATTTGTTTTTCCTGCTGCAGAATAAATTTGGGGCCAATCACATGTCTCCCTGATGGTATGCCATGATGAATAAGTATCTGCCTGTATTTCTCAGCATTGAGACACCATTGCCTGACGAAGGGGTCCTGCGTGACTCTGAAACGTTGCACTCTCTTTGTGTTGTGATCATGCAATAAATCATCCGTTTGGACGCTATTCACGTCGTTCCATGGTGTGCTGGCAAATATCTACACCATTGATCCTGACCAAATCTCCAACTCCATTTGTAGAAATGCAGCCCCAAACTTGCAAGGAACCTTGACAATGCTTCACTGTTGCCTGCAGACACTCATTATTGTACTACTCTACAGCCCTTCAGCAAACACACAGTCTCCTGCTACAGCCAAATATTTTTAATTTCAACTCATCAGTCCAGAGTAGAGATGTAAAATTGCAGGAAATTTTGAAGCCATGAAAAGAAAAAAAGATTTCCCTATTTTTTTCTGGAAAGTTTCTGAAAAAAAAAAAAATCAGTGTGGAGTAGATTTACAAATTGAAAGTAATTGTATTACACTGGGAACGTTAAATGCAGTGTATGTATAAATAAGTATTATGCTTGAAATAAAAGTACAGCTTGTTCAGTAAATTAAGTAAACTTGCTTTTTAAAATGTTTTTCCATTTTTATTACAAATGGAATAACAAGGACTGTATATGTTAAGAACATTTCACTTATATATGAGAACAGGGTTCCCTCATAATAATTTAAAGGTTCCTGCTAATATCTTTTTCCAGTTATTGATAATGCTGATGCAGAATAGGGATGAGCCGAACACCCCCGGGTTCGGTTCGCACCAGAACCCGCGAACGGATCGAAAGTTCGCACGAACGTTAGAACCCTATTAAATACAATGGATGCGAACGTTTGAAATCTAAAGTGCTAATTATAACGACTAATATGCATGTTATTGTCCTAAAAAGGGTTTGGGAACCCGGGTTCTGCACCAGGGGACATGTATCAATGCAAAAAGAAGTTTTAAAAACGTCCGTTTTTCGGGAGCAGTCATTTTAATGATGCATAAAGTGAAAAAAAAAAGAGTCAAATATTCCTTTAAATATTGTACCTGGGGGGTGTCTAAAGTATGCCTGTGAAGTGGCACGTGTTTCCCGTTTTTAGAACTGTCCCTGCACAAAATGACATTTCTAAAGGAAAAAAAGTCATTTAAAACTGCTTGCGGCTTTAATGTAATGTCTGGTCCCGGTGATATGGATGAAAATCTTTGAGAAAAATGGCATAGCTACCCCATCGCCCCCCCCCCCCCCCCGTACCCCAGCCCATTACCAGCCCCTTTGGGTCTTGTATGGATATTAAAGGGAACCCCGCACACAAAATAAAAAAGGCCCTATATATAGGGTTGAGCGAACCCGAACTGTAAAGTTCGGGTCCGTACCGAACTTTAGTTTTTTCCCGAACCCGAACCCGGACTTTGCGCGAAAGTCCGGGTTCGGGTTCGGCAATCTAATGGCGCAGTTAGAAATGCTTCAGGGGCCAGCCAATCACCTTTTGATTAGCTGGTGTGCCCTTAGAAGCCATCATAGCCATGCCTACTAATGGCATGGCTGTGATTGGTCAGTGCAACATGTGACCCAGCTTCTATATAAGCTAGAGGCACACAGCACACACGTCACTCTGCTTCAGAATAGATAGGGAGAGGATCTTGTCTGCTGCTGCTGCTGCTTTTAGGGAGAGATTGAAAAATACATGAGTTAGTCCTGATTCTGGAATCTGAGGGAAAAGATAGAGAGACATTGTAGTGTAGGGCCAGGTTCCTGTTGGTGCTTTCAGGGAGAGAGATATATTATATAGGAATAGGAGCAGGCCCGGACTGGGACAAAAAATAGGCCCGGGCATTTTAGACTGAGCAGCCCGGGGGGGGGGGGGGGGGTGGTGGTGCTTTGCGGCGGCGGTTAATAATGGGATGTGGGGTTCCAGCACCTTGTACCTCTGGACCCCTTTACATTACACAGCACCCTGCACCTCTGGGCCCCTTTACATTACACAGCACTCTGGACCCCTTTACATTACACAGCACCTTGCACCCCTTTACATTACACAGCACCTTGCACCTCTGGAGCCTTTTACATTACACAGCACCCTGCACCCCTTTACATTACACAGCACCCTACACCCCTTTACATTACACAGCACCCTGCACCTCTGGACCCTTTTACATTACACAGCACCCTGCACCTCTGGACCCCTTTACATTACATAGCACCGCACCTCTGGACCCCTTTACATTACACAGCCCCCCACAGTTTGTTACACAGACACCCCCTGCATGTTACACAGACCCCCTACAATACAGAAACCCCCCTACATTACAGAACCCACCTACATTACAGAACCCACCTACATTTCAAACCCCCTTACAATACAGAACCCCCCTACAATACAGAACCCCCCCTACATTTCAGACCCGCCTAGATTTCAGACCCCCCTACAATACAGAACCCCCCTACATTACAGAACCCCCCCTATGTAGTGACATGTGCAGCAGTAACTTACAGCATGCCTGGAGATGAAGACACTCTGGCTGCTGTGTCCTCCTTTCTTTCTCCTTCAGCTGAGTGAACGAGTCTGTGGGAGGAGTGGAGGGGGCAGCCACACCCCCAGCTCCGCCCACCAACCCCGGTTGCCTCCAGAGACATTAAAGATGATGGGGAGCAGGGGAGGGCTGGCAGCCTTAGGCCTGGGGGGCAAGTCCAGTCAAGTGGCACTTTGAAACACCGAATAAGCTCACCATCCCCAGTGCCCATCAGCGCAGCCTCACTAGTGCCCATCAGCGTAGCCTCACTAGTGCCCATCAGCACAGTCTGTTCAGTGCATGGGGATTAGAGAAGAGAGTAGCCGGATTACACAGAGCGGAGATCTCCCACTTGCCCAGCGTGGCCATGATGGAAGTCATCAGTGTGCTGTCTATCATAAGAGCCAGTCCAGGAGGCGGGACTTTGTATGACAGTGGCCGCCAGGTAAGTGGGAGATCCCCGCTCTGTGAAATCTGGTGGCGCTCCCCCTCCGAGGCAGCCCAATGGGCACAGACCCTGGGCGCCCTCTCACTGCCCCATCTCGCAGTGCACCCGCTCCCAATTGGCCATACTTGGTCCAGGGACAGTGTCCTCAGTCCGGGGATGTCTGGTCACCCTAGGCTAGTGGCCAGCAGGACCCACAGGTCAGTGGTCAGCAGGACCCACAGGTCAATGGCCAGCAGGACCCCCAGGTCAGTGGCCAGCAGGACCCCCAGGTCAGTGGCCAGCAGGACCCCCAGGTCAGTGGCCAGCAGGACCCCCAGGTCCGTGGCCAGCTCCCAGCAAGACCCACACATGTGGGTCTTGCTGGGATCTGCCTGTGCACCTGGGGGTCCTGCTGGCTGCGGAACTGTGGGTCCTGCTGGCTATGGCCTGTGGGTCCTGCTGGCCATGGCCAGCTCCCAGCAGGACCCACAGTGTTGAGGGCGATTTTTAAGTTACTGGGTGGGCACTTGCCTGGGGCAGGGTAAATAGGGTGTATGGGGGGGGGTAGATGGGATGTGGGGTTCAGCTGTGGGTGTCAGGGTCTCTCACCTCAGTGATGGCAGCTGCCCTTACCAGTACCAGCTCAGCAGGTCCTTGCATGGCCTCCTCTGATCCTGGGGGTGTGAAGTGATGCTCCTGTCCTGGGGTCAAGTAAACTTGCAGCCCAAGCCAGTCATGTGGGTCCCAACTCCCTTGCTGCCCAGGGGTAGACTGACAACACCCAGAGCCCCCAGACCAAATAAAGCAAGGGCCCCCTGTCAGGCCCTGCCCATGACCCATTCCTGGCCCTATCATGACCCACCCCTGGCCCCGCTCCTTCAATTTGTACAAAGTACTACCTTTAAAAAAAAAAAAACACTGTTTAACAACAGAGTCTAATGGGATCTGGAGGGGGGTCTTTTTCTAACAGTGTCCCATGGACAGTCTGTTAGAAAGTGTCCCCTCCAGGCCCCATTAGGGACTAGAACAGAGTCTAATGGGACCCCCTCTTTGTGCCATGACTCAAACCCCTGCCCCAACCTCTCACAAAGTAGAAATAAAATTGTAGCACTACTCTTACCTTAACTATGGGTGCTGTAGCTGTGGCTGGCTCCCGCATCCCCTGAGGCTGGTTCCTGTGGGTGGCTAGCCGGCACCTGTTGGTGGCTGGCCGGCACCCTGCTGTGGCTGGCTGGATCCCTGGTGTGGGTGGGTAACCGTGGGTGGCTGACTGGCATCCTGCTGTGGATAGTCACCGTGGCTGGTTTGCTTCTGTGGGTGGCTGGCTGGCTCCCTGCTGTGGGTGGGTCACCGTGGCTGGCTGGCTGACTCGTGTGGGTGGTTGGCTGGTTTGCTGGTGTGGGTGGGTCACCGTGGATGGCTGGCTGGCACCCTGGCCCTGCTGTGGATGAGTCACCATGGGTGGCTGGCACCCTGGCCCTGCTCTGGGTGGGTCACTGTGGGTGGCTGGCTTCTGTGGGTGGCTGCCTGGCACCCTGCTGTTGGTGGCTGGCCTGGCTCTCTGTCGTGGGTCAGTGGGTGGGTCAGTGGCTGGCTGGCATGGTGCAGCATGCTGTGGGTGACTGGCCTGGCTCCCTGCTGTGGGTGGCTTGCACTGTGCAACCTGCTGTGTGTGACTGGCCTGGCTCCCTGCTGTGGGTCAGTGGGTGGGTGGGTGGCTGGTTGGCACAGTGCACTTTGCTGCTGGTGGCTGGCCTGGCTCCCTGCTGTGGGTCAGTGGCTGGCTTGCACGGTGCACCCTGCTGTGGGTCAGTGGCTGGCTTGCACGGTGCACCCTGCTGTGGGTCAGTGGCTGGCTTGCACGGTGCACCCTGCTGTGGGTCAGTGGCTGGCTTGCACGGTGCACCCTGCTGTGGGTCAGTGGCTGGCTTGCACAGTGCACCCTGCTGTGGGTGGGTGTGAGCTGGCCTGGCTCCCTGCTGTGGGTCAGTGGCTGGCTTGCACGGTGCACCCTGCTGTGGGTCAGTGGCTGGCTTGCACGGTGCACCCTGCTGTGGGTGGGTGGGTGCTGGCCTGGCTCCCTGCTGTGGGTCAGTGGATGGGTGGCTGGCTGGCTGGCACAGTGCACCCTGCTGCAGGTGGCTGGCCTGGCTCCCTGCTGTGGCTGACAGAGAGGGGGTGGGCTGACAGAGGGGGGAGTGAGCTGACAGAGGGGGGTGGACTGACAGGGGGGAGCTGATAGAGGAGGGGTGGGCTGAGAGTGGGGGTGGGCTGACAGAGCAGGGCTGACGGGGGTGGGCTGAGATGGGGGGGTGGACTGACAGAGGGGGGGTCTGACAGAGGGGGGGGTGGGCTGACAGAGGGGAGCTGATAGAGGAGGGGTGGGCTGACAGAGCAGGGCTGTTGGGGTGGGCTGAGATAGGGGGTGGGCTGACAGAGAGGAGGTGGGCTGACAAAGGGGGGGTGGGCTGACAGAGAGGAGGTGGGTTAACAGTGAGGAGGCTAGGGGAAGGGCGCTGACAGAGAGGGGGGGTAGATGAGACTTAGAGACCTCAGAAACATGCAGAGAGGCAGGACTCCAGCAAGTGATCACGACCAGCCCCGCTTGGCCGCATCCACACGTGACCAGCTCCGCCGATCCATTTGCAGGGCGCGCGCAACACAAACGCCCTGTGATTGGCCGAACAGGGTCATGTGCGGCCGCACGCTGTGGAATTCTGGGACTTGTAGTCATGATGCGAGGCTCGCATCATGACTTATGATGCGAGTCTCGCATCATGACTACAAGTCCCAGAATTCCACAGCGTGTGGCCGCACATGACCCTGTTCGGCCAATCACAGGGCGTTTGTGTAGCCTGCCGCCTACAAGTCCCAGAATGCCACAGCATTCGGCCGTGCATCTGGCCGACTTCATTAAAAAAAATGGCAGCGAGGGCCCCTTGCATCCCGGCCCAGCCCGACCCTGATGGGGAGACATGACATGCTGTCCGGCGGCCTGAGGTATGCCCGGTATGCCCTATGGCCGGGCCTGAATAGGAGTCCAGATTCAGAGATATAACTCAGCGATCTGCATAGGTTTACCTGTTTGTGTTACAGTGCAGTCTTTTTACACTGCCATGAGCCCAGTGTCAGAGAAAATCGACCTTTTATCTGCAAGCTCAGTGCACCAGCACTGCATATATTACGTTGAGAGATACACCGTTTCCATACTGTGGGTGTATTCTGCTCTTGGAAAAAGATCCATTTAGGGCCAAAAAAAAGGCACTTTATTGTGCTCTTTTCCAAAAGACCCATTAAGGGCAAAAAAAATAAAAAATTTGCATTTTATTTTGCTCGTGCAAAAAAAGACCCGTTTAGGGCAAAAAAAAAATTAGCACTTTAATGTACGCTTGCAAAAAGACCCATTTAGGGCCACAAAAAATATTTTGCAGTGTGTTATACATATGTGGAGGCATGTGAAATAAACCATTTCTATATATTTGTCTTCTACTGTGCTATACTAAAAAAAAAACATTTTTTTTAATAGCATTTTCTGCAGTTCTGTAGCTGTGCGATTCAGCGGTTACGTACTGTGGGTGTGTTCTGCTCTTCCAAAAACACCCATTTAGGGCAAGATCCTAAATTTGGAAAATATGAGGAGAAGGTCAAAGGGACGTGGTGGCCCCGGTCGTGGTGCTGCTGGTGGAGCTCCTGTTGCAGGGAGAGGACGTGGTGGATCTGTGCCAGATACGCGCACAAGTGAAACACCTTCCTCAGGTGCGAGTAGGCAACCGAGCCTGCGGCGGTATTTTGTCGCGCCTAATGAGGCTGTACGAATGTTTAGGCCAGGACAAGTACAGGCGATAGTAGATTGGGTTGCTGACAGTGCCTCGGGTTCCTTCACATTGTCTCCCACCCACTCTTCTGATGAAAGAACAGAGTTGGCACCTGAAACCCATGTCCATCAGTCTTTCACCTCACCCCCTTGCAAATCAGCCAAGCAGTCTGAGCCCCAAATCATGCAGCAGTCTCTTCTGCTTTTCGATGACTCTGTTAGCAGGGTTTCCCAGGGCCATCCACCTAGCCCTGCCCCAGAAGTGGAAGAGATTGAGTGCACCGATGCCCAACCACTTATGTTTCATGATGAGTACATGGGAGGACCATCGCAGCACGTCTCGGATGATGACGAAACACAGGTGCCAACTGCTGCTGCTTTCGCAATTGTGCAGACAGACAAGGAGGGCAGGGGTGAAAACTGGGTGGAAGATGATGTGGAGGACGATGAGGTCCTCGACCCCACATGGAATCAACGTTATGCAGGTGACCAGTGTAGTTTGGAGGAAGAGGCGGTGGTCGCACAGAGCCACCAGCACAGCAGAAGAGGGAGCAGGGTGCAAAAGCGGAGCGTCCGTCCCCTAGACAGTATGTCTGCTACTGCCCAACGCAGCAAGGGACCGAGCACACCAAAGCCAGGTCCAAGGAGTTCCCTAGTGTGGCAGTTCTTCACACAATGTGCTGATGACAAGACACGAGTGGTTTGCACGCTGTGCAATCAGAGCCTGAAGTGAGGCATAAACGTTCTCAACCTGAGCACAACCTGCATGACCAGGCATCTAAGTGCAAAGCACGAGCTGCAGTGGAGTAGACACCTCAAAAACCAAGAAAGGTCTCTGGCTCCTCCTGCTTCCTCTTCTGCTGCAGTCTCGGCCTCTTCATCCACCTCTGTAGTGACAGTGGCACCTGCCACCGCGCAAACAGAGGATCTGCCAGCAACACTACCACCTGGGTCACCAACCATCTCCACAATGTCCCATGGAAGCGTTCAGCTCTCTATCTCCCAAACATTGGAGCGGAAGAGGAAGTACCCCCCTAGCCACCCGCGATCCCTGGCCCTGAATGCCAGCATTTCAAAACTCCTGGCCTTTGAAATGCTGTCATTCTGTCTGGTGGAGACACAGACTTTTAAAAGCCTGATGGCATTGGCTGTCCCACAGTACGTCGTGCCCAGCCGCCACTACTTTTCCAAGCGAGCCATCCCTTCCCTGCACAACCAAGTGGGGGACAAAATCAGGTGTGCACTGCGCAACGCCATCTGTGGCAAGGTCCACCTAACTACGGATGCGTGGACCAGTAAGCACGGTTAGGGACATTATATCTCCCTAACAGCACACTGGGTAAATGCAGTGGCGGCTGGGCCTGAGGCAGATAGCAGTTTGGCGCATGTCCTTCCACCACCGAGGATTGGAGGGTGCTTCAGTTTGCCTCCTGTTGCTAACTCCTCCTACTCCGCTTCCTCATCCTCTACCGCCTCCTCATCCGGTCAGTGTAACACCTTCACCACCAACTTCAGCACAGCCAGGGGTAAACGACAGCAGGCAGTTTTAAAACTTTCCTGTTTGGGGGAAAAACCCCACACCGCGCAGGAGTTGTGGAGGGACATGGAACAACAGACCAATGAGTGGTTTCTGTCAGTGAGCCTCAAGCCCGGCCTGGTGGTGTGCGATAATGGGCGAAATCTCGTAGCAGCTCTGGGCCTAGCCGGTTTGACGCACATCCCTTGCCTGGTGCATGTGCTGAACTTGGTGGTCCAGAGGTTCCTTAAAAATTACCCCAATATGCCAGAGCTGCTGCCGAAAGTGCGGGCTGTGTGTGCGCACTTTCGGCGTTCTCACCCTGCTGCTGCTCGCCTGTCAGCGCTGCAGCGTAACTTCGGCCTTCCCGCTCACCGCCTCATAAGTGACGTGCCCACAAGGTGGAACTCCACCTTGCACATGCTGGCCAGACTGTGCGAGCAGCAGCAGGCGATAGTGGAGTTTCAGCTGCAGCAATCACGCGTGAGTCGCTCTGCGGAACAGCACCACTTCACCACCAATAACTGGGCCTCCATGCAAGACCTGTGTGCCTTGTTGCGCTGTTTCGAGTACTCCACCAACATGTCCAGTGCCAATGACGCCGTTCTCAGCGTTACTATCCCAGTTCTATGCCTCCTTGAAAAAACGATTCGGGCGATGATGGAAGAGGATGTGGCACAGGAGGATGAGGAGGAGGAGGAGGAAGCAGGATCATTTCAAAGGCTTTCAGGGCAGTCTTTCACAAGTGGCTACGAGGGTGGGTTCCTGCACCAACAAACGCCAGGTACACAATTGTCCGGCAGAAAGGGCACAGTTCTGGAGGATGACGAGGTGGAGGAGGAGATGGAGGAGGAGGGGCAATTTTCACAGCAGGGTGCCACCCAGACCAGCTCGTGGCCATCACTGGTGCGTGGCTGGGGGGATACAGAGGACACAGACGATACACCTCCCACAGAGGACAGCTTTTCTTTGCCTCTGGGCAGCCTGGCACACATGAGCGATTACATGCTGCAGTGTTTCCGCAATGACCGCCGAGTTGCCCACATTTTAACTGGTGCTGATTACTGGGTGGCCACCCTGTTGGATCCCCGTTACAAGGACAACGTACCGTCCTTAATTCCCTCACTGGAGCGGGATCGTAAGATGCGCGAGTACAAGCGCACGCTGGTAGACGCGCTGCTGGTGGCATTCCCACCTGACAGCGGGCGTACGGTGGAAGCACAAGGCGAAGGCAGAGGAGGAGGAAGAGGTCGCCAACGCAGCCGGGGCACCGGCAGCACCTCAGAAGGCAGGGTTAGCATGGCTGAAATGTGGAAAAGCTTTGTCAGCACGCCACAACAACCAGCACCACCAGCTGAGATGGAACGTCTTAGCAGGAGGCAGCATTTCACCAACATGGTTGAGCAGTATGTATCCACAGGCCTACACGTACTGGATGACGGGTCTGCCCCCTTTAACTTCTGGGTCTCCAAATTGGGCACATGGCCTGAACTTGCCCTTTATGCCTTGGAGGTGCTGGCCTGCCCTGCAGCCAGTGTATTATCTGAACGTGTATTTAGCACGGCAGGGGGCGTTATCACAGACAAGCGCAGCCGCCTGTCCAGAGCCAATGTGGGCAAGCTCACGTTCATTAAAATGAACCAGGCATGGATCCCACAGGACTTGTCCGTACCTTCTGCAGAATAGACATGTGTACCGGTGTTGTGACAAAAACTGTCCGGCCATCGGATTGTGTCCGGCCCATACTGCGAAGGCGCAACGCTTGCGCAGTACAGAGGACAAGGAGATTCACAAAATCTCCGAAGATGAACGGCGCCTGCGCAGTGAGTGCAGGTTCAAGCCCCACCATCCAAGTGGACATACGGTAGCACATAGTAACAGGGCCCCTCACGGGCTCGGTTCGATCGCCACGCTTCGGGCACGGCCTCACTTGGCTCGGCTTGAACCACGGGTGGTGTGGCCTTCACCTGAACTCACCACGCAGGCGCCGTTCATCTTGGGAGATTTTCGAAATCCCCTTGTCCTACATACTGAGCAAGCGCAGTACAGGGTGGACACTATTTGACGGGGGACAGAATTCGACACATCACCGGCCTTACCCAGCCATTGTTGTATTTTTGAACCAGTGTTGGCTACCTCGTCCTCCTCCACCGCCGCTCCCACCTACACAGCCACATCCACCGCCACCTCAACCTCCTACTCCATATGGACCTCGTCCTCTTAGGTCAAGATTATAATTTTTATTTTATTTTTTTGTAGCGCACAGATCCTTCCCCCTTACCTGCCTTTATGTTGTTGGCTCCTCGCAGGAGGGAGAAAGGCACACCGCACTACCAGCCCGTACCCTCCTATATAAAGAGGTTGAGCGGTGTACTTGACGGGCCGTGTCCACAGCCAGAGTCAAAACTCCTCCAGAGGATGATTCTCACCTCTACTGTAGGTAGAGGCAAGTCCTTTAATTCCCAGTAAAGTCAATGTCCACACCAGCTGAAATTACAACTCTTATTCTATCATGGCAAAATAAACTCTACTCGGATAGAAAAGGTTAGAGCAAAGAAACAGGACAGCTTAAGGTGTGGAGGAGGTCCAGGCACAAACGTAGCACATTCACTTCACTGCTTAGGTTTCTCAAACAGTTTTAGGTGCACGGTCTCTGCCACAGACCTTGAGGTTGGTCTCTGCCACAGACCAGGTGTACAAGGCCCCTGCCATGGACCTGGAGAACTTTGGTCTCTGCCACAGACCAGGGTGTATAAGGCCCCTGATACAGTCAAGATGACCTTGAGCTTCTCCTTCTAAGAACCTAGCCCATATCAAGGGGAAGACATCTCTCCAGGGAGTCAACAGACCATTCCTTCACCGTGACTCCCGCATCGGTCCATCAGAATGATCCTCCCTTCCCTGGAACATGGTCCCCTACACGAGGCGGCACCTTAAGACTCCTCGACCCTTAGCGGACTCCAGACGAAGGCTCTGGACTCCAGGCTTTACTCCCGCACCTAGGCCTCCATACCCAGGGCAGCAGGAACTCCAGGATAGTACCTCACCCCGGGCTAAAGGTACCCAAGATGGAACAGGAACACATGCACCCAGGCTGAAGGCACCTGGGCGTGGACCCCACTGGACATCAGCCCCCAGGCCAAAGGTCTGCCCCTTTTATATGCTCTCCCGGCATGCACAGCAGGTTCCCCGCCCCGCTGTACTACTGCCAAGAGGGGACACAAAAGGCACAGCACTGTATCGGCGGTTCAACCCTAGCCTACCATGGCAGCGCCACCTGTAGGCCGCAGGGAACTGCACACCAATACTGTCCCCGAGGACAAAATGGTCCATGAATGCTACAGAATTAGGGTGTTTGAGCCTATTTACCACTCAAACACTTCCCTTAAATTTAGCACCCCGCTACATTTTTATTTCAAAGTATTTACTTTTCCCACTAGCTTATCCATTAAATTGAATAATTTATTCCAGAAAGGGCGTATTCTGGGGCATTCCCACCATATGTGTGGCATTGTGCCGTTGAGTTTCTGAGGTTCTTAATGACTTCCCGTACCTCTTCTGCTGAAAAGGGGGCCTCCAGCATATTTTTTTATGTTATTTTAAGTTATTTCCCTATCCACATTTGTTTGCAGAGCACTTGCCATGCTCTTAACAACATTTTGCTGCCATTTGCAGCCCTCTAGCCCTTTCCATTACTTTTTTAGAGCCTTTTTAGTCCTTAGAAGTCCGGGTCCCCATTGACTTCAATGGGGTTCGGGTTCGGGTTCAGGTTAAAGTTCGGTCCCGAACCCGAACTTTTTTTCCGAAGTTCGGCCGAACCCGTCGAACCCGAACATCCAGGTGTCCGCTCAACTCTACCTATATACTCTGAACAGCCGTATACAGGCGGCGCAAACAAGACAGGGACTGTAGGTTTGTTCTTAAGTAGAATCTGTTTTTTAATTTTGAACAGGTACATTGTTTAAGTGTAGCTCCAGCCAAAAAATATATTTTTAAGCTTTTTGGAAAACATAGGGAAGGGTTATCACCCCTGTATTATTTGTTTTGCTGTCTGTGCACCTGTTCAGAACATTTCACCTCACTTTCCGTCCCAATGACAACTGTTTTTGAAAAGTGGGGTTTTTATTGAAACAAGGATTGGTGATAAAGCATCAGTAGAGAGGAGACACCTCTTTCCCATATTAACTCTTACAGGAGAGAATTTCCCTTCCTAGGGGTAGATTTCCTCTCACTTCCTGTTGTCTCCTTACGTTTGCAAGTAGGAGTCGTTTGTAAGTTGGATGTTTGAAAGTAGCGGCCTGCCGTATATACTCTGCAGAAATTGACCCCTTAGGTGTTGGTGTTGCCACAACACTGTGAGCCCTCACAGTTACTCTTGGTGGGCGCTGGAACACCCTGCTGTGAACTATTATATTAGGAATTATATTTACATGCCCCTGTTGAACAGTGGTAGGAAAAATTGGGCCTTTGGTGGTGGTGCTGGTGCCACAACACTGAAAGCCCTCACAGTTATTCTTGGTGGGTGCATGAATGGGCCCTGCTGTGAATTATTAGATCAAGAATTGTAATTGCATGTCCCTGTTGAACAGGGGCTGAAAAATTGGGCCTTTGGTGGTGGTGTTGCCACAACACTTTAAGCCTCACAGTTAAGCCCTGTACACACGATCGGTTTTACCGATGTAAACCGTCCGATGGATTGTTTTCATCAGACAAACCGATCGTGTATGGGACCCATCGGTCTTTTTTCTATCGGTTTTAAAAAATAGAACTTGTTTTAAAATTTTCCGATGGATCAAAAACCGATGGTAAATTCCGATCGTCTATGGTCAAGTCCATTGGTTAAAAAACCCACGCATGCTCAGAATCAAGTCGACGCATGCTCAGAAGCATTGAACTTCATTTTTCTCGGCTCATCGGAGTGTTTTCTGTCACCGCGTTTGGAACGGTCAGTTTTTTGACTGATGGTGTGTGGGCAAGACTGATGGAAGTCAGCTTCATCGGTTTTCCGATGGAAAAATCCATTGGTTTAAAAACCATAGGAGATCCGATCGTGTGTACAGGGCTTTACTCTTGGTGAGCGCAGGAATGGGCCCTGCTGTGAATTATTAGATGAATAATTGTAATTACATGCCCCTGCAGATTAAATAATAATAATACTGTGCCAACTCTAAATACTAAATGAAGCAGCCAAACATAAAATCAGACAGGATATATAGAACGTATAAAAAATATATAATGTGGCGCTGTGAGAGAAGTAGTAAAAAACCCTACTTCATGTATAGAACAATGGTGCACATAAAAATATGGTGTCAAACCATCGTTTGAACATAGGTTTGTAGGGTGCATCTATCACATTTTCTTTATAGGCATATAGGATACATGACATCACCCGGGAGTGCCTTCACCTAGGACCAATGGGGGAGAAGTAAATGCTCTTACCGGACAGAGTGGACCCAGCTCACCGTACGGTGGTGGATCAACAAAGCTTTGTCCACTCTGTGGACCCAAGGAACAGTCAGTGCAAGACACCTCCTTCCTTATGTCGACAGCACCACTGGTCCATATTTCCAACCCGAAAAGGAAGAAATCCAAACCAATATGGCGACAACAAGCCATGTAAAAAGGGGAAAATGTGATAGATGCACCCTTCAAACCTATTTTCAAACGATGCAGCTCCTTGTTGGATTTTGACCTATGAACTTCTTTTCATATGTGATAAGATTGGACATTATTCTACATACTCATCTGTGACGCCTTATATGAGTTTGTCTCCACCTACATTATATTTTAATTTTAATTTTTGTTTATTATGGGTATGATCAATATTCCAGTTTAATTGCTGGTTTTTGTTGTGCACCTATACCCCATACCAATTATTTCACTGTTAGTATTCACTAACTACATTTTTATCACATTCATTTGTGTACACCTATTGTGTACAAACGTTTTGTTTGACACCATATTTTTATGTGCACCATTGTGCTATACATAAAGTAGGGTTTTTTACTACTTCTCTCACAGCGCCACATTATATATTTTTTATATGCCCCTGCAGATGCCTGTTAGTGTAACACAAAAGAAAAAAAACTACGAGCAATAAGGGCTAGCTTCAGGTGTATATTTTTCAGGAATCACACTACGCCTGCTTTAAGTGCTGCAGATGCCTGTTAGTGTAACACAAAAGAAAAAACAATACGAGCAATAAGGGCTAGCTTCAGGTGTATATTTTTCAGGAATCACACTACGCCTGCTTTAAGTGCTGCAGATGCCTGTTAGTGTAACACAAAAGAAAAAAACTACGAGCAATAAGGGCTAGCTTCAGGTGTATAATGTGCAGGAATCACACTACGCCTGCTTTAAGTGCTGCAGATGCCTGCCTGTGTTACGCAACAGGAAAACACAGCAATAAGGGCTAGCTTCATGTGTATATTTTTCAGGAATCACACTACACCTGCTTTAAGTGCTGCAGATGCCTGTTAGGGCTCTTTCACACGAAGGGTCCGTTCAGGTCCGCCTGTCAGTTTTTTAGGTGGACCTGAACGGATGCTACATGTCCTCCTATGGAGCCATGGATGTCAGCGGTGACATGTCCGCTGACATCCGACCCGCTCCGATCCGCAAAAGTGTGACGGAGGAAAACCCTATTTTTCCTTCTGTCTGCGGATCGGATCGGATGACAATGGACTCTACGGTCCGTCATCATCCGATCCCCCCATAGGGGAGAGCGGCGCTCTGACAGGGCGGTCCCTGCACAGTGTGCGGGAACTGCTCAGTCATCCGCCGGCTCAGCGGGGATCAACGGAGCGATCCCCGCTGAGCAAGCGGAGCTTCACGGGGCGGATCATTACTGATCCGTCCTGTGTGAAAGAGCCCTTAGTGTAACACAAAAGAAAAAAACTACGAGCAATAAGGGCTAGCTTCAGGTGTATATTTTGCAGGAATCACACTACGCCTGCTTTAAGTGCTGCAGATGCCTGCCTGTGTTACACAACAGGAAATCACAGCAATAAAGGCTAGCTTCGGTTGTATACTGTGCAGGAGGCTTAGCAAAAATATCACTGACACTGTCCCTACCTATCCTTCTCTCTCCTTGCACACAAGGTTTAGCAGAATATCACTGACACTGTCCCTACCTATCCTTCTCTCTCCCTACACACAATATCACTGACACTGTCCCTACCTATCCTTCTCTCTCCCTACACACAATATCACTGACACTGTCCCTGCCTATCCTTCTCTCTCCCTACACACAATTTCTCTAACACTGTCCCTGCCTATGTACATCTTTCCCTGCATGCCAGCACACTACACAAGGCCGCTGCGCTGTCGGCCTTTTATAGTGTGGGGCGTGTACTAAACCCCCCTGAGCTAGAATTGGCCACAGGCATTATGGCTCTCCTCGCTGCCGGCGCTGTGATTGGCCAAGCATACGGGGTCACAGTGCATGCTTGGCCAATCACAGCGCCGGGATTTTGGGCCGTTTGCGTCACTCGAATTTGGCGCGAACGACCCAAAACGTTCGATCCTCGTCGAACGATCGAACACACGATGTTCGAGTCGAACGTACGTTCGACTCGAACGCGGAGCTCATCCCTAATGCAGAAGCATAAATGCTATTGGAAGAGCTTGATCAAATGTCTCCTGATCTTTGGGTGTTATTTTATCTATAAATGAAGGGATTGTGTATTTTTGGGAGGCCGTAGTTTGCAACACTTCCTGACCTGAAGATGCTGCTGGTAAGGAAACACTTTGTGATGATCCAGAAGAAGCAGAAAGAGTGTTTCTGGAATGAGAACTCTAGAGGGAAAAGATACTTGCACTTTCATTATGGTACTCATCATTTAATGCCATAAAGTATTTTTTAATGTACAAAAATGGAGGACCCCCACCTTGCCAACATCCAAATTTTCAAAAAAAGGATTGAGAGAGTAACCTAGACTCTCAAAAAAAAAAGGGCAGATTTTGTGGGCAAAACACCAGGCAGTAAGTAGAAAATAAATCTATTACAAAATTGTTAAAACCACACACATAATAAAATCAGAGCAACACCCTATACTAGAACATAGGTCAACAGATACCCAATTTACAGACATGGAGGCATGGATCCTTTCACATAGGATAGTGGGAAGTCCTCTGATATACAGAGAAAATAAGTGTAGATATTTATCAAAAGGTCAGGTCCATTTGCTCTTTCATGCTTGCTTGTCAATGCTTTTCGCAACAAATTACTTACTCGGGACATACTGGGTAGGTTCTGATTGACCTCAAAGAAAATTCGGGTTTACATCAACTTTAAGGCCTGAGAGGACAAAAATCATCTACTGTATGCCTACAATCACCCAACTGTAGGAGGTACAAGATGGAACCCACAAGCAAACTAAACTGGAGCCTTTCCTCTGCATTGCCCCTAGTGTCAGAAATGCATATTTCTCTTGTTTGAGAACTGCATTGAGAAGTACGGTGTTACTTCAACTGTATTCCAGGATTTGCTTGTCTTCAGCTGAAAGAACTTGCAATAATTTAGGACTTTACATGCAGTCTCAGAAACCTTTCAAACCTTTCAACTTGGTCTTCATGTTATATAGTTTGAATACCATGTCTTAGATATAATACTTATAATCGTACATATTGCACACTTGTTTTATTTTTGCGTAAAAAAAAAAGAAAAGACTTTGGAAAAAAAATGCTTTCTCACAATTTTTAATTTTTTTTTTCAGGCCTTCCCATCTCTAGTCCAGAGCACCTGCTGCCGTTTTCCTGCACCCTAGCTCCTATGGCTGTAATTCTTCCATGATGACCACTTATGATACATATGTGTAAAGCACTGTGTAAATTGATGTAGATCAATAAGTACTTGTAATAAATAGATAATAAATAAAAATATATATTTTTGAAATAATTTTTACTTTACAGCATTTCTTCACACCTTTATTCAAACATTTGTTGGGGCGGGGCTTTTTTTTTTTTTTTTTTTGCAGTACTAGGCTGCTACAAAATGTAATAAAGACATTATTTAAATATGAACCTGTGAGATTCCTTCTTGTGTCAGGTGAGAATTTTTTTGGAGTATTGGAGACTTTTATCATGCCACTCCTAGGACCAGGGCAGTTTTATGACATGTCTCTGCAGTATCAAACAAAGCAAAGTGTTTGACATGGAACCTGTGCTACTCTTGGGAGTCAGTTGTTGGTAGCCTTCAAAACTCACCCAGCAATACTGGTATGTAAGTAGAACCTGATGCTGATCTTCAGAAGCAGAATTTGCTGAGCTGTAAAAACAATAAAATGTTGTCTGAGGAGTGAATGAAAAACATTCCTGTAACTGCTCCTGTCAAGACTCTCAACTGCCTCGAAATTGCACCACTCTTATTGACACCTGTTCTCCCTGATGGGGAACCAGTGCTGACATAGAGCAGACGGCAAGTAAGAAATTAAAATGAGAAAATTGTCTTGCGCTGTACCTATAAGGTTCTGCATAAGTGAAAATTCTCACCTTGCACCCCAAATTACCCTGCCTGAGTGTAAAAAGTAGCACTATGGTCATACTCAAATATTTACATATGTGATGTAGGCTGCCCATATCATTCATTCTCTGTTTTTCTAAGTATCTCCTGGAACATTTAAAAAAATGCTTGTTTATCCTGCCTGTAAAACCATTGGTACCTTTATAGGGTGGCAATGCTCTTTTTTTTTTATGCAGAGAAACCAATGCAGCATGGTTGCCTATTTTGCTGCTGTTCCTGCCTATATGTTGCCACTGTCCAGGAGGGTGCATGAGATATAAAACTTCCTGGCTGCATTTACCAATAATAAATGGCAATTTCCAAACCTTTTACAGTTTAACACTCCAGTTTGCACTGTAAACACCTATCAATTAGAAATTAAAACTAGAGCTTTTAGATTGACTGTAATTCACTTTCATATGTATTGGTATTGTTATGTCTTGTTCCTAAACTTAGCTTGAGCTGTCAATCCCAGAAAATCATTCAGGTAGAGTTTAGTAAAATTAGATGGGATATGTCAGATACAGTCAACAAAAGACAAGGCGTGAATGTGATGTGACCAGGGGCAGATCCCGGGGAGGGACAATGGGGCAATTGCCCCCCCCCCCCAGAAAATAATACAGACTCCAAGGCTTTCTCACTCCGCGACCTCACCAGATTTGCGTTACGAGGCATAATCTAAATGCAGCTGCAGGGACTTTATTTCTGCTTCCCCCGGCTCCCAGGTGGCCGAAGATATATTCCCTGGGCCCCATCAGTTCATTTAGAGGGGCCCAGTAGAACTATGCGGGTGCGGACCGCGGTGACACCGAGACCACTGCTACACACTGGCAGAGTAGCAACTGAGCGGTGCAAGTGTCACTTCACTTCCCTGTCAGGCAGAGTGATCTCCACCCAACAGTAGCTTCCTAGTCCCGGCTGGTGTGACGTCACGATTCAGAGGCCGGGAGCGCGGGATTGAAGACAAGATGCTGCTGATAGGAGTCAGGACCTGTAGCCAGAGTTCAAGTGCACTGCAAGTGAGTGATCACGTAAGACATTAACATAACAATGCCTTATTTAACACCTTCTCTTAGATGTGTGAAGTGGTTAATGCTTTGGGGGAGGGGGGGTTAAATAATTTACAATGGTAATTGTAATATGGCACATGGAGGGGGTTAATGTACTCACCTATGTATTAGTGACCAGTGGCAATTAACTCCTTTGTGCTGCATTATTGACAGTGGCACATCAGTGTTAATTAACCCCTTTTATGCTACAGCATGAAGAGGTTTATAAACACTGCCACTAGTGCCACTAATGCAGCACAAAGGGGTTAATTAATTGCCACTGGTCAGTAATACATCAGTGAGTACATTAATCCCCTCCATGTGCCATATTACAATTACCAATCATTATCATCATGATAATCACACAGTACATGTGCGTTGAGCCACAGCACCTGTATTGTGTGATTATCATGATAATAATGATGATATAGAATGACAAAAAAAATAATCTTTAGGCTTCATTCACACAGGGCGTGCTGCAGACATGCGTCTAACATGCAGGGCTGTCTTTTACTGGCTTGAGGATGCTTAAAGTTTTACATGCATCCCAATGCTGGCATCCCATTTATTTCTACTGAGACACACAGCCGCTATATCCCAATATGACATGCATGCGGGTCCCAGAATGCATGCAGGGTGTGTTCAGGGACCCGCACCAGCATGTCATTTTGGGATAAAACGGCTGTGTGTCTCAGTAGAAATAAATGGGATGCATGTAACACTTTAAAACAGTGTCACCGTTTTAAACAAGGTTAGGACTGTATGATACGTTAAATACAGTTCTGTAAGGAACACCTTATTTTCCGGCAGTGCCCCTCCCAAAACTAGACTCTGGATCCGCCCCTGGATGTGACCCCCACACAGGATAAAATAGAGATGACTTAGAGTTGGGGTGGCAAGATGTGGGAAACCTGGGAAGGAGGCCCAGACTAAGATGAAAGCAGATCATCAGCAGTAGCCAATTAAAGTCTATGTTGTATCTTGTCTAAAATCAGGTGAATGGGCAGTCTTTTTACAAGTCCCTCCAAACTGCAAGGTGGAAGAATACAGAATATATAAAGAAAGTAAACATCTGCAAATAGCGTATCATGAGGCAGCTTACCAAATCTTATTCTGTTCCAGTTCAGCAAGTGAGAACCACAGGACTCCAATAATTCCAAAGTAAAATTAAATATTGAGTAAGATTTTTATTAGAGACTACCAGTACTTGCAAATCTCACGGTTTTTACGGGAGACAAACTTTCATGTTCCAAACATAAGATATTTTAACTCATAATATTGGTGAAACAGCTGCAAGACACATCAAACACTAAGGAGAAACATCTTGAGGGTGTTTATATGTACTTTTCAAGTTTTTCCTCCCGTTGCTTTGATATTTAAGGATTTCATATACTATAACCTATCTCCCAGATTAGATTGCGGAAAACTCAATTTCCAAAGCAGCCAAGCCACATACCACATTGGCTTTATAGGATTCCACTGAAAAGTGCACCAGAAGTGTTATTTATATAAGAGAGCATACATATGGAACATTGAGCACCTTTGTAAAGACATATCATAGTAAGCTCTCTATTTTGTTTGGTTAATATTCACTTAAACATACAGAATATACGACTATTCGGTTGGTGTTAAATATAGTTTTATTTATGTTGTTAAAGAAGCATTAGATACTACTTAGTTATTTTTATCAATTTAGGTGTCTTTGAGTTGACTTGATGTTCATGTAAAGTCTATTTTTTTTTCTTCTTTCGAGCCCATGGTGTGGTGTAAAAAACTGAACACCAAAAAAAATGTGCATTTTAGCACACACAAAAAAGTAAGGTGTGTCATATAGTCCCCCCCTGAAGAGAAAGGACCCTTCCCTGACTGTCCAGGGGGCCAAGACTCCTGACAGGGGCAAGTCAATCTGTTCGATATAACCAAAGGCCTGAAAAATCCCTGTCCTCGTGATCAGCCGAAGGTGACCAGCAAGTACTAGGTTAGCGGCTCTTCTGAAGAGAGACCCCCAAGTCGGGGGAGAAAGAAACCAAAGGGCCACACACCCTCCCCCAGACTTCAGGGTAGGCCCAATGACCCACACCCTATCATCCTGAGTGAAAAAAGACAAAAAAAATTAGTGCAGTGACATACAGTGAAGAAAAATAAAGCGTCAATGTGCAAGCCAATGGCTAGACCTAGCAGCCGACCTTATAACAAAAAATTCCCCGGTCTTGGCCAAAAGGCCTAGCCCATGAGGCGCAGTGCAGAAAAAAAGCTGTGGTATCATGTCCTGATGCTCGTTCTTATAGTGGGGTCCCAAACCCATAGTGATATAATGAGCACCCCTTGGTCACTGCTCCCAGGGGGCACCAAGACTGTGAGCTGGGGCCATCAGGTTAGATTCAACCCAGGAGGAAAGTATCCCTTCTACAGTACTCACCTTCTTATATCAGGAATTACTACCCGGGTCCCCCCCCCCCCCCCCATGCACAAAGGGATGCCAGCGTTCTGTTTCCGAAAACTGATAAGAACAAAAACTACACTTGATCTTGAGTAAAATCTATGCCTATCCAAAACTTTTTTTGTTTTAGTTTTGAATAGAGTGAAGAAAGGTCAGAACCCATATCAGCCTTTTACTGCTAATCGTGACTCTGTTAGAAAGATTTCCTCACCTTCTGGCCCAATGACAATGGTTTTACCAAACAGGAAGTCAAGAAAAATCTGTAACAAAGAAAAAAAAGTTGACTGGTGTTTTAGCCTTTCTGTACTCTACTAAAAAGTATTTTTATTTATGCCTGTGTTATTGTTGGACAGTTACCCTTACTTCTTGTTTGATTATACTGCTATCACCAGGACATGGTGGATATGCGATAGATGTGCGTGCTTGGAGACATGCTTTAGGAGACTGTCATAGAATAAATATAAGCCATATTATGCTATGCATGAGAATTTGCACTTCTACTGGAAAAATCACATTGGGCTCTATCCTAATGTTGTTTTACAGTCAAGATGGGACCTGTGATGTCTATATGAGTTTCATTTAATGTTGGGAACTCCTTGATTACATGTATGCTTTTTAGAGTATTTGATTACCCTGACTACAGAGCCCAATCTAGGGGACATATTTATGATTACGCTTTCTGCCTTCCGTGTTTCTCGCTGCAAGTTGAAAGGGAATATTTCCAAGCTTCAATCTTTTACCCACACACTCTACGGATTCTTAGACAGACTGGGCGCAATCTAACAAGTGCTTCTTGTTAGATTGGTAGAGGAAAAAACAAAATCTATGACGGAAATATGATCAATGTTAAAAACATATTAAATAACACTTGAAATCTCCGGGTCCTTGTTGAGGCCATTCAGAGATAAAGTGTTAAGCTTGTGAATCCAAAAGGTCTCACATTTGCACAGCATTGAGAATCTTTCATTGGCAGTAAGACTTCTCAGATATATATTCAATTGCAAAAACTGTCAAAGCGCCTGTGTCGTTGCCATGAAAGGATGAAATATGGCATGGGACGCTGTGCTTATCCGACTCTTCCCCTAATGAATCTGAGGTGCTCACCAATTCTCTTGCGCAGTGTGGGCGTATATTGTGTCCCACATACAAGAGATTGCACAAGCACCACAACCCATAAATCACATGACCAATGAAACACATGATAAACTGTCTAATACTGTAGATCTTCTCAGTCCTATCTTGGAAGGTGGTCTGGCCTGGTACAATGAACTAGCATGTAAGGCATCCATGTTTACGACATCTGAAGATGCCGGTTCTATTGTCAAAAAAATAATGTATTCCTGCTTGACCTTACTAACCTCCTTTAACTTGCTCAGGGATATTTTTAAGGGTGTGTGCCCTTCTAAAAGTAATGCAAGGTCTGCTGATCCCAATTTGGGATCCATTTGTAAAATGTGCCAATGTTTTTGGAACACCTCCTCAATTACCCGATAATCGCCATTAAAGAGGAAGTAAACCCTGGCCTATTTGTTCTGTTTTTGACTTTTTCAGTTAAACCTGGGCATCGCAATGCATATTAGACTTGTGCACAACGGAAAAATTCGTTCCGTTTCGGTTCGTTTCTTTCCGGTCCTGTTGATTCGTAATCATTCGTAATTTTGCTAGACGGGATTTTTCGTGTTCGGACTCATTCGTATTTTTGCAAGCGACATTTTTCGTTGAATTTTTTGTTGCTTTATAATTCGTACTTTCGGTAGAGTACGTTGTTTTTCATTGATTCTGGACACAACTCCTACTTTCGTAACTTTTTTTGGGTTCGTTGATTCGTAATTTTCCGTGTCTCTCTCACAACGACGCTGCCTATTATGCCTAATGTGCTTCGAATGGATTTGTACTTTTCTAAATACATAGCGGTTATTTGTAACGATTCGAAATCTCGTATTTTACTTTCGTTTTTTACATGCGGCTATAGGCTCCGCCCCTGTACACCATTTTGAGAGGGTTCAGCACGGTGAGGGAGAAGCAGAGAGCAGAACAGAGTGTTATTGTGCTTCAAATGGATTCGAAATCTCGTATTTTACTTTCGTTTTTTACATGCGGCTATAACCTCCGCCCCTGTACACCATTTTGAGAGGGAGTTCAGCACGGTGTGGGAGAAGCAGAGAGCAGAGCAGAGTGAGTGTTATTGTGCTTCGTATGGATTTGTACATTCGTAACTTTTTCATAACGAATTATGCCGAAGACATTCGGGCATTCGCTATTTGCGGTATAATTTATTTCGGATTCGGTCTTATTCGTAATTGCTTTGTTCGGAAATTCGAATGCTTCCGAATGTCCGAAAGTTGCTAAATTCGGACGAATTTCAATTCGTTACGAAACGAATTGCACAAGCCTAATGCATATTACATCCATCATTTTAAAAAACTAGTCCCGCAAATACCTTATTTCACCCGATTTTCTTTGGTCTATTTCCGGGTACCGAAAGTGCCATTCTTAGTCCTGTTTGATTCCCTATCTGACGTCACTTCCGCCCTTACTTGCTCCCTGCTGGAAATCTTGCGCATGCGCCGTTGCACATTAGTGTCTTCGGC
The DNA here is from genome assembly GCA_029206835.1 of Rana muscosa. Lineage (NCBI taxonomy): Eukaryota > Metazoa > Chordata > Amphibia > Anura > Ranidae > Rana > Rana muscosa. Next base: position 93,563,118 of record CM055116.1, on the reverse strand, counting down.
TGCTGTGTTGTTTCACTCCCCCTTGTGACGTCTTGTTCAGTCACACAGGGGAGTATCAGGAAGGGGAGAAGGAGTCTAGCGACGTGAGACTTCTCCTCTGTGCCGGACAGAGACGAAGTTCGCTTACAGTTAGTGCCAGAAACCATGACATTGAAAACCCGGCAAACTGAAAATGCCGGTTTTGAGGGTCGATAATGCGCAAGCGTGGTGACGTCATCATAACTAAAAAGACAATTTTACAGCAAAAAACAGGGGTGAGTACACTTTCACAGGCAGCGATCAGCTGCCTGTGTTAAAGGCTAATTCCTAAAATAATATTGTCTCCGAGGGTTTACAACCACTTTAAATCTTGTAATGAATTGCGTGATGTTCTGTTGTGGGGGTTTGTTTTTAATTGATGAACTATTGGGGGAAGGGCTATTCAAAAATGTGGAGCATGCATCATGTATCAACTCATGTGGGTACCTCTTATCGAATAATTTTTATTTTGTTTTAGTCCGCCCCCTTTGTCCTATTGTGGGGTTGTCAGGTATTTTAATGTTTGTAATAAAATATGATATTTTTATGAATTATTGGGTCTGTTCCCTTTCATGCCAGTAAAGTCCATTATTTTCAAGCTAAGCTTCTAAGAGACTGTCAGAGAATAAGAACATGAGACTGGTAGACACAGGGCCGATCCGCCCTATAGGCTTGCTAGGCAAGCTGCATAGGGCCCCGAGTAATTACTAGGGGCCCCCGAATCTTCGCCGCCGCCGCAACCGCCGCCGCCGCCACTAGAGGTCCGCAGGCCTGGCGGAGACAATTTTCATTTTCTTGTAGACCAAGAGGAGGGTCAGGGTGGCTGCCAATAGGAATTGAGCTGCGGCACCGCCCACCTCCCGCCCCGCTAATGTCTGTCTGTGTGTGAGTGAAATGTGGGAAGGGGCGGGGGTGGGCGGCGGCGCCGCAGCTTAATTCCTATTGCCAGCCACCCGGCCGGCTCCTCCACTGTCCCCTCTGCGTAATGGCGGCGGAGAGGGTCTCTGCTGCTGGGGCATCACACCTGGTGTAAGGGGGGCCTCTGCTGGGAATGCCTGGTGTAAGGGGGGCCTCCGCTGGGAATGCCTGGTGTAAGGGGGGCCTACCCTGGTGTAAGGCCTCCGCTGGGAATGCCTGGTGTAAGGCAGGCCTCCACTGGGAATGCCTGGTGTAAGGGGGCCTCCGCTGGGGAGGCCTGGTGTATTGGGGGGCCTCCACTGGGAATGCCTGGTGTAAAGGGGGCCTCCGCTGGGGAGGCCTGGTGTAAGGGGGGCCTCCGCTGGGGAGGCCTGGTGTAAGGGGGCCTCCGCTGGGAATGCCTGGTGTAAGGGGGGCCTCCGCCTGGGAGGCCTGGTGTAAGGGGGGCCTCCGCTGGGAATGCCTGGTGTAAGGGGGGCCTCCGCCTGGGAGGCCTGGTGTAAGGGGGGCCTCCGCTGGGAATGCCTGGTGTAAGGGGGGCCTCCGCTGGGAAGGCCTGGTGTAAGGGGGGCCTCCGCTGGGAATGCTTGGTGTAAGGGGGCCTCCGCTGGGGAGGCCTGGTGTAAGGGGGGCCTCCGCTGGGAATGCCTGGTGTAAGGGGGCCTCCGCTGGGAATGCCTGGTGTAAGGAGGGACTCTACTGGGAATGCCTGGTGTAAGGAGGGACTCTACTGGGAATGCCTGATATAAGGAGGAACTCTACTGGGAATGCCTGGTGTAAGGGGGACTCCGCTGGGAATGCCTGGTGTAAGGAGGGACTCAGGGCTTCCACTGATTCTGCATTATGGTGAGTTGAATAATTTCATTCTATATTACAATGTAATAATAGAAATAATGCGCTTCAGTCATCCTGACACCATAACAACCAAGGTGCCAGGATGATTGAAGCGCTAACCCCAGGTGTTTGGAGTATCTTTATCTGCTGATTTGTTAAACTTTCTGGAATACACATATTTCTATTGTGGTGTAGGATCTGGGCCTGCTGTCCCTCCACCCCTCTTTCTTTCTATCTCTCCCTCTTTCTTTCTCTCTTTCTTCCTCCATCCCTCATTTATCTCCGACTCTAACCACACCCCTCCGAGCCACGCCCACGTAAGCCACGCCCACCATTCCGCGTAAACCACACCCATTTTTTGCCACCGTAAAGGGCCCCTTAGCAGAATTTTGCTTAGGGCCCCAGGGAGGTCAGGATCGGCACTGGGTAGACATCATTGCCATTACATCCCCTTTACAAAATTAACACTTCCATTGGTGACTACTGGGTTGTAAAGGCTGCATGGTAAACACCAAGAGGCCGCAAGTTGAGCACCAAAGATATCAATTCCATTCCATTTTCTGTAGTCTTTCAGATGCAGGGAGTGGTAGAGAATGTACACGGCACTCCAAATTCACTGCTGGCAGTTTCAGCCTTGACTATTTCTTCTAAAAGCTTAAAAAAAACGATCTGGGTGGTCTAGCTGTGTGAAGAACTCCTGCATGTTACCATGCATGCCAGAAATAAGCCAACACACTGCAGCTCTTGGGTTGCTTGCATAACCCACCACAGGAAGTGGTAGCTTTCATTTTTGAAGCCACTGCTGTTCAGTGTTTGTGTACATAACACCCCCAGGAATCTCATTTTTGCTTTTTACAGAAGCCTGATTAAAGTAAATCTGCAGACATGCACTGCAAAATGAGCTTCAGTTTATGGTATGATACTTTTACATGAAAGCAATGCTGAAGCTGCAGCTTGTTTTACTGTAATGCTGAAACTAACAGGGATGGTATAAAGCAGAACCATCCCAGTTAGCAGTAAATACAATTTGCAAAAATCCTTGCAAAGTTAATATTTTACTTTGACTGAGGTGAATTATGTATGTATGTATGCATTTATTTTAACAAAACTTGAATTTAATTTCAACCCACCTAATTAAAAAAGTTCTGTTGACTGATGTGCTTTTAAATCAGGAGAGGGGGGGGGGGCACAGGGTCATGTACATATGTACACATCCCAGCATGTGTCTCTGTACAGAGAGTTATTGCTTGGTGTATGTCTGTGTGCCTCAGGGCTTAGCATTGGTGTTGCCACCAAATAACCTAAGGGTCTTTAGCTGTTTCTTGTGATCTGATCTATAGTCTTGCCTTTCCCATTATCAACCCTGTTTGCCTTAATCCCTGTTAAATAACTTTATTTACCCATTGATTTCCACAGATACCTCTGGGATTTCACTATATAAGGAATTACACATGACTATATTTATCCCAGCTGTTCACTGGCTACTTCACTTCCACACTACCCTTGGCTGCTGCTGCCACCGCCGTGTTCCAATTGTCACCGTCTCAACTCCCGGGAAGGATGCTTCTCATAGCTGCCTACACTTTACCATTGATACTATGCCAAAACCTACCCATATACTACAGATAGGTAAGAGTGATTGGGACCTGTTTGTTCCCCCTCTTCCTTCTATATTTTATATGTTTTTCTAAAATATTCTACTATCGTAATATTTTGGCATTTTCTGTTTCATTATAGACACCCCTATACTGCGTATCTGCTCCTGATGAGTGGTATATTAACCACGAAACGCGTAGAGCTCTCCTATGATGATACGTCACAGTGTACATGCATATTATCTGTATTTTACTATCCTATTTTAATGAACCTATTATTATTATTATACTGTTTACATGTTACCCCTACAATTGTGGTTTACATACCCAAGGCTACATACTGTTATGTTACCTTGTGAGATTTATGTCTTATTATGGTGTGTCTAGAATTCATTTGCTGAAACTTGTGATTATCATGCATTACCATGTATGTTACGTTGGAACACTTTGTACAATCATGTAATATCTAGACTCCAATTATTGCTATCCATTAATACCATTTTGCCATTTTTTATGTGTATGCTATGCCCCTTTTGTATGAATAAACTATGCTTAATATAATTTGGTCCATTTAATAGTAGTGTGCTTCATATAAAGTCCCACCATCTAGTTTCTTGTTTCACATTATCGGGGATGGAGGTGTATGTAGCCATTACCTCATTTAAAGTCCCAACCCTAACCTTAGGTTATTTCTGTTTTTCTGTTTGCCTTAAAGACCTGTCTTGGGCCTCTGACATCTGCTACTGACCCTGGCTTGCATCCATCTTTAACTACACTACCTGCTAATTTTGTACCTCTGCTGATTGCTTCTTGGCCAGAACTCAAGGCTACATTTCTGCATACTGATTTACTCATCTGTTACTGACTTGCACACGGTTCTCTCTGAACCTGACCTCGGCCTGTTTTCTACCATATAATCAAGTCTCTACCTGCTTGGCACACAACATACACCAGGCTCCAGTGCACCTGCAGAGTCTTATCTTCATCCAACAATCATGTTGTTACATTATCCTGAAACTTTCTGTCAGCACCTATAGGGGTGTAAGGACGGAAGATAAAAAAAGGCCACCCTTGCCACCTTTGTATCAACTACTGTAGGTATCAAACACAATTATTTTATTAAGGAGAAAATACATTTTACTACACATAGTTGACTTTATCCAGTAATCCAATTGGAGGAGAACATATAACTTACATATTTATTTATATTTATATATATATATATATATATACATATATATATATATATATATATATATATATATATATATATATATACATATATATATATATATACATATATACATATATATATATACATATATATATATATACATATACACACACACACATACACATACATACATACATACACACACACACAGAGAGAGAGAGAGGGAGGGAGGGAGAGGGAGGGAGAGGGAGGGAGAGAGGAGGGAGAGAGGAGGGAGGGAGAGAGGAGGGAGGGAGAGAAAGACACATTGATTATTATTATTTTTTACAATGGCATTTATAAGTCGGTGGGATATATTAAACAGCAAGTAAATAAGTTGTCTTTGAAGTTGATGTGTTGAAAGCAGAAAAAATGGCTATCGCAGTTTGCTGCATATGGGGCTGCGAAGCCACAGACTGGTCAGGGTGCCCATGCTGACCCATGTCCAAAGTCTAAAGCACCTACAATGGGCAGTGTAAGCATCAGAACTGGACCACAGAGCAACGGAGGAAGGTGGCCTGGTCTGTCACCTTTTCTTTTACATCATGTCGATGGCCAGGGGGGAATGTGTGGGGAAGAGATGGCACCAAAATGCAGGGTAGAAAGAAGGCAATGCTCTGCTGGAAAACCTTGGGTCCTGCCATTCATGTGGATGTTACTTTGACGTATCCCCTACCTAAACAGTGTTGCTGACCAAATACAGCCCTTTGTGGAAACGGTTTACCTGATGGCATTGGCCTTTTTAAGCAGGATAATGCACCCTGCCACACTGCAAAAATGGTTCAAGAATGGTTTAAGGAACACAACAAGTTTGAGGTGTTGACTTGCACTCCGAATTCTCCATATCTCAATCCAATCAAGCAACCATGTGAGGTGCTGGAAAAACACTGTCCGATCCATGGTGACCCCACTTTGCAACTTAACAGGACTTAAAGAATGTGCTACTGACAGTTTGGTGCCAGATGCCAGCGCATACCTTCAGAGTCTAGTGTTGTCCATGCCTCTACAGGTCAGGGCCATTTTAGCAGCAAAAGGGGGACCTACTCAATATTAGAAGCGTGGTCATAAAACTAAGGCTAATTGGTATATATATTTTTATTTAAAGGAGCTAAATGTATTTTTATATTATACCACGCTACACATTATTTACCTATAGCCTTTATTTTATACCCACAACTATATACCATACAGAATAAATAGAGAGAGTAAATCAACCAAGTACGGCCAAAGACAAAAAAAATAAAAAATGACAGGGTTTCAACACTTCACTTTAGCTAAGGACACCTATTGGTATTAAACCAGAATTTTAGTGCCTGCAACGGCTGCTAAAATAAGAGTAAAGACTGTGAGCTTGAAAGATTGACATCTTCAGTCTTCACCCTTCTGGTTGAGGTATTTAGGTGGCACATAGAATTTAAGCATGCTTCAGGAAGTTGGGCATAGTTCACTCAGGTAAAAACTTGCAGGTTTCCAAAAAATGTGGTTATACTGTTTGGGCTTGTTAAACATGATATAAAAAAACTGAGAAAACCAAGAGGAAAAAAGAAAATATTTTACAAGACTGAAAATTCCATCAGTGGATAGTTCAGCTCTCTGCTTATATTACACTTGCAAGTGAATTAAAAGACACTTCAGCAGTGTGAGAGATTTGTTCTGGTTGCCAATTAAGGATAGATACATTGGACCGTAATGCAGGGTTTTATGAGTAATATCGCTATAATCACCTTGGGAATTCAGGGAAGACTGCAGAGTCAGTTACAGAAAAAGTCTCTGATTGGATTTGGAAGGGAAAATAAACATGCCTCTGTTTTATTTGGCAGCTGGCAAGAAATAAAGCCATTTATTTAAAAATACTTATTTAACCAGACACCATAGAGTCTTCTGAACAACAAATATAATTATACTGGATGATAAACCCTTATTAAATATAGCCAAAGTTAAATCCATAAATTCTAAATATTCCTACAAATATTCTCTGAGATGGCCAAAGCTTTTTTTTTTTTTTTTTCCAGAGTCTGATGCAATAATATATTTGGTATTCCACAATAACAAGTACAGCATGCTAACATTATTTGTTGGCACCTATACAGTAGATATTACAGTAAGATACTAGGGTAGGTTCAAGAACATGATAGCAAAAAAAAAACTGCTGCCTGTAGCAACTAATTATATTTATGCTAAAAAATTAAAAGGTACTCTTTAACATAAAGCATTTAAATACATACAGCACACCTTCTTGTTTTCCCCTTCCCCGCGGTTTCATCACACCAGAACTGAATAAAATTCTCTAGCTTCTGGTAACCCAATCATTGGTGAACACCTAACCACTATCCTAAAATTCTGCTGATCTGGAATTCCAGCTAGACCCCCTACTTTTTTCTATTCCTGAAACATAACACTGATTATCAAAAGTATGACATCCCTTCAACTTGAACACTTCTTGCTTAGTTGGAGGGATATGGAAATTTCAATAAAACTAAGAATACAGGAAAAGTATAGCAACTTTGTGTGTATTTTATGCTCATGACTAAAAAATGTAAATGTACATTTTAAAAATGCAGTATTTTCTTATATTTTAATCAGGTAAATACGAAATATTGCAAATTAATATTTTTATTAGCAGATATAGGCTCCTGTTCACATTTTCCAGTCTATTCTTGGCTCCTGTTAATAAAAAAGCCTGTTGCTTACAGAGCTTAATAGCTCAAGCTAAACTTTACAAGCACAATTGAATGAGTCAGAGCAGTGACTGAATCTTTTTCCCCTCCTTCCATCCGAGGTTTCAATCAGAGACAGAGAAGGCGAAGGGAAAAAAAACTTGTGCTGTCTGTTAATAAAACCCACAGCTTTAGGAATCCTTTATAAAAAATGTATGACTCAAAGGCTTCAGTATAAAAATAATAAAATCAAGCTGAGCTGAACTATTCCAGTTTTTCTTTAGCCCTACTAATTTGAAAATTATTATTATTATTATTATTCAGGATTTATATTGCGTTAACAGTTTGCACAGCGCTTAACAAAATGAAGGCAGACATTACAGTTACATTACAATTTGGTACAAGAGGAATCAGAGGGCCCTGAACGCTAAAGCTTACAATCTAGGAGGGAGGGTCAAGTGATACAAAAGGTAATAGCTGTGGGGATGAGCTGATGGAGAACGTAAAACACTGTATTAGTTAGAAGCAGCATAAGCTTCTCTAAAGAGAAGGATTTTCAGGGATCGTCTAAAGATGGATAGATTAGGGGACAGTAGGACAGATTGGGGTTGGGAGTTCCAAAGGATGGGAGAAGCTCTGGAGAATTCCTGTAGGCAAGCATGAGAGGAGGTTTCAAGGGAGCTAGAGAGCAGGAGGTCTTGGGAGGACCGAAGAGAGCAGCTTGGTTGGTATTTTGAGACTAAGAGAGGAAAACCCCCCACATAGGATGGGACTTTAGCGGCAACAAATTTATGAAAGCAAAGAATACATTTTAAATTTTATTGTACAAAAAATATATATATGTATCAAAACATAACAATTCATTAAAGTATTAAAAACATAAAGTGTAAATATTGCTTAAATGATTACAATAACCAAGTCCGCTTGTCTCCCAACGCGTTTCGGGATGTATCATATCCCTTCGTCAGGGGCTGTAATGCGGACAAAATCACACTGTATAAAAAACAAAAAATAAGTTTAAGCACAGAATATAAAATGGTGTATATACATCAACATCTGCTGGACAAAGCAACTAAACCCAAGGACCCTACATTGCCAAGCATAATATCACATACCTACTACAGAGAGCAAACTCATAAGAGACCAGCAGGTTGGACCCCCCGATGGCAGTGCAGCAGCGTCTCCAGCGCAGAAAACGCCAAAATTGGGTCGATACCCACACCTCCCCATGAATCCCAAAGAGCACCACTGACACACGCACAAGGGTCTGAAAATACAGTAATATTTTATTGACACATTCTGTTCAGAACATGTTAATACATGCACCAATCCCATGTTTACACATTTTAAGGAACAACGTATCTATCTTAGAGAACTGGGCCATACCTGGTGACAGCCACCAACGAAAAGCACCCAGATCTTCTTTGCACATAGAGACTTTAATCATCCCAAGTTGCCCTGATTATTCCTTACAACAGGGGAGAAAAGAATACCTCCAACATCTGTTGATGGGGAAGAAAAAACCTTCCATCAGAGACACAGGCGTGATTATGAGACTACTATGCACACAACCATAGCCATATGGGCAATGTGCATGAGAAGAAAAGAGACATATATAAAGGCTACAATAACCTACCTCATGCAAAAAATGCTAGACTTGCATAGGTAGGTGACCAAACCAAGGGGCTTCACCATTGACTTCCACAAATAGCTGCACAAGATGGAATGTGCAGAGCGTGGAGACAAACGGGAAACCCAATCTGAAAAGACAAGACAACAATGGCATTCAAAATCACATCATGCCAACTTATTCTGCTCAGAAGGATGTGGACAGCTTTACCTTTGTTGTTAGCGCCGCGTGTGTCCCTACACCTGCCGCTCAGTATGTCAACATTGAGACACTGAGTTCACTGCTTTATAGAGGGGGAGCTGTGGGCGGTATCGCCTGACACCATGACGCAATTGCGTCTGATGCCGTGCGTCTCCGCCCATCTCCCATTCCTCAAGTTGAATGCGGCATCACATGACGCCATGACGCAAACACGTCCAGCGTCAAGCGCTCCAGCGTGCCCCCACGTGACTACAGCCGGAACGCAGGAAACAGGATCAAACGCGAGGCGTGCATATACATCAGGGAGCTTGCAGAGGGTACAAAGGTCCTGGCAGGGAAGAAAAACAAACCCACACTACACTAAACCAAATCCTTCATTGTATAATCATGGCACATAGCAGAACGAGGACATGGAATTAAAACCAAAATACCCCATATCTGCAAGCCACAAAACATACTATGCAGCAGTGCAACACCACCATATAAGAACAGCAAGAAAATATATAATAAAATAGTGTCCAAAAAAGGAAAAAGAAAAGAAAAGTTTGTTTCTTTCTTTACACAGAGAACCAAATAGGTGAGCCGCATATATATATCTCGATTCACTATATAATACTTAGCAATAAATTTGTTTGCTTTTCGTTTTGTTTGCTCATTCCTGGGCATTGGTGCATATAATAAGTAAAATATGTATCAGACCCCTGATATAAAGTGCCAGCATGGCCCAGGATCCCGGGTGAAGGGCGCAAGGGTGCCCCCCGCACCAGGACAACCCCCGACAACCGAATGCCTAGGGGGTCAAAGGTGACGAGGACATCCCACGTCACAACACCCACAGGCGCATATGTAGCCCCCCCATCTCCGGCAGAAGCCAGGTGGGGGGGCCCAGTGGCCACCTAGGTGGCCCGGGTGCGCCAGATGGGGGGTGAGAGCAGCACACCCAAAAGGAAACGCAGCCGCCCACCACCCGAGGGTCCACACCCAACAAGTCAAGTAAGACCAGCTCAAACTCAGACAGATATATACATGTAAACAAGGAAAGATGAAACAAAGAATGCAGAGAACACAGAGAGAGCAGGAAAGCAAGACCATGTTGAAAGGAAACCTCACTCTAATAGGGAGAACTCTATTCTTTCTCACATCCACTGGATGCGAATCCTTCCAAAAATGGTCTAAAACGTAACTGCTCATTGAGCCCAGGAGGCATGGTTGCCCCGAGGTCCGCTATCCATTGAGTTTCCCTTTGAAGTAACAGTTTATTCCAGTCTCCTCCCCTTGAGTTGGAGTGAACACGATCCAATATAAAAAATTGGATCTTTGGGAATTTGCCGTTATGTTCTAAAATAACGTGTCTCCCAAGAGGTAGGTCTGGATTTGCCATTTTCATTGAACTTATGTGTCTAGAGGCTCTCTTATAGAATTGGAGCTTTGTTTTGCCTATATAGAAACGGGAGCACTGGCATGTTAGGAGGTATATCACACCCTCCGTCTTACAATTAAAGAAATGGTGAGGCTTATATGGGCGGCCGTCAGGTAAGACGTTGCCTTGTTTAATGTTCATATATTGGCATATCTGGCATCCTCCACAAGTAAAGGTGCCAAATCTCTTACATGGATCCTTCCTGAATTCACCTCGGAATTCACTTTGGACTAAATGGTCTCGAAGTGATGGTGCTCGTCGATAGGTGATGAGCGGCACATCAGAGACAAACGGACTTAAGGTGGGGTCTATGCGAAGCAAATGCCAAAACTTATTAATAATTTTTTTCACTATGAGATGTTGGTTATGGTATCTTGTGATGATTCTTACGTTTTGGGAATCATCACTGATACCCTTCCTGGCAAATAGGAGCTTGTGTCTGTCCTGCCCATTCGCACGTCTGAAAGCTTTTTTCAGGCATGTGTGGGAATAGCCCCTCAACAAGAGTCTATCTCTCAGTGAGTTGGCTTCCTTGATGAAGATCTCGTATCTAGAGCAATTTCGTTTAAGCCGTAAGTACTGGCTGTATGGAATAGAATTAACCAAGGCAGGGGGGTGAGAGCTGGTTGCATGTAAAATTGTATTCCCAGCCGTGGCTTTACGAAATAGCTCACTGGATATACTCCCATCAACGTTTTTCTTGATGGTTACATCAAGGAAGGGTATGCCAACAGAACCGGAAGTCATTGTGAATCTCAAATTGAAGTCATTAGAGTTCATGATGGACATAAATTCATCCAATTCTATTATAGACCCTTTCCAAATGATAAAGATGTCATCAATGTAGCGGAACCAAGCCGCTACCATGTGACGATACATTGGTATAGTGGTCCAAAGAGATTCTTCCCATTCCCCCAGGTACAGGTTGGCATACGATGGGGCACACGATGTCCTCATTGCCACCCCCTGTACCTGGAGGAAGTAGGATCCATCAAAGGAAAAGATATTATGCCCCAATATGAATTCCAAGGCCATCACAATGAATTCACCCAGTCTATGATCAACCTCATAAATAGGGGAAATTACATGTCTGATGGTCGCTACACCCAAATGGTGAGGTATGGAACTATATAATGCCTCGACATCGATGGCTACTAATAAGGCATCCTCGGGTAAAACAAGACCATCAAGTTTTTGCAAAAGATGAATGGTATCTCTGATATAAGATGGTATTTCAACTACAAATGGCCGCAAATGGGTGTCAACGAAGACACTCAGATTTTCGGTAATGGCTCCATTACCTGAAATGATCGGTCTGCCAGGTGGCTCTAATAGATTTTTGTGAACTTTAGGCAGACAATACAATGTGGGGATTCTGGGATATTTGATCCTCAAGAATTCCCATACGTCCTGGTTGATGACGCCCTGGGAAAAGGCGCCATCAATCAGTGCGTAAAATTGGGTTTCAAACTTGGCAATGCTAGATTTGGACAGTGGTTTATACCAATCAGTATTGGACAAAATTTTACGACACATGGTTTTATACTGGTCGTTTGTCATAATTACAATATTGCCCCCTTTGTCAGAGGGCTTAATTGTGAGAGAATGACATTGCTTGAGTTTGTCTAGAGCAGCTTGCTCAATAGCCGTTAAGTTGCCAATATGTCCAGATTTGCGAAGTTTGGCAATCTCTGCAGTTGTCAAAGATACAAATGCTGCCAAATTAGGGTTAGTGTGAAGTGAGGGAAATTTATCAGATTTTTTCTTCAAATTGCAGACAGAGGGAAGTGACATCGCCAACACGTCAGGCTCCCGTCCAGAGGCCTCCAACTCTACGGCAAAACTGAGATCCGGAGAATATTGCTCGTCCTCCAGGGACAGCAGAATCTCCAGATCCCTTTCATGCTGGGCAGCAATGGGACCATTGATATCACCCTTCTTGGAGTAAAGACTTTTGAATAACAATCTTCTTGCGAAGAGATTCAAATCCTTAATAATCTCAAAGGTATCCGGGTGTGAATCAGGGCAAAAACTTAACCCTTTGGATAACACCCTACTCTCCTCTGGTGACAGAGGATAATCAGAGAGGTTGATGATATCCAAAGACCCACTGCTTGCCCCTGTCAAGTCTAATGGCATATTCCCTATGTTTCCGGGATAGGTCCCGAGCCCTTATGATTTGGAAAGGGTCTATAATAGAATTGGATGAATTTATGTCCATCATGAACTCTAATGACTTCAATTTGAGATTCACAATGACTTCCAGTTCTGTTGGCATACCCTTCCTTGATGTAACCATCAAGAAAAACGTTGATGGGAGTATATCCAGTGAGCTATTTCGTAAAGCCACGGCTGGGAATACAATTTTACATGCAACCAGCTCTCACCCCCCTGCCTTGGTTAATTCTATTCCATACAGCCAGTACTTACGGCTTAAACGAAATTGCTCTAGATACGAGATCTTCATCAAGGAAGCCAACTCACTGAGAGATAGACTCTTGTTGAGGGGCTATTCCCACACATGCCTGAAAAAAGCTTTCAGTCGTGCGAATGGGCAGGACAGACACAAGCTCCTATTTGCCAGGAAGGGTATCAGTGATGATTCCCAAAACGTAAGAATCATCACAAGATACCATAACCAACATCTCATAGTGAAAAAAATTATTAATAAGTTTTGGCATTTGCTTCGCATAGACCCCACCTTAAGTCCGTTTGTCTCTGATGTGCCGCTCATCACCTATCGACGAGCACCATCACTTCGAGACCATTTAGTCCAAAGTGAATTCCGAGGTGAATTCAGGAAGGATCCATGTAAGAGATTTGGCACCTTTACTTGTGGAGGATGCCAGATATGCCAATATATGAACATTAAACAAGGCAACGTCTTACCTGACGGCCGCCCATATAAGCCTCACCATTTCTTTAATTGTAAGACGGAGGGTGTGATATACCTCCTAACATGCCAGTGCTCCCGTTTCTATATAGGCAAAACAAAGCTCCAATTCTATAAGAGAGCCTCTAGACACATAAGTTCAATGAAAATGGCAAATCCAGACCTACCTCTTGGGAGACACGTTATTTTAGAACATAACGGCAAATTCCCAAAGATCCAATTTTTAATATTGGATCGTGTTCACTCCAACTCAAGGGGAGGAGACTGGAATAAACTGTTACTTCAAAGGGAAACTCGATGGATAGCGGACCTCGGGCAACCATGCCTCCTGGGCTCAATGAGCAGTTAAGTTTTAGACCATTTTTGGAAGGATTCGCATCCGGTGGATGTGAGAAAGAATAGAGTTCTCCCTATTAGAGTGAGATTTCCTTTCAACATGGTCTTGCTTTCCTGCTCTCTCTGTGTTCTCTGCATTCTTTGTTTCATCTTTCCTTGTTTACATGTATATATCTGTCTGAGTTTGAGCTGGTCTTACTTGGCTTGTTGGGTGTGGACCCTCGGGTGGTGGGCGGCTGCGTTTCCTTTTGGGTGTGCTGCTCTCACCCCCCATCTGGCGCACCCGGGCCACCTAGGTGGCCACTGGGCCCCCCCACCTGGCTTCTGCCGGAGATGGGGGGGCTACATATGCGCCTGTGGGTGTTGTGACGCGGGATGCCCTCATCACCTTTGACCCCCTAGGCATTCGGTTGTCGGGGGTTGTCTTGGTGCGGGGGGCACCCTCGCGCCCCTCACCCGGGATCCTGGGCCATGCTGGCACTTTATATCAGGGGTCTGATACATATTTTACTTATTATATGCACCAATGCCCAGGAATGAGCAAACAAAACGAAAAGCAAACAAATTTATTGCTAAGTATTATATAGTGAATCGAGATATATATATGCGGCTCACCTATTTGGTTCTCTGTGTAAAGAAAGAAACAAACTTTTCTTTTCTTTTTCCTTTTTTGGACACTATTTTATTATATATTTTCTTGCTGTTCTTATATGGTGGTGTTGCACTGCTGCATAGTATGTTTTGTGGCTTGCAGATATGGGGTATTTTGGTTTTAATTCCATGTCCTCGTTCTGCTATGTGCCATGATTATACAATGAAGGATTTGGTTTAGTGTAGTGTGGGTTTGTTTTTCTTCCCTGCCAGGACCTTTGTACCCTCTGCAAGCTCCCTGATGTATATGCACGCCTCGCGTTTGATCCTGTTTCCTGCGTTCCGGCTGTAGTCACGTGGGGGCACGCTGGAGCGCTTGACGCTGGACGTGTTTGCGTCATGGCGTCATGTGATGCCGCATTCAACTTGAGGAATGGGAGATGGGCGGAGACGCACGGCATCAGACGCAATTGCGTCATGGTGTCAGGCGATACCGCCCACAGCTCCCCCTCTATAAAGCAGTGAACTCAGTGTCTCAATGTTGACATACTGAGCGGCAGGTGTAGGGACACACGCGGCGCTAACAACAAAGGTAAAGCTGTGCACATCCTTCTGAGCAGAATAAGTTGGCATGATGTGATTTTGAATGCCATTGTTGTCTTGTCTTTTCAGACTGGGTTTCCCGTTTGTCTCCACGCTCTGCACATTCCATCTTGTGCAGCTATTTGTGGAAGTCAATGGTGAAGCCCCTTGGTTTGGTCACCTACCTATGCAAGTCTAGCATTTTTTGCATGAGGTAGGTTATTGTAGCCTTTATATATGTTTATTTTCTTCTCATGCACATTACCCATATGGCTATGGTTGTGTGCATAGTAGTCTCATAATCACGCCTGTGTCTCTGATGGAAGGTTTTTTCTTCCCCATCAACAGATGTTGGAGTTATTCTTTTCTCCCCTGTTGTAAGGAATAATCAGGGCAACTTGGGATGATTAAAGTCTCTATGTGCAAAGAAGATCTGGGTGCTTTTCGTTGGTGGCTGTCACCAGGTATGGCCCAGTTCTCTAAGATAGATACGTTGTTCCTTAAAATGTGTAAACATGGGATTGGTGCATGTATTGACATGTTCCGAACAGAATGTGTCAATAAAATATTGCTGTATTTTCAGACCCTTGTGCGTGTGTCAGTGGTGCTCTTTGGGATTCGTGGGGAGGTGTGGGTATCGACCCAATTTTGGCGTTTTCTGCGCTGGAGACGCTGCTGCACTGCCATCGGGGGGTCCAACCTGCTGGTCTCTTATGAGTTTGCTCTCTGTAGTAGGTATGTGATATTATGCTTGGCAATGTAGGGTCCTTGGGTTTAGTTGCTTTGTCCAGCAGATGTTGATGTATATACACCATTTTATATTCTGTGCTTAAACTTATTTTTTGTTTTTTATACAGTGTGATTTTGTCCGCATTACAGCCCCTGACGAAGGGATATGATACATCCCGAAACGCGTTGGGAGACAAGCGGACTTGGTTATTGTAATCATTTAAGCAATATTCACACTTTATGTTTTTAATACTTTAATGAATTGTTATGTTTTGATACATATATATATTTTTTGTACAATAAAATTTAAAATGTATTCTTTACTTTCATAAATTTGTTGCCGCTAAAGTCCCATCCTATGTGGGGGGTTTTCCTCTCTTGATTTCAAATTTAGGGATGTTGGCAACTATTCAGGTCCAACTTGATGTTCACACTTCTATTTATACTTAATCAGGGTAGCAAATACCCAAACCCAATTTTTTTCCCCCCTCTCGTGTTCATCATTTTTGACCATTATAAAAAATTACAAGAATTATTACTTATTTATTTATTTTGAATCCTTATATATTTGTATTGTGTATTTTGATATGGTTTGTTTGGCTTCTGTTTGGTGATTGCAACTTCATCAATTGATCATTTTGCTTAGTATTCTGTTCACTGGGTCATCAACATGTTTCAGGGTAGTGAATGGGAGAGCCTTATGGCTGGTTACTCCAGGGACCATGCCAAGGGTGAGGCTGTACAATCTGAATTGTCCTCACTTTGTGCCCAACTGGGAAGGTTGGTCGAGAGAAAAGCAGCCTTATTCTGGCATGTTGATAGTTTTGAGAAATACATGAAAGAAAACATTAACCCTTTTGGGTTACGTATCCAAGTCTTTCCCATGATCGATAATATCAACCTTAAGTTCAAGAAAAAATGGGAAAATAATTTACAAATATGCACTCATAACATGATGCAACTGCTGATAGAAGAATATAAAATCAGGATGTTAGCATTGGAGAGGGATATAGATGAGGTTTATGTTAGACTTCAACCTTTTTTAAGTCTACCATCATTTAAAGAAAATGAACAAAAGATCAAGGGTCGCCTTGACCAGATGACCACTGATGTTCTACTTAAAAAGGAGAAAAAATTTTGGAGGGATAAAATGTCATTTATTGAAGGCAAGGCCTATAGGTGCCAACCAAATTATCCCATACAACCTCTAACTAAGAAAGGTATCAATAAACCCATACTAAATCAGGACTCTAATTCTTCTTCGAATGCTAACGTTTCTTCTTCTCAAAATCGTAGCAGAAAAAACAACAAACCCAAGCACCCACTGTCTGGGGAAGACTTCAAAGATACAAAGAAAATAATTCTGGATCACCAACCCTCTACCACTCCTCTTGGGATTGTTGGTAACTATAATATGTCACGTGGTGTCTCTTCTCCCTTGGTGACAGGGCCCTCTAACACCATACAACACTCTTCTCAACACTTGGGTGTTCACCTTTCCCAAGATACACTTAGAACCAACATTGATGAGATTAGTGATGTTAGGTTTTTTCCACAGGGCTCGGGACCTATCCCGGAAACATAGGGAATATGCCATTAGACTTGACAGGGGCAAGCAGTGGGTCTTTGGATATCATCAACCTCTCTGATTATCCTCTGTCACCAGAGGAGAGTAGGGTGTTATCCAAAGGGTTAAGTTTTTGCCCTGATTCACACCCGGATACCTTCGAGATTATTAAGGATTTGAATCTCTTCGCAAGAAGATTGTTATTCAAAAGTCTTTACTCCAAGAAGGGTGATATCAATGGTCCCATTGCTGCCCAGCATGAAAGGGATCTGGAGATTCTGCTGTCCCTGGAGGACGAGCAATATTCTCCGGATCTCAGTTTTGCCGTAGAGTTGGAGGCCTCTGGACGGGAGCCTGACGTGTTGGCGATGTCACTTCCCTCTGTCTGCAATTTGAAGAAAAAATCTGATAAATTTCCCTCACTTCACACTAACCCTAATTTGGCAGCATTTGTATCTTTGACAACTGCAGAGATTGCCAAACTTCGCAAATCTGGACATATTGGCAACTTAACGGCTATTGAGCAAGCTGCTCTAGACAAACTCAAGCAATGTCATTCTCTCACAATTAAGCCCTCTGACAAAGGGGGCAATATTGTAATTATGACAAACGACCAGTATAAAACCATGTGTCGTAAAATTTTGTCCAATACTGATTGGTATAAACCACTGTCCAAATCTAGCATTGCCAAGTTTGAAACCCAATTTTACGCACTGATTGATGGTGCCTTTTCCCAGGGCGTCATCAACCAGGACGTATGGGAATTCTTGAGGATCAAATATCCCAGAATCCCCACATTGTATTGTCTGCCTAAAGTTCACAAAAATCTATTAGAGCCACCTGGCAGACCGATCATTTCAGGTAATGGAGCCATTACCGAAAATCTGAGTGTCTTCGTTGACACCCATTTGCGGCCATTTGTAGTTGAAATACCATCTTATATCAGAGATACCATTCATCTTTTGCAAAAACTTGATGGTCTTGTTTTACCCGAGGATGCCTTATTAGTAGCCATCGATGTCGAGGCATTATATAGTTCCATACCTCACCATTTGGGTGTAGCGACCATCAGACATGTAATTTCCCCTATTTATGAGGTTGATCATAGACTGGGTGAATTCATTGTGATGGCCTTGGAATTCATATTGGGGCATAATATCTTTTCCTTTGATGGATCCTACTTCCTCCAGGTACAGGGGGTGGCGATGAGGACATCGTGTGCCCCATCGTATGCCAACCTGTACCTGGGGGAATGGGAAGAATCTCTTTGGACCACTATACCAATGTATCGTCACAATGTAGCGGCTTGGTTCCGCTACATTGATGACATCTTTATGATTTGGAAAGGGTCTATAATAGAATTGGATGAATTTATGTCCATCATGAACTCTAATGACTTCAATTTGAGATTCACAATGACTTCCAGTTCTGTTGGCATACCCTTCCTTGATGTAACCATCAAGAAAAACGTTGATGGGAGTATATCCAGTGAGCTATTTCGTAAAGCCACGGCTGGGGATACAATTTTACATGCAACCAGCTCTCACCCCCCTGCCTTGGTTAATTCTATTCCATACAGCCAGTACTTACGGCTTAAACGAAATTGCTCTAGATACGAGATCTTCATCAAGGAAGCCAACTCACTGAGAGATAGACTCTTGTTGAGGGGCTATTCCCACACATGCCTGAAAAAAGCTTTCAGACGTGCGAATGGGCAGGACAGACACAAGCTCCTATTTGCCAGGAAGGGTATCAGTGATGATTCCCAAAACGTAAGCATCATCACAAGATACCATAACCAACATCTCATAGTGAAAAAAATTATTAATAAGTTTTGGCATTTGCTTCGCATAGACCCCACCTTAAGTCCGTTTGTCTCTGATGTGCCGCTCATCAACTATCGACGAGCACCATCACTTCGAGACCATTTAGTCCAAAGTGAATTCCGAGGTGAATTCAGGAAGGATCCATGTAAGAGATTTGGCACCTTTACTTGTGGAGGATGCCAGATATGCCAATATATGAACATTAAACAAGGCAACGTCTTACCTGACGGCCGCCCATATAAGCCTCACCATTTCTTTAATTGTAAGACGGAGGGTGTGATATATCTCCTAACATGCCAGTGCTCCCGTTTCTATATAGGCAAAACAAAGCTCCAATTCTATAAGAGAGCCTCTAGACACATAAGTTCAATGAAAATGGCAAATCCAGACCTACCTCTTGGGAGACACGTTATTTTAGAACATAACGGCAAATTCCCAAAGATCCAATTTTTAATATTGGATCGTGTTCACTCCAACTCAAGGGGAGGAGACTGGAATAAACTGTTACTTCAAAGGGAAACTCGATGGATAGCGGACCTCGGGGCAACCATGCCTCCTGGGCTCAATGAGCAGTTAAGTTTTAGACCATTTTTGGAAGGATTCGCATCCGGTGGATGTGAGATGGAATAGAGTTCTCCCTATTAGAGTGAGGTTTCCTTTCAGCATGGTCTTGCTTTCCTGCTCTCTCTGTGTTCTCTGCATTCTTTGTTTCATCTTTCCTTGTTTACATGTATATATCTGTCTGAGTTTGAGCTGGTCTTACTTGGCTTGTTGGGTGTGGACCCTCGGGTGGTGGGTGGCTGCGTTTCCTTTTGGGTGTGCTGCTCTCACCCCCCATCTGGCGCACCCGGGCCACCTAGGTGGCCACTGGGCCCCCCACCTGGCTTCTGCCGGAGATGGGGGGGCTACATATGCGCCTGTGGGTGTTGTGACGCGGGATGCCCTCGTCACCTTTGACCCCCTAGGCATTCGGTTGTCGGGGGTTGTCTTGGTGCGGGGGGCACCCTCGCGCCCTTCACCCGGGATCCTGGGCCATGCTGGCACTTTATATCAGGGGTCTGATACATATTTTACTTATTATATGCACCAATGCCCAGGAATGAGCAAACAAAACGAAAAGCAAACAAATTTATTGCTAAGTATTATATAGTGAATCGAGATATATATATGCGGCTCACCTATTTGGTTCTCTGTGTAAAGAAAGAAACAAACTTTTCTTTTCTTTTTCCTTTTTTGGACACTATTTTATTATATATTTTCTTGCTGTTCTTATATGGTGGTGTTGCACTGCTGCATAGTATGTTTTGTGGCTTGCAGATATGGGGTATTTTGGTTTTAATTCCATGTCCTCGTTCTGCTATGTGCCATGATTATACAATGAAGGATTTGGTTTAGTGTAGTGTGGGTTTGTTTTTCTTCCCTGCCAGGACCTTTGTACCCTCTGCAAGCTCCCTGATGTATATGCACGCCTCGCGTTTGATCCTGTTTCCTGCGTTCCGGCTGTAGTCACGTGGGGGCACGCTGGAGCGCTTGACGCTGGACGTGTTTGCGTCATGGCGTCATGTGATGCCGCATTCAACTTGAGGAATGGGAGATGGGCGGAGACGCACGGCATCAGACGCAATTGCGTCATGGTGTCAGGCGATACCGCCCACAGCTCCCCCTCTATAAAGCAGTGAACTCAGTGTCTCAATGTTGACATACTGAGCGGCAGGTGTAGGGACACACGCGGCGCTAACAACAAAGGTAAAGCTGTGCACATCCTTCTGAGCAGAATAAGTTGGCATGATGTGATTTTGAATGCCATTGTTGTCTTGTCTTTTCAGACTGGGTTTCCCGTTTGTCTCCACGCTCTGCACATTCCATCTTGTGCAGCTATTTGTGGAAGTCAATGGTGAAGCCCCTTGGTTTGGTCACCTACCTATGCAAGTCTAGCATTTTTTGCATGAGGTAGGTTATTGTAGCCTTTATATGTCTCTTTTCTTCTCATGCACATTACCCATATGGCTATGGTTGTGTGCATAGTAGTCTCATAATCACGCCTGTGTCTCTGATGGAAGGTTTTTTCTTCCCCATCAACAGATGTTGGAGTTATTCTTTTCTCCCCTGTTGTAAGGAATAATCAGGGCAACTTGGGATGATTAAAGTCTCTATGTGCAAAGAAGATCTGGGTGCTTTTCGTTGGTGGCTGTCACCAGGTATGGCCCAGTTCTCTAAGATAGATACGTTGTTCCTTAAAATGTGTAAACATGGGATTGGTGCATGTATTGACATGTTCCGAACAGAATGTGTCAATAAAATATTACTGTATTTTCAGACCCTTGTGCGTGTGTCAGTGGTATTCTTTGGGATTCGTGGGGAGGTGTGGGTATCGACCCAATTTTGGCATTTTCTGCGCTGGAGACGCTGCTGCACTGCCATCGGGGGGTCCAACCTGCTGGTCTCTTATGAGTTTGCTCTCTGTAGTAGGTATGTGATATTATGCTTGGCAATGTAGGGTCCTTGGGTTTAGTTGCTTTGTCCAGCAGATATTGATGTATATACACCATTTTATATTCTGTGCTTAAACTTATTTTTTGTTTTTTATACAGTGTGATTTTGTCCGCATTACAGCCCCTGACGAAGGGATATGATACATCCCGAAACGCGTTGGGAGACAAGCGGACTTGGTTATTGTAATCATTTAAGCAATATTCACACTTTATGTTTTTAATACTTTAATGAATTGTTATGTTTTGATACATATATATATTTTTTGTACAATAAAATGTAAAATTTATTCTTTACTTTCATAAATTTGTTGCCGCTAAAGTCCCATCCTATGTGGGGGGTTTTCCTCTCTTGATTTCAAATTTAGGGATGTTGGCAACTATTCAGGTCCAACTTGATGTTCACACTTCTATTTGTATTTTGAGACTAGGTTAGTGATGTAGCTGGGGGCAGAGTTGTGGACGGCTTTGTAAATTATTGTCAGCACTTTGAATTTTATTCGTTGGGTGAGCAGAAGCCTGTGCAGGGATTGTCAGAGAGGGGTGGAGGACACTGAACGGTTGGTAAGGTGGATGAGTCTTGCAGCAGCATTCATTATGGACTGAAGGGGGGATAGTGTATTTAAAGATAATCCAATGAGGAGAGAGTTGAGTAGTCAAGGCCAGAGATAGGGAGTGAATTAGAAGCTTGGTGGTGTCATTGGTTAAAAAGGGGCGTATTCTAGAGATGTTGCGGAGGCTAAGGCGGCATGATTTGGACAGGGATTGGATATGGGCCTGAAAGGACAGTTCAGAGTCTAGGGTTACACCTAGCACCCTGGCATGTGAGGACGGACTGATAGTTGTGCCGTTGATCTTGACAGAGAAGGGGAAGGGGCACATGGGGGAGAAAATATTATGAGCTTGGTTTTAGATACATTCAGTTTGAGGAAGTGGTGTGACATCCAGGCTGATATGTCTGTTAGTAAATCAGTGATGTGTGAGGAGACTGATGCGGTGAGGTGAGGGGTAGGGAGATAGATTTGGGTGTCATCGGGAAATATATATGGTAGTGGAAGCTGACCCAGGGAGGATGTGTAGATCAAGAATAGTAGAGGTCCAAGGACAGAACCTTGGGGGACACCAACAGTAAGAGGTGTTGGAGAGGAGGAAGTAGAGTTGTAAGTGACACTGAAGGTGCGTTGAGATAGGTAACCAACGGAGAGCACAGCCATGGATACCAAGCAAATTTCGTTTTTTTTTTTTAGGAGGGGGTGATTAACTGTATCAAAGGCAACAGAGAGGTCCAAGAGTAAGAGTACGGAATAATGACTGTTGGTTTTAGCCGTTAGTAAGTCGTTTGTGAGCTTTAGGAGAGCAGCTTCTTGGTATGGGAGTGACTAGTGCATGTTTCAGAGGGTTGGGGAAGATGCCAGTAGAGAGGGAGAGGTTGAGGATATGAGTGTAGGATTCAGTCAGAGGGTGACTGTAGAATTTGAGAAGGAACGGGGTCCAGCGGGCAGGAGGTTAGGTGGGCTTTAGAAAAAAGTTTATTGCCTTCCCCTATAGTAGTTGGGTTAAACAAGAGTATTGATTGTACAGTAGGACAAAGAGTGTAAAGTGAGGGAGATATCTGTAGAGTGGAGGAGATCTCCAGACGAATTGTCTCAATCTTATTTTTGAAGTGATTAGCAATCTCCTGGGCATTGAGTAAATTAGTGGGTGGAGGTAATGGCGGACGAAGTAGAGCGTTAAAGGTAGAAAAGAGTTGACGGGGACTGCATGAGAGGGTGTTAATGAGAGTGATAAAGTAAGTCTGTTTGGCAGCGTGGAGACAGGAATGGCATTTTTGGAGGGCAGATTTATATTGGCTGAAATCTTGCTGTGACTTTGACTTACGCCACAGATGCTCAAGAGCACGGCTGTTTTTTGAGGCTTCTGGTATTGTCTGTCTGCCAGGGTTGTAGCGGTCGGGGCCTGATTCTGTGCATAGTGAGGGTGGCCAAGGTATCCAAGGTGGATGACAGTGAACTGTTGTAGAAAGAAGTGGCCAGGTTGGGGCAGAGCAAGGATGAGATTTTGGCATAGAGACAATCTGTAGCAGAAAAAAGAAGAGAAGGGTTAAGATGGTGAAGGTTTCTACGGGTAATTGTTTGGTAGTTGGAAGGCAAGGAGGAGGAAGACAAGGAGAGAGTGAAACTAATAAGGTGGTGATCAGAGAGAGGAAAAGGAATGTTGGAGAGGTTGCGTGTAGTGCATAGGTAGGAGAATATGAGGTCAAGGTAGTTTCCAACAGAGTAGAAGCGCTTGTTCAATATACGAAAATATACAAGGGTTCTTCAAAAAGCTCTTTTTAACTGAGTTTTATATATATATATTGTGAGGGGGTTAGCTCGGCAGCGGGTGTGTGTGACCCCCGGGATGGGCTCCCCACACAAAAACAGGCCCAGCAAACGGAGGTTGTGGTTTTCAAAATCAAAAAGGTGCGGTTTATTTTCTATTTACAGTGACAAAACACAGCAAAGCAAAAGAAACATAAATAAAATAAATCCTGGTCAACTTGACCTCTGACTAAACATACAGGTTTCCTAACTAACAACTGGGATCAGCCTAGTGCTGTCCTAGTCCCTAAGTCCCTGGTTTTAAATGTCCAAGCAAATAGCCACACAGGCTTTGTCTCACCGCACAGGGGTTCACTCTCCCTAGACAGTCCACACAGGTCTGGTTCCAGGCATGAGCAAACACCTAATGAATCTGGGAGTTCTTATAGAGGCCTAAATGAGCTGACAAGCTTCAGCTGGTCTCATCAACTCCCTGTCTGCACGACGCCCCACACTCTCCCTAGAGGTATGAGTCATCCATGAGCCCACTAGCCTCAGCTGGGCTTATACAACTCTCCACCTAGTTGTATAAGTCGGCGTAAAGCCTGAATCTGGGCGAAATATATCTACCCCCCTGGATGCAACCAGGTGACCCCACCTTCCTGCTGTCACATACCCCCCCTCTTGTTTTAACCTCGGGGTTGGAACACCAGCAATCAGGCATTCATGTACTCGAGACAAAGCATCCACATTCCCCATTTGAACGCCAGGGCGATGCTTTACTGTGAAGTTGAATTCCTGGAGGGCCAGGAACCACCTATTCACTCTTCTATTTGTTTCCTTGTTTTGAGCCATCCACTTTAACGGAGCGTGATCCGTAACCATGTCAAAGTGCCTACCTAGCAGGTAGTACCGAAGGGAATCTAGAGCCCACTTCACCGCTAAACACTCCTTTTCAACGGTGGCGTAATTTACCTCATGGGACTTCAACTTCCTGCTGAGGTAAATGACTGGGTACTCTTCCCTGTTCCAGACCTGGGACAATACTGCTCCTAACCCCACATCTGACGCATCACTTTGTACGACAAAGTCTTTAGAGAAGTCGGGTGAGTACAACACTGGCTGGCTACATAAGGCTTGTTTCAAGAATTGGAATGCTGCCTCAGCCTCGGGGGTCCATTTAATCATGACCGACCCTTTCCCCTTCGTCAGGTTGGTTAGGGGCACAGCCTTAGAAACAAAGTGGGGAATGAATCGCCGATAATACCCAGCGATTCCCAGAAAGGCTCGTACCTGCTTCTTGCTGTTGGGACGTGGCCAACTCTGGATGGCCTCGACTTTGTTGAGTTGGGGTTTTATTACTCCCCTCCCAATGGTGTACCCAAGATATTTGGCCTCCTCCTGCCCAATGGTACACTTCTTGGGGTTAGCCGTAATCCCCGCTTCCCGAACAGAGTCCAGGACTGCTTGCACTTTTGGCAGATGTGAGGCCCAATCTGTGCTATGGACAATTACGTCATCCAGGTAAGCCGCAGCATACTTCCGATGGGGCCTCAGCATCTGGTCCATTTTCCGCTGGAATGTGGCCGGCGCATTCTGTAACCCGAATGGCATTCTTTTATATTGGAACGCCCCGTCTGGGGTTACAAATGCGGTTTTCTCTTTGGCCGACTTGGCCAGGGGGATTTGCCAATACCCTTTTGTGAGGTCAAGAGTCGTCATGTATCTGACTGTTCCCAGCCGGTCGATCAACTCATCTATACGTGGCATGGGGTAGGTGTCAAATTTTGTAACTTTGTTCAACTGACGAAAATCGTTACAAAATCGCCAGCTCCCATCCGGTTTAGGCACCAACACAATGGGACTAGACCAATCACTTTGGGACTCCTCTATCACCCCTAAGTTCAGCATTTTCTGTACTTCCTCCCGTATTGCCTCCCGTCGGGCCTCTGGGATCCGATAGGGTTTTAACTTCACCCTTTCACCGGGCGGGGTAATGATGTCATGCTCTACCCCAGATGTTTGTCCCGGCAGCTCAGAGAATACCTCCTTGTTGCGAAGCACAAACTCCTTAACCTCCTGTTGTTGGGGTTGTGACAAGGTGGCTGCTATTCCAACCTCAGGAATCACGCAACCAGTTTGAGCTGGTGACCAAGTGTCTGCGACTAGGGACTCTCTATCCCTCCAGGCTTTCAACAGATTAACGTGATAGATCTGTTCGGGCTTTCGCCTTCCTGGTTGTCTGACCTTGTAATTCACTTTGCTCACTTTTTCCATTATCTCATAGGGGCCTTGCCATTTGGCAAGGAATTTACTTTCAACCGTAGGGACAAGTACCAGTATCCTATCCCCCGGGGAAAAGGTACGGGTCTTGGCTCCACGGTTGTACACTCTCTGCTGTGCTAACTGCGCTTGGGCCAAATGTTCCTTCACGATGGGCATTACCTGTGCAATTCGGTCTTGCATCAGGGCGACATGCTCAATCACACTCCTGTGGGGAGAACTCTCACTTTCCCAAGTTTCCTTGGCAATATCCAACAGCCCTCTTGGGTGTCTCCCATACAGTAACTCAAAGGGGGAGAATCCCGTAGAGGATTGGGGCACCTCCCTAATAGCAAACATCAGATAAGGAAGTAGACAGTCCCAATCCTTTCCATCTCTATCCACCACTTTCTTCAACATTTGTTTTAGGGTTTTGTTGAATCTTTCAACCAGCCGCACGGTTTGGGGGTGATACACAGATGTACGTAATTGCGTCACTTTGAACAATTTACACAGCTCCTTCATAACCCGGGACATAAAGGGTGTACCTTGGTCCGTAAGCAGTTCTTTACAAATACCCACCCGGCTAAACACAAGAGATAGCTCTTTGGCTATGGTTTTGGCCGAGGTATTTCGGAGAGGGATCGCTTCTGGATAACGGGTGGCATAGTCCATTATAACTAATATGTACTGGTGCCCCCTAGCGGACTTGATTATAGGCCCTACCAAATCCTATGGCGATCCTCTCAAACGGGACCTCAATGATGGGTAGAGGGACCAGCGGGCTACGGAAATGTGGCATCGGGGCCGACCTCTGACACACAGGGCAGGAGGAACAATAATTTTCTATGTCCTTCATCACCCCCGGCCAATAGAATCTCTGTAATACCCTCTCTCGGGTTTTCTCTGTCCCCAGATGACCTCCAAGAATGTGCCCATGGGCCAACTCCAACACCAACTTCCTGTAAGGTTTGGGCACCTCAAGCTGCTCAACGGTTTCTTCTGCCTTTTTTGCCACCCGATACAGTAGGTCCTTCTCTACGCTGAAGTATGGGTAAGTGCAGGTATTATCTGGGTTCACTAACTCGCCATCTATTTTCACTACGTTTTCCCGTGCCTTTATTAGGGCGGGGTCTTTCAACTGTTCTGTGGCAAAGTTTTCCCTGTGAACCTCAAGATCAGAAAACTCCACAGACGGTAGGTTTTCGTCTGAGGAGGTGGGCTCCTCTCCAGTTTCTTGAGTCTCCCCTGCCAATACTGATAAGGGAAATTCCGGAGAGTCCTCACCACTCTCAGGGGAGTTCTGGCTATCACATTCCTGGTACATAGGGGCACCAGTGGGGGGCTCAGGATCATCCCACAGTTCCCAGAACTTCGGAAAATCCCTTCCCACAATGGCGTCATGCGGTAACTGAGATACTAAGCCCACTGGATGAGAGAGGGTACCTTTGGGGGTCTCGAAACACACTGTAGTCACTGGATACTCTCGGGTGTCCCCATGCACACAAATAACAGCTACCTTGCTATTCCCAAAGACCTCTGTTTTAACTAACTCAGCCTTTATCAGGGTCACAAGGCTACCTGAATCCAGCAATACCACAACATTTCTACCATTAACACACATTTTGCATAAATGTTTCTCAGTTCCTCGAATGGCAGTGCATGCGACTGTCGCACACAGCGACTGACGTCTGCCCGTCAGAAAGTCACACTGCATGGGTTCCTCCACAACCGGGCAATTGGCTGCAATATGTCCCGCTTGCCGGCAGCGGTAGCAAACGATCCTTCTTGCCGCCTCTTGAGCCGCTGATTTCCCAGGCTGTTCTCGCCAAACTTGGGGTAGAGCTCCCACCCTCTCACTCTCTCCACCCTCACCCCTTGGAATCCTCTTATCCGCCCCTGGGGATGGTCTGGTCTTAGGGTGGAAAGTCCGAGTGTCTCTGGAAGAGGCCGTCAGGTTCTCTGTAGCCAAGTATTTCTCCACACGATCCACAAGACCATCGGCCGTCTCTGGGTCTCCATGGCTTACCCACTTTTGGATGGCAGTAGGAAGAGCTCTCAAAAACCGATCCATTACAACACGTTCCACAATCTTTGGTGCGGACAAAGTCTCTGGCTGTAGCCACTTTCTGCTCAGGTGAATGAGATCATACATTTGAGACCTGGGGGGTTTTCCAAGCTGGAAAGTCCAGTTATGCACACGCTGAGCCCGGACAGCCTGGGTGACACCCAGCCTTGCCAAAATTTCAGCTTTTAGCATCACATAGTCTTTTGCTTGGTTAGGCTCTAGGTCATAGTAAGCTTTCTGCGATTCACCAGTTAACAGAGGAGCCACCAGTCCAGCCCACTGCTCCTCAGGCCACTTTTCTCTTTCAGCGGTCCTTACAAATGTGGTCAAAAATACCTCTGGATCATCCTCTCCAGTCATTTTTGTCAATAAACGACTCACCCCAAAGGACGCAGTATTAGTGGGACGGCTTTTCTCACTGGTCTGTGGACGTTGCTGCATTACTGCTTCCATTTGTTGTAGTCTCTGCTCTTGCTTCTGTAACAGGTCTATGAAGCGGGCCTCAGATTGCTGCTGGGCTTGTTGCTGAGCTTCCAGACTCTGTTGGTGAGCTTGCTGCTGGGCTGCAAGGCTCTGTTGATGAGCTTGCTGCTGGGCTGCAAGGCTCCTTTGCAAACCTGCATTTGTCTGCTGTTGATTGGCATTTGCTAGAGCCAGCTGTTTCAGTATCTCCTCCATGCTGGCTTAAAAAAAACTGCCACTGGTTCTCCACCAACTGTGAGGGGGTTAGCTCGGCAGCGGGTGTGTGTGACCCCCGGGATGGGCTCCCCACACAAAAACAGGCCCAGCCAACGGAGGTTGTGGTTTTCAAAATCAAAAAGGTGCGGTTTATTTTCTATTTACAGTGACAAAACACAGCAAAGCAAAAGAAACATAAATAAAATAAATCCTGGTCAACTTGACCTCTGACTAAACATACAGGTTTCCTAACTAACAACTGGGATCAGCCTAGTGCTGTCCTAGTCCCTAAGTCCCTGGTTTTAAATGTCCAAGCAAATAGCCACACAGGCTTTGTCTCACCGCACAGGGGTTCACTCTCCCTAGACAGTCCACACAGGTCTGGTTCCAGGCATGAGCAAACACCTAATGAATCTGGGAGTTCTTATAGAGGCCTAAATGAGCTGACAAGCTTCAGCTGGTCTCATCAACTCCCTGTCTGCACGACGCCCCACACTCTCCCTAGAGGTATGAGTCATCCATGAGCCCACTAGCCTCAGCTGGGCTTATACAACTCTCCACCTAGTTGTATAAGTCGGCGTAAAGCCTGAATCTGGGCGAAATATATCTACCCCCCTGGATGCAACCAGGTGACCCCACCTTCCTGCTGTCACAATATATATATATATATATATATATATATATATATATACTGTGAGGGGGTTTAGCTCAGCAGCGGGTGTGTGTGACTCCCTGGATGGGTTCACCACACAAAAACAGGCACAGCAGACAGTGGTAGGAGAAAACAAAATGGTGTGGTTTTATTTGAACTATATACAGACAAAAAAATACAGCAAAAACAAAAGAAACATGAAAAGAAATCCTGGTCAACTTGACCGCTCACTACACACGTTGGTGTCCCTAACTAACAACTGGGTACAGCCTTGTGCTGTCCCAGTCCCTAGCTCCCTGCTTTTAGAAGTTCTTAGCAATAACCACACAGGCTTTGGCTCACCGCACAGAGATCACACTCCCCAGACTATCCACACAGATCTGGTTCTAGGTTGGAGCATCTCCCTTAGCATGCTGGGAGTTCTTGTAGAGGCCCTAATGAGCCCACTTACTTCAGCTGGGCTCATTAACTCTTCCACTGCAAGACTCCCAGCACTCTCCCTAGTGGTATAAAAGTGTGGAAATGACACACGGCACAATGATTCCTAGCATTGGATCAGAGTGCCGTCTATCACAAGAGGCAGTCTAGGAGGCGCGACATCGTTACATTGGCTGCAGGGTAGGCTGCACATAATGGGCACCGGCAGGCTGTACCTCATGGGCACTGGCAGGCTGCACACCATGGGCACTGGCAGGCTGTACCTCATGGGCACTGGCAGGCTGTACCTCATGGGCACTGGCAGGCTGCACCTCATGGGCACTGGCGGGCTGCTGCATATGATGGACACAGGCACTGGTGAGGCTGCATGACAGGCACAGACAGGCTGCTGCATCTGATGGGCACAGACACTGGTGAGGCTGCATGAAGGGCACAGGCAGGCTGCTACAACTGACTGGTAGGCTGCATCTGCCAGGCACTGGTGAAGCTGCATTTATCCAGTCTCTGACCATCTCCTGTACCATGTCCCCAGTCTCTGACCATCTCCTGTACCATGTCCCCAGTCTCTGACCATCTCCTGTACCATGTCTCCAGTCTATGACCATCTCCTGTATAAAAATATTTTTGAAAAACAGTCACTTTCGGTATCGGTGCGGTTTCAGTATCGGTTTCGGTTTTGGGGATCCTGAAATTTTTATTTTCGGGATCGGTTTCGGCACCAAAAAACCCATTCGGTGCATCCCTACCCTCAACCCAAGACCTAGCCTCAACTTAAACCTTAGCTCAGATCCTTAGCCTTAGTTCAATGCCTAAATCTTAAAAAAAAAAAAATGTACTCAGTGCTTTCACTGCTGCTATCTAGGGGTAGCTAGAGATCTATGACATGAGAGAGGAAGCAATACAGAGCTTAAAACAGCATTATTTCACTGCTAAATGAAATAGCAAACCACAACAGCATGGGTCAGTTTAACGTATATGTAACTCCTCACCTTGTAAAACAAACCATTCAGTTTAAAATAGAAATGAAAGGCAAAACATTTGTGTATACATATAAAAAAAAAAAAAACATTTTAAATACCTTTTGTTTCTTTTTTTTTTAAAAGTGATTACTAGGGATGAGCTTCGAGTTCGAGTCGAACTCATGTTCGACTCGAATATTGACTGTTTGCCCGTTCGCCGAACAGCGAACAATTTGGGGTGTTCGCGGCAAATTCCAAAAGTCTATGGGAGAAATCTAAAGTGCTAATTTTAAATTTTAAAGGCTTATATGCAAGTTATTGTCATAAAAAGTGTTTGGGGACCCGGGTCCTGCCCCAGGGGACAGGTATCAATGCAAAAAAAAGTTTTAAAAACGTCAGTTTTTTCGGGAGCAGTGATTTTAATAATGCTTAAAGTGAAACAATAAAAGTGAAATATTCCTTTTAAATTTCGTACCTAGGGTGTGTGTATAGTATGTCTGTAAAGTCGCGCTTGTTTCCCGTGCTTAGAACTGTCCCTGCACAAAGTGTCCTTTCTGAAGGAAACAAAGTCATTTAAAACTCACTTGCGGCTATAATGAATTGTCGGCTCCCAGCAATATAGAGAAAAATCATTGATAAAAAAAAAAATGCGTGGCGGTCCCCCCAAATTTAATTACCAGGCCCTTCAGGTCTGGTATGGATATTAAGGGGAACCCTGCCGCAAATTAAAAAAAAATAAGGCGTGGGGTTCCCCCAAATATCCATACCAGGCCCTTCAGGTCTGGTATGGATTTTAATGGGAACTCCACCCCAAAAAATACCAGACCCTTTATCCGAGCACGCAACCTGGCAGGCCGCAGGAAAAGAGGGGGGACGAGAGAGCGCCCCCACCCTCCTGAACTGTACCAGGCCACATACCCTCAACATGGGGAGGATGTCCCCATGTTGATGGGGACAAGGGCCTCATCCCCACAACCCTTGCCCGGTGGTTGTGGGGATCTGCGGGCAGGGGGCTTATCGGAATCTGGAAGACCCCTTTAACAAAGGGGACCCCCAGATCCCATCCCCCCTATGTGAATTGGTAAGGGGTACCATTTCACGAAGAAAGTGTAAAAAAAATGTAAATAAAAAAACACACAGACACCTTGGAAAAGTCCTTTATTAAAAATAAAAAAATTAAAAATAAAAAACCCATTCCAGTGATGAAATCCAGTGTCCCGCGGCGATCCGATGTCCAGCGCTGTCCACACGAAATGTCATTGGCTGAGCCTGAGCGGACCTGATGGGGAACTTCCTCCGCAGTGTATTAAATTAATAGACCCGCCCCTTCTAAAGTTCCTGATCAGGTCCGCTCAGCCAATGACGTAGGTGTAAGGCTAAGCAGACCAGATGCAGAACGTGAGAAGGGGCGGCTCTATTCATTTATTACACTGCGGAGGTAGTTCCCCATCAGGTCCACTCAGCCAATGACGTAGGCGGGGTCTGACATACGAGGGGGCGGACCTGATGGGGAACTTCCTCCACAGTGTAATAAATCAATAGACCCGCATTTTTAAAACTTTTTTTTGCATTGATACATGTCCCCTGGGGCAGGACCCGGGTCCCCAAACACTTTTTAGGACAATAACTTGCATATTAGCCTTTATAATTAGCACTTTTGATTTCGAACGTTCGAGTCCATTGTATTTAATAGGGTTCTAAAGTTCGTGCAAACATTCTGGCTGTTCGCAGGTTCTGGTGCGAACCGAACAGGGGGGTGTTCAGCTCACCCTAGTGATCACATACCCTCTGTTCTCAGCTGCATAAACAGCTCAGGAAGGAGAAACAGCAGCATGCTGATCTTCCCAGTGAATGGCTGTGTGGAGAAAGAGATGTCAGGACAAGCCTGATCATTGGAGGAGAGCAGGCTGAGTTCCCAGCACAGCTAGAGTACTGACCACATTGTGCTTAGTGTGGTCAGTTTTTGATAGGAAAGCAGAGTGACTGTCAGGAACACCAGGGATTTCACACAAAGGAAGCAATACCTAGAGAACAGGTGACTTTCTCATACAAGCACATGGTACAGCAGGCACATATCAGGAATATGAAACGTTGGGTTTACATATTCTTTAAAGCTCTCTCCTACTTTAGTAATTTTCAATATATCTTGAACCCTCCATATGTGATTGTAGACAAGGTCTAATCAGTGTACCTGAAGATTGAGAGGAATTACTACATGGAATAATTTGAACATTGTTTATATGTGGTAGGAATTCAATAGGCACAAACAAGGCAGTTACAGCAATGGCACTACACGTTATACGGTTAGTATACAGTTATACAGGTAGATAAAGTAATGTTTACAAGAAAGGCAGTTTTCCAGCAATGTTATGATACATACAGATTACAGGATGTCAGAGGAGCACTTTCTATGGAGGCGCAGTGGTAACACCGCAATCATCATAAGTCCCTGCAAATATCTGGCCGCCAGTGGGAGACTGGTAAAAGCAGATAATGCAACGCTTAAAATCAGTGTAAGTCCTTTACAGGCTTGTGATAAAATCCACAGTGGGTGCTCTGGCTCTGATGCGCTCTCTCACACCAAAAAAAAAAGAAGCAACAAGGACGTCTGGAGTTGCCGGCTCTATTCTTTGTATTTATGCCAGTGGGAGACTGCTCCAAGAAGTTGGCAGAGGAGACAACCCGTAGGGAAAACCTAAACTTTCCCTCCTCATCAGGTACCTCTCTCTAATTCCAATCCTATTCTCTCCCAACCAGCAGGGAGCTCTGTTCCCTATCTTATTCCCACGTTGCAAGCACACTCAATGAGTAGAGATCCGCTATTTATGATGTCAAGATGGCTGCCCAAATCTTGTGGGACTTTGGTATACAATAGAATTGCAGTCTTCCATAGATGGCTGCTAAGATCCAATTATTCCTCAATGATCCCCCGCCCACTTGAAAAGCTGGCACAGTGCCACCTTCAGGTTAGAAGAAATACTGCAGGCTACCCCTGCCTAAGTGATTCTCTTGTTACTTTACTCCTTTATAATCTACAATTGGGCTTTTGCTTTCTAGTCCAATCTTTTTTCTGTATTGCCCTGAGTGTTGTCCTGTTCCTATTCTGTCTTGGCCTCTCAATATTGTCTTACTTCACTTTCTATAACTCTAAACTTCTCAATGAAGTACTACTTTTATTTGGTGTATGGTTTGACTCTTTTTACGCCTATACCACAATGATCCCACTAACACCACCACACACTTGACACACATAATCAAAAGAAAAGCTCTCCAATGCGTCTAGACTAACGTGTCCATCATCTATTTTCCATTTTCACAGAAGACAGCCCCTCACCCTTTTGAACATTTTTCATTGCAGTGTCTTACATACATTAGGACACATAAAACATCCACTAGAACTGAAACTTTGCTCTGCAGGATCTGACAACACAAACACAAGCACGGATAGAAAAACATGTGCCAAGAGAAAGACTTCCCAGATTTAAAATATTTCAGGTGCATTTGTTTCTGCTTTTTGCCTGTGCCTCACCAGAACTACGAGGACAACATACAATAATTCACAAGCAACAATAAAATACAAAGCTAAACACCATTTTAAGCATTTTAGAGAAATAAAAATAAAATAAAAAATATAGAATCATTATATTGTATTTTTATGGGTTCTGTTTTAAAATATCTTTAATCTGAAGAAAAATCTGTTTTAATGATTCTATTGTTATACAGTCAGGCCCCTTCCACATGTGCGGATCCGTTTTTGGACATCCGCTTGCTCAGCGGGGATCGCTCCGTTGATCCCCGCTGAGCCGGTGTTCTGCCGAGATGTGTCCCCCTGGCGGATAATGCCCGCCCTGGACTGCGCAGATGCAGCACTCTAGCAAACGGAGCCGCTGAAAATTGCCGAACATGAAGAGCTGGGAATCAGCTGTAGCTTGCGCCTGCGCAATGAACAGGACATTGTGACAGACATTGCCACACGCTACCGATGATCGCTCCACTCTGCAAGGGACGGATGTGTATGACTATTATATTGTGTAAGGGGCGGATGGCTATAGCAAGGGGCAGGTGTAGAAACTACACGTCTTTGCGGGGCATGTTTAAACAAATGAAGGGCGAAGAGGTGGCATTTTAAATTGATAGACATAGATAAGGGCGGGTAGTGCAAAAAAACTCGCCCATCAACAGTGCAAAACCCGCCCTTTATTTGTTTAAACATGCCCTACAAAGACGTGTCGTTTCTTGATAAAAACCACCCTAATAATACACCCGCCCCTTGCTGTAGCCATCCGCCCCTTACACGATAGAATAGTAATATACATCCGCCCCTTGCTGTAGCCATCCGCCCCTTACACAATATAATACTTATACACCCGCCCCTTGCAGAGTGGAGCGAGCATCGGGAGCGTGCAGCATGTGGTGCTTATTGCGCATGCGCCGTGTACAGATGAGTCACATCTGTGTTCATCTTTGGGTATTTTCGGAGGTCCGTTGTGCTCTGTACTGCGCAAGTGCGGCTCCTGCGCAGTACAGAGCGGGCATTATCCGCCGGGGGACAATTCTCAGCAGGACACCGGCAGATGACTAGTCTGTCTCTGCACACTGTGCAGAAACGGACCAGTCAGATCTCCGCTACCGTCTGTCCGTTTTCATCTGATCCGATCCACCAGATGGATGGAAAATAGAGTTTGCATTCGTCACACTTTGGCGGAGAGGATCGGATAGGGACAGATCACTTTTCCATCACAAATTAGAGAAATAATAAGGTTTATACCTCATTTTGGAATAGTGAGTGGAACCAAACCATTCTTTCATGCAGACCAACTGCATATTCATAATCTCTGGTTTACATTATAATACAAATTGAGCCTAACATTACAGAGCCATTTATTTCAAAACATGGCTTCAATTGAGTATGACTTATTGACTGACACAAGGGAACAACCAAACACATTATGGTATGGTAGGATAAAAAAAGAAAAAATAACTTTTGGGGGGAGTGGGGATTTCTGTTTTATTCTAGCCCACCTCACCATAACATGTCAGATTTTTTTCATGCCGAACCTGACATATTAGTCACAAGTCCATCTAGTTCAACCAATAAAAAGGGAGAATTATTTTTAAAGTCCTATATACACAGTCCCATACCCACAGTTGATCCAGAGGAAGGCAAAAAAAACCCAGCAAAGCACGATCCAATTTGCTCCAGCAGGGGAAAAAATTCCTTCCTGATACCCCGAGAGGAAACCGGATTTTCCCCGGATCAACTTTACCTATAAATGTTAGTACTCAGTTATATTATGTACATTTAGGAAAGAATCCAAAGAATCATGCACAATGCTCAAAGTTTAGCATATCCGAGTATGTTCTGCATTAAAAAAATGTATTAAACATGCCTCCGACCTACAATTCCAGTCAGGACATTGTTGTCTCTATGTTCTCGTTTTGGTATGATGAAGTAGATGCACTATCTGGACCAGTGTGCTCTGCAGGAAGGTCTGTTGGTTCTTTTTAAATGATTGGATTATACCAGCCACCAGTGGAGGAAACAGTACAACGAGAGGCAGAGGGAATATAATGACTCCGGAGTCGTGACACCCCCAGGATCAGTACCAATACCCCACAGAGGGTGATATCTGCAGGCTCTTCTGACCTTGCCACAGTGGAGGTCCACCTTTTGTGGTAAGGTACCCATCTTGATTCCCTACATACCGTGGTGGATGCAGTTCTTCTATGCTTTCTGTGGATTCATCTTGGGCTCTATCTTTTTCCAAACATCTCCTCACAACCCCCTGTTTTTTCATCTGAAGCAACGGTTTGTCGCATTGGAACTGTTTGCTATATTGGACCTCATTTGAACTATCAAGGAATAGACTATTCCCTCTTCTGTCTTTTCAATATTTAGAGCACTATTGCAGTAATACTTGACAACAGTATTGTGCCTTATATGTTTCATTTTAATATCACATATTAAGTTGATCACTATTTTAGTATTCTGAGTAGGGGTTGAGTCCCTGTTTTGCTTATTTATTTTTTGGTGTTTATATACATATTAATTTATTCACCTTCACTCATATATATTTTTCACTTTTTTAGAGGAACTCTCATCAGTGTTTTACTCTTTTCACATGTCTGTGCGCGACATTTTCTAATTCCTATTTACTTGATATGGTTTCACATATTTTTTATGTCGCAGCCTAGCTGCTAATAAGCACGATATTTTCATCTGTTCACATTAGCGCAGTATTACCTTTTATTATTGACATGATTGGATACATTGCCAAAACCAGAGCATATACTTGTTAAAATAAAGTTTGACACATTGTAACACCCCAAAGTATATACACAGGATCACCTGTGTGTGACACTCTAAAAATTTTGGGGTTTTGGCCCACACTTGTACTACTGCATTCAGATGTTTAATCAGCTGCTGAGCATTCTCTGCCTTAACATTACAATGCATACCCTTTTAATTAAAAAAAAATGTCATTTGGATTATAAAAATAAAGCAACTTGTTTACAAAATTAGCTCCCCAAAAAAAAATAAAAAATTGGGTGTTCACACTGGATTATCCAAAAACATCGTTTTATGAACTGTACGGAGAAAGAGGTTTACTACGTCCATTTACTGTGCGGACGAACATGAAAGTTGGTATCTTTCACTGTACTATATCAAAGTCAAATATACACGACTTAATACAAGTAATAATCTTTAGCAGGGAAAATGTATAAAAATTACTTACTTTTTCCTAAAACTTTCTTGATTCTTTTGTATTGGTCGGGCTCCCGCAACTTCAGATCAGACCATCGTTTTCTGAGCTGTTCCTTCGTTCTGCACACCCCGAATTTTCGGTGAAGAGTTTTGACCACTTTGCCCATAATTTTTGTCTTGACAAGATTAGGCCTTTAATACGGCCCATGCTTGGCATCATAATCCTCCCTCCTCAAAATGGCGACCATCTCCACCATTTCCTCGAATGACTTGTTGGATGCCTTATATCTCCGGGATCGGGATTTGGGCTCCTCAGGAATTTCCTCCTCTGTAGAGGTAATCTCAGCCACCTGTGTCTCCGCCATGTTGTTAAGCACTACGACGAGCGAGAAGGGGCGGGGAAAGTACAATATCGAACGTCAGGGGCGGGGAAAGCGTGTGGAGTTTCACGCATGCGCAGTGTATATCAAGTGAGGATCCATGTGTCGAAATTACGTTCATTTGCCGGGAGAGGGAGTTAGCAACGAACGTGTTGACCAAGGTACATAACATTTTAAGGATTTGGGTTTCATCAGAGGAGGAGATTTGGGGCTTTTATATCTGTCCAAAATGCTGATTTGATGAATGTTGCCTGAAACATATGTATTTTCTTGGTTCTTGATTTTACAGAGAGAATGAATACTTTAAAAAATCCGGAGTTTATGGGGGCATTCATACATAAATGGAAGGAACTCCCTATCCTGTGGCAGACCAAAAGTGGTGTCAATAAAAATAAAGCGGCCAGGACAGCAGCACTGGAGAGCCTGCTTGCATTTGTCCAAACCCAGATACCCACAACAACTCTCCAAGATGTGAAAACCAAAATTTCTACCATCAGGGGGACATACAGGACCCAGAGGAATATGGTCCTGAAGTCCCAGAGGTCAGGTGCTGCAGCAGATAAGGTTTATAAACCCAGTCTGTGGTACTACAGCAAGTTATCTTTTCTGGATGACCAGCTGGAAGTGCGGGAATCTCTGTCCACCCTTCCCCCCAGAGGTCAATCCAGCCTTCCTTGTAGCCAAACCTCCAGCCTTCCTTGCAGCCAGCCCTCCAGCCTTCCTAGCAACCCTGCTCTGGCTTCCTCTGAGGATCAAGATGAGGTCCTTGAGGAGGCAGATTTGGATATATGGAGCCAGGTAAAGTATTGATATCTACATTTATAGGTTACAAAAGTGATGATTTTAAATTGATGTTAGTATTGTTAGGTATTTAATGTTCGAAAAAAATAGGATTTACAGAGCAAGAGATAGTAGTGGTCAAATTTGATGGGGACAAGGCAACAATATCATGAGGCGGAATCTATGCAAATTTAATACCTTTTGCCGTTCAATTTAAAAATGTCTGGAGGTGAACAATGTGTGTGATTGATGGAGGCAAAAAATAAAGAATGTCCCTTTCCTTTTTTTAACAGCCAGAGCAGAGCCAGGAAGAGTGTGATGTTGGGGACCAGGAGGAGGCAGGGCCCAGTGGCACACAGGAGGAGGCTGGGCCCAGCACAAGAGCCCAGATCCCTCCCCTGAAAATTATCCAACGAGGGCCAAGGAGAGCTAGGCAGGTGGAGGAGGAAACAAGAGCCTTCCTAAAAGAGGCTACTGCGGCCCTCAGAGAGGCACCCTCTGCTGAGGAGGGCTATGCCGCAGTCCTGGCCCATAAGTTAAGCCAAATGGACTTAAGACAACGCCTATATAGTGAGAACCTTATGCTGAAGGTCATTAACAGGGGGTTGCTCGGGGAACTGACCAAGTTCACAGACCTCACTGAGGTTGTCCCTCCTCCTCCACCTCCTCCTCCTCCCACAAACTCTCCTCCTGATCCCCAGCCTCCGAGGAAGCAAGCAACAAAGGCTGCAGGGAAGGCTGGAGAGAAGGCTACAAGGAAGAGGAAAAAATAATGCCTGCTGTAGTACCACAGACTGAGGACATATCTGACTTATCTGCTGCTGTTCCTGACCTCTGGGAGTTCAAGCCAAGATTGGGCTCCTTTTTGTTTTAGAAATTCAAGAGTTTGGTTTTCACATCTTGGATGGTTGTTGTGGGGTCCAAAGGATGCACAAATGCAAGCAGGCTCTCCAGTGCTGCCTTCCCCTTTAACGTGTAATGTACCTAAATAAAGGATTCTTTTTTTTGGCTTAAAATACTTGACTATGTGATTTCTAGTTTAAAAGAGAGTTTGCTAGGGAGTAGGCAGGGACATTTCAAATAATATTATTGTTATTAACAAGGGACACAAACCTCCTTGAGGCAAAATTAGAAAAATTTAGAAGGTTGGTGTGGTAACTTTACACACAAATAATTTTTTCTAAATCAACAAAAAAAAAAAAAAAAAGCCTACATATATCAAAGAAGCCCAAAAAAATTAATAAAGCTAACTTAATTACAAAAATAAATTTTGTGGGAATATTTTGGGGATGGCCCCTTCTTGTTCCAACATGACTGCGCACCAGTGCACAAAGCAAGGTCCATAAAGAAATGGATGAGCGAGTTTGGGGTGGAGGAGCTTGACTGGCCTGCCCAGAGTCCTGACCTCAACCCGATAGAACAACTTTGGGATGAATCAGAGTGGAGACTTCGAGCCAGGCCTTCTTGTTCAACATCAGTGCCTGACCTCACAAATGCGCTTCTGGAAGAATGGTCAAACATTTCTGTAGACACACTCCTAAACCTTGTGGACAGCCTTCCCAGACAGGTTAAAGCCGTTATAGCTGCAAAGGGTGGGCCAACTCAATATTGAACCCCACAGACTAAGACTGGGATGCCATTAAAGTGCATGTGCATATTATATATATATATATATATATATATATATATATATATATTGTGAGGGGGTTAGCTCGGCAGCGGGTGGGTGTGACCCCCGGGATGGGCTCCCCACACAAAAACAGGCCCAGCAAACGGAGGTTGTGGTTTTCAAAATCAAAAAAAGGTGCGGTTTATTTTCTATTTACAGTGACAAAACACAGCAAAGCCAAAAGAAACATAAACAAAATAAATCCTGGTCAACTTGACCTCTGACTGAACATACAGGTTTCCTAACTAACAACTAGGACAGCACTAGGCTGATCCCAGTTGTTAGTTAGGAAACCTGTATGTTCAGTCAGAGGTCAAGTTGACCAGGATTTATTTTGTTTATGTTTCTTTTGGCTTTGCTGTGTTTTGTCACTGTAAATAGAAAATAAACCGCACCTTTTTTTGATTTTGAAAACCACAACCTCCGTTTGCTGGGCCTGTTTTTGTGTGGGGAGCCCATCCCGGGGGTCACACCCACCCGCTGCCGAGCTAACCCCCTCACAGTTGGTGGAGAACCAGTGGCAGTTTTTTTTAAGCCAGCATGGAGGAGATACTGAAGCAGCTGGCTCTAGCAAATGCCAATCAACAGCAGACAAATGCAGGTTTGCAAAAGAGCCTTGCAGCTCATCAACAGAGCCTTGCAGCTCAACAACAGAACTTCGCAGCCCAGCAGCAAGCTCATCAACAGAGCCTTGCAGCCCAGCAGCAAGCTCACCAACAGAGTCTGGAAGCTCAGCAACAAGCCCAGCAGCAATCTGAGGCCCGCTTCATAGACCTGTTACAGAAGCAAGAGCAGAGACTACAACAAATGGAAGCAGTAATGCAGCAACGTCCGCAGACCAGTGAGGAAAGCCGTCCCACTAATACCGCGTCCTTTGGGGTGAGTCGTTTATTGACAAAAATGACTGGAGAGGATGATCCAGAGGTATTTTTGACCACATTTGAAAGGACTGCTGAAAGAGAAAAGTGGCCTGAGGAGCAGTGGGCTGGACTGGTGGCTCCTCTGTTAACTGGTGAATCGCAGAAGGCTTACTATGACCTAGAGCCTGACCAAGCAAAAGACTATGTGATGCTAAAAGCTGAGATATTGGCAAGGCTGGGTGTCACCCAGGCTGTCCGGGCTCAGCGTGTGCATAACTGGACTTTCCAGCTTGGAAAACCCCCCAGGTCTCAAATGTATGATCTCATTCACCTGAGCAGAAAGTGGCTACAGCCAGAGACTTTGTCCGCACCAAAGATTGTGGAACGTGTTGTAATGGATCGGTTTTTGAGAGCTCTTCCTACTGCCATCCAAAAGTGGGTAAGCCATGGAGACCCAGAGACGGCCGATGGTCTTGTGGATCGTGTGGAGAAATACTTGGCTACAGAGAACCTGACGGCCTCTTCCAGAGACACTCGGACTTTCCACCCTAAGACCAGACCATCCCCAGGGGCGGATAAGAGGATTCCAAGGGGTAAGGGTGGAGAGAGTGAGAGGGTAAGAGCTCTACCCCAAGTTTGGCGAGAACAGCCTGGGAAATCAGCGGCTCAAGAGGCGGCAAGAAGGATCGTTTGCTACCGCTGCCGGCAAGCGGGACATATTGCAGCCAATTGCCCGGTTGTGGAGGAACCCATGCAGTGTGACTTTCTGACGGGCAGACGTCAGTCGCTGTGTGCGACAGTCGCATGCACTGCCATTCGAGGAACTGAGAAACATTTATGCAAAATGTGTGTTAATGGTAGAAATGTTGTGGTATTGCTGGATTCAGGTAGCCTTGTGACCCTGATAAAGGCTGAGTTAGTTAAAACAGAGGTCTCTGGGAATAGCAAGGTAGCTGTTATTTGTGTGCATGGGGACACCCGAGAGTATCCAGTGACTACAGTGTGTTTCGAGACCCCCAAAGGTACCCTCTCTCATCCAGTGGGCTTAGTATCTCAGTTACCGTATGACGCCATTGTGGGAAGGGATTTTCCGAAGTTCTGGGAACTGTGGGATGATCCTGAGCCCCCCACTGGTGCCCCTATGTACCAGGAATGTGATAGCCAGAACTCCCCTGAGAGTGGTGAGGACTCTCCGGAATTTCCCTTATCAGTATTGGCAGGGGAGACTCAAGAAACTGGAGAGGAGCCCACCTCCTCAGATGAAAACCTACCGTCTGTGGAGTTTTCTGATCTTGAGGTTCACAGGGAAAACTTTGCCACAGAACAGTTGAAAGACCCCGCCCTAATAAAGGCACGGGAAAACGTAGTGAAAATAGATGGCGAGTTAGTGAACCCAGATAATACCTGCACTTACCCATACTTCAGCGTAGAGAAGGACCTACTGTATCGGGTGGCAAAAAGGGCAGAAGAAACCGTTGAGCAGCTTGTGGTGCCCGAACCTTACAGGAAGTTGGTGTTGGAGTTGGCCCATGGGCACATTCTTGGAGGTCATCTGGGGACAGAGAAAACCCGAGAGAGGGTATTACAGAGATTCTATTGGCCGGGGGTGATGAAGGACATAGAAAATTATTGTTCCTCCTGCCCTGTGTGTCAGAGGTCGGCCCCGATGCCACATTTCCGTAGCCCGCTGGTCCCTCTACCCATCATTGAGGTCCCGTTTGAGAGGATCGCCATGGATTTGGTAGGTCCTATAATCAAGTCCGCTAGGGGGCACCAGTACATATTAGTTATAATGGACTATGCCACCCGTTATCCAGAAGCGATCCCTCTCCGAAATACCTCGGCCAAAACCATAGCCAAAGAGCTATCTCTTGTGTTTAGCCGGGTGGGTATTTGTAAAGAACTGCTTACGGACCAAGGTACACCCTTTATGTCCCGGGTTATGAAGGAGCTGTGTAAATTGTTCAAAGTGACGCAATTACGTACATCTGTGTATCACCCCCAAACCGATGGGCTGGTTGAAAGATTCAACAAAACCCTAAAACAAATGTTGAAGAAAGTGGTGGATAGAGATGGAAAGGATTG
This sequence comes from Rana muscosa, assembly GCA_029206835.1. NCBI lineage: Eukaryota > Metazoa > Chordata > Amphibia > Anura > Ranidae > Rana > Rana muscosa. Next base: position 93,519,782 of record CM055116.1, on the reverse strand, counting down.
GGACTGTCTACTTCCTTATCTGATGTTTGCTATTAGGGAGGTGCCCCAATCCTCTACGGGATTCTCCCCCTTTGAGTTACTGTATGGGAGACACCCAAGAGGGCTGTTGGATATTGCCAAGGAAACTTGGGAAAGTGAGAGTTCTCCCCACAGGAGTGTGATTGAGCATGTCGCCCTGATGCAAGACCGAATTGCACAGGTAATGCCCATCGTGAAGGAACATTTGGCCCAAGCGCAGTTAGCACAGCAGAGAGTGTACAACCGTGGAGCCAAGACCCGTACCTTTTCCCCGGGGGATAGGATACTGGTACTTGTCCCTACGGTTGAAAGTAAATTCCTTGCCAAATGGCAAGGCCCCTACGAGATAATGGAAAAAGTGAGCGAAGTGAATTACAAGGTCAGACAACCAGGAAGGCGAAAGCCCGAACAGATCTATCACGTTAATCTGTTGAAAGCCTGGAGGGATAGAGAGTCCCTAGTCGCAGACACTTGGTCACCAGCTCAAACTGGTTGCGTGATTCCTGAGGTTGGAATAGCAGCCACCTTGTCACAACCCCAACAACAGGAGGTTAAGGAGTTTGTGCTTCGCAACAAGGAGGTATTCTCTGAGCTGCCGGGACAAACATTTGGGGTAGAGCATGACATCATTACCCCGCCCGGTGAAAGGGTGAAGTTAAAACCCTATCGGATCCCAGAGGCCCGACGGGAGGCAATACGGGAGGAAGTACAGAAAATGCTGAACTTAGGGGTGATAGAGGAGTCCCAAAGTGATTGGTCTAGTCCCATTGTGTTGGTGCCTAAACCGGATGGGAGCTGGCGATTTTGTAACGATTTTCGTCAGTTGAACAAAGTTACAAAATTTGACACCTACCCCGTGCCACGTATAGATGAGTTGATCGACCGGCTGGGAACAGCCCGATACATGACGACTCTTGACCTCACAAAAGGGTATTGGCAAATCCCCCTGGCCAAGTCGGCCAAAGAGAAAACCGCATTTGTAACCCCAGACGGGGCGTTCCAATATAAAAGAATGCCGTTCGGGTTACAGAATGCGCCGGCCACATTCCAGCGGAAAATGGACCAGATGCTGAGGCCCCATCGGAAGTATGCTGCGGCTTACCTGGATGACGTAATTGTCCATAGCACAGATTGGGCCTCACATCTGCCAAAAGTGCAAGCAGTCCTGGACTCTGTTCGGGAAGCGGGGTTTACGGCTAACCCCAAGAAGTGTACCATTGGGCAGGAGGAGGCCAAATATCTTGGGTACACCATTGGGAGGGGAGTAATAAAACCCCAACTCAACAAAGTCGAGGCCATCCAGAGTTGGCCACGTCCCAACAGCAAGAAGCAGGTACGAGCCTTTCTGGGAATCGCTGGGTATTATCGGCGATTCATTCCCCACTTTGCTTCTAAGGCTGTGCCCCTAACCAACCTGACGAAGGGGAAAGGGTCGGTCATGATTAAATGGACCCCCGAGGCTGAGGCAGCATTCCAATTCTTGAAACAAGCCTTATGTAGCCAGCCAGTGTTGTACTCACCCGACTTCTCTAAAGACTTTGTCGTACAAAGTGATGCGTCAGATGTGGGGTTAGGAGCAGTATTGTCCCAGGTCTGGAACGGGGAAGAGCACCCAGTCATTTACCTCAGCAGGAAGTTGAAGTCCCATGAGGTAAATTACGCCACCGTTGAAAAGGAGTGTTTAGCGGTGAAGTGGGCTCTAGATTCCCTTCGGTACTACCTGCTAGGTAGGCACTTTGACATGGTTACGGATCACGCTCCGTTAAAGTGGATGGCTCAAAACAAGGAAACAAATAGAAGAGTGAATAGGTGGTTCCTGGCCCTCCAGGAATTCAACTTCACAGTAAAGCATCGCCCTGGCGTTCAAATGGGGAATGTGGATGCTTTGTCTCGAGTACATGAATGCCTGATTGCTGGTGTTCCAACCCCGAGGTTAAAACAAGAGGGGGGGGTATGTGACAGCAGGAAGGTAAAGTCACCTGGTTGCATCCAGGGGGGTAGATATATTTCGCCCAGATTCAGGCTTTACGCCGACTTATACAACTAGGTGGAGAGTTGTATAAGCCCAGCTGAGGCTAGTGGGCTCATGGATGACTCATACCTCTAGGGAGAGTGTGGGGCGTCGTGCAGACAGGGAGTTGATGAGACCAGCTGAAGCTTGTCAGCTCATTAAGGCCTCTATAAAAACTCCCAGCTTCATTAGGTGTTTGCTCATGCCTGGAACCAGACCTGTGTGGACTGTCTAGGGAGAGTGAACCCCTGTGCGGTGAGAAAAAGCCTGTGTGGCTATTTGCTTGGACATTTAAAACCAGGGACTTAGGGACTAGGACAGCACTAGGCTGATCCCAGTTGTTAGTTAGGAAACCTGTATGTTTACTCAGAGGTCAAGTTGACAAGGATTTATTTTATTTATGTTTCTTTTGCTTTGCTGTGTTTTGTCACTGTAAATAGAAAATAAACCGCACCTTTTTGATTTTGAAAACCACAACCTCCGTTTGCTGGGCCTGTTTTTGTGTGGGGAGCCCATCCCGGGGGTCACACACACCCGCTGCCGAGCTAACCCCCTCACAATATATATATATATATATATATATACATACATACACACACACACACACACACACACACACACACACACACACAGTATATATATACTGTATATTGTCAAAAGTATTGGGGCACCTGTCTTTACACACATATTAACTTTAATGGCATTGCAGTCTTAGTCCGTGGGGTTCAATATTGAGTTGGGCCACCCTTTGCAGCTTTGCACGAGAATTCCGAAATATTAGTAATTGAAACAATTTTCTGTGGTGCATGATCTGGCAGAAATGCAGGAGTGCCAATATTATTGGTCATGACTGTGTGTGTGTATATACACATATACAGAGGGGAGAACAAGTATTTGATACAAAGCATTTAGAGGTCTGTAATTTTTTATCATAAGTACTGAAATCTAAAACAAAAATCCAGAAAATCACATTGTATGATTTTTAAATAATTAAATTTGCATTTTATTGCATGACATAAGTATTTGATCACCTACCAACCAGTAAGAATTCCGGCTCTCATAGACCTGTTATTTTTTCTTTAAGAAGCCCTCCTGTTCTCCACTCATTACCTGTATTATCTGCACCTGTTTGAACTCGTTACCTGTATAAAAAGACACCTGTCCACACACTCAAACAGACTCCAACCTCTCCACAATGGCCAAGACCAGAGAGCTGTGTAAGGACATCAGGGATAAAATTGTAGACCTGCACAAGGCTGGGATGGGCTACAGGACAATAGGCAAGCAGCTTGGTGAGAAGGCAACAACTTGTTGGCGCAATTATTATAAAATGGAAGAAATTCAAGATGACGGTCAATCTCCCTCGGTCTGGGGCTCCATTCAAGATCTCACCTCGTGGGGCATCAATGATCATGAGGAAGGTGAGGGATCAGCCCAGAACTACACGGCAGGACCTGGTCAATGACCTGAACAGAGCTGGGACCACAGTCTCAAAGAAAACCATTAGTAAAACACTACGCCGTCATGGATAAAAATCCTGCAGCGCACGCATGGTCCCACTGCTCAAGCCAGCGCATAATAATAAAGATGGAAAAAGGCGCCAAAAATTTAAAAAACTATTACACATAAGTGCAGCTCCAAAATTAGTAGAACTAATACAAAAGTGAAGTGAAGGGTATAAAGGGTGCAACAGGTGTAAAGTAATGTCCATATAAACACCAATGATGAAAGTTCAAATAATAATTAACATATATGTGCTGTGTTCCAATGATGAGAGTTCAAATAATAATTAACATATATGTGCTGTGTTCCAATTAAAAGGCTCCAACCACCGTGCACTTCTACGTGTAGTAAGCTCACTGAGGATTCACGCCCATTCACGGAGGATTTGGCAGAATACCGGAGTTGCTGGCTGCAGCGTTCGGGGGGCGTCTCTCTCTCATACAGCGTGTGAGTGGCGGATCAACACTACAGTGCCTACACAGAGATCTCTGTGTTTACTTATGGGAACAGATCTGAATTGGGAGCGAATGGAGGAATGAGGAATTTAAAGAATTCCTTCCATGCTTGATGGTCATTTTGGCCGCTTACTTCTGGTAAGTACATTTTGATATCACATCGGGTGAAGCACTTATATGAGCTTACTACACATAGAAGAGCACGGTGGTTGGAGCCTTTTAATTGGAACACAGCACATATATGTTAATTATTATTTGAACTCACATCATTGGTGTTTATATGGACATTACTTTACACCTGTTGTGCCCTTTATACCCTTCACTTCACTCAAGCCACGCATGTCCAGGCCCATCTGAAGTTTTCCAATGACCATCTGGATGATTGAGAGGAGCAATGGGAGAAGGTCATGTGGTCTGATGAGCCAAAAAATAGAGCTTTTTATTCTAAACCCCACTCGCCGTGTTTGGAGGAAGGAGGAGGATGAGTACAACCCCAAGAACACCATCCCAACTGTGAAGCATGGAGGTGGAAACATCATTATTTGGGGATGCTTTTCTGAAAAGGGGACAGGACAATTGCACCGTATTGAGGGGAGGATGGATGGGGCCATGTATCGCGAGATCTTGGCCAACAACCTCCTTCCCTCAGTAAGAGCATTGAAGATGGGTCGTGGCTGGGTCTTCCAGCATGACAACGACCCGAAACACACAGCTAGGGCAACTAAAGAGTGGCTCCGTAAAAGCATCTCAAGGTCCTGGAGTGGCCTAGCCAGTCTCCAGTCCTGAACCCAATAGAAAATCTTAGGAGGGAGCTGAAAGGCTGCATTGCCCAGTGATAGCCCCAAAACCTGAAGGATCTGGAGAAGCAGTTTGTGCAAACCTGGTCAAGAACTACAGGAAACGTATGATCTCTGTAATTGCAAACAAAGGTTTCTGTACCAAATATTAAGTTCTGCTTTTCTGATGTATCAAATACTTATGTCATGCAATAAAATGCAAATTACTTAAAATTCGTACAATGTTATTTTCTGGATTTTTATTTTAGATTCCGTCTCTCACAGTTGAATAGTACCCATGATAAAAAGTACAGACCTCTACATGCTTTGTAAGTAGGAAAACCTGCAAAATCGTCAGTGTATCAAATACTTGTTCGCCATACACATAGACACACACACAGTCATGGCCAAAACTATTGGCAACCCTGCATTTCTTTCAGATAATGCACCACGTCGCCCAGAAAATTGTTGCAATTACAAATGTTTGAGCATTCTCATGTTTATTTCTTTTGTTTGTATTGGTATGACAAAAAAGTGGAGAAACAAAAAGCCAAATCTGACACATTCCATGCAAAATAAATAATTGCATTCCAAGTTTGTGATGCTCCTGTAATTTGTAATTAAACTTACTTGTAGCAATAAACAGGTGCTGAAAATAAGCAAATCACACCGGCAACCAGTAAAATGATGAAAAATTTACTTAACCTTTCTGTTGTGTGTCTGTGTGCCACACGGAGCATGGAGAAGAGAAAAAGCATGCTTCGTGTGGCACACAGACACACAACAGAAAGGTTCAGTCCATTTTAACTGGTTGCGGGTGTGATTTGTATATTGTCAGCACCTGTTTATTGATACAAGTAAGTTTAATTACAAATTCCTCAGGTAAGTTTTGGCAAACTCTTTGATACATTTTTCTCTTTCGTACATGTCCAGGGAGATTAGCTACAGTGCTATGGGCGGTAAACTTCCTGACAATGTTGTGCACAGTGTTTGTTTTGAAGAGAAAAAGCAGCAAAGAATTGTCTGAGAATTTGAGAACAAAAATTGTGGAAAAGCATGGACAATCTCAAGGTTACAAGTCTGATCTTCATGTCCCTGTGTACACTGTGCGCAACATTGTCAGGAAGTTTAATGCCCATGGCACTGTAGCTAATCTCCCTGGACATGTACAAAAGAGAAAAATGTATCAAAGAGTTTGCCAAATCTTACATAAGGGAGCCAAAATCCTTTTGGGAGAATGTGCTGTGGACAGACGAAACAAAATTACAGCTTTTTGGTAAAGCCCATCATTCTATTGTTTTCAAAAAAATAAATTAGGCCTTTAAAGAAAATAATACAGCCCCTGCAGTCAAACATGGTGAAGGTTCACTGATGTTTTGGGTTGCTTTGCTGCTTCAGGCACTGGATGTCTTGACCAAGCCCATGGCATTATGAAATCCAAAAGACTACCAAAGAATTCTGGGGTTCAATGTAGGACCTAGTTTTAGAAAGGGTCTAAAACTGGGTCTCTATGAGAGGTTTTGGAGAGTACTGGACTGGCCATCAAGGAGTCCAGATCTAAATCCCATAGAGCAGTGTTTTTCAACCTCAGTCCTCAAGTACCCCCAACAGGCCATGTTTGCAGGTTTTCCTTTATCTTGCACAGGTGCTTTAAATCAGAGTCAATGGCTTGGTATTTAGACAGCTATTTTACCCAAGAGAAATTCCAAAAACATGGCCTGCTGGGGGTACTTGAGGACCAAGGTTGAGAACCACTGTCATAGAGCACCTGTGGAGAGAGATCCCAAAACAGCAGTTGGAAAAAGGAACCCTTACAATCTGAGGGACTTGGAGCAGTTGGCAAAGAAAGAGGGGTCCAAAATTCAAGTAGAGAGGTGTAAGAAGCTCATTGATGGTTACAGGAACGATTGATTTCAGTTATTTTTTCCCAAGGTGTGGGCTACCAAATATTACATTGAGGGTGCCAATAATTTTTGAGTTTTGCGTGGAATGTGTCAGATTTGGCTTTTTGTTTCTCCACTTTTTCTGTGTCATACCAATACAAACAAAATAAACATGAGAATGCCTAAACATATGTAATCGCAACAATTTTCTGAGCGAAGTGGCAAAAATGCAGGAACTATAGTTAGGAATACATAGGGTCTGTTGCACAAATTTTTGTTTCTTCATAACAAATAGAAATCTAGGTTGCACCACTAGAAGGAATCACCAGAAAGAGGAAGGAGGTCCTGATTTCCCTGTATAGATCTTTTGTTAGACCTCATTTATAATACTGCTTCCAGTTCAGGAGACCCAACTTACAAAATTATTTTAATAAGATAGAACGGGTCCAGAGACTGTCAACAAAAAAGATATAAAAACATATTAAGAGAGATTGTAGGACCTTAATGGGGCTGATTTACTAAAGGAAAATAGGCAGATCACTTTGAAAGGGAATTTTTCCACAGATAAGTGAATGCGGCGAAAAGTCACTTTGCAGGGAATAGCTATTAATGTGCAAGGACATGATTGGCTGATGGAAGTCAACTAAACTTCACCAAACTCAATAAGTCAAGGGAACATTTTCTTGCAAAGGCAAAGTTGCCTTTAGTGAATCAACCCCATTATGTACGGTTCTGAGAAAAGAAGGTAAATGGGGGACATGACTAAAACCTTTAAATACAGTAAGGGTGTGAATAAGGTTCAGGAGGTAAGAATTTTCAATGTGAAGCTAAGAACATGGTGCCATGAACTCAGACTAGCAGATATAAGGTTCAAAACTTACCTTAGAAGGTATTATTTTACAGAAAGAGTAGTTGATGCTTAAAACAGACTTCCAGCAGATGTCAGTCAACAGTAAGACCATTTTAACATACTTGGACATGGATGTCAAGCGGTGGTTGTACCAGGCTCCCTGTTTGGATGGGAGAGCATGGTAAAGGCAGCAGGCAGCCCCCTTCTGCACCCTGTATAGCCGTTTGGATAACTTCTACAATCCAGCCCATCGCAGGCTGAAAATGTTGATCGGGGTGCAGGCATCTCCTACATAACCTCTTCAACCCAAGGATGTATGGTTATGAAAAGAAAGAGCACTGGTATGTTCTAATCAGGGCATATGGAATTGCATAGGGGGCTTTTTGGAAAATGTTGCTAAAGGTGAATTTGCGCTTTAAATTCAACATTGCACTTTTTAATTATTGGGGAAATCCTAAAGAACTACAGGACGAAACAAAGAAATTTTGCAATGAAACTGGTGTTGAGTATTATTGGCATTAAGGAGATGATCGGAAACAATTAAAAATGATTAAATAAAGTACATAGTACTGCATTGTTTTATTTAAGATTTAAAGGGAACCAATCTTAAATATAGTCTGGTACTAAAGTATTCCAACATCTTGGGTTTCTCCAGGTTTTACTGGAGAGCTTATTTCCTTGTCTAAACAGAGTAAAAGAAAACATCTGTCAGGAGAGGCATGGAAGGAATAGCTACTGTCAGCTGACCAGTACGGGTTGACATTGATGGAATGGTTCACAAGGCTGTACTTAGGCTCTCAAAGGAAGTGCAAGCAGTTAAAAACAAATAAGCCTCATAGCAACAGAAGTAGAGAACCAACAAAAATTGCAAGCATGTCCTCTCCTACTACACAATGGACTACATGCCTCATTTACACAGAATACCTATACCGGAAACACTGAAAGCTATCTGAAACTAACTAATGCATATTTAAGCTCAACTGAAGTTTTATTTTTCTTTGTATGTTTAACTCCTAACTACAGCCTTGCTGTCTGTCTTGCACAGTTGCACAGGTTCCACTCCTGTACCTAAATTGCTTACTCTGATTTTACTGCACACTGAATTTCTTACAGAGTTTATTAGGAGCTGCGAAAAGTCAGATAGAGCTTGCCTTATTTCCTGGCTGGTGGATGTCCAGCACCATCTAGCCCTTTCCTTCCCAAGTTTAATGTCCCTTGCCTGTAGCTTTGGATTTTAGCTCTTTCACTCAGAGGCTTAGCATCACATGTGGCCTTTACCTTGGAAAGTCTTCATGCCTGCCTAGGAATGCCCACTTTTCCAGGCTGACATCCATCCATCAAGGTATTTAGATATTTGCATAATTCCTCCAATGTCAGCTCACTGCTTGCACTAGGGCTGAGAGCTCTTGAGAAGAGTAATAAACCATGCTGCTGTGATGTTTTCAGAATGCTATGTACAGCACCCTGCCGGTGCCTTCCATCAGAAATGATCTAACAGAATTGTATAGAGAAGCACAGATACCCAGTGATGACATCGCTGGATCTAAAATGAGGTAATTCAAGGTTTTATTTAAAATTTCCATTTGTGTGTCAAGAAAAGGTGGAAAGAAGGAATCAGGGAAGGCAAAAAAGAATCAGATTAAACATTAGCTTTATATAAATAGTGCTATGTACATGTACTACTGTTTTGCTTAAAGTGTATTTCTACTTTTGTAGGAAAATTGGGATAACACTTAAGCCGGTCATACATGGTTTGAAATTCGTCCGGTTCTGGAGGGACCAGTCAAAATTTGATCCATGTATGGGCAGTCTGATTGTACCCAAGGTGCTAGCAGTAATTATCATGTTCTACCAGCCGGGAAGGCTTCCCATGTCCCCACCTAACCCCCCTCCCACCGGCAATACATAATCATGTGATTGCTATGACCAATCATGGCAATCACATGATTACAATGTAAGCAAAACTGTCATGAATAGCTTTAATTCAGGACAGCTTACTTACTATGGTCATGCTTTGATTGGCCCACAGCTATTACATGGTACCTGGCACCATGTGCTTAGCTGCAGCCAATCACAGCACCACAATAGTACATGACCTGCCACGAATGAAAACCATTCATGACAAAACTACTGCTTATAACAGATGAATTAATGCTTACTGTTTTTTGTTCTTTATTGATTGTACACAACTAATGTTCGTTATTGAACCACCAACCCTGAAGAAGAGGATTACTGTCACAACACTTGAAACGCGTTGGGCACCCTCTGTCTCATCCCTATATCTGACAGAGTCCAGTGGTTGTTTGTATATCTTTTGATATTTCACCTTAGCTATATATGCATCCAATTTTGATTTTTATCAAATAAAATATGAATATGTTTTCAATACTGCTTGATTGCCAAGGAGTTTCTGCCTTCCAAAGTCCCATAGAGGATTTTTTTTCTGTAATTGCTTATAATAGAGATCATCACTGTTATATGCAATAATAGTGTGAAAAAAAATCCCCGATCACGCCCCCCCAGAGTAGTACAGTGTCAGTACAATGAGACTGAACTGAATGTAATTTTTTCTCAATTCAAGAGGAGAAAAAAAAAAACCACAGGGGTGTGTCTCTACAGTGACTGACCACTGTGATAGCCAATCATCATATGATTGAGAACCAGTTCCTCATTTCATATGGCCACATATATAACTATGCTATGTTTCAAACAACTTTTCTCAAAGGAGCTGGGCAGAAAATTCTCAGCCAAACAGTGCCTGTATCCAATCAGATGCAGACACGATTTAGGGATTCTGCCAGCCATTGTGGCTGGCTGGCAGAATACATTGAAGATTTGTCCATTTATGTTGTCTTCCATGGATGGGGGAATTGTTTTTTCTCATTTCGCCCATGGCCAGCTTAAAGTAGAAGTCCAGTCAAATACTAACTATACTTAACCACTTCCCGCCCGGCCTATAGCAAAATGACGGCCGGGCGGTGGTTCAGTTATCCTGACTGGGCATCATATGACGTCCAGCAGGATAACAGCCGCCGCACCACCGATCGCCGTGCCCAGGAACACCAGGGAAGCGCCTAACATGTGGATGGCCAGGTAAGTCCCCCATGGCCATCCACATGTACAAATGTATAGTTAACATATGCCAATCAGTGCCCACAAATGGGCACTGACTGGCACCATCATGGCACCAACAAAATTTGTGATGCCCAGCAATGCCACCCACCAGTGTCCATCAATGCCACCTATCAATGCCCATCCGTGCCACCTCAGTGCCACCCATAAGTACCCATCAGTGCCGCCTATGAGTGTCCATCAGTGCCGCCTATGAGTGCCCATCAGTGCCACCTCATTGGTGCCACCTCATCAGTGCCCATTAGTGCCGCATTATCAGTGCAGCCATATCAGTGGCCATCATTGAAGACGAAAACTTACTTATTTACAAAAAAATGTAACAGAAACAAAGAATTTTTTTATTTTTTTTTCAAAATTTTCGCTCTTTTTTTTATTTGTTGCGCAAAAAATAAAAAATTGCAGAGGTGATCAAATACCACCAAAAGAAAGCTCTATTTGTGGGAACAAAATTATAAAAAATGTGTTTGGGTACAGTGTAGCATGACCGCGCAATTGTCATTCAAATTGCTACAGTGCTGAAAGCTGAAAATTGGCTTGGGCAGGAAGGTGTATAAGTGCCTGGTATTGGTAAGTGGTTAAAAAGGTAGTAAACTCAGCCCCTCAAGTGCTCCTTATTAATAATTTTAGTCTGAAAAAGCTTTCCATTACATTGTGCATTATTCTTTCCCCGCTTCGGATGTTTCTTACTTTTTTTCCAATTGATTTTAATATTAGTAGCCAGCACCATCTTGGCTACTTTCTTCCGAGTCTACAGTGCAGTTTACTTCCACCCTCTCTGCTTGTCACTGCTGTAATCTCGTACATGCTTAGTAATGTTGTAGCCAAGCCTCACTTTCATTTGCGATTGCTATAGTAACCGTGAAGAAATTACATCAGCACACCAAGGATTTCTCAAAAGGGTCCAAAGCTGATGACATTTCTTCACTCGGATTGTCTATGGTTTCCAGCCAGTGGTCATTGCAGCACCCAGCATTACAACCATCAGGACCGTGTGCATGGGGAATATGGCGTTTGGACTTGCAATCGTGTCCCGCATATCAAGGCAGACAGGTGGGCAAGCATTTCAACACATTTTTAATACTGTAAGATACAGTCCGCTATCTTCTTACTATGGGTTGCCGTGCAATGTGCCAATGTTTACACCCCCTCTGACGTTGCAAGTCACATGGGATGTTTCAGGAACTGAATGGCACTGTAATCTCGCAGGATAGTGCAGCAGAGAGGAGATGCAGCTTAATGAATGGTCTGATGGCACAATAAGCGTGCCGTGAATCAGGGGATATATGCGCATGCACCGGCAACGTCATGAAAATGAACAGGACAGATTACAAGCAAACAGAGCAGGTTAGCATCGATCCATACACAGCAATTTGTACAGTGCTTATTAATGAGTTAAATGGGGAAAATCTATCAGGTAGCGTTTACTACCACTTTAAACCTATTCTTACCCCCATTCTAAGCCCTATACTAACTACCCTGTAAAAGGAAACTTGCTTATACCTACCTCTTCTGAGGGCGCTCCAGTCTGGTTACATGATCTCCCCAGAGATAGGTTTACTATGGGGCATACGTTGTTATCTGTCCCTCCTCTACACTGAAGCCAGTGTTTGGAGCTGATCATGTGACCAGACTGGATCGCCCTCAGAATAGGCAAGTATACACATCTTTCCTTTAAAGGGTAGTTAGTATTATTAAAATGGGGATGGGAGCAGGTTTAAAGTGTTTGTTAATCTAAAAAATAAATAAAAAAATAGAGCTCCTATTCCACAGCATAGTGCTTGGGCCATGTAATCTGCCCCCCTATAAAGTGTAAAAAACCTGGCTGATCCTGCCACTTCTTGTGTTGACCACGACAATCAGGGCTGCTGAGCCCTGACCACCATGGTCAGCGTACATCCCTCTGTTATTCGCAGCTCTCCTCTCTCCCCCTCTTCCCTGCCTGTCAGCTCTGTGTTCTGTGTCTCTGCCCCCCCCCCACTATTATTAGAAATCAAGTTTTATAAATGGTCACTGCCAGCCCCTCTATTATAGTTATACAGTGTGCTATGCCTAAGTCTTTTACAAAAACGAGGCATATAAATACAGTTTTAGAGCAATCTTCAGGGCGGTCACGTGACTCTAGGCCGGACTCCAGGGCTACTGCAGGAGGGGCTGAGCGGCCATATGACCTTCTCCGGCTGACGCCAAAGGGAGATCTTGGCCCCTCCTGCAGTAGCCATGTATCGGAGTTGTAAAGCGGCCGCGAGTCACGTGACCTGCCTGAAGATCGCTCTAAAAAGGTATTTACATGACTCGTTTTTATAAAAGACTTATACAGTGTGCTATGTCGAACTATAATAGAGGGGCTGGCAGTGCTTTGCATATTTTGGTTAACAAACAAAAGTATAGCTAGTATTTTACTGGGCTTCCACTTTAAGTCTCTGTTACCAAGTAGTATCGTTCATTAGCAGGAACGGTTCCTAAGGAATACTGGTTGAGTCTAGGAAAGGTTGCTTCCAGTTTGTATAGACCGTGGACTACAGTTTGTAAAACTAGGGAAATCCTTTACAGTAAAGAAGTCTATAAAAAGACTGTAAACAATCTCTTACTGAACACGATTTATACTTGTAATCATACATTAGCCCTTTTTTTTTTGCCTTTTTCTAAAGGAATTCTTATGAAATTCCCATTTATATGTTAAGCTTTTCTTGCCTTTTCTTGGCATGTTTTGTCAAGAAGGATACAGTTCTTCACTCCATCCAGGGCAAAGAAAAAAGAAAACGCCCGCCAAAATTTGTGCAATAGGCTGGACCAGCTCCAGATATCGCACTTCATATTTTCCTAGTCAGTCATCAAAATATTTTTTCCACATGCCAACATGATGAAGCAGCTTTTGTTTATCTTCTATGTCGGCACTAAGATTTGGAAATATAAACAAGAGATGGATGTGTTCTCTATCTGATCTATTGCCATCCCGTCCTACAGATCTCACTCCTCAAAAGCTCTTAGCTATATTTTTTTAATGGCATGTTTGTAATTGTGTGGCTGGCAAAAAGTGGTCTCCCCCTGAAAGGGCCCCCCCCCCCCATTCTGATCAAAATACTTTTTTTTTCTTTTTAATAAAGCACTGCTTAGCCTCAGCTTAGTCACACTATTAAAGTGGTTGCAGAAAGTACTCTTAGTTATCTTGAAAAAAAAAAAAAAAAAAACATACAGTAAAATTCTAAGCATTCAGGATGATATAACCCAGAAATTCTTTTATTGATTATCTGATCTTCTAGAACAACCTAGAAAATAATGTGAAGCCCACAGACAAAAAATGAAAGTGAAAGTGAACATGGAAGTTGATAGCGGAAATAGAGAGAGATGGGTTTAGGCAGATGTAAACCGTATTTGGATTGCATTAAGTTTTATAAATTACTTTGCACCAAGTTGTCATGTCTCATTTTTTTTCTTTAATGAATTAACTCAGTTATTTCCCATGTTGTAGTGCTGGTCTCCTCTGGCCTCTTTTAGTCACATCCTGTCTACAAGTACATGCACACACTAGGGCAATGGCTCAGCGTCATTGCTGTGGACCGGTTTCCCGATAGTGACAACAGTTTACAGTACCTTCGCTACGTGCGTTGGCCCAGCTGCTCAGCAGGAGTGCATGTAATAAGATGACAACACAGGAGCACAACAGGAAATTGTCATGTTATAACAGAAAGTGTCTGAACAAGGACTTTAATGGCAGGATTACCAGGTAATATTTTTAAAGAAAGCTGAAGATTTCAGAATATGAACACAACTTTTGAAATTACATTAACTACTGGGTTTGATTTAGGTGTGCAGCAGCCAGAAGTAAGCCTAGGTGGCATTCAGCAAAATAATATCTGGATCAGGAGTATAGGAGTGTACAGTAACACTTCAATCTGTCCAAATTTTAAGGATCTGCAGAACTCTTACTTAAAATGACCCTATATGCTCACCTTAATTCTGGGTCCCTGCTCACTGACTTATTTAATCTTCAGAGTGCCTGGGGATTTCTGAAATCCTGGTGCTCCATCATGCAAAAATCTACTACACAGATGCTCCTTTAATAACTAGCCAGCTTCCCCCTTGCACCTTCATTATGGCCAGTAAGGTCATCAATCAATTTTGGCAGGCAATAGAAAAGGTATAGGGGTTGTAGAAGGTGGGTCAGTTATCAAGCTGAAAGTTGTGTGATGGATAATTTCATCATAGTGTGCAACTGCTTTGGAGAACAGAGTTTCTGATGATAAACTAACCTGGCAAGTAAACTTTACAAGAAGGATCTAAGATACCTTACAAGAAACAACCCTTTGATAAGCATGGATCTTTTCAAGCTTGTATGAGACCGGCTTCACATTTATTCATCAACCTCATAAATTGCTATTCGGCTTTATAGATCTATAAAACTGGACAAGTACACAAACTATCAGTCATAGGTAAACATTTTCTTTATTACTTCTGTATGTTCTATAAGCATCCAATGATGTAGAATATTTGGTAATCATTAAAATGTTCGGAAAGCTACTGTATTCATTTTGTTTTTGCAAACTAGCCTCTCCGAGTTCTATTTTATTTCTGAGAAAACGCTTTTTTTCTTAGTAAAAAAATAAATAAAATTATATATATGTATATTTATATATAAATAATCAAACAATTAGCAATGAAAATAATATTTATTTTGAATCTAAGGTGTAGACAGTTCTGACGCTTTACTTACCCAAAATTGTTTCTTGACCTGAGCAAGATACTAACATACAAATTTTAAAAATCCAGGTGGGAAACATTTTTCAGAAGATAACATAAATACAGTCTTAAAAAAAAAAAAGAAGAAGAAGAAACAAAAAAGTGTCTCACTACATCACCATCAATAGAAGATAAATCTTCAGATTTAAGTCAAAAGGTTTCAGGCATCTATTTCGGTGTTTATTTCAAGTATGCATTTAAACTTTCTGATATGTGTAGTGTATATTATACATTCTGGATTGCACATCTTAGAGACACAATGAAATACAAAATGATGAAGTCTAACAAAGTGTTCTATAAAACACAAAGAACCGCATTTATTATATATTTTGTAGCAATTGTTTTAAAAATCCTTTTAAATTTCAGTGTGTAAACTATTTTCTTTACCAGGGTGATAATTTTTGCTGGATATGCAAATATGAGTAAATAAGACATCTACTTAAAATCAAACAAATAAAACTTTATAGTGGTTACAAAGTTTAAAAAAAAATAAAAATAACTAGCTCTTTTAATGGTAAAAGAAGAATCAATCCAAAATCGCTGAGTTATGGATAGATGGCAGATGATGGACTTGTAGACCTTTTTTTTTTTAATCCCCTCTAGTCCAAAGCTGACATCTTTCCACCAGAGTCCCTGGCTCCACCCATTTTCCGCAGCCATTAAAAGGAAGCCTCAATTCCCTGTATGATTTCCTATTTATGTCATCTTATGTGGAATGTAGTAGAAGGAGTGATGTGCACAGATCTGGGGAATCCAGTAATATGCAAGAGATTTAAGAAGCCAATTACTGATTAAGTCACAAATATCCTTTCACTGAAACATCTTCTTTTGTATAGAATTTGCCTAAAAGTCGACTGAAGTGGCGAACCCTTTACACCATAGATCTGTAAAAGGAATTCATAGACTGTAGTGTTCTTGGCAAGTGGAAACTGCAATCTGATCTCAACACCTAAACCTCAGAGAAAGGATGACATTTGCAGATTTACCCCTGCAATTTCCCAACCTTAAGACTCTAGATGTGAATGGAAGCAGCCTTAAAACAAAAAAAAACAAAAAATAAAAGCTTACAATTTTAAAACTTTAAGATCTGTAGTGTAGTTCTATGCAACCCTCTAGGTCCCATTGGGCCAACAATAGTCAGCTGGCACAAAAAAAATAAAAAAAAATCTAGTTGACAGGCTTCACAATCATTACCTGGAACAGCTGAAAATGATAGGATGGGGTGATACCCATCTAAGGTCTATGGGTAAAATGACTATAGTACCACATACCTTCTGCAGTTTTTATTTTTATAAAATGTTGCTCTTCATAGATCTTTTAAATAAGCTATAGTACCTTGTGTTTACAAAGGTCCCTTAAACTACCTCTTTAGGCTGGATTCACACCTATGCAGTTTTAGTGCTTTTTGCATGTTGCAGTTTTTCACTACCGTCCATTTAACATGGTTTCCTATGAAACACGTTCTGTAGTGCAAATCTGCAAAATGCAAAAAGCACTGAAACTACATAGGTGTGAATCCAGCCTAAGATATACTGGAGAAATGAAAAAAAGTACCCGCACAACATTCCGTTATTTTGAACGCAAACTAAATATTGTACATTCAGGATAGCACACATTACCTAATTTTGTCAGAAGTAAAGACATAAAAAAATCTGATTTTTTTTCCCCTAATTCCCATTTTGCCTGCCCCTTAAAAATAGCCAAAAAATAAAAAAGTTAAGAGTATGCCTTCCCGTGTTCTGTCTACATTCAGTTTGAAGTTCTTAGAATGTTAAATGATGAGTGCCAGCATTGCTGAACCAAATACATCCTTTGGTTCCACCATGTCACCTCAGTCATATGTATATATTGTACGAAAATACAGAAAACCTTGGTTGCCGGTATTGATGTAACACTTATAAAAGACGCCATTCTCTGCTTCTTCTATTGCTCTAAGATATAGCAGTTGCGTAAAGGCATGGGTATGCTGCAAAGTATTCTGAACACTCTTTTTTCATTTAGATTTTCTAGTGTGTGGTCTGAGCCTTGGCTTCGTGCCAACGTGGCTGTCTGCTGCTTCATAAAACAAAATATTGTATGATGTTTTTGAAACATCAAAATACACTATCAAGATTGTCGCTGTTAGAATGAAGGACATGGTGAACCGCTGGTCTGTGCAATCGTAGAAATCACTTGTAAGCTCCATGATTCAGACCAACTGTACTTTCACTGGATCTCGCACATGGAACTCCGAGGAGGGTTGACCATTCTGGTAACTGGCTCTTGACTGTAGTTTACAATGTCAGCCTTCACAACTCTCTGCAATCACATACAATAAGGTCATTAAGATGTATTTCAGTCAAAATGTGATTAAAATTAACAAGATAATGTAGCATAATGGTTTAAAAGCAGCCAACACAAGTTAGTTTTTTTTTACTCTGCTGAGAGCTCCACACCTGGGCATTTGCCCGATTCCCCCATCAACACAGACAGTGCCGACAGGTGAATCCCTCCTGCCGAGCAGCGGAATAGTGCCAATTGCTAGCAGCTACGGCAACCGCTAGCGATAACAACACGTAAATCCAGCAGGCCTGTTGTACTCAGGTTGATTGATCGATCAACTTGGTACATTCAGCCTGTCCACACACAGTTTGAACCATCCATGGCTGGCCTAAGCTTATTCTCATTTTTGCTGGGGGCCAAGGTCCTAAGGTGTCCTCAACTTGGCCAAACTCTGGAAAAGGAAACTGCAAAGTAACCAGTTTTTAAATATTGGTAGTTAGAATCTACACAGCCTGAATCAGCACCATCACATGGCCTGTGTACTGTCTGCCAAATTGTTAATCTGCAACCAGGAGGTATCGGATATACAGTATATACACCAATTAGCCATAACTTTAGGACAACTGACAGGTTAAAGCGGACCTTCAGTCCTTTTTTCACCTTTCCATATATTAAATCTTCTGCCCTTGTTGATTTAACTTTGGATAGTAAAAGATTTTTTTTCTGCCAGTAAATACCTTATACAGCCCTCTTCCTGTGTCTGGTCATTAGCCTAGGCTTATGACATCACGCGCAGCGCTCTCTCTCACTCTCGTGAGAGTTTGCCAGGAAGGTAGGGGGATGAGTCATAAGAGGGCCAATGAAAGCTGCAAGGCTGCAGAGCTGGAGGTGTGCCTCTGTGTAAATCCAGGAAGGGAACAGGTAGCAGCTTCAGCTGCCAACAGTTAAAATGTCTGCAGCCAGACTCAGTGGAGGGAGATTTCTGCAGCATATTTAGCAAGTAGGTTGCAGGGAAGCTTCAGAATGGCAAAGATGTTTTATTACAAATTATGTGAGCAAACTGCAGTTCCTCTTTAAGTGAATAACATTGATTATCTTGTTACAATGTCATCTGAATGTTGGTGGGATATATAAGGCAGAAAGTGATAATATTGTCCCTCAAGTTGATATGTTGAAAGCAGAAAAATTGGGCATCACAATTTTTTGTGTATGGGGCCACATAGTCACAGACCAGTAAGGGTGCCTATGCTGACCTTTGTCCACAGCCATAAAGTACCTACATTGGGCACCTGAGCATCAGAACTGGACCACAGAGCAGTGGAAGAAGGTGGCTTGGTCTGATGAATCATGTTTTCTTTTACATCATGAGGCTGTTTGGGTGCATGTGTGTCACTTACCGGGGGAAGAAATGGCACCAGGATGCAGTATGGGAAGAAGGGAAGCCAGCTGAGGCAGTATGATGCTTTAGGCAATGTTTTGCTGTGAAACCTTGGGTCCTGCCATTCATGTGGATGTTACTTGACATGTACCACCTACCTAAACATTGTTGCTGACCAAGTACACCCCTTCATGGAAACAGTATTCCCTGATGGCTGTGGCCTCTTCCAGAAGGATAATGTGCCCTGCCACATTGCAAAAATGTTTCAAGAATAGTCTGAGGAACACAACAACGTGTTGGAGGTGTTGACTTAACCTCCAAATTCCACATAATTCAATCCAGTTGAGCATCTGTGAGATGTCCTAGAAAAACAATTCTGATCCATGAAGGCCCCACCTCACAACTTACAGGACGTAAAGGACCTGCTACTGATGGCTTAGTGTCAGATACCACAGTATACCTTCAAAAGTCTAGTGGAGTCCATGCAATGGGCTGTTTTGGCAGCGAAAGGGGGATCTACTCAATATTAGGTGGGTGGTCATAACATTATGGCTAATCGGTATATATTTAGATCATGGGAGCTTCATCACTTAACAAGGATATAGAAAAAGAGGGACAGGCAATATTAAAGTGGTGGATTTTTTATTGAGTGTTTCACTTAGGTCCCCTATTCTATTCCCAACAAGGGTACCATGTGCACAGTGAATTTATGTATTTTTCTGCCGATATAGATTGCTTTCAGGTGCTCTGGCTTTATGCCAAAAATAAAAACAACCTTACAGTTAGGTTTACTTGCTTCTATCCAAAATCAAAACTTTCTGTGTAGGTATCCGTATGTCTTTAAATGTTGTAAGGGACAGATACTCTTAAAGGGTTAATTCATCTTTGTATTTCAGTTTACCATGCAATAAAGGGGCATAAGTATTTTATGAAAACTTAAGTGTTCAGAAAAAAAAAAATTCTGGCCAAGGGTGGGTTCCCTGAAGCCTGGTCAGAAACTTTTTACTGAGAGAGATCTGCTGTGTCCTGCACAGATCTAGGACACTATGGGGTTGATTTACTAAAGGAAAATCCACTTTGCACTTGAAAGTGCACATGGAAGTGCAGTCGCTGTAGATCGCTGTAAAAATGAGGGGAAGCTCGGCTGATTTTATCATCTAATCATGTGCAAGCTAAAATGCTGTACTATATTTTCCTTGCATGTCCCCCTCAGATCTATAGCATCTGCACTTCCATGTGCACTTTCAAGTGCAAAGTGGATTTTCCTTTAGTAAATCAACCCCTATAACTGCTAGGTGTGGGCACTAGCATCTCCCTCTGATACACAACCACACACGCGTAGTGCGCACTCGCCCTCCTTCTCCTGGACACAGCAGCTGATCTCAACGTAGAAACAACAGTTTTACCAGACAGAAAGTTAGAGATAATCTGCAAAAAGGACACAGACATTAATAAAAAGCCGACCGAGTTCCAGCCTTTCCGTACTCTTCAAAAACAGCATTCCTGTCTTATTTGCTGTTGGAAATAGTACCTCATTTACTGTCTGGTGAAACTATTATTATTAGGACAGTGTAGGTAAAGCTCTCCAAACGAGCCCTGGATATCAATGCAAACGCAACAAGGGTTCTAATCCTTTCCAATTTTTTCCAAAACTAAAAAAGGAAAGATTTGGTTGGACATACACTTTGATAAGATAGTGGCCAAGTTATAAGGAAAATAACGTATTTTAACCATGGGGTAAGTCTAAAAGCGCAGATAAAAGAATTAAAGAGAAAATGCATAGTAATTGGGGTAAAAGGTAGAATGTATGTGAAGGCAAAATAAAAAGGAAAAAATATATGCAGCATATTTCTGCAACACATGAATATTTCTCCCTGTTCTATCCCTTTAAAGGCCATGCAAGTACGAAAAAACACATTAAAAATCAATCTATACAACATAAGGGCTAATTATTCTGTAGACCCAGGATGAGAACTGGGAGCGCCAATTCCTCTCTTTGAGATAACAGTGGGCACAGGACAGCTCTGAATCTCTGACATAATTAACAGGCATTTTTTCCCTTATTGAACAGTTATAAGAAATGCTTTCAATAATATATTTATTTAGCGGACCGAAAGGGAATAAGAAAAGTTCATTGTTTGGGTTTACATGGATATTAAAGCCCAACTCCAGGAAAATGTAATAATATCTCTTGCAGTGGGGCCTGCCCCCGCACGGCAAGGGCCGATTGTTTGTTTGTTTAGGGGAGCGGTTACCTTCCTGAATCTCTGCTTCCTCGGCAGATGACAATCTGGCGGTGGACTGTCCCTCTGCGTTTTTACATTCAATGCAGGGCTAAGTACCTTGCTTTGGTCTTGAAGAAGTCAGGATCCTAGACTGCTAGCGCATGGGGGAGAAGACACTGCAGGGATTTGTCTAACAGTGGGGTGAGGTGAGGTGAAGTAGAGTGGAGGATGGGGGGGGAAGTAAATATTCCTTTTTTGTTCCCCTAGACCAGTAGATCGTGGACAGGTGACTGGTAGATCATGGTCTGGGTTTGCTGACCCGCCATCCCAGAGCATCAAACATAGCGCAATGCAGAGGGACTACTTGTAAAGTTGGAGCTGTAGCAAGAGCCACATAAGCCGATGCCGCCTCTGTAGTGTCGGCTCCTGTCCCATGCAGAGTGATACCAACTGCACTCCACATCTTCTCCCGGCTAGCGGTCTCCAGAGTAGTGCCAGCAGCAGGAAGGAAGAGATCTTCAAGTCAGTGTGAAGCAATACACTAGGCATAATAGAATAGGGCTGCTTTCACACTGATGTGCTGCCGTTTGTCCACACTGCGAGTGCAGTGCAGTGTACTTGCAGCTTTTCTGCGAGTTTGCTGTGCTTAGCCATAGACTTCTATCACATCCTGCGGGTGTGGTGCCCTTTCTGAATGCAGGAGTTTTGGTGCGCTTTCAGAAAGTGCACCACACCTGCAGGAACAAAACAAACAGAACATTGGCATGCATTAAAAAGGGGGATTAACTCAAGAGATAAAACAATAATTCTCCCACTCTACAAGACTCTGGTCCAGTTCTGGGCACCAGTCCTAAGGAAGGATGTACTGGAAATGGAGCGAGTACAAAGAAGGGGCGACACATCTAATAAAGGGTCTGGAGGATATTAGTTTAGCTTTAAGGAGAAGGAAGACATTAGTAGGTCTAAAATAAAGCAGAGGATGAGGATTAATTTGTGGATCAGTTCAGCATGTACTGTGAGATAAAAGTGCCCAGAATTCCTTTAAAAAAAAAAAGATGATGTATTTCAGCTTCTAGTTATAATGTTAACAATGAAGGACTAGGATTATCTACCATTTTTAATACCTCCATTTACTGCAATGAGCAGATTTTACTCTGAGAGTTTGCAGAGTTCAACAGTGCATTGTCTTCTGGATAGTTCACTATTTCTGCCTTTACAATACGCTGCCAAGTCGATGTCAACATTACAAATCGAGAGTGAAAGGAATGGTCATGCAGATGAAGAAAGGAAAGAAAGAGATAAAAACAAAAGTCAGTAGAGAAAAAAACAGATGTATAAGAAATATGACAAAAGATTATGAAAGGTGGATGAGAGAATAACAGAACATTGAAAACACGCAAATAAAAAAAAAAACGTAGAGATATAATTTAGGCTTCATGCACACTAGCATTTTTTATGAGCCCAAAAAAAGCTAAAAAAAAAGTGATAGATAATAACGTTTTTTGTGCCGGCTTGTAGTAGCGTTTTAGGAGCGTTTAGGAGCATTAGCGTTTTTACACTACATGAAGAAAAACCGCTCTAAAAAAGCTGTTTTAGCAGAGTTTAGGAGCATTTCACGTTTGTTTTTTTGACGGGAAAGCCCTCCCAAAAACATATTTTTTTCTGCTCCTAAACACTATAGCCTCGTACACACGGCCGAGATTCTCGTCGGAAAAAACATGTCGTTTTTTTTCAACGAGATTCTTGGACAAGAAACTTGTCCCGGCCGAGTGTACACACGCTCGATTCAAAGAACCCGCGGTTCTTTGAATGGAGCGTACGCGGTGACGTCATCGACTACGACGAGCATGCGCTCGTCACATTCGATGCCGTCGCCGCCATCTTGGTAAACCCTATCTATGCCTAGGAAGCTACCGCGCATGCGTCAAAGTCATTTCGAGCATGCGCGGGCTTCCCGGCGAAAAGGTAAGTGTACACACACACACACAATTTTCTCGTCGAGAAACAGGCTGACGAGAATCTCGACGAGAAAATAGAGAGCAGGATCTCTATTTTCTCGTTGAGATTCTTGTCGCTTTTCTTGACGAGAAACCATACACACGAACGAATTTCTCGGCAAAAAATCTCTGCCAGCAAGTTTCGTGTGTACGAGGCTTGACACTTGAAAAATGCTTTTAGTATAAAAAGTGTGCATGGACACATATGATAACACTATTTAGCTTCTTGAAGCAGATTTTTTTTTATTCATAATAGTTGGGTGTGCATGGAGCCTAAAACACTTCTCATGGCCACTGCATACATTTAAAAACTTTCATTTTCTATGCTGCTAGTCCTTGCTTCTAAAAGATTGCCCAACGCTATGCACCTGCTTTGTCCTGAAGGATGCTCCCTTTTCTCAGACTACAGTTATTTCTTTAGGTTAGCAGACAGGAAACATGAACTTGTGAACAACAGAACAAAATTGAGAACCAACTGCACTTTTTTTTAGGTGCATTCATTTTGTGGCTTCTAGGACCATTCTAGCCCTGCTCTATAAGGTTTCTGCTCTGATGCTGCTTGCTCACTCACTCCTTTTATTGCCCAGTGCATGAAATATGTTTCAGCCACAGAGAAAAATATGTTATGAAATTATCAGCCAGGTCTACTTTCTGCAGCCATGGACTCCTACTGTGACTTTGATTTTAAAACGTGCCAGGGATTATGGGAATTTAAGGGGTCTGTTATTTCATCTTAGATTGTACTAGACATATGCACTGCTGAAAAATGTGTTTGTTTTCATTTCTTTTGGGGTCATTCGTTATGATTGAAATTCGTAAATTCAAGAGTTCGAAAATCCGGAAATGCGATAATTTGTAAATTCGAAATTCACAGGAAAATACGAAAGCAATAACATTCGATATAATTGCTAACTAACTAATAATAACCAATACATTATAGGTATTGTAATTTCCTTTCAAATTTGTCTGTTAGTCAATGTAACGAATACGAATTTATCCGAAGTTGCGAATTATCCGAAATAACAAATGCTGCATCTAAACAAATGGAATGGAACAAATTGATAATAATAAATAATAATAATAATAAAATGTTTTTATTACTATTATTTATTATTAATTCGTCAAGTTTACTTCTTTTACATAGTTAGTCAGGTTGAAAAAAGACACAAGTCCACCCAGTTCAACCATAAAAATAAAAAATATCGTACAATCCCATATACCCAATTCTATACCCACAGTTGACCCAGAGGAAGGCGAAAAACCCCAGTAGAGCATGATCCAATTTGCTAAAGCAGGGGAAAAAATTCCTTCCTGATTCCCCGATAGGCAATCTGATATTCCCCGGATCAACTTTACCTATAAATGCCAGTACCCAATCTCTTTTCCTCTAGACGTAAGGAGTGCCCCCTTGTCCTCTGTGTTGACTGTAAAGTGAATAACTCAACACCAAGTTCACTATATGAACCCCTTATATATTTGTACATGTGGATCATGTCCCCCCTTAATTTCTTCTCAAGAGTGAATAAATTCAGTTCCTCTAATCTTTCCTCATAGCTGAGCTCCTCCATGCCTCTTATCAGTTTGGTTGCCCTTCTCTGCACTTTCTCCAGTTCCACCATATCCCTTTTGAGAACTGTTGCCCAAAACTGAACTGCATATTCCAGATGAGGTCTTACTAATGATTTGAACAGGGGCAAAATGATATCTCTCTCTCTGGAGTCCATACCTCTCTTAATACAAGAAAGGACTTTGCTCGCTTTGGAAACCGCAGCTTGGCATTGCATGCCATTATTGAGCTTATGATCTACCAAAACCCCCAGATCCTTCTCCACTACGAATCCCCCCAGTTGTAATCCCCCTAGTATGTATGATGCATGCCTATTCTTAGCCCCCAAGTGCATAACTTTACATTTATTACAATTAAACCTCATCTGCCACATAGTTGCCCAATTAGACCGTGCATTGAGGTCGGCATTCGTTATTTCAGATAATTCATAACTTCGGATAAATTTGTATTCATTACGTTCACTAACAGCCAACTTTGAAAGGAAATTCAAATAACTTTTACGAACTATTAAATTACAGGCAAGTTATTTTAATTAGTTAGTTATTTCAGATTTTAGAATTTTCGTTCTTATTTTCGGAATTCCGGATTTTGAATTTACGAATTTTCATATTCGGAAAAATTTGTTAAATGGGGTTTTCGTTCATTCGGATATTTACGAATTAACGAATTTGTCGAAATTCATTTAAAAAACTAATTCGGAACGAAAAAAATTGCACATGTCTAGATTGTACGCTACTTGAGGGCAGGGACTAATGTGAATGTACAACATGTAAAAGTATAGAAAACTACTTGTGATAAATACATTTGCTGTTCACACTGAATGAGACTCTCCTTAATAGAAAGAATTAGAAGTAGCTAGATAGCGCAGTTAAAAATAACCCTATCAACTGTTCAACAAATAGACATCATACATATGGACTAAATAAAACATTTGCCTGGAATTACTAAATCTTTCATGCAAACAAGGGAATGATGTACAGAGGTTTAGGTTATCTACAAACAATTGCAGTTAATTTGTAGAGGGCCAGGGTGAAGTACTGTTATCTATCATGCCAAGATATCAAGCTAGTGTAAGAAAAATCATCAAGTAATTAACTGCGCTCAACATGTTCACTTAAACACTACAACGTACAAACATTTCAGCTGTCAATTAACATTTTTAGGATTTAAATGTATGCTTGAAAAACACAAGCTGTAATTGCTTGCATAATGTATGAAATCAAATTAAGTCAGTTAACAGTTTATAAGATACGTAACGGTTTCCAAACATTAGTGCACCTAACTGAGAATAACGTCAGACTGTAGAAAACACGTTGACATTTAATGGGGGGAAAAAAAAAGGTCTTTGATGCATGTAATCAGTGAAATGATGGAGTTTAAGCTGCGCAAACTGTTATATAAATCCTGTATAATAATAATAATAATAATATGTTTTCTTTATCTGAATAAAGTTCTAATGTCATTGGAGAGAAATTCTTACTCATCATCTACATATTGAACCAGCACCACATCCCTTTAAAGAGCATTAATACAAAAGTCAAGAGATTTGGGGAATTTTAAGGTGCAATTGATACAAGATTATATTCAAATATTATTTATTTAAAATTTAAAATGACAGCATCAAAAAATGAAAATCTGATCATACAGTACAGTTGGAAAGTGCAAGCTGAATTGTTCTCTACATGTTTCACCACGAATAGTAGCTTCCTCAGGAAAAAAAAATAATCAGGCACTGTAAGCACTAGAAATAAAGAGAATTTTTAAATATGTAATTTTAAATTTTCAATAAATAATATTTTAATAATATAATCTTGTATCAATTGCACCTTAAAAATCCCCAAATCTCTTGACTTTTGTTCTTATGTCAGTGATAAACTAGCAAATGTCTCACTGAAAGGTACTGGAGATCCTCTGTGTTGCAGTAATTTTCTTTCTTAGGAGACCAACAAGTGCTTGCAGTGTGCGAGAATTGCTCATTACCCTTTCTCCATAGACAAGGGAACTAATAAAGACTGGTTGCATGGAGTTTTTCAAAAATCTGAGCAATACCAAGAGTTTCCAACAGCCAAAAGGAGATTAAAACTATAATATAGCTAAAATGTTGTCCAGAAGAGAAAGAATAGAGCTAAAATGTTCGATTGGAGACATGTTTTGTTGACCCCTTTCTAAGACAGGACTTCCCTCACTTTAAAGATATTTAATCAAATGTTATGTCTACAGCACAGAAAAAGAGGGGACTTCTCTCCAATAGGACACAGATGAACACATGCATCTCTCTCCATTTAACACTGTGGGACTAACACTTTGGGGAGAGAACTGAAGAGTCTCAATAGGGGATTGCATATCCACGGTTTTAACCCTATCATCCTAAATGGGACTATTTTTCATCTGCATATTTATTTTTTGATTTTGCTAATTTTTTCTGGCATTATTACACAAACTTCATCAATTTGAATTTATTGGTTTGATCTATTTATTTATTTATGCTTATGTGATGAATTTACTTACATTGCCTTTGCACTATTATGCACTTTATGATTGAC
The DNA here is from genome assembly GCA_029206835.1 of Rana muscosa. NCBI lineage: Eukaryota > Metazoa > Chordata > Amphibia > Anura > Ranidae > Rana > Rana muscosa. The sequence continues at coordinate 93,492,445 of CM055116.1, read as the reverse complement.
TGTTTGATTTGCACTTTTATTTATTTTTCTGTAAAAAAAAAAAAAATTAGTTAAAGCGGAGTTCCACCCAAAAATTAAACTTCCGCTTATCCGGTGTCACATTTGGCACCTTTCAGGGTAAATACAGGTATTTGCTCCCACTTCCGGTGATAAATCGTCACAGAATCTGTGATGATCTACGCCATGTCCGGCCCCTCCTCCGTCCCCCCTGCTGTCTTCTGGGAGACACACAGGTCCCAGAAGACAGCAGGGACCAGTGAGGGAGCAAAGCATGACTCACGCATGTGCAGCAGGGAACCTGACTGTGAAGCCACAGGGCTTCACTTCCCGATTACCTTACTGAAGATGCCGGTGCCTCCACTCAGGAGCCGAGGGACGGGTCGGCTTCGGGTGAGGACATTGCGGGCGCTCTGGACAGGTAAATAAATAAAAATTACTACAGCGCTAATATGTAAATAGTGTAAAACACAAACCAAAGATACCTAAATGGTGCTAGCTGCAAACATAAAAAGAGAATCTGTGCCCTCCAAAGTGAATAAATGTTAAAATATATGATGCGCTTACACCAACCTATTGTTCTAATGCTCTGCTTTAATCACACACAAGCGTGTTTTAGTGACAGCGCAACACTTTCCCTTTTTATACTCAGAGATGCACCTTGATCTCCAGAAAACATAGTATGCGGGACACAGATGACATTCAGTCAATAACCTGCATATATATATATCCAATAATAGACAGGCTCTTAGTAAAGTGCTGGATGAGAAGAAAGCCCCCTTCCCCATGAGAAATTTTCACCCAATGTATCCGGGTAAAGGAGGACCACCATTCTGATTTTACTTAGGCTGCCCTCAAAATCAAGAGTAGAGTCAGTGGCTGCCCAATAAGACTCAGCATCCCACCAGACTAGCAGCCCAAGTAGCCCCCCATAATAAATTATTGACAAGTTCTATCTTCTCTAATCCAGCAACTATATGGCCCTATCTCAATTTGTCATAAGCTCAAGGTAGCTTTTCAAAAGCTTTTTAAAAATCATAATAACAAAATGCACAACTTAACCCCTTGGCACCAACTGTCCGTAAATATGCAGCCTCTCAGCATGTGGGCCTTGGCGCCGAGCGGCTGCAGATTTGCGTGAACTGGTGTAAATACAGCTGTGCCGAGAGCGTGCCAGTAGCCAACTACTATCTAGGGGGACAGAAGCTTCTTCTAACTTGAGCTGAGACTTCTGTAAGGGACCAAGGACCCCAGAAAACCAGCAAGAACGCCATCATCCAAATGCAGTGTATATAGAACTTGGCTCAAACAAACATAAGCACAGAATATTTGAAGAGTATGATTTTTTTTTTACCTGTGGATCTGTTAATAATCTTGATGAAGGAACGGAGTCCTCCAAAAACATTTATTTAGCTACTAAAAAGGTATAACTTTGACAAAATGTTTGCCTCTTTTAGCCTTATTTATTTCTAGGTAGTACAGACTAATAATAACATTTTTTTATTTTTATTAAAGCAGAACTAAATAAAAAGATAAAAATTGCGTCAAAGTATAAATAAAAAAATAGCTTTTACTCAAACATTAAACTTCTATCCAGAGATTTTTTTGAGAGTACTTTTTTTTGCTACCAAATGTCCTCAGTCCGATGGCCAGCAACATTCAACCTACTTCCTCTGAGTTCAGGTCTGTGACTAAACAGTGAAAGGAGAAAAAAGCACAATGATGAGCTCATCTCTCTGTCACTCTGCTTTCTCTTCCAATCAGCATTCTTCTTGTGAGCACATGAGCCGATTGGTTCTTGTACTGCTTTATTCCTCTCACACTGCAGCTCTGCAGTAAAATAAATGTACCGTATTTATCGGCGTATAACACGCACTTTTTTTCCCCTTAAAATCAGGGGAAAATCGTGGGTGCGTGTTATACGCCGATACTCACCTATCCCCGTCGAATCTCCGCTGACTGAGCGGAGCGCAGCGATCGCCGCCGAGATACACATAGCCGAGTGTACTCGGCTTTTCTCGGCTCCGCTCACAGTCACGCCCAGTCCCATTGGACCTGTGTTATGTCCATCATAGGGCGGGACTCGGCGTGACTGTGAGCGGAGCCGAGAAGAGCCGACTAGAGCCGAGTGCACTCGGCTATGTGTATCTCTCCGCCCAGTCCCTGCGTTCGCCCCGCTCCGCCCAGTATCTGCGGCGATCTCGGCGGCGCCATTTTTGAAATTCGGGCAAGGCTGTACTGGGCACTGAGGCAAGGCTGCAATGGACACTGCTGGAAAGGCTGCAATGGACACTGCTGGAAAGGCTGCAATGGACACTGCTGGAAAGGCTGCAATGGACACTGCTGGAAAGGCTGCACTGGACACTGCTGGAAAGGCTGCACTGGACACTGCTGGAAAGGCTGCACTGGACACTGCTGGAAAGGCTGCACTGGACACTGCTGGAAAGGCTGCACTGGACACTGCTGGAAAGGCTGCACTGGACACTGCTGGAAAGGCTGCACTGGACACTGGGGAAAGGCTGCACTGGACACTGGGGAAAGGCTGCACTGGACACTGGGGAAAGGCTGCACTGGACACTGGGGAAAGGCTGCACTGGACACTGGGGAAAGGCTGCAATGGACACTGGGGAAAGGCTGCAATGGACACTGCTGGAAAGGCTGCACTGGACACTGCTGGCAAGACTGACAAGGCTGCAATGGACACTGGTAAGGCTGCATTTAAATGTAAGTTTAAATGTAATTTTTTTTTCCTCAAACTTCCCTCCTAAAAGTTTTTTCCCTAAAATTCCCTCCTAAACTTGGGGTGCGTGTTATACGCCGGTGCGTGTTATACGCCGATAAATACGGTAATTAAAAGGATAAGTTCACCTCTGGGAACACGTTCCATTCGATTTTAGGGTGGAACATGCAATATGTCCCACGCTTGCAGCTGCTCCCCGATCCCCCCATGACAGCTAGACAGGGATCTGCATTCCTCACCCGCTGTCACTATTTGAAAAGAGTTCTGTGAATTCATAAACTACAAGTACAAGTAGACAGTCTTTGCGGCTGATGGCTTGTAGTTCTCAATGAACTATAAGAGTGCTGTTGAGCACTGTAGTAGTTAATCGAGTCCTCCCGTGAGCGTGTTACTACCTGCCCGTACAAGGTATGAGGAGACGGCTTACACAGACAGTCTGCAGGTGCCCTGCATTGTACCCGCAAAAAACCTGAAAAAAATATGTATTTATTTTTAACCGCTTAAGGACCGTGTCACGCCGATATACGTCGGCAGAATGGCACGGCTGGGCAAATCAACGTATATATACGTTGCCCTTTAAGAGTGGCATTGTGGGCGCGCGTGTGCCCGCCGCAAGATCCGTGAGTCCGACCGCGGGTCCCACGGACTCGATGTCTGCGGAGATACCCGCAATCGTCTCACGGTGAGTAAGAACGGGAAAATGCTGATGTAAACAATTTCCCCATTCTTCCAAGTGACAGGACACGGATCACAGCTCCCTGTGATCGGGAGCAGTGATCAGTGTCGTGTCACACGTAGCCCATCCCCCCTACAGTTAGAACACATCTCTAGGACACACTTAACCCCTTCAGTGCCCCCTAGAGGTTAACCCCTTTACTGCCATTTTTACAGTAATCAGTGCATTTTTATAGCACCGATTGCTGTAAAAATGACAATGGTCCCAAAATAGTGTCAAAAGTGTCCGCCATAAAGTCGCAGTCACACAGTCATTACTAGTAAAAATAAATTATGAATAAAAATGGCATAAAACTATTTCCTATTTTGTAGACGCTATAAATTTTGCACAAACCAATCAATAAATGCGTTTTGCAATTTTTTTTACCAAAAATATGTAGAATACGTATCGGCCTGAACTGAGGGAAAAAAAAAATAAATTTTTATATATTTTTTGGGGCTATTTATTATAGCAAAAAAGTAAAAAATAGCTTTTTTTTCAAAATTGTCGCTCTATTTTTGTTTATAGCGCAAAAAATAAAAACCACAGAGGTTATCAAATACCACCAAAAGAAAGCTCTATTTGTGGGAAAAAAAGGACGTCAATTTTGTTTGGGAGCCACGTCACACGACCGCGCAATTGTCAGTTAAAGCAACACTGTGCCGAATCGCAAAAAGTGCTCTGGTCTTTGGCCAGCCAAATGGTCCGAGGCTTAAGTGGTTAAAGGTGAACTTATCCTTTAAGTAATACCGATCACAGAGCTGCATTAATTTGTGTCTTTTACATCTACCTAGAGTTCAGCTTTAGTGAACTACATGTATACTTTTTATGCATAATGTTTATTATATTGTGTAAATATGTTCTCTATAATTTGTATACTACCCAGAGCGGATAGGCTGCGTGGTTGTGTATACAGTAAACAGTACTGTGACTGAATTTAGCAGAAGGTAATTGGTTGATGTGTGTAACAGAAAGCCAATCGAATTACTTACTTGTTTAGTAACTTGGTACAGGACTACCAGTTGTATTTTTCTAAATGCATGTGTAAGCACTAAAAATATTTTTCCTAATGTATCCTTACCTGGGATTGTTCAATCTCTGCCTTGTTTAATTTGATTCCAAGGATCTCTGCTGCGACTCTCTGAAAACACAGGAAAACCTACAAAGGAAAAAAAATGAGAGTTTAAATGATTAAAAGCAGACATCCTCCAGTTACTTTCAAATAAATCAAGTCTTTCCTGAATTGTAAACACTGACGATATGTAAACATAGAATTTATACTCAACAGTCCTTAAAATAACTTTAGCTTTGAAATTGGTGTCTTTTTAATACAGAAAAGTGTTGTGTTTAGCCATTGAATTCCAATACATATACCAGATTTGTTTCATGGAACGTACATTTGTCTCTTTGTTTTACAGTGAATATGGCAAACCTCAGTAACTTAAAACATTAGGGATTAAACAATGGAGAGTAATGAAGAGATCTGCATCCATGCACTAAGTACTACTAAAGACCTGGAAAAGCCTCATTTAAATACCGCAGACTTACAACTAACCTGTCATGCTGACCATTTCACCTGCAGCACCTTCAAAGGCAACCAGCAGGTCAGAAGGCAAACAAATGGCCTCTCAAACTTTTACTATGGATATTTGCAGGTAAGCAAGTTGGACATGACTTGTGGGTCTCCAGATAACCCCCCTGAATAATATATATAGGACAAAACTTAAGCGTTCTACCACACCTTAACAATCCAATGCAACCCAGTAGAAACATTGCCATGGATTGGGATGGTTGGACACAACAAAGTCTTAGAGGCTTCTATATAGCATTTTTAGTTACCTCTGTCGTCAATATTTTCTGAGTCACTGACCTTAGACAGTAATCAATTTAAACAAATACACTTCTTAGCCATTTTGTCATCATCTTCCCTGAGCAATCGGTGTCCTGGTGAGAGGAGAGATCATCTCTAGCTTCAGTTGCCAGTTGAGATGAGGGTCCTGCCATAGTATTGCAGAATTATGCAGACATTCCAAACGTCAATCACAGACCTGACCAAAACCAACTTTCCAACTGGACATTTGACCATGTTCTAATTAGCATTTATTTATTCACTAAAGAGAAGAGTGAAAATTTTGATTTTCTTTCCAGGCAATTGAAAAATTGAGATTTGCCAGCTTACATGAAAATCTGACAGCTATTCTGACCCTTCCTACACCCGTTTCATTCCACAAGGACTGCAGGTAACTAATTTAACCTGTCGCCAATGGCGCAAGTGAAAGCCTGTTAGCATTTCATGAGACTATTGAGAGAGATCATCATCCTGAAAGAATACATATTGCAATGTGGGCAGCAACAGCAAAGTAGGGGATTACCCGAGTTTGAATATATTGACAAATGGGAATAGGCTGAGCAGAGAATTATTTAGTACATCGCCCTATATGATTACTGTTACATGTCAAAAATCAAACTCAGAAAATGCAAACCTTGAGCTGGCTGTACGGTCAATGGATCAAAATTCGATTGGGTCAGCAGGAACCTTCCATATTTTGATCAAGCTATGGTTGTTTTTGTTCCAGAGAAATTGCTCTAATGTGAACCAGCTTGTTGGAAAATGTTCCTTTGATCGGGGTATTAGAAAGGTGAAAAGTAATGGCAGAAAACTACAGAGTAGTCCACCAAGACGGTCAATTTTTTTTTTTCTGGTTTTCTTTTGTTTTGTTTTTTTGTTAACTTTATTGTCTGAGTATAGTTTGTCCCAAGCATGTTTTGAAGCCATTTACTGTTGACGGTCTCACTACCTCTGCTGGCAGTTTATTCCAAGCATCAAGTACCCTCTCAGTAAAAATAAAAAACTTTCTAAAGCCTCATACACACGATCGGACTTCAAACAAACTTTTCCGTGGATTTTTGTTTGAAGGGCGTTGGCCGGGAACGCCCATAGCATACACACGACAGGACTTTTTCAGCCAACAAACATGAACGTAGTGACGTAATTGACGTACTACGTGGTTTTTCTACTCTTTACCGCCACCCTTTGGTCAACTTCTGCTATTGTTGATTGATTTTAACATTGGTTCTGGGCATGCGTATTTGCACTTTGGACTAAAGTCCGATGGATTTCTGTACACACGATAAGACTTTGCACCGTAGGACTTTTGTTGCCAAAAAGTTTGTCCGTTTGCAGAGAGAACTTTTGCCTGATGAAAACCGAAAAAAAGTTTGTCCGATGGAGCGTACACACGGTAGGATTTTTTTAAAAACCTGCTCATTTTGAAGTTTGTTGTCAAAAAGTCTGATCGTGTGTATGGGCCTTAAGTTTGGTTTTGAATTTTCCTCCAGTTAGTTTGAGGTCATGTCCCTGTGTTCTTGATTTTGGTTTCATATTGAAACAACTGCCCTCCTGAACCTTATTCACGCCCTTGATGTATTTAAATGTTTCAATCATGTCTCCCCTTTCCCTTCTTTCCTCCAGACTGTACATATTAAGTTCCTGAAGTCGCTCTCGATATGTTTTCTCCCCCAAACTTTTCACCATTTGTGTTAACCGTCTCTGGACTCGTTCTATCCTATTAATACTGTATCTTTGTGTAAATGAGGTCTCCAGAACTGGACTGGACTAAAGATCTATATAGGGGAATCAGGACTCTCCTTCCTCCTGCTGGTGATCCCTCTAGTGATGCATCCTAGAATTCTATTTGCTTTTCCCCACTGCCTGGTTACACTGTTTGCTCATTTTGCAATCATCTGAAACAAGTACCCCCAAATCTTATTCTTCTGTAGTGCTGGCCAACACTGTACCCCCAATGTTGTACTGTCTCAGGGGATTCTTTTTCCCTAGGTGCATTATTTTACATTTAGAAACATTGAAGTGCAGTTTCCGCTGCTTTGACCAATTTCCCAGCAATGCCAAATCATGTTCCATGTTACAGACACCTCCAGGGATATCAACCCTATTACACACTTTTGTGTCATCAGCAGAAAGACATACCTTCCCCAACAACCCTTTAGTTATATCACTTACATATAGATTAAATGGAACAGGACCCAGTACAGAGCCTTGTGGTACACCACTAGCGACAGCTCTCTGTTCTGAGCGAACCCCATTTACAACCACACTCTGGTATCTATCCTTTACCCAACTGCATATCCACTGAACCACCCAAGGGTTAAAGGCGTTGTAAACCCTCGTGTTTTTTCACCTTAATGCATCCTATGCTGACAGTGACTGGCCCCCTAGATCCCCTGTTTTACTCACCTGACCCCCTTCGATCCCTCAGCGGAGATGCGCTATACCTCTCTGCCCGGGGTTCTCGGCTCTTAATTAGATAGATTGACAGCAGCACAGCCATTGGCTCCCGCTGATCTCAATCAAATTCAATGAGGCGGGCGCCGGGGGCGGGACCGAGTCCTACATTCTGCGTCTATGGACGCAAATGCTGGACTCAGGAGCGCGCCCGCAAGGTACCACCCCAGGAGAGCGCTTCTCCTAGGGGGTTATACGATGCAGGGAGGAACTGATAGCGCCGCCGGGGGACCCCAAAAGAGGATGATCGGGGCCACTCTGTGCAAAGTGGAGGCAAGTATGACATGTTTGTTATATAAAAAAAAAAAACAAAGCCTTACAACCCCTTTAAGTCCTAGCTTGTACTTCGGACAGTGAATGAGTCAGTATACAATACTGTCAGTACACAATGGCATAGTGGGAAGTATTACTTCATCCACCTCACTTGTGTAGATGGGTGAATATGTTCAGTTATTTTCGATGGGCCCATTGGCTGATCAAAAAAAAAAAACTGATCAATGTATGACCAGCCTTAGTTACAAGGGTAGGAGTTTTAAACCAGTGCATGGCAGGATCAAAATATAACACATCAACAATTTGTATTACTCTTTAGCCACAATAATATCAAAGTCCACTTAACCAGATTAGGAAACCATTATGTAAACAAGGTATTGCTAATAAAATCTGGTCAGCTATAAAATGAGGGTTCTGTGGTGCTATGGTTCCAGTCATGTCACTGGCAGATAGAGCGATACAATGCACAGCAGTGCTGACATCAGCAGAGACTTCACCAAAAATAAAGCACACACAATGGAGAAATGTTCTGGATCATTGAACATACCAACTTCCCGTGAATCAGGGACAGTCATCAGACCTGCTTTATAAAGCTTATATAGTCAAGTTTCTCCTGACTTAACAAAATTTACTCTACGTCCATAATACCTTCATTATTAAAGGACACCTCAATCTAGATTTTGGTCTGCTTTCATTGCAACCAGGTTTAATACCTTCTATATTCTATCCCAAAGCTTAGCCAAGCAATCCTTCAGTTGCCAACAAGACTTAGCGCTATGATGCACCAGCAGTGAGTTGGAGTGCCCAGCTCAGATACCTCCTCAATTAGGTTCCATTTCAACTCTCAGAATGGCAGAGCCATAGAGGAGCTATAATATTCTGTATTAGAGCAGGCAGGTAACACAAATGTGAAAAACACTATGGGGTTGATTTACTAAAACTGGAGCAGCTCTGTATAGAATCCAATCAGCTTCCAGTTTTGTCTCTCAAAGCTTAATTTAACAAGGTTAAGTTGAAGGCGGATTGGCTACCATGCACAGCTGCACCAGATTCTGCACTCTCCCGTTTTAGTAAATCAACTCCTACATTCTTTGCAGCAAACATTCACTCTTAACACAAAAAAAGCAAAATAAACATATAACAAAGTTTTACAACTTACAGAATCTCCAGTCTTTGCCGAGACAAAAAAGCTTCCGAGACCATTTTCTTGGCAAAACCTCTGGTGTTTATCCGCTTTTACTGTTCGCATGTGTTCCAAGTCAACTACAAAATAAATACTCAGAATAAACACATGAAAGTTTACACACACAGTCTAGATACAGTATATACATAAATATAACGGAGATTTAAAGCAACAAATTTTGTCAATTCTAACGCAGTACGCTACATATCAATACTTTGATGAGTGGCCAATGCAGGAAATTAACAAGCAGCCTGCACGGTATTTTATATTAACATTATTCTTTTACTCCCTGGCTGTTCACCCACACAGGTTTATACATCTGTAAGATACATCTGAGGCACAACTTCAGGGTCTTTGATCTCAAAATAGTAACAGAGTTAAACACGGATGTATAGTTGGACAAAAATAAATCTCTGTTCGAAATGTCATACACTTTTTTGCTTAGTTTTTAATATAATATTTAAAGTCATTTTATAATACATTATGCTACTTACGAGTGCAAAAGTAGGTTACCAGAGTGGTGCTGATACATATGGGGCCCCATATGTCAGGACAGCTTTTACAATTTTTTTTGTTAAAGGGCTTAGTGGCCGGATGTCTCCCAGCCCACTTGCATATGATCAGTTGCTAAGTCCAACTTAACAATGTGTATGTACTGCCAGATCATTACAGTACTAAGGGCTAAGTGCCAAATATGTAAAGGCTTAAAGTAAACCTGTCACAAACCCAGGGAATTCAAAAAGAGCATATAAAAATGCTTAAGCAGAGGTCACCTTCAGTGAAAATAGCAGATCAAATCAATCAATAGAGCCAGAGACAGGCAGCAAAATATATATTCAAATTCAACTTTTACTGCGCAAACTGTTCCTGTGCCTATTTCCTCCCACCTTCAAAATGTATTGGTTCAAGAGCCTTTCCAAAACATTAAATAAAATCAGTAGGCTTGGGATGTGAGCAAGGGGGAAAGTAGGGAGGGTTAGGCCCAACATTTCCAGTAAAAGTCACACATAAATTTAGCTGTCTACATCTCTGATTTATTTTTTTTACACAAAGAAATCCCTTAAAAAAAGGGGGGGGGGGAAATAATTTTTTTTTATATATATATATATATATATATATATATATATATATATATATATATATATATATATATATATTAGACATGTGCATTCGTTTTCGTCCGAATGCATTTTCGTCCGAATTTCAGCTATTTTCGTTATCGTTTTAACAAACGAAAACGAAAGCACAGAATCCGAAAACCGAAAGATCCGACATAAACAAATGCTTTATTTTCGTTTTCGTTGCTACAACAGTTCGATATAGATAGGAGATTCGACGTGACGCTGACAATAACAATCTGTGTCTATCGAATCTGTGGTCGAATGTGCCTAACCTTAACTCTATTAGTCCAAGATTATTCTACATAGGAGAGAAAAGATTCGACATTATAGAGAGAAAAGATTCGACATAGGAGAGAAAGATTCGACATAGGAGAGGAAAGATTCGACATAGGAGAGGAAAGATTCGACATAGGAGAGAAAAGATTCGACATAGGAGAGGAAAGATTCGACATAGGAGAGGAAAGATTCGACATAGGAGAGGAAAGATTCGACATAGGAGAGGAAAGATTCGACATAGGAGAGGAAAGATTCGACATAGGAGAGGAAAGATTCGACATAGGAGAGGAAAGATTCGACATAGGAGAGGAAAGATTCGACATAGGAGAGAAAAGATTCGACATAGGAGAGAAAAGATTTGACATTATAGAGAGAAAAGATTCGACATAGGAGAGAAAAGATTCGACATTATAGAGAGAAAAGATTCGACATAGGAGAGAAAAGATTCGACATTATAGAGAGAAAAGATTCGACATAGAGAGAAAAGATCACTGCTTGTGGGCGGAACATTCGACAGACACCATAAGCCTTCAATGACAGATTCGACCTTAATTAATTCAGATTTTCGGACGAATGCAATTTTTAACGAAAAACGAAATAAATAAAAAACGAATTTCGGGAGTAACTAAATAAATTTATTTTTTGCACGAAAACGAAATTCCGAAACGAAATATTTCAGTGTGCACATGTCTAATATATATATATATATATATATACACACACACACACACACATACACACACACACACACACACACAACATTCGTTCCAGAAACATGCTTGTAATCCAAAGAACTTGTATATCAAAGCATTTTTTTTACAGGGTATAAGAGAGAAGAGAAATGTTGTACCTTCATTAAATGTAACCATATTGCTACACTTATAGGCTCCTCTCTTCTCTTTTATACTCAGTTGTGACATGACACTACTCTTATATCAAGACATTGCTTGTATATCAAGGCAAAATTTATTAAAACATATAGCTTGTCTTGCAAAACGCTCTCAAAGCAAGTTACTCTCAAACCAAGGTTTTACTGTGTGTGTGTGTGTATATATACACACACACACACACACACACACACACAAGTAAGAGGTACTAATGCAAAAGGTACAAAAGGTGCTTGAGCAAAAAAGGTGCAATAAGATCTAATATATATATATATTTTATATATATATATATATATATATATATATATATATATATATATATATATATATATATATATATATATATTTATTTATTACACACTCAGGTGATGCTCGAAAAATTTGAATACCGTGCAAAAGTTCATTTATTTCACAAATGCAACTTAAAAGGTGAAACAAATATATGAGATAGACTCATTACATGCAAAGCAAGATAGTTCAAGCCGTGATTTGTCATAACTGTGATGATTATGGCTTAAAGTTCATAAAAACCCCAAATCCACAATCCACAATCTCAGAAAGGTGCAATATTCTAGGCTCAAAGTGTCCCACTCTAATCAGCTAATTAAGCCATAACACCTGCAAAGGGTTGCTGAGCCTTTAAATGGTCTCAGTCTGGTTCAGTAGGAATCACAATCATGGGAAAGACTGCTGACCTGACAGTTGTGCAGAAAACCATCATCAACACCCTTCATAAGGAGGGAAAGACTCAAAGGGTAATTGCAAAAGAAGTTGGATGTTCCCAAAGTGCTGTAACAAAGCACATTAATAGAAAGGTATGTGGAAGGGAAAAGTGGAGGAAGAAAAAGGTGCACAAGCAGCAGGGATGACCGCAGCCTGGAGAGGATTGTCAGGAAAAGGCCATTCAAAAGTGTTGGGACTTTCACAAGGAGTGGACTGAGGCTGGAGTCCGTGCATCAAGAGCCACCACACAGACGGATCCTGGACATGGGCTTCAAATGTCGTATTCTTCTTGTCAAGCCACTCCTGAACAACAAACAATGTCAGAAGCGTCTTACCTGGGCTAAAGAAAAACAGACCTGGTCTGTTGCTCAGTGGTCCAAAGTCCTCTTTTCTGATGAGAGCAAATTTTGCATCTCATTTGAAAACCAAGTGCCCAGAGTATGGAGGAAGAATGGAGGCACATACTGCAAGATGCTTGAAGTCCAGGGTGAAGTTTCCACAGTGTGTTGATTTGGGGAGCCGTGTCATCTGCTGGTGTTGGTCCACTGTGCTTCATTAAGTCCAGGGTCACCGCAGCCCTCTACCAGGAGATCCTGGAGCACTTCATGCTTTCTATGCAGACAAGCTCTATGGGGATGATGACTTCATTTTCCAGCAGGACTTGGCACCTGCCCACACTGCCAAAAGCACCATCTGTATATCTCATAGATTTGGATTATCATTCCTGTTCCTTTATCCATTTGGTCATCTTTGTCATACATGTTACCACCCTGCTGGGACAAGGATTAAGTTGCTCCTTGGATAATTGGATTTCTCTGGATGTACTCTATTGCAACAACTTTATATGGACTTTTTTTTAGCTTAATTAGTATCAAGTTTATGGACTTTTTTTTTTTTTTATATCATGATGCTCTTAGTATATTTCATTAATTGCTTGTGATGCACTTTATTCGATTATTTTATTTAGATTGCATATGTTCACATATTATTGTGTTTTAAAGTAATTAGCACTACTTCACACTATTTAAATACCGTATTTATCGGCGTATAACACACACAGGCGTATAACACGCACCCCAACTTTAAGAGGGAAGTTTCAGGAAAAAAACTTTCCATAGCCCCCTGCGTATAACACGCAGGCACAGTTTAACGTATTAGGATGAAACATGTCAGGCTGGCCGATACAAGCACGCTGAGAGCCGCGGATATATATATTTTATGCCTTGATGATGGTCTTTCTTTGTAAGTAGAATACAATAAATACCTTTGTCCTTTTACCTTATGGGCTTCACTATGTTAGTTTATTCTTTCATTTGGTAAACCACTTCCTGCTGAGGATTACATATCATCTCCATTTCCAACTGAGTTCTGGATGTCGTTTATGATGTGGGTGTGATCCATCAAGTTTGGATATTTGTGTCTATACACTGACCCTCTGCAAATATACTTACATCGTTTGTGTATGTTTGCCTTCCGGTAAGCATTTTGTGAGCACTATTGGGGTGGTGTGCTTTTACGTTTGCACACTGAAAGTTCTGGTGGTGGTTCCTTATCAGTTTCCACATTCATCTTGTCTGCTGATTCTGCACCTGGACTGTTTTTTTACATCGATTTTCACGAAGCGCTGCACTTTGGACTTTTACGTTTGCCTTATCAACAGACTGTGCTAGCTGCTTTATTTATTTATGTATTTTGTTTTATTTTGGTTAGCGCAGATATTTGTTCACCATATAACAGTAAAGTTAGCCCAATTTTTTTTTATATTGTGAAAGATAATGTTACACCGAGTAAACTGATACCCAACATGTCACGCTTCAAAATCGCACCCGCTCGTGGCATGGCGGCAAACTTTTACCCTTAAAAATCTCCATAGGTGATGTTTAAAATTTTCTACAGTTTACCAGTTTTGAGTTTCATATGCGGGCACTACTCACGTATGCGTTCGCTTCTGTGCGCGAGCTCGTCGAGACAGGGCAATTTAAAAACTATTTTTTTTTCTTATTCATTTTACTTTTTATTTTGACAGTCCTTTTAAAAAAAAATTAAAAATGGGTCACTTTTATTCCTATTACAAGGAATGTAAACATCAATCAATGTCACTTGGGAAAAAAAAAAAAAACCTTTTAAGAGCTATCTCATATGCTATTGAGCTGAGCGGGGGGCCATCTTCCCCTCAGTCGGCAGCCAGGCATCCACGGGAGAGGACACAATAGTCTCCGCCGCTACCGATGGGTCCAGTAAGCGGCGGAGATGACCGGAGTGCTGCGGGAGGGGGGTGGTCGCTTCTCCCGCCACCGATAAAAGTGATCTTGCGGCGAATCCACCACCGAGACCACTTTTAACAGAAAGAGGACCATCCGCCAATTAAGAATATACCGGGGTTATGGCAAGTACCAGCTGCCATAACCCCTGTATTCTATATCAAAGTACCGATGTAAAATGACGGCGGGCGGTCCGCAAGTAGTTAACCACTTGACCACCGAATGGGTTTAACCCACTTCATGGCCGGAACAATTTTTGCTATTGAGTACTGTGCAACTTTAACTGGCAATTGCGTAGTCATGCAACACTGTACTCAAATAAATGTATATATATATATTTTTTTTTTTTTTAAGAGAAATGCACGGCGTTCCCGAAAATATCAGGGTTATGGCAGCTAGCTGCTGCCATAACCCCGGTATTTAGCGTCAAAGTACCGACGTACGGGAACGTCGTTTTGCGTGAAGTGGTTAAAGATGAAAGGTAAAGCCCCTGTAAAAATTATCCTGCCACTGTATTTTGTGACATGTCAAGAATCTATTTATGCAGACCTGTAAAGTTACTGAAAAGTGTTCTTTAACTATTTGCCGACCAGCTAGTAAATATACTATAGTATATATCTTGGTTTACAGGTTTGATTAGACACAGCACTAGTTTATCAGCAGGCTTCAGTTAATGACTTTGGTTGAATCCTGCTGATCAACTGTGTCCAATCACACAGAACTTTGTGTACACAGAACAATGATCTGGCAGGGAGAAAAAAAAACCAGCCAGATCTATGAGTAAAAACAGCACATATTACACTTGTTAGACACACAGTTATCCCCTTGATTGCCACTTGATATTAACCCCTTCCCAGGCAGTGCCATTAGTACAGTGTAAATTATTATATTTGATCACTGTATTAGTGTCACTACTGACATCAGTGTCAGTTAGTGCCCGCAAGTGTCTATTAGTACCAGATTGCCCGCTACACTATTACAGTCTCACTATAAGGTGCTAAATTTCAGTATAAAAAAAATAAATTATTTGATCCCCTGCAGATTTTGTAAGTTCGCCCACTTACAAAGAAATTAAGGTTCTATCATTTTTATTATAGGTGTATTTTAAATGATAGGGACAGAATATCAACCAAATATCCAGAAAAAACACATGATACAAATAAATTATAAATTGAGTTGCAGTTCAATACACCATTAATATACAGTTATTGGGATTTTTTTTACCAAAGACATGTAGCAGAATACGAAGAAAGGGGGGATTGTGGGACTTTATATGAATGCATTAAGTATATAATACAGCTGATAATTGGGGATCATGTTCTAATGTTTGCTCATTGGTGTCGCCGTTTTGCCGCAGTCATGGCCACCTCAGCTCCTGGGGATGACGTTTCCCATAATGCTTCCAGCTACCATCACTAATATTTTTACTATTGTACTACGATTAGGTAAGAGTGTTTGGGATCCCTTGTTGTTCCCCCTTTTTTTCCTATCCCTTTTTTCACTTATCATCATGCTATTTTGGAATTTTATTTTATTGTAGATACTTTTTATCTGCATCTGCTCCCGATGAGTGGCAAGTAGTCCACGAAACGCGTCAAGTAATCATGTGCTATATTTTATTCAAATTTTTTATTATAATGAACTGTTCCCATCAATTATATTATGTTTCTATGCTATCTGCTTATTAACTCTGGGTACACATACTTTAGGTCTATTTTATGCATATCATGTTGGAATACTTTTGTAATACATATGTAATGATCAAATGCTATATATTGAGATTATCATACATTGTGCTGCGTGTGCCCTTATGCAATATTAAACATTTATCACTATATACTTATTGGCGCGTTCATTCCCAGCTGTGTGCTTCATATAAAGTCCCACAATCCCCCCTTTCTTCATATGCATCAGTGATGGAGGTATATGAACTTGATTACAGTGTTGCATGACTACGCAATTGCCAGTTAAAGTAGCACAGTACTAAATAGCAAAAAATGTTCTGGTCATGAAGTGGGTTAAACACATCCGGTGGTCAAGTCGTTAACTACTTGCAGACTGCCCGCCGTCGTTTTGCACCGGGGTTGTGGCAGCAGATAGCTGCCATAACCCCGGTATATTCTTAAATGGCGGACGATCCCCTTTCTGATAAAAGTGGTCTCTGTGGCGGATTCACCACAAGACCACTTTTAATCGGGGGTGAGAAAGTGCCTCCCGCGGCGCTCCGGTCGTCTCCGCCACTTACCAAAGCTGTCGGTAGCGGTGGAGCCAATCGGGTCCTCTCCCCTCAGACGTGGAACCGAGTGAGGGAAAGATGGCCCCTACTCGGCTCCATAAAATTGGATGACGGAAGCAACGTCAAACATCACTCCCGCCCAATGGTCTTAAAGGGGAAATTATTTTTGTTTGAAAAAAAAAAAAACACATACATTTTTTTTTTTTGCATTTAAGTGTAAATGTGAGATCTGAGGTCTTTTTGACCCCAGATATCACATTAAAGAGGTGCTGTCATGCTTTTTTTTCCATTACAAGGGATGTTTACATTCCTTGTAATAGGAATAAAAGTGACCCCAATTTTTTTTTTTTAGAGGGACACTGTCAAAATAAAAAATAAAATAAAACAAAAACAAAAAAAGTAAAATCGCCCCGTCGAGCTTGTGCGCAGAAGCGAATGCATACGCAAGTCGTGCCCACATATGAAAACAGTGTTCAAACCACACCTGTGAGGTATCACCACAATAGTTAGAGTGAGAGAAATACTTCTAGCACTAGACCTCCTCTGTAACTCAAAAAACATGTAACCTGTAGAAATTTTTTAATTTTGTTGCCTATGCAGATTTTTAATGGTCAAAGTTTGTCGTCATTCCACGAGCGGGCCCAATTTTGAAGCATGACATGTTGGGTATCAATTTACTCGGCGTAACATTATCTTTCATAATATAAAAAAAATAATTGGGCGAACTTCACTGTCTTATTTTTTTATTAAAAAAAGTGTATTTTTTCCCAAAAAATTGCGATTGCAAGACCGCTGCGCAAATACGGTGTGACAAAGTATTGCAACGACCGCCGTTTTATTCTCTAGGGCAGGGGTTTCCAAAATTTCTAAACAAAGGGCCAGTTTACTGTCCTTCAGACTTTAGGAGGGGCCGGACTGTGGCCATTGGGAGTCAAACATGTCCAGGTGTCCAGCGGGAGTAAACAATACCATATCTTTGGTGTTAGTGGGAGGACTACTGCCCCACCGTTGGT
The DNA here is from genome assembly GCA_029206835.1 of Rana muscosa. Classification (NCBI taxonomy): domain Eukaryota; kingdom Metazoa; phylum Chordata; class Amphibia; order Anura; family Ranidae; genus Rana; species Rana muscosa. The sequence continues at coordinate 93,474,717 of CM055116.1, read as the reverse complement.
GTCAATGGAAGGAATTGTGCCCGTTGGATGGTGTCAGTTGGGGGAATAGTGCCCCATTGTTGGTGTCAGCAACAAACATGATTCCCCGTTGTTGGTGTCAGTGGCTGGAATAGTGCCCCAGGGGCCGGATAAAGGCAAGCAAAGGATCACATCCCCGGGGCCGCAGTTTGGAGACCCCATGCTCTATGGTGTCTAAAAAAATAAAAATATATAATGTTTAGGGGTTCCAAGTAATCCCAAAAAAAAAAAATATTTTAACTTGTAAACACCTAGTTTGAAAAATAGGCTTGGTCCTTAACCACATCCCACCCGGCCACTGCATATATACGGCCAGGTGGGCGCTCTCTCCTGAGTGGACGTTCAGGAACGTCCCTCAGAAGGAGGGGGATCGCACGCACGCGTGCCCGCGCAGCGGCGCAATCCCGATGCACTCGTGTCACCCAGGAGGCTTTGTGATTGGCCCTCCCGATCCCATGTCCAATCACAGCCGTCATGTGATGTAAATAGAGAGCCAGTTGCTAGGCGATTGGCTCTCCTCACTCAGAAGTTGTCAGTGAGGAGAGGAGAGCTCTTTTTTCGCTTATATCACAAAAAATAAAAAATAGAGTCGTGAATAAATACCACCAAAAAAAAGCTCTAATTGTGAACAAAATGATAAAAATGTCATTTGGGTACAGTGTAGCATGACCGCGCAATTGTCATTGAAAGTGCGAGAGCTCTAAAAGCTGTAAATTGGCCTGGGAAGGAAGGGGGCGAAAGTGCCTAGTATTGAAGTGGTTAGGTAGTCAATATCTGTAAAAAAAAAAAAAAAAAGCAGTAGAAAATCAGTTTAAAAGAAAAAAAAAAAGCTCTACAGTTAGATGGGGCATTGCCAATAAATGTTTGATGTGGGCAATTTTTTGGGGAAGGGGCGTGTTGAAGTGCATTACCCATTTTTTCATTGGTTTAGAAGTTGGCAGTATTCGTCCATTAATTGAATCAGCATAGACTCCTCAGTATCTATGTCCAAGTTGTTTTACCAATTCCTATGTGGGTTACACACTTTCTATAAAACCCATTCCTGCGCCTTAGCAGCGGAGAATATGTTAGTGTAGCAGATATATTCATGTGGATTTAAGCGGGCCATGAATACATAGAAAGTAGGAAATGCTGTGTAAGCTCTTTGCAAAACACTTGTAGCAGTCAACATACTTTATTTCCAAGGGCAAATGTTAATCCCATAAGCTCACACTGCAAAAAGAAGTTGTATTAAAAACAGAAAATGCATAATTTAAGTGTGAGGTATATTATTTAGTTTTTACTATTATATACCCACTGGAAGCTGAGCCAAGCCTAACAAACAATGCCATGTTTCATAGGAAAGGGCATGGCACTCGAGCCGTGTGCAAGTTTTATTGTCCGCATTCCAATTCCGCCAAATCTGATCCTGAGGTGACTGGAAGCTACACTGAACAGTTTGCCCATTTACTGCACTGCAGTCCCTATAATGGTGTTGACTCAAAGCTGTCAAATTATAGGGCAAATATATTCACAAGCATTTAAGGACAAGCAGGCTCTTTGAGTAAATACAGGGAAAAAAACTTAAACTGATTTCCTGAGGAAGGGACCCAACTGGCTTGTAAAAACCTGTAAATTTGCAAATCTAGTAAGTCTGCATAATGGTGTCATTTGATTATCAACTAAAATGTTCACTTTACTCCATAAAAAGCTTTATTTAAAAAAAAAAATGATATTGGAGGTCTTTAATTTGTATACTCTGGAGATGTATGTTGTTCTAGCCCAGCATTCCAAAGCCATACTTTGCTGTGTGAATTAGCTAATAGGGCTTTACTGCAACATGCTGGGAAGCCATAAAGTGCTGCTGCATTAGGCCGCTTACAGCTGCACCGCAGAGCTGCTGCAAATTAGCATCTTAAATGGATCGTTCTGAACGAGAGGTTTGTCTGGCTGTTATAGCCTGTGACAAGATGCCTACTTGTACTCCGAGAAAACTGCGCTGTAAAATGTGAGGAGATCTCCATAATATACTTATGTTTCTGAAAGCCAAACCTCGGCCTATGGCAATTGCAAGAAATACATTGAAATAAATAGATGTATTGCTTTAGAGTGCAAGCTCTCATGAGCAGGGACCTCCTGATCCTCTTGTATTGAAATGTCCTGTGACTGTACTGTCTCCCTTTACTTTGGAAAGCTCTGTGCAAACAGTGTAAAGCCTAAACATTTTTGTTACCTTAACTTAAAGGGGCTGCAAAGGTATATATATATATATATATATATATATATATATATATATATATATATATGGATTTTACGGTGAGTACAAAAATCCTATTTTTTTTCTCATTTTATAATTTGTTCCTGGTTTCTGATCTATGCCAACATTATGTCATACATCCCAGGAGGTCTTTATGGGCATCATTATTTTATTTTTTAGGGGGGAGGGGGGGAGGAGGAGGAGGAGGAGGAGCACTTTGGTGGATAAGCCTAGCAACTAAAAGTCCATGGATAGAAATCGCATGAAAGAAGTCCCAAACACAAAAGAAACCTCATAACATCCAAGTTCACATATTCCACAATCCCCAGTTCCCCCCAGGGATGGACATTAAAGGGGTTGTAAAGGTACAATTTTTTTTTTCCTAAATAGCTTCCTTTACCTTAGTGCAGTCCTCCTTCACTTACCTCATCCTTCGATTTTGCTTTTAAATGTTCTTATTTCTTCTGAGAAATCCTCACTTCCTGTTCTTCTGTCTGTAACTCCACACAGTAATGCGAGGCTTTCTTCCTGGTGTGGAGTGTCATGCTCGCCCCCTCCCTTGGACTACAGGAGAGTCAGGATGCCCACTAACACACAGCTCCTTTCTCTATCTGCAACGTAGAGAGCGTCCTGACTCTCCTGTAGTCCAAGGGAGGGGGCGAGCACGACACTCCACACCAGGAAGAAAGCCTTGCATTACTGTGTGGAGTTACAGACAGAAGAACAGGAAGTGAGGATTTCTCAGAAGAAATAAGGACATTTAAAAGCAAAATCGAAGGATGAGGTAAGTGAAGGAGGACTGCACTAAGGTAAAGGAAGCTATTTAGGGAAAAAAAAATTGTACCTTTACAACCCCTTTAAGGCCTTTCAGTGGTGGCTGGATAAAGGTCTCTACCGCATAGGGCACTTCTTTAACTCGAATGGACCTCTTAAACTAAATTACTGCACCACAAAACATGAAATGCCCTCCTCAGAGAAATTTTGCTTCTACCAAATATCCCACTTTTTTCATTCCATTTTGACCCAAAATACACAACCCCTATCTGTAACAATGGTGCTCTACAACCACGGATATGAAGGGGAATTTTCCTGATATACTCAGCCCTAGCCGAACCGTCGGGGGAAAGCGTCCATACATGCTGAGCTGGGAGCGTGACCTTGACATTGAGTGTGACTTAGACACTTGGCACTCTCACTTTGCTAGCATTTTTAAGGTGATGCTAAATATATGCTTAATACAAACCAATCTCAAGGTCATGTTCCGCTGGTACCTGGTGTGTACACGCCTAGCTAAATACTACCCGCAGTCCTCACCTCTCTGCTTAAGAGGATGCAGCCACTTAGGCACTGTCCTCCACACTTGGTGGCAATGTCCCAGAATTAGAGGCTATTGGAATAGACTCTTCAATTTGATCCGCAGGACCACTGGGATTGTGGTTAACCAAGACCCGGCAATAGCCCTCCTCAACCAAAATATTCCAAAAATACCAAAACCCATCCAGACACTAATACATTTTATTTTCCTTGGGGCCAAAATTACAATAGCATGGGCCTGGAAATCCCCCTCAGTTTCATTCTTCTCAACTAAACAAAAAATCTCTTGGATCGTGTCTCAAGAGAGAATCTCCAACACCATTCTCGACAACTTGGAGAAATTCAAACGTGTCTGGGAGCCCTGGGCCCAACACATCGGTGTCACTTTATAGTCCCAAAGCTTCTCCTTAGCAACTAGGGCCCACACTCGGTCAGGCTCTCAAACTTTCTTCATCTCTCCGTGTAACCTGCATCACTACCCCTATCCCCCGTCTCTTCTTTCTTTCTCACTGCTACTTTTCACCTTCCCTTTCTCTTTACCTTCAACTTTCTATCCTAGCTCTCAGTACTCCTGTAAGCCTCTGCGGGCAGAAATTTGATTATAATAGGTGACATATCTATCTCATTGTTAGGATGCGGAATAAGTTTTACTTTCCCACCTTGTTCTTTATCTACTGAAAGGTCTCACAACATTAGTCGACCACGACCTAGAAATGTAGACCTAGCAGCTCTTTAAAGTTTCACTTAAACTTCTATTTTGTTCCCTGTAACAGCACCCCAAATATGAAAGGGGTTAACGCCGTTTAAAAGATATTCCCTCTCCTGGACACAAATTTACTGCCAATCCTCCACAGTCAGACGACCACTTCCCATAGAAATTAATCCTTCCAAAAGAACGAGACGCACTCTGTATCTTTCCAGGATAGACTGACCCTTTCTTGCAAAAGTATTACAACTCTTATACACACAGAGAGAAGCTTCAGACCCTCCTCTCATCATACACCTCTGACCAGACCCAATTTACATGAGCCAATTAACTACAGTGAATGGCTAATACACATCTCAGTTTAATGATTATGCATGACCCTTTTGTGTTTAGCTTTTGTCTCCCAATCCACATTGAAAGGATGTGTCGCATATTTGAGGTTCATTAACATTACTCAAGCAGCCAGGTGTCACATCAGCATCTCTTCAATTAACCTGTCTGTCTGCTAGTTCCACAACCTATAATTACAGGCTTAACTCCCACAAGCCACACTAGACAGTAGAATGTAAATCACCCCCCACCTCATCACAGCAATGATTACACAACCCCCACACACAGTATACATCCAATCTATATACAATATATATACAGCATTGAATCTGATTATCACCGATCATAGTGGGGTTCTCCTTCACCCTGTGTCCCAAGTAGAGACACAGGGTGGTTTACACATAAGAGGCATTGGGGAAGCTGAAGCAAGGGTATCTCATACTTTCTAAGGGATTCTGGGTTCCCCGGGCCTTCCTGTTACATTCCCCTATAGCAGATCAGTCGTTTAGGGCCGAGCGGTCTGGCCGCCCATTGCACAGCTTGATCCCATACGGGGTGCGGTGGGCCATGGGACGGCTCGCAGACAAAAAGCATTGATAACTGTATGGTTTTCATTGTCGTTCTTAGTTTGTTGCTCGTTAGCATATTTTAGTGCCCAAGCAAAGCCAACAAGACCCAGATGATGTGCACAGCGCTGGATCAAATGAGGGCCCTAGGTAAGTGAAGGGGGCCGGTGAGGGGGGATGCTGATGGCTAAACATTTTTTTACCTTAATGCAAGGAATGCCTTAAAGGGGTTGTAAAGCTTTGTGTTTTTTCACCTTCATGCATCCTATGCATGAAGGTGAAAAAACACCTTGCAATCTCGGGCCCCCCAGCCCCCCCGTTTTACTTACCTAAGCCACAAAACTCTGTGGGCTCGTTCCTGCAATGGTTTCCCCCAGCTTGAGGCGGCTCGTCATTGGAGATTGATAGCAGCGCAGCCATTGGCTCCCGCTGCTGTCAATCAAATCCAATGACACGACGCTCCGGGGGGCGGGACCAAGTGATACAGTCGGCGGCTATAGCCACCGGCTGTATCACGGGAGTGCGCCTGCAAGCTAACCACCTTGGGAGAGAGCTCCCAAGAAGGGGGTTAGCTCTTGCGGGGAGGAGCCGCCGAGGGACCCCAGAAGACCAGGATCAGGGCCACTCTGTGCAAACGAACTGCACAGTGAAGGTAAGTATGACATGTTTGTTATTTAAAAAAAAAAACATATATTTCTCTGACGTCCATGGACTGACACAGCTGGATACTGTAAACGTGTGGGTATATGTCCCTGCTCGCAGGAGAAGATCTAGGCAGAATGTTAGATGTTAAAACATTCTAGAACAAACCAGAGCTGAACAGCCCCGCCCAGGGGGCGGTCCCTCCGGACATTACCCTCCCACCTGCAGCTAGCAGACCTCAGTTCGTAACAAAGCAGTACAAACCTTAAAAGGAAGGGTGGGTGCTGTGTCAGTCCATGGACGTCAGAGAAATGGATTTTACGGTGAGTACAAAAATCCTATTTTCTCTTATCATCCATGGACTGACACAGCTGGATACTGTAAACGTGTGGGACGTCCCAAAGCTGTATCAGAAGGGTGGGAGAGGTAGCAAAGGAACAACCAAAACTTCACTCCAAACAAGCAGAGCTCCTCAACGGAGGAGTTGCGACATTAAACAGCGGCCTGCAATGCTTTGCGGCCGAAGGGAGCATCCGAAGATGCAGCCACATCAACCTTATAAAATCTAGAAAAGGTATGAACAGACGACCAGGTCGTCGCCTTGCACACTTGTGCAACCGACGCTTGATGTCGGAAGGCCCGGGAAGCACCAATTGCCTTGGTGGAATGCGCCGCAACCGGAAAGGGAGGTGCCCGCCCCTTAAGGGCATAGGCCTGTATGACAGTCTGCCTGATTCACCTAAAGACGGTGGCAGACGACACCGCTCGGCCCTGTTTTGGACCAGACACAGATTTCAGAATGGAAACAGTAGCAGACAGGTACACTCGTAAGGCTTGTACCCATCTTAATGTATGAAGCGCAAACTCTCAGGGATGCGATGGGTGAGGACACAAGGACGGAAGAACAATGTCCTTCTTAAGGTGAAAGGCCGAGACCATCCTTAGAAAAGAAGGATGGTCGTGGGCGCAACACCAACATATCCTTATGGAGGACCAAGTAAGGCGACTTGCCGGACAAGGCCGCCATCTCAGACACCCGTCTAACCGAAGCAATGGCCACTAAGGCTAACTTCCGGGACAAGGTCAAGAGAGGAATCTCTCGGATATTCTCAAAGGGATGTTCTTGGAGAACCGAGATGCATCAAAAATCAGATCCCAAGTAGGGAGAGGAGGCTTGACAGGGGGGATCACATGGCGAACCCCCTGCACAAAAGGTGCTAATCAAGGAATGGCCCAGTAGCGGTCGTTGAAAAAGACAGCCCGGGCCGAAATCCGACCCTCAAAAAAGGTATGCAAGGCCAGCTTTTGGGTCACACCACGCTGCAAGAACAGCAAAATCCTGGGAACGGAATACATCCAAGGATGCCACTCAAGTTCCTCGCACATAGCGATGTAAGCCTTCCAGGTACGGTGAGATATCTTTCTGGAGGAAGATTCCCGTGTCAACAACATAGAAGAGATGACCGAATAAGAGAGAACTCGGTCCTTCAGCACCTGGCTTTAAACAGCCATGTCATTAAAGCCAAGGACTGTAAAGCAGGATGAAGTATGGGATCATGAGACAGAAGGTCCACCCCAATAGGCCGTCGCCAGGAATGTCTGCGACTAGCCGAAGTAGCGAAGCCGGCGAGGCAACAACAGTAGCGGAGGGTAAGCATATATCAGGCGATACTGCCCCACGGGCTTCCAACGCGTCTGACGCGTTCGCCCAGGGGTCCCTGGACCTGACCACGATCTTGCCACCTTGCGAGTGAGTCGAGAGGCCACAAGGTCCACTTCCGGTGCCCCACCTCCGGTAAAGAAGGTGGAAACACTTCCGGATGCAAGGACCCTTCGCCTGCAATGCACACGGCCGACAGGACCGTCTTGCAGCGAGATGTATGAAAATCCCAAAGAGACTCTGCAATGTATCGGAGAAGGGAGGCCCCAGTGTACAGGGTGTCTCAAATGTTGGCCAATAAAGGCAACTTGACGGAACTTCCCTAGAAACTCGGTCAGAGGACTAGTACCTCAGCCTCCCTCCACAGGTGGCGCAAACCCACCCCGGGCACAGAGACCCTAAAGGCTAAAGCAGTTGTAGTGCACCTGCTAGACGACTGATGGATAAAGCAGAGGCTTTTGCCCAGTCATTGAGCTACAAAAAATGCCAGAGACGCAGCCACTAACGGGCGTAACGCTAACCCCAGCCTGGCGAACACAGTCCAAGCCAGCGCTTCTGATCACCACTGAAAGCAGGTGGAAAGTGATACCCCTTAAACCAGGGATCCTTGTGACAATGCTCCATCCAGCAGCTACCCATGGATAGGTGCTGATTGTGCAAACACATAGTTTATACTATGTATTGCGTCAAATGCACAAATGGAGAGTGTGGGAGGAAACCCACCCAGCCCCAAAGAGCATAATACCACCACATACGGCGTATGTAGTTTAGTATTTGTGAATAAACCTATTAAACACGTATATACTGTGCCAGCGACGAAGGCGCGCACATCATCGGGGCCTGGACGTAAACCAGCCACGCAGATTGCGTACACAACCGTGTAGGTATGTTAGCCTGCGAATAAACAAATTGCACATGTTTATACTGTGCATAGCGCTGAGAATGCGCACACCATTGGAACGCAGGGGAGAAACCTGAGCACCCGGATTAAACCCATGCAGACTGCATACGCATACCGTGTATGGTATTATAGTATGTGTGCTAAACATTTTTCACAAGCCCATGTGTGCATAGCACCGAAGGCGCGCACACTGTTGGTGCGTGGGAGGAACCGAAGTACCCCACGCATACTCAGAGAATGCAATACCTACAGCTACTGTAAATGTATTTAGTGTAGCGTGTATGTTTACACCGTGTATTGCAAGAAAGGCATGCATGTCATGTAGCATGGGCAGAAACCCACGCAGACTGCATACGCATACCGTGTAGGTATTATAGTGTGTGTGCTAAACATTTTGCACAAGCTCATGTGTGCATAGCACCGAAGGCGTGCACACCGTTGGCGCGTGGGAGGAACCGAAGTACCCCACGCATACTCAGAGAATGCAATACCTACAACTACTGTGAATGTATTTAGTGTAGTGTATAAACATAATGTGTATGTTTACATCGTGTATTGCACCAAAGGCATGCATGTTATGTAGCGTGGGCGGAAACCCACGCAGACTGCAAAGACATACCGGGTAGGTATGTTAGTATGTGGATATCCAATCGCACAAATTTAGACTGTGCATAGCGCCGTAGTGCCCATACCAGTGGAGTGTGGGAGGGAACCGGAGTACCCGGAGGAAAACCACACAGACTGCCTACACATACCGTGTAGGTATTATAGCATGCGTGATAAACATTGAACATGTTTAACTGTGCAGAAGGCAAAAGGCGCACATACCGTCAGCGCGTGGGAGGAAACCGGAACACTCGGAAGAACTCCACGCAGACAGCACACAGATACCGTGTAGGAATGATAGCATGTGAATCAACATATTGCACATGTTTATGCTGTGCATTTCCATTGGAGCGTGGGGGGAAACCGGAGTACCCGGAGGAACCCCACGCAAACAGTATACCCATACTGTAAACATGTATAATATGTGCAATAAACATATTGAACATGTCTATACTGTGCAGAGAGCCAAAGCGCACATACCATGAGAGTACACCGGAGCCCCCGCCAACCCAGAGAGTATAATACATACATATACTGTGAATGTATCTGGAGTCGTGCATAAACATATTTTGTACGTTTATATCATGTATGGCACTGAAACACAGCATTGGAACGTGGGGACAGCCACGCAGACACAGAGACCAATAACACATACATACACTGTGAATGTATGCAGTGTAGAGGTATAGGATGAGCTTAAATTATGGCGCAGAGGCGCATAATCTTCTCTGTATCATTCCAACCTGCTTGACTGTGCTGCCGAAGCAGCATGCAGGTAACAGGTAACCTCTGATCCTCAGACCGTGTGTCTGTCAGAGCTCAAATCCCTCCCCAGGAAATGGCAGGAAATGTTACCTCAGGTATCACACAGAAGGCTCACAGGGACTAGATACATAAATGAATAAAGTCCTCCCTCATCCATGCTGCTCTTGAGGCAGCGTGAGGAAAACAGTGAAGAAACTGTGTAAAAGAAAAGCTTGTCACAGCAATTCCAGCCTGAGAGTGTTTCTCACATCATCAATGAGATAACTTACAAGCGCCCGGTCATTCACTGATACAGAACTGGAGTCTTCCTCACAAGGGAATGTCCTGTTCATAAACATTAAATATTCAGAGGTAGGGTCCTGAGCATAGTAGCTAGGCCCATATCTGACTCAGAGCACCCCTTCAGTAAAGATTTTTGTGGGGGGAGGGGGCTTATAGCTCCTTTTGCTCGCACACCGCTTCCATTCTGACAGGAATGATTCCAGGACTGCTGACAACTGGTCCATAAGGACCGCAGGTGGAGGAAACATATGAACATGTTTAACTGTACAGCACTGCCAGTTGCCCCAGGCAAGTGTGGAGAGCAGGTGCATCAGACTCCATAACGCCACCCTCTGAGACCTTATACACTATACAGTGAATATACAGCCCACCCACTGGCTACGCTGAGGCTGAGGAGGGGATACCCGGGAGGACCCACCAACCCTTAAGGACCGCTCAGTCTGTGAGGAGATTGTGAGGGAATTCGCGCCGCCACCAGAAATAAATGCGCAGCGGCCACAAGAAAATGGCCGCAGCTATAACTGCGCCACTGAACGCCAAGATGGCCACCGAGCGCGAAATTCAAAGCTCTAATGCGCGCCAATGGCGCACGCAATAACCACCTCAAACAGCGCCAATGGCGCACGCAATAATCACCTCACACACCAGAAAAAACTGCAGACATGAGCGCCCAGCCAGGCCAGAGTGACCCCCAAGCACCCCACAGCACAGCACCAGTACAGGGTGCAGAGAGCAGCATAACAGGGGGGGGGGACAGGGAGAAACCCCCACACACAGAAACACAGCCAGCATGTACTCACCTGCAGTAGGAGAGACTACTTACCCGTCCCTTTCAGGGACCCACTGGCTTGTTTCAGACAGACCTATCACAGAGTCGTACTGCGTAGCTGTCGGCCCGGTCCACCGCGAGAGATACAGTCAGTCAAGTACTGTTCAATCTTGAGAGGACCGCGGGAGCATGAAAGCAACCCGGCCACCCCTGGAGTCATGGGGTATGTCGTGAACTGAGTCTCACGCACACAAGGCGAGGATCAGCACGCTCGATGGTCGGACAGGGAAGACTACGAGGATACTAGTGTACCCAACCTGTTGCCCAGCCGACAGTTGATTGAAGGTCTCAAAAATAAAATAATAAAATTCCCAAAGGAATAAAATTTAAAAGTAAAATCTTCCAGGAGACTGGCTCCTGAGAGAGCCACGTCTTCTCCTTCTGCTAGGCAGAAAAAAAACTGAGGTCTGCTAGCTGCAGGTGGGAGGGTAATGTCCGGAGGGACCGCCCCCTGGGCGGGGCTGTTCAGCTCTGGTTTGTTCTAGAATGTTTTAACATCTAACATTCTGCCTAGATCTTCTCCTGCGAGCAGGGATATATACCCACACGTTTACAGTATCCAGCTGTGTCAGTCCATGGACGATAAGAGAAAATAAGCTTAAAACAAATACAATATACCTTCCAGTCCATTTAGTAATGCTAGCAGTAGAATGATAAAATCGTTAATGTTTATTGAGAGAGTTTAGTTCTGCTTTAACAAATCCTGTATAATAATAATAATAATAATAATATGAATACATGCAAGCAATTATTTTCTATCAATACTAAATATCCATTTTAACGCCCAACTTAAAGGATATTATCAACTCAGCCCCCACCTCAAACTAAACACCAGTATGAAAAGAAAAAAAAATCCAAATGCCCACTTTACTTGCCTGAAGTCTAGGTAACAAAGATTGTTCTCTCTCCTTCCTTCAGGTGTCCACATCGCTGCCTGCGTGATGTGGACACCTCCTGTTGGTAGGGGTGAGACTTCCAGCTTACATAGGCAAAAAAAATTAAAGTGATTGTAAAGTCTCGCTTTTTGTTTTTTCTAAAAATAACAAACATGTTATACTTGCCTGCTCTGATGCAGTGATTTTGCACTTCGGCTCTCCTGGCCCCTCCATCGTGTCGAGTGCCCCCACAGCAAGCAGCTTGCTATGAGGGCACCCAAGCCGGGTCACTGCTCCATGTGTCCATTCAGACACGGAGCCCCAAATCGGCCCGCCCCCTCTCTCCTGATTGGCTCCTGTTGATGTCAATCGAAGTCAGTTAGCCAATCAGGAGGAGAGTTCCGGACGGCTGAGGAACTCATGGACATCGCTGGAGAGAGATGTGGCTCAGGTAAGTATTAGGGGGCTGCTGCATTTATCAATGCATAGAGGCTTTTTTTTTTTTGCTTGAAGATAAAAAAAACTTTCAAGTAATGCTTCCTCTCAGTCCCCCAACTAAATAAATACTTACCTGAGCCTCATTTAGATCCAGCTCTATGCCAGAGAGCAGCGGTGCTCCCCACTTTCTCCTCATTGGCCATGGAGGCATTGATGATGGCCCACATGACCACCTTTCTAATGCTCTGATTATTTTTATTTTGCACCCTTAATTAACAGAACTGAATTCCTAAAGAGCTGTAGAGGATGTTCCTTGTTCCTAGTAGTATTGAAATGTTTTGAAAGAAATGGATAGTGCCTTCACACAGGGTGTCCATACAACTTCAGAAACTTGCAGCTTACAATGCACATCTTCTGCTCCTGCCAGCAGAACAGAGGGAGAGCAAAAGAAAAGTATATGTTGCTAGGAGGGGCTAAATTAAAGTGAACCTTTTGTTTTGCCAAAATAGTGGTTTACTTTAAAGGGTAAGTTCACCTTTACAGAAAACTCTGTATGTGGAACTTACACAGGTCCCCCTCCTCGCCCTTCCACAGTCCCGCTGACCTGGACCACAGTAATCTCCGGTTCTGAGCCCCAGGTGTCTGGGGCTTAGAAATCCTCTCAGCTGAATGTCCAAAATGTCCCTCATCAGGGGGACATTTTGGAGCATTCTAATTGGTCAGCAACATCACATGGGCGGTGCTGACCAATCAACAGCCACATAGCCCGTCTTGTCAGCTATGATGCCGCGTGGATGGAGAGAGGATTTCTAAGCCCCGGGCCCCTGACGATGATATACCGAGGCTTAGATCCAGAGATTGCGGTGGTCCAGGTCAGCACGACCTGGGGGGGGGGGAGGGCGAGGAGGGGGACCTGTGTAAGTTCCGATTTTTCTGCAAAGGTGAACTTACACTTTAAGGTCAGACCCACAAACAGAAATAGTCAAACTGATATTATTGAACTGGCAGTGCATGTATATTGGGTATACTGAACATACCTGCCAAATTGGAGCTCTGACTGGCCTTGCAAGCACCACCTGGCTTGATTAAAAACTAGTCCAGCCCACAGGCTGAACGAGAGAAAATCTGACAACGTTATTAGTTGATCAATTTCCACTAACTATCTAGGCTATTATTTTCATCTCTGCTGGTGTTCATGCAATCATGGAATTCTGACTAGTGCAAAACAAGGGAAGAAGGGATAAGAAACGTATCACACTATCTGTACATTGTAAGGGGAGCAAAAGGCAACAGTTTTAGATAAGATAAAACAAATGCAATAAATCACCATGTGTAATGATAAATGCTTACATTAGGCCAAACACAACTGGCATTCCTAATAGACAGATGTAAATTATTACATTATATGCCTCTTTTTTCAAAACTGAAAACAAACTGGTTTCATTTGTGACATATATGAACAATGTACATGTCTAATAAGACTTTGTAACACACACAGTTCTTTAGATCTCTCCAAAAAGGCTTTAAGGTTTTACATGCAACAGATTTATTAGCAACAATTCCATTAAAGGCAGAAATTATTATATACACTATTACTTTTGTATATTTCTTAAGAGATGCAGGGCTTAGAATTTAAGGGGTCTTAAGCAGTTTATGGTGATAACTTTCCAGAAACATCAATTTTTTGCCTGTTTGGATCATATATGAAAAAAAAAAGAAGTGGGTATTGGGCCAAATGTATAAAACCGGAAGAGAAAATTAAAATGTGTACAAATCATGTCTTCTTTAGAGTAGACTGAACTATGCATGCACAGCTCAGTGTGGTGGCAGAATAAATGAGCTAATCAGGACTGCCAAAGACCCATCACCCAGAACAAGCAGGGAAGAGGTCGGCATTGGCAAGGAATCTTGCAAACAGGGCATCACTGGAGGCATTTGTGGACTTCATTTATTTCCCCTCCAGTGACACAACATCCTTCTTCTCCCTTGTGGCTTGATTTTCCACCTTTGCCATAGGTTTTTTTCTCCAAATTTGGAATCTTTGGCTATCTTGATTAGCTGGCCCAGAATGATGTGACTTCAATGCATGTGAACAGGAGTTAACTCATTCTGGCACCAATGAAAGTCAAGATTGTACACTAAGCTGTGCATGTGCACAAACTTGCTAGCAGGCAGGTAAGACACTTCTATTGCAGAATAGGGATGAGCCGAACACCCCCCGGTTCGGTACGCACCAGAACCTGCGAACGGACCGAAAGTTTGCGCGAACTTTAGAACCCTATTAAATACAATGGACTCGAACGTTCGAAATCAAAAGTGCTAATTATAAAGGCTAATATGCAAGTTATTGTCCTAAAAAGTGTTTGGGGATCCGGGGCCTGCCCCAGGGGACATGTATCAATGCAAAAAAAAGTTTTAAAAACTGCTGTTTTTTCGGGAGCAGTGATTTTAATGATGCTTAAAGTGAAAAAAAAAAAAAAAGTGAAAAATATTCCCTTAAATATCTGTATATGTCTAAAGTATGCCTGTGAAGTGGCACGTGTTCCCATGTTTAGAACTGTCCCTGCACAAAATTACAAATTACATTTCTAAAAGGGAAAAAAAAAAAAAGTCATTTAAAACTGCTTGCGGCTTTAATGTAATGTCTGGTCTCGGCAATATGGATGAAAATCACTACCAGCCCCTTTGGGTGTTGTATGGATATTAAGGGGAACCCCACACCCAAATTTAAAAAGGCCCTATATACTCTGAACAGCAGTATACAGGTGGTGCAAACAAGACAGGGACTGTAGGTTTGTTCTTAAGTAGAATCGGTTTGTAATTTGGAACAGGTACATTTAAGAGTAGCTCGAGCCCAAAAATCTATTTTTAAGCTTTTGGGAAACATAGGGAAGGGTTATCACCCCTGTAACATTTGTTTTGCTGTCTGTGCCCCTGTTCAGAACATTTCACCTCACTTTCCGTCCCAATGACAAATGTTTTTTGAAAATGTGTTTTTTTTATTGAAACAAGGATTGGTGATAAAGCATCAGTGGAGAGGAGACACCTTTTTCCCATATGAACTCTTACAGGAGAGAATTTCCCTTCCTAGTGGTAGATTTCCTCCCACTTCCCGTTGTCTCCTTCCGTTTGCAAGTAGGAGTCGTTTGTAAGTTGGATGTTTGAAAGTAGGGGCCTGCCGTATATGCTCTGCAAAAATATGGGCCTTAGGTGTTGGTGTTGCCACAACAATATAAGCCCTCACAGTTACTCTTGGTGGGCGCATGAATGGGCCCAGCTGTGAAATATTAGATCAAGAATTGTACTTACATGCCCCTGTCAAACAGGGGCAGAAAAGTTGGGCCTTTGGTGGGTTTGGTGGTGGTGGTGGTGTTGCCACAACACTGTAAGCCCTCACAGTTACTCTTGGTGGGTGCAGGAATGGGCCCTGCTGTGAATTATTAGATCAAGAATTGTAATTACTTGCCCCTGTTAAACAGGGGCATAAAAATTGGGCCTTAGGCACTGGTGCCACAACACTGCAACCCATAGATACTGAACATGGGTTTGACTCGAACTCTAAGCTCATCCCTATTGCAGAAGAGACAAATAGAGGCTCCTCTGCAATAGAAGCCTTCCTGCTACCCTTTTTTTTTATGAAGCTAAAAAAGTTCCACTTTAGTAAAGTTAACTTGGTATTGGGTGCTACAGGTTAACCACTTCAATAAAAGGGGACTTTCACCCCCTTCTTTCCCAGGCCAATTTTCAGCTTTCAGCGCTGTCAATTTTGAATGACAACTGCATGGTAATGCAACACTGTACACATATGACATTTTCATAATTTTTATGAGACAGATAGAGCTTTATTTTAAAAGTTATTTAATCACCACTGTGTTTTTTATTTTTTGCTAAACAAATTAAAAAAGATTTTGAAAAAAAAGGTGTTCGTTTACGTTATAAAATTCTGCAAATAAGTAATTTTTCTTCTTCACTGATGTGCGCTGGTGAGGCTGCATCGATGGGTGCTGGTGAGGCTGCACCGATGGGCGCTGGTGAGGCTGCACCGATGATCAAGACACTGATGATCAGTGTAAAGCAGTGTTTCTCAACTCCAGTCCTCAAGGCGCCCCAACATGTCAATGTTTTCAGGCTTTCCATTATTTTGCACAGGTGATTCGATCAGTTTCAGTGCCTTAGTAATTACTACAGCTGTTTTATCTGTGGGAAATCCTGAAAACATGACCTGTTGGGGCGCCTTGAGGACTGGAGTTGAGAAACACTGGTGTAAAGAATGGATTGAGAGCCTTGCTGGTTATTGGCTCTCCTTTCCTAAGACATAGCACATGAAGAAAGGACTGACGATAAACAGGCAAGTCTTTACATGTGATCAGCTGTGATTGAACACAGCTGATCACATGGTAAAGGGCAAGTGTGATTGGCCCTTTACCACAATATGTGATCAGCAGTCACAGAGCGCACCCAATGCAGGGCAGGGTCCTGAGAGGACATCCATCGACACCCTCCCAGAAATACAGAGCTGGGATTTGATGTCTTTCGGCTATAGCATGGTACTAAAGTGGTTAATGCACTTTGCATGATTTTCCAATTCTGAAGTCAATCTTCAGGCAAACAGATGAATACACAGTTGAAATGTATATATGTTTACTATTCTACCTGCCAATATATTTGTAATTGCTTTTCTAGTGATTCATCTACCTCTGTGATGCCAGGGTGATCACTAACACTCCCTGGCTTAGTGGTCCTGCTTCCTTAATCACATTGTGCCTACTGGAGTAGATAATTCTGTTTCAATGTCCAATACACATGCTGGAGGTGAAGAGGCGACAGGGGAAGTTCATGTTCTGAACCAAGAATTAATAGGATTTTTAAAACAGCTTACCTGTAAAATCCTTTTCTTGGAGTACATCACGGGACACAGAGCGGCATAGTCATTACTATGTGGGTTATATAGAATTACCTTCAGGTGCTGGCACTGGCAACTTCCAAAACAGGAAGTACCCTCCCCTATATAAGCCCCTCCCATCCGGGAGTACCTCAGTTTTGTAGCAAAGCAATACGTGTCCCCAAAAGAGGGGTGGGAGCTCTGTGTCCCGTGATGTACTCCAAGAAAAGGATTTTACAGGTAAGCTGTTTTAAAAATCCTATTTTCTTGTTCATACATCACGGGACACAGAGCGGCATAGTCATTACTATGTGGGACGTCCCAAAGCAATGCCAAATGAGGGGGGGGGATACACCATACATAAGCTGGGCGCCATCAGGCATGAGGATCTTTTGCGGCCTGCAACACACTGCACCCAAAGGCGACATCCTCCTGACTTCTAACGTCCACCTGGTAGAACCTAGTAAACGTGTGTACTGAAGACCATGTTGCGGCCTTACAAATTTGAGCCAGGGAGGCCTGGTGATGCACTGCCCATGAAGTTCCAACTGCTCTCGTGGAGTGCGCCCTAACTTTGAACGGAGGCGGTCTACTTCTCAAGCCATAGGCTTGTATTATGACCTGTCAAATCCACTTGGCTAAAGTAGATTTTGATGCTGCCTGACCCTTTCTGGGGCCTTCCGGCAGAACAAACAAAGAATCCGTTCTACGAATCTGAGCAGTGGCTTTTAGATAAGTTTTAACTGCTCTTACTACATCCAAAGAATGCAATAACTTTTCCTCTACCGAGCTTGGTTTGGGGAAAAAAGAAGGAAGAACCACATCCTGGTTCAAGTGAAACCTCGATACCACCTTAGGAAGAAAGGCTGGGTGAGGGCGTAATACTACTCTGTCCTTATGGATAACCAGATATGGCTCCTTACAGGACATGGCGGCTAATTCCGACACTCTTCTAGCCGAGCATATGGCTACTAAAAATATCAATTTTCTGGTGAGTAGAACCAAGGAAATGTGCCGCAAAGGTTCAAACGGCTGCTTCTGCAGAACCGACAGAACCAAATTTAGATCCCATGGGCATATGGGAGCTTTAATCGGTGGAATAATACGAGTCACCCCTTGCATAAAGGATTTGACAAGTGAATGCATAGCCAGGGGCCTTTGAAATAGTATTGATAAGGCCGAAACCTGGCCCTTGATAGTACTTAAGGCAAACTTCCTGTCTACAGCCCACTGTAGGAAGTCCAGAATTCTGCCTATAACGTACTTACGTGGATGCCATTTTCTGGCCTCGCACCAAGTGATGTACGCCTTCCAAACTCTATAGTAGATCTGCCTGGATACAGGCTTCCTGGCATTGATTATAGTTGATACCACAGAGTTAGAGAGACCTCTCTTCTTTAGGATGTGGGATTCAATAGCCAGGCCGTTAAACTTAGAGTTAGTAAGGAAGGGTGGTATATCGGTCCTTGCGAAAGCAGGTCCGGATGACGTGGAAGGGTCCAAGGACTCCCCACAGACATTTTGATGATCTCCGCGTACCAGGCCCTTCGGGGCCACGCTGGAGCCACCAGGATCACCGGCTTCTTTTCCAACCTGACTCTGCGAAGGAGTCGAGGCAACAATTGTAGCGGAGGGAATGCATATATCAGTCTGAACTGATCCCAAGGGAACACCAGCGCATCCGAGCCGCAAGCGAGGGGATCCCTTGTCCGGGAGACAAATCTGTCCACCTTTGCGTTGAATCTGGATGCTAGCAGATCTACATCCGGTGGTGTTCCCCACCGCTGACATATTGCTCGGAAGACCTCGGGATGAAGGGACCATTCCCCTGGGCATAACTGTTGGTGACTCAGAAAGTCCGCCTTCTAATTCTCCACCCCTGGAATGAAGACAGCTGATATACATGGGACATGCTTTTCTGCCCATTCCAGGATGTGACTTACTTCCCTCTGGGCTACACGACTCCTGGTGCCTCCCTGATGATTGATATATGCCACTGCTGTGGCATTGTCTGATTGAATTCTGACAGGGGACCCTTGGAGTCTGGATGTCCAGGCTACTAGGGCATACCGGGCTGCTCGTATCTCTAAGAGATTAATGGGCAGGGTTTTTACTACATTTGACCATCTGCCCTGAAGAGACCATTGCTCCAGTACTGCCCCCCCAGCCTATAAGGCTGGCATCTGTAGTGACCACCTTCCAGGATATCGGACTGAAGGGTTTTCCCTTCTGGAGATTCTGGGGGATCAACCACCAGCAGAGACTCTTCCGAACGGAAGGGGACAAAGCCATCGGGAAGTCTAGAGCCTGAATTTTTCCGTTCCAGGCTGACAATATGGCCCTCTGTAAATTCCTTGAGTGGAATTGGGCGTATGGCACAGCTTCGAATGATGCTACCATCTTTCCTAGCAGCCTCATGCACAGGCGTATGGACGGCTGTCTTTTTGCACAAAGCAGACGGACCAAGCCCCTCAAAGAGGATACCTTGTCTAGAGGTAAGAAAATCTTCCTCTGGTCTGAATCCAGCCGTAGCCCTAGATATACCAGGTTTTTCACTGGCTGTAGGGCTGACTTGTCCAGGTTGATGACCCAACCGTGAGATTCTAGATACTTGATTGTATCGACAATTACCACTTCTAGCTTGGCAACTGAGTGGTCCATCAACAACAGGTCGTCTAGGTATGCCATTATCGTTACACCTCGTGTTCTTAGATCGGCCAACAGTGGGGCCAGAATTTTTGTGAACACTCGTGGTGCTGTGGCCAGACCGAATGGTAAGGCTCTGAACTGAAAATGGCGCCCTTCTACTGCAAAGCGTAGAAATTTTTGATGACCAGGAAAGATGGGAACATGCAAGTAAGCATCTTTGATGTCGATCGAGGCTAACCATTCCTCCCCCTGTAGGGCAGCGGTGACCGATCGGATCGACTCCATCCGGAAAGACCGGACGTTTAGAAATTTGTTTAGACTCTTTAGGTCCAATATGGGTCTTATGTCCCTGTTTGGTTTCGGGACTGTGAAAAGGTTTGAGTAGAAACCCAACCCCCACTCTTCCATAGGAACCTCCATAATTACTCCTTGGAGCAATAGTTGTTCTAACGCCAATAGGAGAGACCCTCTTTTCAGAGGGTCTCTTGGCATGCCTGACCACATAAAATGGCAAGGAGGAGACTCTTTTAACTCCAACTTGTATCCCAGAGTTACTGCGGAGAGCATCCATCTGTCTTTGATCGTCTCCCGCCAGGTCTCTGCGAACAACTGAAGTCTTCCCCCCACCCGTTTGAGTGGGGGCAGCCCTTCATAGGCTTGACTTGGAGGCTGGTTTAGTACCCCTTCGGATCCAGGGTTTCTTATTACCCTGTGACTGTCCCTGATTTTTACCTCCTGAGTTTGACCGAGGAGGCCGTCGGAACTGCTTAGTAGCAGACGTCGCAGGGATAGGAGAGGTAGTCCTCTTAAAAGATGGACCCCTAGACCTCTTCTTACTCGGTAAGAGAGTACTTTTACCACTGGAAATCTTCTGGATATACTTATCCAGGTCTTCGCCAAAAAGGCGTTCCCCATGAAATGGGAAGCTAACTAAGAGCTTCTTACAGGGAGCTTCAGCAGACCAGTTTTTGAGCCACAGAAGCCTACGCATATGTACCAAAGACAGCGTGAGGCGGGAGGCCTGATGGATAGAATCCTTGATGGCGTCAACCGCAAAGCATAATGCTCTAGGCAGATCAGCCAGAGCCTGGGCCTGCTGGTCTGGCAAATCCCTCAGGACCATTTTCATCTGATCCTTTAAAGCTTGGCAGACCCCAATAGCTGCCACTGCTGGCTGTGTAACAGCCCCTGCTGTGGAAAAAGCAGATTTTAATAAAGATTCCAATTTTTTATCTACTGGATCTTTGAACATTTGAACATTATCTACTGGGCATGTCAGTGATTTGTTCACAGAAGAGATGGCTGCATCCACCGTAGGAACATTCCATCTCTGGGTGAACTTTTCCTCCATGGGATAGATCACTGGAAATTTCTTAGGCGGAACAAATAGTTTATTAGGATGTTCCCAGTCCTGGTATATAAGTCCTTCCAATAATGGATGTATTGGAAAGGAGCAATTAACCTGGGGAGCTTTTAGCGACCCCAATGAGGAGACAGCAGTAGTTGATGGTTCAACAAGAGGCATTTTAAATGCAGATCGAACCATGTCAGTTAGGGTCTGGACCCACAATCTTTCAGTCTGTGATGCTGAAAATGGTTCATCTACTGTCGATTCCTCAAAAACAGAGTTAACCTCCTCCTGATCCCCTTCAGGTAGGTCGGTCCCTTCCTGGGACTGTTGCTCTGCCAACAGGCACTCTAATGGAGGTGATGGAGATCTGGCGCGCTTTCTTTCCTGTAGAGAAGCAGCGATCAATGCTGCCAATCTCTGCTCCAATCCCTCCAGAGTTGAGGCAAAAACCTCCTCTGTTATATATGCAGGAGCAGGTGGACTGAGGACAGCCGCAGTACCTGGCACTCCCGGGGGTTCCTTATGGGTATTAACCTCTGATTTCTCAGGGGAGGAGGGTGCAGATGACTGCTCCAGATCCTCAGAGCCCGATGGAGACCCCCTACACTTCCTGAGAGGTATATCTCAGAGTTTTTTAGGCGGCATATTCCTTAGTTCAAAGCTGAGGTATTCCAGCCGCAATACACCCCTTTACTGAAATAGTCTAATGCAATTTGCTGCTATGTACATCAGTGGGCGTCTACTAATGAGTCTTTCTGGGGATGCCTGTATCAACCGCCCGCTGTAAGCCCCTATACCATGCTACCAGCTCCTTTTCATGCTCTGTGTCCATAGCAAGCAGCGTGGACTGAGTCCTTTTATCTTGCTGGGACGCCCGCACATGCGCAGAAGCGCTGGGCGCACAGAGTGCGTCATCCGCCAGGCTCCGCCCCCTTTTTTGAAGCTAAATCTATAAAAAGAAAGCGTGTGTGCGCG
Source organism: Rana muscosa (assembly GCA_029206835.1). Lineage (NCBI taxonomy): Eukaryota > Metazoa > Chordata > Amphibia > Anura > Ranidae > Rana > Rana muscosa. The sequence goes on along the minus strand of CM055116.1, from coordinate 93,452,692 downwards.
CGTGCACGTGTGCGCTCTTGGCGCCCTGTAGGGAGAGGAGCCAGGGTCCCTGTTTCACCAGGACTCGGGGATGGAAGGAAACTACTTGGCAGCATGACAGAGGAATGCAGCTTCCCTGATAGAGAGCTCACTCATCTGCCTGGACTTTCACCATGGAAGGAATAGTCCCAAGAAAAAAGACGTTCCACAGCGGCCTCTAGTGGACAAACACAGGTACCACACTTTTGTCTTTTTTTTTTTTTTAAACCTCCTTTATGAAAAACATTTCCAGGTTTACAGTTTTTAAAACTTCCTTTATGAAAAGACATTTCTAGGATTTCTTAGGCATATACAGCTATTAGCGGGAATACCTTTAGGTAACAGGCAGAAAGACATATTAGGCTTGGGGGTCCCCTCAATAGAACCAAGTTCCTGAGGGGCCCCCACTTACCTTTTCCCCGCCGCAGGACTTTGTTTGGTCCACAGAAGCCCAAACTTCACCTCTCACGGCAGGCATTGTACTAGACCTTCAGGGACCGGGTTCCCAAGGATTCCACTCCCCTGGACCTGTATAGCACCCTGCACAGATAGCCTCTTGGTTTTGGGTATGACCAGAGCTCTGGATCCCAGGGTCCAGCCCTCCTAAGAGATGCATTACAGGCAAAACCCTGCTCTTCTCTGCAAGGCCCGGGTACCGACCGTTTAGCTATGAAGCTTTTTTGGTCGGATCCGGAATAGCTTGCTAAGGCCCAGAGAACCTGTACACAAGCCCAGATGAATACATGTTAACCTTGGCCAACACCTTAGACACTGGCAAAAAACTGAGGTACTCCCGGATGGGAGGGGCTTATATAGGGGAGGGTACTTCCTGTTTTGGAAGTTGCCAGTGCCAGCACCTGAAGGTAATTCTATATAACCCACATAGTAATGACTATGCCGCTCTGTGTCCCGTGATGTATGAACAAGAAAAGCGTGTCAATTGCAGAGCATGCAGATAGTGTGTAAATCGTATAAATACAAGTGCTTTGGTATTTACATAATTAAAAAATAACATGTATTTGTTGGGTGTGTGCCACTTTAGGCAGAAAATGATGAGCAAGAAGCCTCACAGAAAAAAAAAAAACTCTTAGGCAGGGTGCCTAATGGCCTTTCTGTGCCATGTAAATTATTTTCTCAGTTTAGAAATATTTGAACCTTTAAGGGCTTTGCTCCTATAAAGCCCTGTACACACGATCGGATATCCTATGGATTCTAATCCGATGAATTTTTCCATCGGAAATCCGATGAAACAGTCTTCCATCAGTCTTGCCCACACACCATCAGTCAAAAAACTGACCGCACCAAAACGACGTGACGTACAACGGCACTATAAAGGGGAAGTTCAAATCTAATGGCGCCACCCTTTGGGCTGCTTTTGCTGATTTCGTGTTACCGTGTGTTAGTAAAAGTTTGGTGAGAGCCGATTCGCGCTTTGTCTGTTACAGCCTGACGAATGTGCTCTCTCCATTAGGAACGCTAGTTTTACCAGAACGAGCGCTCCCGTCTCATAATTCAGTCTGAGCATGCGTGGGTTTTTTATCCGATGGACTTGCCCATAGACGATCAGAATTTGCTATCGTTTTTTTTTTCCCCATCGGAAAAATTTAAAACATGTTCTATTTTTTTACACCAATGGAAAAAAGACCGATGGGGCCCATACACGATCGGTTTGTCCGATGAAAACAGTCCATTGGACTGTTTTCATTGGTAAAACCGATCGTGTGTACAGGGCTTAACTCTCTTGAACGCCTCGAAAACACAAAAAACAAACGGTTCTTAAAAATATAATTATAGTCACCGGTAAATCAAAACTCGTCAATGTATTGCGCTGTTACGTGGAACACATACTATAAACACAATAATGTGTTCAATAGAAAATATGTTTCATATAAAGTAAGTGTATTTAGACATATATTTAAAAAGTGGAACTTTACCCATAACAGTTTGATAACAATTAATGTTCTTTAACAAAAAATCATACATTCCACATTAATATTTATGCTACCAAAATTAGTGTTTGCTGTACATTGCCTCCACCATTGCTCCTGATTCTGCTTGCTGGAAGTCACCATTTAGTTTAGCCCAGAGCTGTCATTTCAATATTGGAAACTCTCCCCCTCTCCTTGGTCTCAAAAACTTTAAATTAAAATAGGTACATTTCCAGCCTTGATTGTATGTATTGGCTCAATTAGAGAAGAAAGCTGACAGAAGCTTTATGGTGCTGCAGTTCACAGGTTGATAAGGGACAAAGGAGAGAGAATCAGGGAGATAAGTCACTGCCCTTGTAAGTTCTAAAACTAGCCAAAGATGATGCAACTTTCGATCCTGCAACCAAGGGTTGCTCGATTCCCCCATCAAATCAGTGTTGATGGGGCAATCCCTCATGCAGTGCTATTGTGTTCTGCCAACGGGGAGCCGTCACTGCAGGCAGAACGCAATGATCACTGCTAGCAGCTATAGCAGCTGGCAGTAATCTTATGGGTCGACTTCAGTACAACCAGCCTGCCCATAGATCAGTGATGGTGAACCTTGGCACCCCAGATGTTTTGGAACTACATTTCCCATGATGCTCATGCACTCTGCATTGTAGTTGAGCATCATGGGAAAATGTAGTTCCAAAACATCTGGGGTGCCAAGGTTCCCCATCACTGCCATAGATGGACTGAATCTTAGCTGGTCCCTGCTGAACTAGCCAAGATTTGATCCATCTATGGCCAGCTTAACTCCTTTGTGTCTCCCTGGCAGCAGAGCTTGTCCTGTTGCCTCTCTTGCTTTTATTTTCTCCTTCTCTAATACTGTGTTCCCTCTGTGTCTGTTTCATTCCTGTTGCTTTTTTCTCTCATCTGCAACAGTAAATTTTAAAGCTGTCAGCTGATGGGCTTCTAAAAAAGAGAGCAACTGAGCATGTGCAGAGCAGGATGAGACAGTGCATTACTGGATAGTAAACAGTATAAGCACTTATTTTTAATGTTTTACATAGTTAGAACTGCAAAAGGAGCCAGCATGAAGTGATCTAGCAGGACTTAGTTTTCTGACTAAATTCCACTTTAAACTATCTACAGGTGATTTCCGGTCTGGAAACCCCATATTAGAAAACTGCCAACTGTCAGTAGGCATGAACGTTTTATTTTTTTCAGTTAAACAGAAGTTAAAGTATTTGTAAAGTCTCATTTTTTTTTTTTCTTTAAAAATAAACAGATTCTTTATCCTCCTTAGGTGTTTACCTTTAAGGCTTCAATTGTATTTCTCATTCTGAGTCTACGCTTTATTTAGACTAAGTGAAGTAACTCACTCTGATTATTGAGTGAAGCAATTGTCTCTTGATCCATGATATATATATGATTTCATATGCTAATTTTGAACCTATTGTAGTGATTACTGTGATTGTTGCTTTATTTTATTTTTTATTTTTTTTATTATTATTTCTCTGTAATTTGATAAAATTCAATAAACAAATTTGAACAAGGAAAAATAACAAACAGGTTATGGTTACCCGCTTTGTGCAGTGTTTTTGCACAGAGCAGCCCAGATTCTCCTCTTCTTGGGTCCCTCGCCAGCTCTCTGGGCCTGTCCTTCCTGTCGAATGCCCCCACAGCAAGCAGCTTGCTATGGGGGCACCCAAGCCGAGCCTCAACTTTGTGTCTCCATTGAGACACCGAGCAGCGGTTCAGCTCAACCCCCTCTCTCTCCTGATTGGCTAACTGACTTTGATTAACAGCAGCCGGAGCCAATGGCGCCACTGCTATGTCTCCGCCAATCAGAGGGAGAGTCCCAGATGGCCTAGGCACTCATGCACATCGCTGGAGGAAGATTGGGGTTTAGGTAAGTATAATGGGGGGGGGGGGCTACTGCACACAGAGTTTTTTATTTGAATGCATAAAATTACTTTTTCTGTCTATAGAATCACTTTAATTTGGTTTTACAGACATCCAAATAAATAAAAAAAAGGAGGGTATAGATTACATGTAGGACCAAAAATACAATGTCGTTAGATAAAACAGAGCAGGTCTATAGAAAGACGTCATCTATAAGGATCGTAATCCTTGCCTTGCCTTTTGGGCAAGGTATATTGATGACGTCCTCCTCCTATGGGAGGGAACCGCCTCTCAGTTGGATGAATTTTTTGTGATGATCAACAACAATGATAGGGGTATACGTTTCGTTCATGAAGCTAGTCAGGAGAAAATACACTTCCTTGACCTTACGATAAGCAAGGAGGGGACTGGCTTTAAAACAATCACTTATTTTAAGCAGACTGACCGAAATGCTTATATACCTGTGGACAGTTGCCATAAAGAATCATGGTTACAATCAGTGCCAAGAAGTCAGTTCCTAAGAATGAGACGGAACTGTTCCAATGTATCTGATTATTTTCTTCAAGCAGACATCCTAAAGAAGAGATTGATAGACAAAGGCTATGATAAACACTATTTGGAAACAACGATAAAGGATGTTGAGAAAATAGAAAGATCAGCCTTATTGGATACAAATTCTGGGAAAAAAAAGCGTGAGGGGCCATTGATACCTTTTATCACCACATACTCTACTCAACACTATCAGGTGAAAAAGATTCTAATGAAACACTGGCATGTGTTGAGAAGTGATCAAATTATAAATTATTTTCTGCCTGCTACTCCACAGGTTATATTTAAGGGAGTCCCTTCATTGAGGGATAGAATAGCACCAAATGTTGTTGATCCACCTCCAAAAAAAGTTTCGTTCTTCCAGAATATTTCTGGCTACCATCAGTGCCGTAGATGTCAAGTATGTGCAATAAATAAAATAAGATCAAAGAAGACAATGTCATTCAAGTCATCTAGTACCTCCAGGGAACATCAAATAGAGGCCTTTGTAACCTGCAGCTCCACAGGTATAGTTTACCTGTTGGAATGTCCTTGCGGGAAACAATATATAGGTAGGACTAAAAGATCCATGCAGGTACGGTTGGGTGAGCATATCACAAATATTAAGAGTGGATTTAAAGACCACTCCGTGTCAAGGCACTATGATTTGCATCACGATCGTAATCCAGCAGGTACCATTTTTTTGGGTATTGACAGGTATAGCCCACACTGGAGGGGGGGTTCCCTAGTAAGAGAAATATCCAGGATGAAAATGTCCTGGATTTATAGGGTTCGTTGTTATACCCCATATGGCTTGAATATTGATGTAGACGTGAACGCATTCATAGATAATGCATAGGATCCTTTTAGAATGTCGAGAATTTGTATTTATGTGAACTAGATTTGATTCTCCAGAAGTTCATTGCATTGCACATTATTTACTGTGTGAACCTGGTCAGTGTTCTTGAATTTAGTGATTCAGTTTGGAATTTATTTTCTCAATTATCCCAACTTTGAGTCTAGAAGTTAAAAACAATCCATTCAGATTAAGAATGAAAATTTGATTAAAATAGATCCCCATCTTCCTAGTTACCTGATACGGGATTGCATGTCCCGTGCTAACTGTCATAGTTGCGGGGGTATGCAGTCCTGCGGTCTTGGTGCATTTTTGCTCATCTACTTTTAATTCCAAGATATTTTTATATTTTGTTTGGTTGAGGAGGGATATGCTAAATGGCCACTAGATGGCTCTGCTAAACCTTTTTTGCTAATAACAATTAAATTTTAAAACAAATTATTTTATAATTATGAATGGAGTGTGACTGTGTGAATTTAGCGCGCAGTTATGCTCTATGTCATTTTTAGAGCAGAAGTAGTATAGCTTCCTTTTTAAATACAGGCGATATCCAGGTTATGATTCGCCTTTGCTGTGCGCGGCACCACCAGCCAGCCATGCATAGGAATAGTATCCTGGATTTTCCTCTTCTAAATAGTCTGAGTATTTGAATAGATATACCTTCTCTCTTTTTTTGGGATTTAATCTGCATAGCCAGGTTTTTGGAACACGAATTTGTCTATTAATATAGGTATGGGCATTGTTTGCCCTGGTCCAAAATGGCGATTTGCAAGACGGGGACGCTGGAGGATCAGATCTGGGCGTTCCCATTGTGTATATGAATATATAATGCGGTGGGTCAGCACGTCGCCCGTGCCCCAGGACGACGTCAGTTGTGACGAAACGGCGTAGGGGGGAGCGACATGCTGACGTCACCGACATCCAGAACGAGTCCCGGAGCGAGAGGGCTTGTATAGCCGGCCGGCTTATTTTTTACCACACGCTTGTTATTCGTGACATATATGTAAGTGCATTCTTTTATCTATTAAACAAAGTTAAATCGGATTCACGCTATGGTGGCTTTGTTTCCTTTTACATCCTGTCATTGGTGATATTTGGAGAGAAGTGGCGTGGAATCCTGAAAAAACAGTATTACAGAGACCCTGGCAGGGAAATAGCCATCTGTTGACATTGATCTGTGTACAGATCCTTTGCTCTGGTAAGCGGCAGTGATTACTAGTGGTGGTGGAATCTTTGTCTATTGAATACCTGGCACTATTTCAAGGGTGTATATTGCGTTTGAAGTCACCAGTGGTGGAGTGAGAGGACCCCTGTCTGCTGTTCTTGTCTACATGATCTTCAGCTTTTTTTCATCTCAATAATTATCCACAGGACTGAGCTTCCCTTTCCAGCTTCTAATATTCAGTCTTCAATTGACTGTCTGATATTAGTTGGAATTTTCATTTAATTTATTCATATTATTTTATTTTATCTCAATTTATTTGTTGTTGATAAACATTTTCATTAGAGTTAATTGTTTTTACAATTTATGTTCATTCATTTTTGGTATTCAATTTAGTGTTGCGCAGCTTTGTCATTTCTAGTCTCCATATTTATAATGTCCCATTATAGAAGAGGCCCATGTGGGCAGCGAGTGTGTGGTTTTCCACATTCTGGAAATTGGTGTTCAGACCGTGACAAAGCAAAATCTAAGAATTTCATTTTTTTATTTTCTTTAACAAAACAAGAATTTCAGTTTTAATGCTCTTCTTTTAATGCTATTTGTTTTTAAGTTAAAAAATTTCTTGACCGTTCTATATTTTTTCTTCTTTTTCCGCTCTTTCTTTCTCTCACTAAAAATAAAATATTAGATTATAAATATACATAATTCTTTTTTAAACAAACATTTTATATATGATAAGTGATTCCCAAAGACCTTTGGGTTATTTAAAAAAAAAAAAATGCACAGCCTGAGTTCAGACATAACTTGTCTTTCTAAAATCTAAAGCCCCTACACACGGTCGGACTTCCATCTGACTTTTCCGTGGTTTTTTGTCCGAACGGAGTTGGTCGGGAACACCCATAGCATACACACGCTCTGACTGCAAACTTTCCCAAAACTTTTTGCTACATCACGTGGGTTTTCTGCTCTTTACCGCCACCCTTTGGTCAACTTCTGATATTGTTGGTTGATTTTAACATTTTTTGTTTTGTCCATCGGACAAAAGTCCGATGGTTTTCTTTACACACGGTTGGACTTTGCTCCATCGGACTTTTGTTGGGCAAAAGTTTGTCCGTTTGCAGACCCAACTTTTGTCTGATGAAAACAAGAAAAAAGCAAAAAAAGTTTGTCCGATGGAGCGTACACACGGTCGGATTGTTGGTCCAACTTGCTCAAAATGAAGTTTGTTGGCCAAAAGTCCGACCGTGTGTACGGGGCTTTAGACTGCACAAGTATCTTCTGTGTGTGTGTGTGTGTGTGTGTGTGTGTGTGTGTGTGTGTGTGTGTGTGTGTGTGTGTGTGTACACAATGTTAGCATCCGGATTTGAGCTTCGTAAACAACAGTCTTTTTCACAACAGGTTGTAAGGAAGAAGAGGAAAATGTGCAAAGTTCTCCATCTGCTCATTAAAAAACGCAAATGATTACATTGTAAAATGTTATACCTTGACCTTTTCTATAATAAAAATCGTTTGTAAACAAAAAATCTACGATCTCAATTCTGACTGTATTAAACCAAAAATATATATGTCTAAAACCATTTACCCTGCAGGGCATTTAAACAGGGTTTAAACAGTATACAAGGGAGAACACAAGTCACCTAGCAAAACATAAATCAAATAAAAAGCACATTCCAAAAACACAAAAGGCAAACTTTTAAAATGGGTAACTTATCCTAAATGCTTTTCTTCTTAGAAATCCCCCTAGAAAGTAGCTGCATAATTAAATGCGCCATTTGCCTTTTGATGCAGCAATCACAAGTAATTTACAGAGCTATTGTGATTGACGTGTAATTACGGCTGCACCAACTTTACTTAATTCATTTTAACTCCTTAACCTTTGCATAGCAAAACATAAGCAAGGTTTTTTTTTCCAAGTTAGTTTGAATGACTGGCAGCTAAATGTATCCAAATTATCTCAATACTGCCACTGCTCATTAGGATACCACTGTTTGATTAATCACACATCTTACTGGGAAGGAAAATGTTTCAACACTAGACACTGAAACACTGCTGTTTGTATTTTACAGATTGCAATAGAACTAGCACCCTAACTTTAGGAGGGAAGTTTCAGGAAAAAAACTTTCCACAGCCCCCTGCATATAACACGCAGGCACAGTTTACCCTCTATTTTCAGGGTAGAAGAGTGAGTGTTATACGCCAATAAATACAGTATATATTCTTATTGTAAAAAAAAAAATTGCAATATGCGTATATTTATTGGTTTGCGCAAGCAAAAGTTAGTGTCTACAAACTATGGGAAATATTTATGCCATTTTTATTATTTTTTTCACTAGTAATGGCGGTGATCTGTGATTTTTAGCGGTATTGCAACACTGCGACGGACAGATAGGACACTTGACACATTTTTGGGACCATTGACATTTATACATCAACCAGTGCTATAAAAATGCACTGATTACTGTGTAAAAGACACTGATAGGGAAGTGGTTAACACTAGGGGGCGATCAAGGGGTTAAATAGTACTGACTAGGAGAGGAGACATATCGTTTTTCGTACTTACTAGGAACAAACGACATGTCTCCTCTCCTCTGACAGCACAGGGATTTGTGTGTTTACACACACATAAATCCCCATGCTGGCCCTCATGCACATGATCGTGTGTTGCCTTCGGCGATCTCGACATCTGGTATCATATGAGAAAAACTGTTTGTGCTTGTCCCTTCGAATGATTTTGGATAAAGTGTCGTGATCGGCTCTTGAAAGCTGTGTACCGACGATCAGATTATCAGACGATCACTTTGAAAGCGTTATTTTTCGTATGATTTTCTGATCGTGTGAACTAGGCTTTAGGCCCTGTCAGATTATCACAGGGAATCAAACACTGGAGCCTGGAGGAGGTGTCCATAGACAGACAGAGGTGGTCTGGTCAAGGAGCTATTTAGCAGAGGGGATAAGTGGTAGCGTTATGCAGAGTAGGGTGTTTTTTGTTTGTTTTTTTTAATCTGAGAAGGTCTTCCTTGAAATAACACAAAATCATACGGTCAAAAGACAAGTGCAATTTCAAAGAGTCCACTCTCACAAGCTTACAATTACAGAAAATCTCGGGCTCAAATTCACACACAGATTACAGTATACATGCATGAAGGAAGGAATACAAGCAACATGCCAAGCTCACATTTCTGTCGGTATAAAATAAACAGTAAATATGAACGATGACCCCTTCCCCCCACCCGAGACATGTCTACAGTAACCTAAGATATGAGACTATAGAGCAATATAGTCTACTTTCAATGTGACAGCGGCTATTGGTTAGAGGATCCCTGTCCGCTGTCACAGGAGAAGGGGACCAGAGGGAAAGGGGAGCAGGAACTGGAACATATTACACCCTAAATACAGATGTAACTTGTTCAGAAGGTAAATTTACCCTTAAGAACATATATTAAAGATTACCAACTTGAGCTTTCTTTTGAGAAACTAAATCCAGTGGGTTTAGCTCAACTTTAACAGCACGGGTAGAGAGGGTCTATAAACAAAATGCCCAAGCTATGGCTTGGTGTTGGACAGGTATGCTGTATTTTATTTATTTATTGCAGGTAGCTATATAGCGCCATCAATTTACGCAGTGCTTTACATATATATTATACATTCACATCAGTCCCTGGCCTCATGGAGCTTACAATCTAAGGTCCCCAACTCACATTCATACATACACGTACTAGGGACAATTTAGACAGGAGCGAATTAGCCTACCTAAATAAATTTTTGAATGTTATTGTCCCTGAAGTTCAGCTTGAAGGGCTTGAGATCACTAAATTTTCACTCCCCACAAAATCTCTTCAATTTATATATATTGACTCCTGACAAGCTCTTTAAACATTTACATAATTATGCATAAAATGGTTTTTACATAAACAAATTAGTAACTTATGATCAGCTGCCCTTTACAGATGTTTGTAAGTACCGTATATACTCGAGTACAAGCCGAGTTTTTAAGCACAATTTTTTGTGCTGAAAATGCCCGCCTCGGCTTATACTCGAGTCACCTTTTTGCGCCTGATCTCCTGGACTTTGGGGAGCCGGTACCGGCCGGCCGTAAGTCCCCTGGACCCCAATCCTGGTACACATATAGCCACACTCTTCCTCTATAAGTGTGCAAAGTTTTTTGTCCGGGGGACCTACGGCCTGGGAGCACCGATTTTTCAAAACCGGGCACCCCTTCCATAGACTCCCATGTTAAACAGTAATTTCTCTGGTGAATTTGGGGACCCGGTACCGGCCGGTCGTAGGTCCTCTGGACCCCAATCTTGGCACACATGTAGCCACACTCTTCCTCTACAAGTTTGCAAAGTTTCTTGTCCGGGGGACCTACGGCCGAGTAGCACCGATTTTTCAAAGCCAGGCACCCCTTCCATAGACTCCCATGTTAAACGTCAGTCTAGTCATGGACACAGTGAGGCATGGGCACAGTGAGGCATGGGCACAGTGAGGCAAAGTGAGGCACACCCTAGGCTTGTACTCGAGTCAATAAGTTTTCCCAGTTTTGTGGTAAAATTAGATGCCTCGGCTTATATTCGGGTCGGCTTATACTCGAGTATACACGGTAATCTAAAACACAAAAGTCATTATATGATGGCACTATAGCATGAGAATAAAGTTACAATTAAACACCAAATACAACACCACCATGCTGATGCACTGGCTAACTAAAACAACTAGGTGGATGTTATGCAAGTTATATAGCTTGGGTGCACATGTGTGTGGGTTTAAAGCCTATGTGTATGCTAAACTAAAATTATATATATTTTATACTTGCAATAAAATAATGTTGTAAAAACACTGCTGTGGAATAGAGTGTGTTCTACTATGATTTGTAGGAACAAATCTCTCGCCGCAAAGTACTTGCAGCTGTTCATACAAGTTGTGAAATTACATAATGCTTAAATAATGACCTATCATGATTAGCCCACACAGAAATGACAAGCAAAATGCACTAATAATTTATTAATTTGATTTACATGTGCTTAAAATTATGTACATATTTTCTCTTCTAAAAATACATCGGGGTCAGAGTTTGAAGGACCAAGGATATAGCAATTGCTTTAGCACAATCTTTGTTTAGCATTTTCCACGGGGTCTTAATCATTAGTTATACCTGTGGATTAAGACAGTTAGTCAAAGGAGTTTAAGGTTTATTTAAAAAAAATATATATTTTTTTAATTCTTTGAAGAGAAAACGCAGTGGATTAAACTTGAGTACATTCAAACCATATATTTTTTAAATTATGTTTAGCAGAACTCTGTATTGTTTAAGCAGACTGGATTTAGAGCTACCTTCCTACTAGAAAATCAATCACTAAAACCTTATATAAGCTTCAAAGCCCAATTGAGGCCTCAAGTTTTATACTTGTTTTGCAGCCAAGTTGTATACGATGTTTGTAGTTATAAAATCTTTTTCTTGAAGTCAATTGAGGGACACAAAAAAGGGGGTAGGAACTGTCTGCAAGAGTAAGTCACAGATATTTAACTTGATCCTGAAGACCAGGACAAGGAGCTCACCACTAGAGGAGAAGCACGCCACCTGAACCAGCATAAGGCCGAGAACCAACAACCCCACCAAAATAGGTGGAACATCATAACTTCCTGACTATGGAAAACAGGTATGACCTTTGAATTTTAGCTCTGCAGACGATTAGGAGTCAGGCTCTAAGGGTACCTACAGCTGAAGTAGATGTGGGCGAGGGTTGGACTTCCTTTGGACCTTCTTTCCTCTTTGGACCTTCTGCATTAAGGTGGAAGCACACTCTGACCCCCTGATTAACAATGTGATGGATGGCCAAAGTCAGGCCTGAACAGGTGATGCCCATTAAATGCGAGTCAGAAACTTCTTGGATGTCAAGTTAGGGTCATATTCATGCAGTCAGAGTGCTCTGTGTATCTGTACAAACATCAGTCCTATGCAAGACACAAGCTTAGTTTAGATGCTTGTAATAAGCCATCACAACTGAAGAACAATGCTCTGGAAATTGGTTTCATTTGTTCCATGAAACTAGGACCTACCACAGTAGTGGAGTGTCTTTAAGGAATCCTAATTAGACACCTATTTAGACACTGACTAACGGATTAAAGTCACCCACAAATACAGGGTGGAGGGTAAGACCAGTCATTTCAAACTGGGATTTACGGAGGGATTCTAGATGCCCATTATTGGGATTCTTGAAAGGTGAGCACTTCTTTAACCAGTCAAGCGGCCTTCTTTTAACATGCGTCACTGGTGTATCTATGGAAATAGGCCTTTGTGTTCCAAATTCTCTCTTAAATGGGAAAAGCTCTGCTACCCTCTCAGGTGGGGCCCAGGACCCAGCAGGGTGTTTGATTTATTCCTCTGTATGGAATTAAACCGCAGGTAGCAGAAATGTCTTTGGAGCAGCAAAAGGCCTAAAAGACTCAAGGCCTGGAACAGCAGGCTGATCCTCTATAGGCAGAATAGAATGCACTGCATCTTTAAACTAAACAGAGAAGTGTTAAAGCGGAGTTCCGCTGGAAAAAAACAATATTTAAAGTCAGCAGCTACAAATACTGCAGCTGCTGACTTTTAACATATGGACACTTACTGTCCAGGACGCCCACGATGTCGGGTCCCGAAGCCGATTTGTCCCTCGGCTCTCGGGTGGAGGCGCCGCCAACTTCGCCTTGCGACTTGACTTCCTGGTTCCCTACTACGCATGCACAAGTCACACAGCGCGATCCCACTGGTCCCTGCTGTCTTCTGGGACCTGTGTGTCTCCCAGAAGACAGCAGAGGGGACGGAGTAGGCGCCGTACGTGGCGAAGGTCACGCCGATAACCACCGCCGATAACCGCAGTGATCTATGCCCGGAAGTGGGAGCAAATACCTGTATTACACAGCTATCTGCTCTCTCCTCCCCCCTGAAAGGTGCCAAATGTGACACCGGAGGGGGGGGGGGGGATTCCAAAAAGCGGAAGTTCCACTTTTGGGTGGAACTCCACTTTAATTGCCATAATTCATTCACATGCCACTGTATTTTGTTTATTAAAAAAAAAAATCCTCCAAGTACTTTATTTATGCAGCGTTGTTGTTCTTTGGCATCTGCATAGAAAGATCTTTAGGAGGGGCTTCTATTACTCTGCTGATGCTCTCCTGACTGGTACTGTGTCTATTACTCTGCTGATGCTCTCATGACAAAAAAAAAAAAAGTTTCAGAAGAGCAATTTAAATTAGATTACAAATAAAAGAAAAAGTTCTACAGCTCCCTATAAATATTTATTGAACATCAAATGTGTATTTTATGTGCAATAATATGGTGTAGGCTGTTTTTTGCTGTAGTGTGATGGTCAAATAAAGCATTGGACCCTTTATGGCAATCCCTGGTGTGCTGGTGACATATACATAACTGAGTGGTTTAGATTTCCGGCTGTTGGTCACTGCAGCGCCCACTTACCTAAACAGCCTTTTTCAGGAACGTGCGCATTCGGAATATTTCTCTGGATATCCCCAATAGGGTCACAGACAGGAACGAAATCCCAACAGAAATTTTACCTCTCCCTAACTCTTTAAAAAACTAAAAACTAAAATCACTAAATTGGCCAAAGTTGAGCTTTAACACTCATAACAATATTCAAGCAGATTATAAAAAATAAAAAAAAAGCTATAAAATGAACTTGAGTTACTCTTCAAGTATCCTCACAACTGGAAATATTCCGATTTGGTTTGTTACTACCAGGTTCTGTCTACAGTCACCTATAGTCATATACAATGGTCTACTGAGTAATCCCATAAAACACAACAATTGATAACACAGATACATCAAAAGCGTGTACAACCAAAAGCAAATATACAGTATGTTCGATGTATAATATATTGTAACTTGATTATTTTTATTGTTGCTATCACTTTTGCAGAAAGGTAGAGTTATACTTTAAATGTCTATTTCATTCTTGGACAAGCTGGAAATAATCTGAGATTGGTCATTTAGCACAGATTGTAGACACAATTTTTTTTTTTCCAGTTATCAGGAAAACATCTTGAGCGTTGATCTGGTTTTGCTCATTTTAGACAAACTGCGTGTCACATTAACTACCTCCAGGAAGTTAGTCCAAACACAAAATAAACTGTTTATGCCCCTGCTCAGATAGATAGCATGACAGATTGTTATTAGCTGTAGACAGATGAAATGCATTAATTTGATCATGAGCGTGTGTTTAGATTTGGGCTGCCATGTACGTTTGAATCTGACGCCTCATTGCGATTACATAGTTAACACTAAGTTACAGCCCAATGTGGCCAGTTCTACAGATGAATACACCGAAATGCTGACAGAGCCAAAGTTGGAGATGATAGCAGAATGTCAATATGCTAGGAAGATACACAAGAGGTCTTCACCATGTATAAATTGTCTTTTCTTATAACAAAAATATATACCCGAAACTGAATTCCCATGTTTATCTAGTAAAAGTGGCTCTACAAATCCTGTAGCTGCTGACTTTAAATAACAGGACACTTACCCGTGAAGGGATCCAGTGGTGTCCTCAGCTGGGCTAGTTCTTCACTAGCCTTTGGGTTCCCATTGCAGGAAACGTAACTGTGGGCAGCCGGCTTCCCACTGCACATGTGCGAGTTTTGCTGCGCTTTGTGAATGGTCTCCCAGGCTTCTGAGACCTGTGATGTGTCCCAGAAGACTGCAAAGAGGGAGGGGGTAGATGGGAACTTCCGCTGGGATTGCCTAGGCAATCCAAGTAGAAGAGGGACTAGGTACCTGTCAAAAAAATGACCTGCCAAATGTGGCAGAGGGGGGGGGGGGGGAGAAAGACAAAGCAGAACTTCCTCTTTTTGGGTGAAGCTCCACTTTAACATTACTGTACAATATTTGCAAAGCTGCACTGAAATTACCTAATGTCTCCACTTATGTGACCTATACACGATAAAGCATCGATTACCAATGGTTTATCAGTTTTGGTGGTCTCCACAAGCTGAAGACCTTGTATAGCTGAGCGATAATAGCAGGTAAACCTTCAAGCTCAGCACAGCTGTGATTTTTCCTTATCTTTCTGCTCAGTTATGGTATCTCTTCGCTGCTTATGGATTCTTAATTGTTTCCTATGAGAAATTGAGCACTTGGAGTGTGATACCAATGCTTAGCTTTAAAGGACACTGTCATGAGAGATTAATATAGGGTTGGCACTACTGATCTTAGCTTCAAAGCTAAGTCGCTAACCCAGAGTGAGTATAGAAGCAAGTAGCTTTGACTCTTTAGGACTACTCATTTACAGCATGCCTGTTTCAGGAAGGTGACGGAAACATTCCAAACCAGACGATGCTAAACATCCAGCATTTTAAGAAGGCAGCCATGTTACATCTCTTATGACAGAGTCATCTAAGCCCTGGTTCACACTGGTGCGATTTGACATGTCAAATCGCATGTCAAATCGCCGAAATTTGCCGCAAATTGCGGCCAATGGCACTGTCCTAATCAGTGCGACGCCGCATCTGCGGCGCTGCACCGATTACAAAAAGTCGTTTTTGTACTACTTTTTGCGATTTCAGCCGCGATTTACATTGACATCTGTTTCAGATGTCTTTGAAATCGTGGCCGAAATCAGGACTGCCAGCGGGAGTGAAATCGTGCGAGTTCAGCTGAACTCGCAGGCTTCAGTCCCGCAGCCCCAGTGTGAACGTGAAATAAATGTACAACGTAGTGTAAAATAAGTCATGGTATGTCAATCATGGTATGTCAACGTGTTCCCTGGGAAAAAAATATTTTGCTGTAGTTAAAAAAAAAAAATCCTCAACTGATTACTAGTGGTATGCTGACTTGACTGCATCGTTTGTCTGAATTTCTTTGGATTTAACCACTTCCATACCGGGCCTATTCTGGCACTTCTCTCCTACATGTAAAAATCATTTTTTTGCTAGAAAATTACTCAGAACCCCCAAACATTATATATATTTTTTTAGCAGACACCCTAGAGAATAAAATGGCGGTCATTGCAAATTTTTATTTTGCACGGTATTTGTGCAATAAAACGCATTTTTAATAAAAAAAAAACAAAAACAAAAAACGGTTTAATGGATTAAAAAATAAAACAGTAAAGTTAGCCCATTTTTTTTGTAGAATGTGAAAGATGATGTTACGCCGAGTAAATAGATACCCAACATGTCATGCTTTAAAATTACGCACACTCATGGAATGGCGCCAAACTTCGGTACTTAACCACTTCCTGCCCGGTCAATAGCAAATTGAAGTCCGGGAAGTGGTTGCGTTATCAAGACTTGACGTCATGTGACGTCCAGCAAGATAACAGCCCCCGCGTGCCCGTGGGAGCACACATTGCGGCGATCAGTGGTGCGGTGTGTCAATCTGACAGACCGCTACACCGATCTTGGTAAAGAGCCTCCGGCGGAGGCTCTTTACCACGTGATCAGCCGTGTCCAATCATGGCTGATCACAATGTAAACTGGAAGAGCTGCTGATCGGCTTTTCCTCACTCGCGTCTGACAGACGTGAGTAGAGGAGAGCCGATCGGCTGCTCTCCTGACAGGGGGGGGGGTCTGTGCTGATAGTTTATCAGCGCAGCCCCCCCTCGTATCCCCACCCAGGACCACCAGTATGCCGCCCAGGACCACCAGGGATGGGCATCCACACAGGACCACCAGGTATGCCACCTAGACCTCCAGGGTAATGCAAATCTGTGCCAAGGCAGCTGCCAATCAATGCCCAGGCAGCTGCCAACCAGTGCCCATGCAAAATCCCTGCCAGTGCCACCAGGGATAAGCATCAGTGCCATGCATCAATGCCGCCTATCAGTGCCCATCATTGCAGCCTATCAGTGCCACCCATGAGTGTCCATCAGTGCCACCCATGAGTACCCATCAGTGCCGCCTACCAGTGCCCATAAGTGCCGCCTACCAGTGCTATGAGTAAGCTATGCGTAAGTGTATGCTATGAGTAAGCGTCAAACACTGACGTGAAACGCGTTAGCCATCTACCCCTGCATGACCACTGTTCGTTTTGGTTGTTTTGGATTCATGGATTAATTTTAAACATTATTTTTGAAAAATAAAACTGTCTATACAGAGTGCGGCAGTCCAGGGCTCTTTTCTTCTCATGCCGCCTACCAGTGCCCATAAGTGCCGCCTACCAGTGCCCATCAGTGGCCATGGGCACTGACTATCGGTGAAGGAGAAAACGTACTTATTTATAGAATTTTATAACAGAAAAAAAAAAGAAAAAAACTTTTATTTTTTTCAAAATTTTCGGTCTTTTTTTATTTGTATAGCAAAAAATAAAAACCTCAGAGGTAAGCAAATACCACCAAAAGAAAGCTATTTGTGGGAACAAAATGATAAAATTTCTGTTTGGGTACAGTGTAGCATGACTGCGCAATTGTCATTTAAACAGCGACAGCGCGGAAAGTTGAAAATTGGCTTGGGCAGGAAGTGCATGGTATTGAAGTGGTTAAAAATCTCCATAGGCAACGCTTACATTTTTTTTACAGGTTACCAATTTAGAGTTACAGAGGAGGTCTAGTGCTAGAAATGTTGCTTGCGCTGTAACGCACGCAGCGTTACCTCACGTGTGGTTTGAACTGCGTTTACATATGTGGGCGGGACTTGCGTGTGTGTTCGCTGCTGAGCGCGAGCTACTGGGGACAGGGGCTTTTAGAATTTTTTTTTTTTTTTTTTTTACATCTTTATTTTTTTGATCACTTTTATTCCTATTACAAGGAATGTAAACATCTCTTTTAATAGCAATCTATAGTGACAGGTCCTATTTATGGAGAGATGCGGGGTCACATCTCTCCTCCAGGCTGGAAAGCATGAGTTTGAGAAAAAAGATAGAGATAGAGATGACTGGTGAACAACTGGTCACCGGAAATCTCTATGGTCGTCATCCGGCGGCGGACGATTCTTTCTTCGGGTCCCCGATGGCACGGGAGAGCTCAGAGAAGCACCCAATGGAGACGGGAGGGGGGCTTCTCCCCCGTCGCATGTAAGAACGATCAAGCGGCAGAACTGCCACTATGACCATTCTTACTGTGCACAGAATCGCCGGCAGGAAATAATGATATCTGAATGAAGCCTGTAGCTGCAGGCATTATTCAGATATCCCTGCTGAAAGTCCAGGACGTCATATGACGTCCTTGGGCTGGAAGTGGTTAAAGAGCATCTGCCATATTGCATATGTAGGGTCACCACCCGTAAATACTAATTTTTTGTCATGCTCCATCATCCCTCTGCTTATCCATCAGAGACCAATTATGCCCTTCTTACACGTATAGGGAGCAAATAACTTCCCCTACCTTGTTCTCAGACGCAGGGCTCAGACCTGAGTGGCCAATAGCCAGGCTCACATACTGTCATGTTGGGGAAGGGAAGAAGTTATTAATCCTGTCTATTTTCCAATAGTGATAAAATATATATCTGTTTATTTAGGTCAGCATAATAATGTAAGCAAATAGAGGGCATCCTGTCCTAAAATATTCTCAATACATTAAAAGAATATAACATCATATGTATTCTCAGCTAACTGGTTCCTGAGAAGCGGTTTATCACTATGAAATGCGCTGACCTGCAAGAGAGTACAACGGACCTACGCATGAATGATATCATTTATTGAGTACATGGTAAAGAATGAAGGGAATGTTTGGACAGCCGCACTCCAGCGAAAAAATTCCTTAAATAGCTTTTATTGGTAAAATTGGATAAAACACTACATGCCACAGCAAGAAAAAAATCAGGACACACAGCTGACGCCTTTCACACTAATGCTTAGTGCTTACTCCTAGCTCATTTATTGAGTACATGGTAGTGGAGGATGACCTCTATTTGCTCATTTTATTATGTTAATTTAAATAAATTGTTAAATATTTAATCAATACTATTTGCGCTTGGAAATATTTCTGTGACTGCTGGAAGTAAAGTCCTGCGGTGTGAAATGGATACATTTCACAGTAGAATTATGGAATGAGGGGTAGTGCTTTTTCTGTATCTTCGTTATTTAAGACATGGAGCTTAAACAGGGTTTAGACCCATGACACTGACAGATGAACAAGGAAAAAGGTTTGCACCAGTGGGTGAGGGGGTGAGCTATTAAGAGAACCCAATTAATTTATTTTTTGGTTATTGTTTTTTTTTTTCCAAGCAAACCTTTAACTAAATCAGAAAAATCACATTAGCCATTAGTTCTTAAAGTGGAACTGTATCCCCAACAACTTCATAAAAAAATAATATATTACATTGCACATTAATAATTATACTATGAAAATAAGTGTATGCTGTAAATTGCCTCCAGCATTGTTTGTGTCTTCTTGGTGGAGGCTGCCATTTTGCTGAAGCCTAGAGCCCCGAAGCAACAGCAAATCTTTAGGCTGTCAGCAGATCAGCCTCTACATTTTCGGAACAGCTCTGAAAAATAGAGAGCAACTGAGCATGTGCAGAACAGGGTGAGACAGTGTATTACTGGATTTTAAACAGTATAGGCACTTTTTTTAAATGTTTTATACAGCTATACGTGCAAAAGACTTAATGTTCTGACTAAAGTTCCACTTTAAATTATTTAAAGCACTACTGCCTTGAAAATGTTGTAAAATGCTGTACATTTCAGGTTATTCAAAACAAAAAGGTGCACAGTCTTGCAGTTAGTTTTCTTTAATAGACAGCCACAGCCTAGAGTAGAAAATCAAGTGTACTGCCATCATGTTAAATTGAATAACAGTTAACTGTGTGTGCGAAAGCAGTGCCCTTTACCGATTTAGAGCTCATGCACCCAACTGATTGGAGAGCTCTAAAGCTCTGACTCAGCAGGGGCATGTCAAACCTCTGCAAAGAGATTACTGCTTCTCCCACTCTGGTACATGCTGGCAGAAGACCAGCTTTGCTACTGTAGATAATTCTTGAAGAAAACCAACTGCAAGGCCCCTTTCACACAATAAGCCCGCTCGGATCCGCCTGTCAGTTTTCAGGCGGATCCAAGCGGGCCACCCATTGACTCCTATGGGCAGGCGGGTATCAGTGGAGATGTGTCCGCTGACACCAGTCTGCCATCCGATCAAGACAGACGTATAGCGATACGTTTGCCATTCCAACTGGTGGATCGGATGGGATCTGATGAAAATGGACATGCTGTCCGTTTTCATCCAATCACCCCATAGAAATTAACGGGGCTCTGACAGGTCCCTACCTGCTCAGTGAGCAGAGACGGGCCCATCATCCGCCGGCTCAGCAGGGATCAACGGAGCAATCTCGCCTGAGCTAGCGGAGCCCACCGAGCAGATCCACCCCGTGTGAAAGGGGCCTTACTCTGCACATATTTTGTTTTCATGCACCTGGTGATTATTTAGCCAATTTAAATAGGACGTTCAATTAAACTTCAAAACAGATATTGTGTTATTAGACCTCCACCCTCTGCATAAAAACCCCATAAATTAGGACACAAATGAAAAAATACCTTATCTTACACCCCAGCTTTCACTTGCATTGCCTAGGCAATGGTGACGTCACAGGCCTTTCTAAGAAATCCTAGGAATTCTGAAGATACCAAATCTAGGAGTGACTTGTCATAAAATCTGAGTTTCTCACCTCTGCCAGAAGCCTCATGATGTACACCTTGCCTAGGTGCTGCAGGCAACAGCCAGGGTATAAGGTAAGAATATATGTATTCTGCTATCATGTAGACAGTTTTTGTGTGCAACACATGTTAGGGCTAAACAATAAGCTGACCTTGCATTTCGATGCAAGGTCCATTATAATAAGATAATTGTACAGATTACGTATTCACATGCCTTTATATTTTTATCTCATTTACATGCAAACCAAATTGTCCTGGAAAAGTGTCACTGATGGGAAGTGGGGCTGGGACAAGCAAAAAAGCTGCCATATACTCTCATGGTTTATTTGTTTTTGCGATTACACAGTTTTTTTGTTTTTTTTTTGACAACTCAATTTGCACATGAAAAAAAAAGTGCATGAATTAAAAAAATGTAATTATATACAGCAGTACCTTGGATTACGAGCATAATCCGTTCCAGGAGCATGCTTGTAATCCAAAGCGAGTTTCCCCATAGGAATCAATGGAAACTAATTTCATAGTGACTGCTGGTGTATGCAATATTTAGTGTGGCCAGAGGTGCGGGGGTGTCAGGGACACTCGGGAACGGAGCATCTCTGAGCGTCACTGGCGCCCCCGCACCTCTGGTCAAATGCGGTACTGCACACCCCAGCAGCTTGAATCCTGCTCGTCTTGAGAGACAACACTCGCAAATCGAGTCAGGATTTATTTATTTTTTTAAATAGCTCGTATTGCGAAACGCTCGGAAAACCATGTTACTCACAATCCGTGGTTCCACTGTACTATTGTTTTACCGGACTACAAATATTTGTCCACAACAGTGGTCTTTTAACTAGCCAAAGTGTGGATACCTAACCATTTAACCATATCTTGGCCTTCAGCAAATACTGGCTTTAATGGCGTACCAAAACTGTGGTTTGGCATGGGGATGTTCCAACTCACTGTACTAAAGAGGGTTCACACATGGCTGACATTAGAATGCTCTGATACATGTCCTCAATGACATCACATGGTACTTTCAACAGTCCAAGAGGGCAGATCTACCCTCTGGGGGGGGGGTTCCCTTTATTAATTATTCATTTAAATTTGAAAGGGTGCATCAGAGATGAAACAGGAGGGATAGAACCTGCCTACACAGGCCATAAGCTGCATGATACTCTATGTAGTAGAGAATGTTAAAAAATGTATAAAGAGTTAATGCAAAGTGGTAAATGCAAAATGATCCTTACAAAGTTCAAGCTAGGAGCAGACTAACTCAAAATCTGCCCTAAATTCCACTTTATACCACAGGATTTGGATCATTTGCCACAAAATTATATTTAAAGTTTAAACACACCTAATGTTGTCCCAGTAAACAATAATAAAATAAATTTTAGTAATATAAATTGCAACACAAGTCCACCAACCCAGCATGAATATAACTTGCCGAAACCACATCAGCTTCCATCATAAACTGTAATGCATAAAATCCAAACCATTTGCTGTAGGTCTGCATGCTTGAATATTTGTGGACACATAAACTGGAGTTCTCTAAATCCAACGATGTTGTTATAAATAGTGATGTATATTTTATACTTTAAGTATAGCGTGCAATGCACTGTAGCATCTTTCTATTGATTTTCATTACATGCAGAGCTATACAAAACAAAGGATAAATATAGAGATATTGAAAAACCTTTTCAGAATATTTCTTCAGTCCTCAGCACCACACTTATAAATGTAAAGATAAATGACGCTGGTTCAGCTTCAACCACATTTGATTTTTTTTTATTGTATATTCAGAAGTTTTAAATCAACGATTTCTATTTTTTCTGTTATGTACATCTTTGTTTTACAAAAAAAAAAATCATTCCATACAAATAGGGGAAGTGCAGCAGAAGCTGTTTGCCTTCAACATTTCTCTCTCTGATGTATACTACCTAAGAACAAGGCAAGCACAAAGGGGCGGAGTCACTTCCCTAACTCTAATACTTGGATGTATCAATTTTAACCTAAGCTACTGAAGTCCATACATAACAAGCAGCTGGTTTAAAAGAAAAATAATATTTAAAATGTACTTAGCATAACAGAAAAAGAAGGAATACACAACTACCAAACCTGGGAAAAAAAAAAAAAGGTACTGAAAATTGGGTATACAGTGGTGTTAGCACATTCATTTCCTGAATGCCATGACAGTCATCAAATCCGAGAAGCTCAACATGGCAATCGTCACTTGGATCTATGATACTAGAGTGCTACCACATCCCTATGCAATGTGAACCTATTGGTAGGAAAGGCTCAGCGCACTGCAATAAAGGACACGGCAGGGAGTAACTAAGGTATTCAACAAGACTAAAGCTGAATGTCAGCCAAACAACCAAATACATAGATGATTGAGACAAGATTTTTCTCTGCTTCAAACCAGATCTCCTCTATACCCACACCCTGTGACTGGACAGCAAACGTAGAAGCAGCAGACTAGGAAATTGATCCTCTCCCTCCCCAGTCTAGGCTCTGCTGTACTGGGACTGAAAAGGCTGATACCCTGTCAAATTCAAGAGCGTATACATTAAAAAGATGTATTACAAGATGTGACAGCATGAAAGAAATTTGGTTGGTTCAACAGGAACTGGCTGAATTTCAATCTGTCTATGTGCAGGCTGGTTGTACTGAAGTCGATCCATCGACTTCAGTACAACCAGCCTGTTGTTTTTTTTTCTTCTTTAATAAAAGACACGTAGGCACCTCTGGGAACCTACTTTTTAGCCCTATGGCCAGTTTTTTTTGGGGCCATTGTGTTTTGCCAGTGGGAATGGCTCCCAACGCTCCCTGCCAGCAGAACACACTGACTGTGAAGAATTGACCCTCTTCTTAACCAGAGCACTTTTTGCGATTCGGCACTGCGTCGCTTTAACTGACAATTGCACGGTCGTGCGACGTTGCACCCAAACAAAATTGACGTCCTTTTCTTCCCACAAATGGAGCTTTCTTTTTGATCACCAAAAAATATACAAAAAAAAAAAAAATTCTTCCTCAGTTTAGGCCGATATGTATTCTTCTACATATTTTTGGTAATAGAAATCGCAATAAGCGTATATTGATTGGTTTGCGCAAAATGTATAGCGTCTACAAAATAGGGGACAGTTTTATTATAATTTTTTTTTAGTAGTAATGGCAGTGATCAGCTATTTTTAATCATGACTGCGACACTATGGCGGACACATCGGACACTTTTGACACTATTTTGGGACCATTGTCATTTTTACATTGATCAGGGCTTTAAAAATGCACTGATTACTGCGTTAATGACACTGGCAGTGAAGGGGTTAAACACTAGGGGGCGATGAAGGGGTTAAGTGTGTCCTAGGAAATGATTCTAACTGTGGGGGGGCTGGGCTACAAGTGACACAAGAGTTATCACTGCTCCCGATCACAGGGAGCAGTAGATCACTGTCCTGTCACTAGGCAGAACAGGGAAATGCCTTGTTTACACAGGCATCTCCCTGTTCTGCAGCTCCGTGACACGATCGCGGGACACCGGCGAGCAAAATTCAAAGCAACGTACAGGTACTTTGCGCAGCCGCGCCATTCTGCCGACATATATCGGCGTTAGCTGATCGGCAAGTGGTTAAAGGGGTTGTAAAAGGCAGAAGGTTTTTTTTAATTTTTTTATCTTAATGCTTCTGTGTGTAGCAGCCACCCTCAGCCCCCTTAATACTTACCTGAGCCCCATCTCTCTCCAGCGATGTGAACGAGTGCCTCGGCCGTCCAGGACTCTCCCTCCTGATTGGCTGAGACACAGCAGCGGCGCCATTGGCCCCTGCTGCTGTCAAAGTCAGGAGAGAGAGAGAGAGAAAAGAGAGAGAGAGAAAAGAAAGGAGAGAGAAAAGAGAGAAAAAGGAGAGAGAGAGCGAGAAAGAGAGAGAGAGAGAAAGGAGAGAGAGAGAGCGAGAAAAAGGAGAGAGAGAGAAAAAGAGAGAGAGAGAGAGAAAAAAGAGCGAGAAAGAGAAAAAAAGAGCGAGAAAGAGTAAAAAAGAGCGAGAAAAAGAGAGCGAGTGAGAAAAAAGAGCGAGAAAAAGAGAGAGAGCGAGAAAAAAGAGCGAGAAAAGAGAGAGAAAGAGAGAAAGAGAGAGAAAGGGAGAAAGAGAGAGAGAGAGAGAGAGAGAGAGAGAGAGAGAGAGAGGGAAAGGGGGGAGAGAGAGAGAGAGAAAGAAAGAGAGACCACGGATCTGGGTTTGAATGGACACAAAGCTGCGGCTCGGCTTGGGTTCCCCCATAGCAAGCAGCTTGCTGTGGGGGCAGTCGACAGTAGGGCGGGGCCAGGAGTGCTGGTGGGGGACCCGAGAAGAGGAGGATCTGGGTTGCTCTGTGGAAAACCATTTCCCAGAGCAGGCAAGTATAACAGGTTAAAAAATAAATAAATTGAGACTTCACTTTAAATAATAGTAAGCAGCAATAATGTTCATCTTATATCTGCATTGAGTTCGGCTTTACCTGCTTTAATAAAAGACATGTAGGCACCTTTGGGAACCTTCTTTTTAGCCCTATGGCCAGGTTTCTTTTGTCAGTGTACAGGACTGGTTAAATCTTTGTGCTTATGTGTAGTCAAGGAATTTTGGTAATGTGTTTATTGTACCGCAAATATGATTATCATTATACCTGATGCTATGCATATATTTATGTTGCATATATTATTTTTGCTCTATGCTCTGAGCGAAATAGTATCTGGAATGATTGTAAATGTCTGGTATTTTGTGATCTAGATTAATATGATCTTAATCAAGTATGTTTTAAATTGATTTAACTAATCCAAATATAAAAATCGACTTGGCTTCCAGTAGCTAGCTATTTATAATGTTTTCAAGTTGGTGTGTACTTTGTGAAGATTTTGTTAAGTATCACTCTCAGAAAACACCAAGCAAGTATCAAAAAGTTCCTCAACACACAATTTCTCATAAATGTGTTTCTTGTCCAGCATAAAAAAAAAAAACTAAAGGCTATTCATGAAGACCTGGCAAAATGGTGGTATTATTCTTTGTGTGATTTTAGATTAGTCATTCTGATAAGGGTTCCAATATTTGCCCAAGTATTTTCACATACTGCCAGCTGGGACCAGACTGTTACTCTCCACTTATAAAGCAATCACTTAAGCAAAACACATTTATGGTATTAAAAGGAGCAGATCAAATTATTCTTGGCTTAAAATATACGTAATGTTATATGTACTCAACCTTTAAACTCTCAGGTTATGTACCGATTTTGTAAATGTCATTTTTATGCTATCTTATTTTGCTTGCCTCAGGATATCTTGTGACTGCTATCTGTGTGTGGCAACGTTTTGCAATTCAAATCCGGTTTATAAAAAAATAAATACAAATAAATGAAAACCAACGATTCAGTGAATATATTAAAATATGAAATTAATGAAAAAGAAAAAAACAAATTAAACAGTTTCTAAAAAAAAAAAGAAGAAAAAAAAAAAAAAAGACTAAAGTGCATACGATTACAATCTATAGAGAGGAAAAATGCATTAACAAGAACTATCAAAAAAGAAATAAAGAAAAAAAAATACACACCATATGTGTTACATGTGTGATCATACAGTATGTAACCCAGAGTACATTGGCTAAGCATTTAGAAGTGGTATGAAGTACAGTGCAGGGTTTTTCTCTATATTTTCATACTCACAAAATGGTAAAAAATTCCATGAAATCAGAATAATACAGTTTAAAATTTATTTAAGTTTATTATTTTTGATTTTAAAACTACTAGTTCAACATGGGAAAACTTTCTATATAATGTCTTCACCTTTATCCAACAAAATAACTCTGGTACCTTTAATTGAACAAGAGATTAGAAAAGTGCACTTTTGTGTGACAAGTTCAAACAATATTTTAACCACTTCAGCCCTGGAAGAATTGGCTGCCAAATGACCGAGCCATTTTTAGCGATTCGGCACTGCGTCGCTTTAACTGACAATTGCGCGATCGCGCGATGCTGTACCCAAACAAAATTGACTTGTTTTTTTTCCCCACAAATAGAACTTTCTTTTGGTGGTATTTGATCACCTCTGCTGTTTTTATTTTTTGCGCTATAAGCAAAAGAAAAGCGACAATTTAAAAAAAACAAAAAAAACACACAATATTTTGTACTTTTTGCTGCAATAAATATCCCAATTTAAAAAAAAAAAATTCTCAGTTTAGGCCGATATGTATTCTTCTACATATTTTTGGTAAAAAAAAAATAATCACAATAAGCGTTAATTGATTGGTTTGCGCAAAAGTCAGAGCGTCTACAAAATAGGCGGTAGTTTTATGGCATTTTTATTATTATTTTTTTTACTAGTAATGGCGGCGATCTGCGATTTTTATTGGGACTGCGACATTACGGCAGACACATCGGACACTTTTGACACATTTTTGGCACCATTGGCATTTATACAGCTATAATAATGCACTGATTACTGTATAAATGACACTGGCAGGGAAGGGGTTAACACTAAGGGGCGATCAAGGGTTTAAATGTGTTCCCTAATGTGTGTTCTAACTGTAGGGTGGATGGGACTGACTAGGGGAAGAGACTGATCAGTGTTCATACACAGTATGAGCACACAATCAGTCTCCTCGCCCCTGAGAGAACTGGGATGCGCGTGTCTACACACACATCCCCGTTCTCGCTCTGTAATGAGCAGTCCCGGGTGCCCGTACTCGCATGAAGTCCGGGGACATGCATCGGGCATGCGCGCGTGCCGCTGGAGGCGCCTTAAAGAGCTGACATACAGCTACGACGGCTCGCACAGGGGGGCCAGCCTGCCGCAGTATAACTGCGGCAGCTGGTCCAGAAGCAGTAAAAAGGCGATTGTCACTTAAGACAAAAATTGTTCTAAAAATTATATCAAGCACGGTACATTCAGAACGGTATCCAAAATAAGCTATCCAAGTACCTCTATTAAAGCCTCAGACATAATAAATGAATGTGTAAAGTGATTTAATACCTAGAATTGGCGCACTATGAATGAGGAAAATGCAAATGAAGCTGCACCTTGAAGGGGAACAAGTCACAAAAAAGTTGGAAAAAATATATATAAAAAGGTGGCGTTAAGCATATTTAAGTGAATATACAGTATATATCATAAACATATCTCGCTGCAAAAACACACATATATTGTTGAACATATAGCAAGCTAAAAAGTCCACTAATGATAGTGTTCCAAACACCAAAAAAATGCTTTTAAAATGAAGCTTCTAGTTCTTCCACCACGGCAAAACGTACGTTGAAGCGGAGGATTCGTCACTTCCGGTCCTGATTTGTCCCCCCCACACCAGGCTTTACCCTACGAGTGGGACACGGAATGCATGCTACTGCGTTAAAAACCAGCCAGATCCACACACGCTGTTTTCCCTAGTGCCAGGCAGGCACTTTTACATGTGAGTGCAACCTACTACTTTGTCATTGCTTTTAAATGTTATTAAATATACTACACTATGAGACTTTCTCTCTCGTCTTCCGTGGGGTATATTTTTATGCCCTAGCTTCATCCAGAGGGTCCATTGGAGTGGAGTGGTGTTAGCAGTGGGAATCAATTTGTTACTTCAAATGCACAATTTGACCTACCTTAACCACTTCAGCCCCGGAAGAATTGGCTGCCCAATGACCAGGCCATTTTTTGCGATTCGGCACTGCGTCGCTTGAACTGACAATTGCGCGGTCGTGCGACGTTGTACCCAAACAAAATTGATGTCCTTTTTTTCCCCACAAATAGAGCTTTCTTTTGGTGATCACCTCTGCGGTTTTTATTTTTTGTGCTATAAACAAAAGAAGACACACTGGGGTTGATTTACTAAAGGAAAATCCACTTTGCACTTGAAAGTGCACATGGAAGTGCAGTCTCTGTAGATCGCTGTAAATCTGAGGGGCAGCTCTGAAATTAGGGGAAGCTCTGCTGATTTTATCATCCAATCATGTGCAAGCTAAAATGCTGTTTTTTATTTTCCTTGCATGTCCCCCTCAGATGTACAGCATCTGCACTTCCATGTGCACTTTCAAGTGCAAAGTGGATTTTCCTTTAGTAAATCATCCCCAATATCTTTTTCTTTTTGCTATACAGGTGAAACTCGAAAAATTTGAATATTGTGCAAAATTTGAAGGAAATGGGGTCTGATGGGGGGATCTGTGATGAAGTGGGGTCTGATGGGGGGGGATATGTGATGAAGTGAGGTCTGATG
Organism: Rana muscosa; assembly: GCA_029206835.1. Lineage (NCBI taxonomy): Eukaryota > Metazoa > Chordata > Amphibia > Anura > Ranidae > Rana > Rana muscosa. The sequence continues at coordinate 93,423,525 of CM055116.1, read as the reverse complement.
GGGGGGATCTGTGGGATCTGTAATGGGGGGATCTGTGATGGAGTGGGGATCTGCTTAGAAAAAAGAAAGAAAAAAGGAGGGCGCACCGACCTAGTGTATTACCACTTAGACGTTTTATTTAAAATATAAAAAAGCAGTAATCTTACTCACAAACGGAGCTTAAATAAAAGCTTATCGGACAAATCAGCTGGAAATTCTTTGGCACTTGCCGACTGGACTCGATGACAGAGAGGGTCGGACAGTACTTCAGACAACTGGATAGCTGACGCGTTTCTGGGGCGCACCCCTTTCCTCAGAGCCTAGATGGTCCATCAAGTGCCAAAGAATTTCCAGCTGATTTGTCCGATAAGCTTTTATTTAAGCTCCGTTTGTGAGTAAGATTACTGCTTTTTTATATTTTAAATAAAACGTCTAAGTGGTAATACACTAGGTCGGTGCGCCCTCCTTTTTTCTTTCTTTTTTCTAGCCACATGAACACCCATTGTTCTGAGGAGGGCTGCAAGACTTTGCCTTTAGACGGAACCACACTACCCGTGTTTTGACGATACACCGAGAGCGCAGGAGATTTTTGTCTTTCTGTGGGGATCTGCTTCACAGACCTTTATTTAAAATTTAAGTTTTTTTTTTCCTGAAACTTCCCTCTTAAAGTGAAGGTGCGTGTTATAAGCTAAAAAATACGGTACATCCAAATAACACACAGAGGTCACCTCTTTACTCACACACAGCCACAAAGGCAAGAGAATTGTTGGGCAGTGTATTAGTGCTCGAACGAACACACTTAGACTGAAATTTTATGGTTCAAAGAATGTCAGGCAAAATGGTCGGCCCTCATGCATGTTCATTTCATCAAATCTGGCGCTCTTTGAAAAAAGTTTGGACACCCCCGATTTAAAGGCTCAGGAACCCTTTGCATGTTATGGCTTAATTAGCTGATTAGAGTGGGACACTTTGAGCCTAGAATATTGCACCTTTTCACAATATTCCAATTTTCTGAGATTGTGGCTGCAAGCCGTAATCATCACAATTATGACAAACAATGGCTTGAACTATCTTGCTTTGCATGTAATGAGTCTATCTCATATATTAGTTTCACCTTTTAAGTTGCATTAGTGAAATAAATGAACTTAAAAAATGAATTTAAAAAAAATAAAAATCCTAAGTTTAGGCCGATATGTATTCTTCTACATATTTTTGGTAAAAAAAAAAAAAAAATAGCAATAAGCGTATATTGATTGGTTTGCGCAAAAGTTATAGCGCCTACATAATAGGGGGTAGTTTTATGGCATTTTTATTATTATTTTTTTACTAGTAATGGTGGCGATCTGCGATTTTTATCGGGACTGCGACATTATGGCAGGCACAAACACTTGACACATTTTTGGGACCATTGGCATTTATACAGCGATCAGTGCTATAAAAATGCACGGATTACTGTAAAAATGTTGCTGGCAAGGAAGGGGTTAACATTAGGGGGCGATCAAGGGGTTAAATGTGTTCCCTGTGTGTTCTAACTGAAGGGTGGATGGGACTGGCTAGGGGAAGAGATTGATCGGTGTTCATACATTGTATGAACACACGATTAGTCTCCTCGCCCCTGAGAGAACCGGGATTTGTGTGTTTACACACTTACTTAATCGCGGGTGCCCGGATGCGCCTTGAAGAGCCGGGGGACCAGCCTGCCGCAATATAACTGTGGCGGATGGTCAGGAAGCAGTTAAAAAGTGGTCTTTCCATTGAGCACCCGTGGTGGAAGAACTAGAAGCTTCATTTAAAAGCTTTTTTTGGTGTTGGGAAGACCATCACTAATGGCCTTTTTCATTTGCTATATGTTCAAATATATATGTGTTTTTTTGCAGCGATAGATGTTCATGATTTTGGTTCATGATATATACTGTATATTCACTTGTAAATGCTTAGCGCCACCTTTATTTATTTTTTCCATAATAAATTAATGGAACAGTTTTTAAAAGTATCCACTATGTGATCGAATTTCATTGTCTAGACAATGAACAAGGGGTGGGGCACTGACCCTGTATCTCACTTTATTTAATTTTTTCACATTTTCGGCAAGTTACTGCTAGCCAGAAGACCTGGAAACCTTTACAATTGATGTTGTAGAGAGCTTTTTCAGCCAAATGGTACACTCAAAAACAAAGTAAATTAACTGGGAAAATGCAAAGGGTGGACTTTCACAACTACAAGTCCTGACATTCAATGTCTGTGCATTCAGGGAGAAATATGATTTCAATTATAATTCATAAAGATATCCAATTCAATCTGTAATTATATTATAAGGATTTGTTTTTAACAACTTTCCGGAAAGATCCTGGGGAATGCAGAGTAACCCAATTGTCATTAGTAAGTTCTATAACTATTCCCTGGCATCTCACAATGAGGTGAGTGACGTCAAACCCTGCAGCCTGGAAGCCAGAGATAAAGGTAACTATATATTCACCAATAAGAATGAGCTCCGGCGTGTTTGCACAGCCCACGTGCAGAGCCCGCCAGGAAGTCGGCGCTGCGCTAATCACAGGCAATGAGACATTGTCCCAATGCATGGCTGCAGAGATCGGGAAATGTCTCACTGCCTGCGATTAGCGCAGCGCCAACTTCCTGGCGGGCTCTGCACATAGGCTGTGCGAACACGCCGGAGCTCATCCTTATTCATCAACATTTTTCCCCAAAGCGTTATATATTATTTTCCGCAGCATTTGGCCATGCAGGTGCGTCAGCAAAAAAAAAAAAAAAATCAACCCTGTTTTGGAGTACACAGTCTGCTTCAAGTGACATCTGCCTTCCTAAGACTTGCAACTGTTGTTTATACTTGTCTAGAATGAGTTCAACTTGCTTTTAGGCTGGGTTCACACTAGAACACGCAGCGGCTCACAGCAGGAGTCTGGTGCGTCTCCATTTATCGTATGAGGTCCGATTTCAGCCTGAATTTTGGGCTGAATTCAGACCTGAAACGGACCAAAAGACGCACAGGGCTCCTGTGCAATTCGCACCGGAGCCACTGTGGAGATGTGTGAACCGGCTTCATAGAGAGATGGTCACAATCTCCTGCTATGCGAATTGGATGCAGGGAAACCTGCATCCAATTTGCAATAGTGTGAACCCAGCCTTAAGCCTCGTATGCACGGTTCGATTGTTGGCAGGGGATTGTCTGTTGACAGACTGTTGTCCTAAAATCTTACCGTTAGTACGCTCCTTTTGACAATTGTCCGATTTTCCGCCAACAATCCTGTTGGAAATCGGTTTGACGTCTGATTTTCGTATGGTCAGTACACAAATCCGTCACACAAAAGTCAAAAGTACAAACACGCATGCTCGTAATCAATGCTCACCAAACACAAAATTAGCAGAAGGGGCCCAAAGAGTTGCGCTCAAGAGCTGAAATTTCTCGTATGTCACTACGTTCGTGTTTGTGGCACGACAATTGTGCACCGTTAGTAAGCAAGAAAAGATCCTGGCACACGTCCTCTTGACAAAAATCAGATGATTGGTTGGCCAACAATTGTACCGTGTGCAAAATAGGTAGTGCGGCGCTGTGCTAACTAATAAGCCCCTGTTGAAGACTTTGAAGTCAAAACGCGTTGGGTTTGCCTTGCTGTATCCCCCATTGCTTTTATGTTTGTGATCACTTTTTTAATGCTTTGTCAACATCCACGGCATCCTGTTCCATCATCCATGGTCATTGAGACCTCAAGCCTATCTGACTCACTATCATATGACAGATGAGTCCATCGATTGTGGTAAGAGTACCCCACCTATTCATTGTCTCAAGTGTTTTGATTTGATTGCATCTGTCAGCATTTTGGTTTCTTCTATGTGGTCATCACGTGGGAAGACATTCACGGAATGGGTTTAAGGCGTTTGGACTCTTTGCACATATAATTGTTTACTCATCAGCACTGTTGTGTCCACCTCTGATTGGTGTACCTGTCACACATACAGGGACCCAATTTAGTTTTCATCACATGGACTCTTTTTATGAGTTAATTTTTTGGACTGTTCACATTCACTTGTGTTAACTCACGGAAACTTTGAGTGTGTGGACGCCTTCCTTATAGAAGCACTCACACTACACTTATCTCATTTGTGGTTCATATAATTCATTTTATATACCATTGTGTTTTCATTCAATTTATGTTTTGTTATCACTCTTACACCTAGTGATAATATTAGTTAGTACAGGTTAGGTTAGCACTACCTATTTTGCATTTCCATTTACTTTGTTTGAGTGCTGGCGGCTTGACACTCGTTAATTTGGGCTGTAGCGCAGTTTTTACCCCATATAGTTGTACCGTGTGTACGAGGCTTTAGGCTCCACTCACGCTTTGAGCATCAAAGATGCATTTCCCATTTTTTCCAATAACCATCCATACGTGCAACTTAAAGTAGTTCATGCACTACTTTGGTCTGACTTTCATGCAACTGGAAGACCATAGACTTCAATGTTAACCCTCAAAAGTTGCATGAAAGTCATACTTGAATGTTATACAATGCAACAGTTGTCCATTATCACTGGTGAAAGCCAAAGTCATATCCAAGTTGCACCCATCCAAAGTTGGATTAAAGTTGCATTAAAGTTACCTTCCAAAGTTGGTGCAACTTTGGAGTCGTACAAGTGTGATGAAGGCCTTATGGCACATGGCCCAAAATCAAACAATTAGCCTTATTTTGTTGTCCCCATCCTGCTTTGCAATCTGCTTAGGGCAGAAAACCTCTACTTTCACCAATGTATCCTTTTTATTAGCTCTTTATTAATTGTACAACTCTTGGGATGGCAGGCGAGAAGTAGGCATGACATTTTTTGCATTAAAAGAGAAGTAAAAGATTTTTTTTCTCTCCAATCATACTTACCTTGTGGATGCAGCATCAGTCCGATGCTGCATCTGTCCCCTGACACCTCCACACTGAGAACCGAGCGATCGAACACCGTCAAATCGCTCGGTTTTCACAGCTCCGTGAGCGGAGAGCTGTATACTGTCAGTCACAGCTCTCTACTCTTCTACTTCCTCGCTGATTGGAGTGCTGTGCTGTGGAGGGGGCGGAGACGCCATCTAAGGCTCCCAGCGGCTCGCTGAGAGCCTGAGGCTGGTGTCAGTCCAGGCATCTGGTGGATCCAGACTCCATGGTCAGGATGATGCAGTGCCTGGACTGACATTTCAGACCTGAAATGGACCAAAAGAGAAGAAAAGGATTTTTAATACAGTCCGCTCTCTGCTGAAACCGGGTCACAGGAGTGCAAAATGATTTGCACTCCTGTGATCCATAGGAGAAGCACAGCCAAACGAGCTTTGGCTGGACTTCTCCTTTAAGTGTTTGACATTTTAATAAGGCACTTTAACAAAGGCACATCAAAAAAAGGCAAGTACAAACATAAGTGCTCCACACCAAACAGACTGCAAGTGCCCTTTAATATTTTATCTACCGTAGTCTGCTTTTCCCCTCTCTTCACCCTTAAACATGCATTCACTAACCTTAAAGGAACACTAAAGATAAAAAAAAAATATTTTTTCAAATAACAACAAACATGTTATACTTACCTGTGCAGCTTGTTTTGCACAGACTGGCCCCAAACCTGGTCTTCTGGGGTCCCTCGGTGGCTGTTTCGGCTCCTCCATGCAAGAACTTGTCACCTTCATGCGAGCTCGCATAGCGGTGAGTGATTGCGGGCGCGCTCCAGTGATACAGCCGGCGGCCATAGCCGCTTACTGTATCACTCGGCCCCGCCCCTCGGTGCGCCGCGTCATTGGATGTGATTGACAGCAGCGCAAGCCAATGGCTGCGCTGCTTTCAATCAACCAATGAATGAGCCAAGAAGCCGGCCAAAATGCCTGCGCGTTCACGGCGCGGGACTTTCGAGGGGTCAGGTAAGTAAACGGGGGGGCTCGGGGGGCCGCTAATCCAGAGATGTTTTTTCACCATAATGCATAGAATGCATTAAGGTGAAAAAACTTTTGCCTTTACAACCCCTTTCATTTTTGCCGAATTGCCCTCTCCTCTGAAACTCTAATTTCTTTACCATCCTCTCCACCCCACAGATTATACAGATCACTCTCACTTCTGCCTTTTTCAATGTTACTGCACTTATCTCCTGCTCCTGCTTAAGCCCACATAACGTCACCACTTCCAATTTACCAGGGCATTTGCACTTGTATAAATCACGCTCCCACCTTGCCTTTCTCATCCTCCTACAATTCTAATTTCTGGGGATATTTCCCCGAACCCTGGCCCTCCACCATCTAATTCTCAACCCCAGAACCGGCAGTCACCTTTCTCTGGCAGCAGCCACAACTTAAGACCTCCCTGCTCCCATTTGCCTCCAAGCTTCTTGAAAGCCTTGTCCAAAACTGTATGAATCGCTATGTCACTGTTAACAACCTACCCCCCCTACAGTCTGGCTTCCGTCAACACCATTCCACTGAAACTGCCCAACTAAAATTTTCAAATGACCTACCAATTACTAAAACCAATATTCATTACACCATACTTATACACTTATGCCGCGTACACACGATCATACGTCGGAAAAACTTTGGATGGTTCTTCCGACGGAATTCCACTCAAGCTTGGCTAGCATACACACGGTCACACAAAAGTTCTCTGAACTTTCGATGGTCAAGAACGCGGTGACGTACAACACTATGACGAGCCGAGAAAATTAAGTTCAATGCTTCCGGGCACGCGTCAAATTGTTTCCGAGCATGCGTTGGAATTGCTACAGACGATCGTAATTTCCAATTGGAATTTTTTTCCGTCGGAAAATTTGAGAACCAGCTCTCCAATCTTTGCTGGCGGATATTCCGACAGGAAAAGTCCGATGGAGCCTACACACGGTCGGAATTTCCGACCAAAAGCTCACATCGGACTTTTGTCGGAATTTCCGATCGTGTGTACGCGGCATTAGACCTTTCTGTTGCCTTTGATACAGTCGTCCACCCACTCACTCCCTTGGCCTCTATGGCTCTGCTCTTTCCTGGTTCTCATTCTACCCATCTCCGCACACCTTCAGTGTCACATACAACTCCATTTCCCCTACTTCTCTTCCTCTTTCTGTTCTATCATTGGCCCCTCCTATTCTACCTCTACACCTCTTCCATGGGCCAGTTGATAAACTCCACAGCTTCCAATTTCTTTCTCTACTCCCGAGCTCACCCTCTCAGTCTCTTCACATATCACAGATTTGCAGAGTGACATATCAGTGTGGGTATCACCTAATTTCCCCAAACTCAATCAGTCTAAAACCGAGCTTGTAATATTCCCTCCTCCCTGATCCCCCCCCCTCATGAGTTTACCACTAAGATCAACAGCACATTTATTTGTCCCTCCATACATGCCAGGGTGCTAGGTGTGATCCTGAAATCTGACCTCAACTTTGGGCTCCACGTCCAATCACTGGCTAAATCTTGCTGCCTTAACTTCTAACATTTCCAGAATTCTCCCCTTTTTAACGAATGACACCACAAAACAACTTTATTACCTGGTTACCTCCTGCCTTGACGACTTTACCTCCCTCCTCATTGGCCTACCATTACACAGGCTATCCCCCATTCAAACTATTATAAATGCAGCTTCTAGACTCATTCACCTTACTAATGCATCTGTGGCTACTGCCCCTCTCCACCAATCCCTTCACTGGCTCCCACTATCCCAATAACTAAAACCCAAAATACTAACCACAACAAACAACACCTTCTACAACACTGCCCCCAGCTACATCACCAACCTCATCTGCAGCTCCCTTGTTACCTCTGCCCATGCCCTCCCCCAGAACTTCTCCAGAACCTCTCCCATTCTCTGGAACTCCCTACCCCAGAATAACTGCTTGGCTCCTACTCCACCTTTAGGTGATCCTTAAAAACTAATTTATTCACGGAAGTCTACCTTTGGCCACCTCCATAAAGACCATCCCCTGCAGCTATTACCTTTTGTACCACCTCCCCCTCTCTTTAGATTGTAAGCTCCATAAGCAAGGCTCTCCCATTTCTTCTGTACTGAACTGTATTATAATTGTATGGTTTCTCTTTATATTGTATAGTGCTGTGCAAACTGTTGGCGCTATATAAATCCTAAATAATAATAATTTAATAACTGATAATGCCATGTCACCATCTGAATTGTTGGTCTATACAACCATATTGCTAAAGCGTACCTGGCCAACACTATATCCACTTTAGCAAGCACAAAAAAAAAAAAGACACTAATAACTTTAAAATTTTACCCAGAAATAATATATGATTTAAATCATTTATTTCAGCTGTAAAAACGTGATGCCCTCTTGTTTAAACAAGCTTTTTACAGTAACTCTTTTTCCTTAAATACTTTAATTGCATGCATCAATTACAGGGAAATAACTTGTTCTAGAAAAGGGAGCAATTGGGGAATAGTAATGATTACATGATCTCATTTAATATTAGCTTCCAAAAACAATATTGCATGAAACAAAATGATTTTAAACAGGCTAATTTTTCTCTCTTGAGCTCCAATTGAAGACGATTTCATAAAAACACAAGAAATAGGACAAAAAAAATTAAAGTGACTAAATTATGTGAACCAGTAATTACCTTTATACATACAAATTGCTAGACACAGTAATATATTAAAATTTATTTTTATGTGAACTGAAAAAAATACATACTGGATGATGGTAACAATATTTTTTTTAAAATACTTTTTATACTTAAAATCCCTTGCTTTGAAGATGAGCGTGCATCCGAAGGAAGAGTTAGGATACAGTTGGTGACCTGGGTTCACTAGCCATTGCATGCCCTAATCATGCCTTTTGACATCTTGATTATGCCCATATCTTTGGCATGCATTAAAGTAATTGTATAGGGTGTTTCTTTTATATTAAACAGGATATAATTTTCCTGCTCTGTGCAATGCCTGCTCTGAGCAGTCTGAACCTCCTCTTCTAGGGTGCCCCGCAAGCTCTCCTGACTGCTCCTCTTCTCCATGTGCCACCATAGGAAGATAGGAAGCCGTGCTGTCTCTTTAGCTAGTAGACATCGATGTGGTATGTATATCAGATATAAATCACCAGGTCAAAATATATACTGGCGAATCCCTGGTTATACTAGCTGGCTTTGCAACATCTGACGGGCACTATGCACATGGATGCAGAGCAGGGGGGTAGTAGCTCTTCTGTTAATGTAATGCGATACACGGTGAGGGGCAGCTCTATTCCGATGGCCCTCCAAGCGCAGGCTTTTGGAAAGCCACATGAAATCTTTCCAGAAAGTATGGAATAAAGTCAAGTACCTTCAAAGAGTGATGGGTATTCCAGCGTTTAGTCCCATTTGGTCAAACATTACCCATCTTGAATTAGCCAAACTACAGCATGGTGCACTATGGAAGAGGTATGGCGTTGTGTTTTTGAGGCAAATCTTTCACAATGGAGTTCTGCTCCCATTTGATGCTATACAGGAGGTACATGACCTGCCGCCATTTATGAACTTCTACTACATGTCAATATGGCATCTTATAGTGGCCCAGGGTAGAACCTCTGAATGGTCCATGTCTCCAGTACCCTTATTTACTTTGTTATAGGAAGGCAGCACTTTCCAAGGGTTTCATATCCCAGGGTTATATGCTATGCTACTTCAGTCATTTTTGAAAAAACATACTAACGAGTCCAAGCGAAGTGGGAGGATGACACTGGTCAACTTGATGGGGATCAATGGGAGGAAGCTCTACAAGTTGTGACCATTTGCTCCTTGAATGGGTCTCAAAGACTGACACAACTCTATATTCTTTTGAGTGTGTACTATACCCCTCACAGATTAAACACTATGGGACTGTTGTCTACACCAATGTGCACTAGGTGTAAACGGGACCATGGTGATTCGATCCACCTATTATGGAGATGCCCCAAATTGCACTTATATTGGAGGGGGGTTATTTTAAGTGTCGCTTCCTTTGGACCCCAAATCTTGTTTGCCTCATCTACTAGATGAGTTTAAATGGGAGAATCAAACTAGAAAGGCTATTACTAGGCCCTTACCCTCGTAAAATAATAATACAGTGGAAATTGGAGAATCCTCCCACGGTTAAAGAGAGGGTGGCTGGTGTGGGAAACACCATGCAAATGGAAACATTTATTTACTAGCATAGGGCGCAAACATTAACAACTCTGGGACCCATGGTTAGATGTACCTGGGCTTGCCCTGGCGGATCTGACCATGGACAGGCTTCTTGGCTTTAATGCTGGCTTATTATTCAATTTGAATTTAGTATGGGAATAGTGTTGATAAGGTCATGTACTTTCTTTATATATGTTGCATTGTAGTGGTGTTGTTTGCTTTTTGATGTATACATTCTATGGTCACTGTCAGCACGAATCTGATCTATTTTTGTATAGTATACAGTATATGTGGTTGGCCATGTTGTTTTGGGCTGTATGTAACCAATAAAACAAGGTTAAAAGTTGATTAAAATTTATGAAAAGTAAAAAAAAATAATTACAAACATTTTTTTAAAAGGTTAAAAGTCCAAAGTTAAATGGAAGCTATATTTGTATTTTCATTGAAAAATTAAAAATTTGTATGCAAACTGCCACTATATAAAAGAAAAAGTCATTCCCTCCCCCTGCCTTATGATTGTTTTGAGAAGATCAGATAACCTTAAAGTGTAAAGGAAACAGAAGAGAGTTGGGACTTTGTATGAAGCAACACTAAACTCTCTTCTGTTTCCAAGTATGGGGGATGGAGGCCAATCTTAGGTATTGCCTCATATAAAGTCCCACCCTCTTATCCAACTTCACCTTAAAGTGTAAGTTCACCTGTACAGAAAAATAAGTAAGGTGAACTTACACAGGACACCCTCCTCACCCCCAGTCCTTATGACCTGGAGCATGGCGATCTCCCGTTATGAGCCCTGGTATAGCCGCCTCACCGGTCCGAGGCTTAGAAATACCCTTGGCTTTCTCTCTTCTTTTTCCCTGCTGACAGGACGGGCTACGCAGGTTCCGATTGATCGGCGCCACCCATGTGACAGCCTCAACCAATTAGAATGCTCCTAAACGTACCTCCTGATGGGGTTGGTTTTGGAGATTAAACCAAGGGAATTTCGAAGCCCCGGACCGGGGAGGCGGCTATACCAGGGCTCATAACGGGAGATCGCCACGCTCCAAGTCAGCGGGACTGGGGAGGGGTCCTGTGTAAGTTCACCTTACAGATTTTTCTGTAAAGGGGAACTTACCCTTTAAAGTCCCTCTAAACCCAATAACAAAATTAATATTTTTTCACCGTCATTTTCACCTGGTGATTCTAGGAGTAACACAATTCCTGTCCTGGGATTACATCGCTCACACACTGTACTTTATCTATGTAGGAGCAGAATTGTCACAGTAGAACCAGAAGTAAACACCTCCTCATCTTAGCTCCAAAATATAGGTGTTCTGTGGTCCACCGAGAAAACTGGGAATAATGCTAATTAATACGGCTGCAGCACAGGCAGAACACAGTTATCAAACAGCTGTCACAAAACACTTTCAAAATTATATTTTCAACAAGTTTATTGTTAGTGTTTTTTACATACCCTTAAAGCGGTAGTAAAAAACTCAGCCACCCAAATGTTCAGTATCAATAAAGCCAGTATCACAAAGCTTTCCACGCTATTAACCCCCCTGGATGTCTCTTACTTGTTTTTATGCTTATTTTATATTCTTGTCTCCCGGCCGAAGCTCGTCTTCGGAGCATAAACTGCTGTTTACTTACTCCATTTCTGTCATTCATGGTCATAATCTCACGCATGCACATTACTTATTACGTTTCGGAAATTGTGAATGGACCTCTATGCGGGATAACAGTGCAATGCTGCAGAGCCGTGATGATGGAGACACAGCATGTTCATGAATGGATTGATAAATATCCTATGGGAGAAAACTGATTGCCTGGGATGGATTATCACTATTGTTTTACCCTAAGAACGGTTAGTGGAAGAGAGGACTGTGGAGTGATCTCCCCATCTTCTTTAGGACCGAACCAGGATAAAGAAATCTGGCCCATACTCCTGTGTATCCCAGCACAACATTATAGGGCATGGCATATCTATAACAAGACTAGAACATCAAGCATCTTCCTCCTAAATGATACGGTCTTGGTGGAACAGAATAAATATAAGTCCAAGAAAAAACAAATACTCCAATATAGTTCTTAAAATTTGCCTGAATTTAATATTTTTGCTCAAGGTAAACCAAAGACAGGCTGGTTCAGCCGTCTAAAACAAAATCTTAAAAAAATATGAGAGACTGAAATGGATTTAAAATGTGTGTTTTAATGATCACTAAGAAAAAGAAAAAATCATAGAAAGTGTTTAAAAATCATGGCAGTCTTTGCATGCAGACTTCAGCAAAAGGCAAAAGCTTTACACTGCCTAAATTAACTTTCTTTTGTCAAACAATATTTACTGGAATTTTGTGTAACTCAATGCATTTGGTGAATTACTGCATAACTTAATGCAATCATGGATTACATCGATTTCACACCCTTAAATTCTCATGTGCTGATATAATACACATTTCTAAAACACAGCTCTGACAGCGAGTCACCAACAGCATCTAAAACTCAGCCTGTTCTATACACACAGGGAACAGCAGGGGGAAACTGAAAAGTACACAGACTTCTACAGGCTTGGCCAAAACAAGTACTCCAATTCTGTTTAAGATCCAATTAATGATATTACTAGTTATGACCAGAAGGTTTACTAGCTTCCTCTGAATTTTAAATTCCAAAATGCAAGCCTCCGTCATTCCATTTTGATAGATAGATAGATAGAAAGATCTTTTACACAATTGACTCAGTAAAGTCAATTAAATACTAAGAGTTATTTTTGTAACATAGAATAATAGATTTTTTAGTACTATATAAATTATATGTTTGCAAATTATGACTATCAACAGATATTTGATTTACAGATGCTCGAAATGTTTTGTATTTTTTTGCACAAAAAAAGTTATTGATGAAAAAAAGTGATGTGATGTGATGTGATTGTGTGTGTGTGTGTATGTGTATATATATAATCACACAGAAAATATATTTTATATATACACACACACACACACTTATATATATATAAAATTTTTAAATAGAAATACATACACAGAAAATCTCAAATGTAGAATGACAAACATGCAATATATTCTCTCTCTCTCTCTCTCTCTCTCTCATATTTTTATATTATTTTTAAATAGATATACATACACACAAAATCTCAAATGTAGAATGACAAACATGCAATATTCATCACACTACACTAGTCAAATTACTGAGCATCCAACTTATGACCAGAATATTTACTAGCTTCCTCTAAAAGGATTTGAAATTCCAAAATGCAAGCCTCCTTCGTTCCATTTTGATAGATAGATCTAAAAATCAATATAAATAAACGTCTACAAAATTGACTCAGCAAAGTCAATAAAATACCAAGTTATTTTTGTAACCTAAAAATTATTATTATTATTATTCTAACACTATATATTTTTATGTTGGCTTATTATGAATATCAATAGATATTTGATTAACAGAAGCTTGAAAGTTGCTTTGTATTTTTTTGCACAAAAAAGGTTATTGATGAAAAAAAATGTATTTTTATATTTTTTGGTGTTTGTGTGTGTGTGTGTGTGTGTGTGTGTGTGTGTGTGTGTGTGTGTGTGTGTGTGTGTGTGTGTGTGTGTGTGTGTGTGTATATATTTATTAATAAATTCTTTCCATCAATAATCTTTTTTGTGCAAAAAATACAAAACGCCAACATATAAATATTTAGTACTAAAAATTATTATTGTACATCTCCCCAATGAGAGAGAGAGACACAGAGAGAGAGACAGAGAGAGAGACAGAGAGAGAGACAGAGAGAGAGACAGAGAGACAGAGAGAGAGACAGAGACAGAGAGAGAGACAGAGACAGAGAGAGAGACATACAGAGAGAGAGAGACAGAGAGAGAGACAGAGAGAGAGAGACAGAGAGAGAGAGACAGAGAGAGAGAGACAGACAGAGAGAGAGAGAGACAGAGAGAGAGAGACACAGAGACAGACAGAGAGAGAGAGAGACAGAGAGAGAGAGAGACAGAGACAGAGAGAGACAGAGAGAGAGAGAGACAGAGAGAGAGAGACAGAGAGAGACAGAGACAGAGAGAGACAGAGACAGAGAGAGACAGAGACAGAGAGAGACAGAGACGGGAGAGGGAGAGAGGGGGAGAGGGGGAGAGAGAGAGGGAGGGGGAGAGAGAGAGGGAGGGGGAGAGAGAGAGGGAGAGAGAGAGAGGGGGAGAGAGATACACACACGCATACATATGAAATGTCAAATGTAGAATGACAAACAAGTAATATTCATCAGATATACTACACTAATCAAATTACTGAGCATACAACTTAGGTAGACATTGGTGTTTTACTAAATGCAAATAGGCTGTTAACATTGCAAGAGAATTCACACCTGAGCTTAGTGAATGTAGTGAATTTTCCCCATCACAAAGCTTCCCTATCCACAAATGCAAGTTTTTTTTGTAACGAGAACAGTCTATTTACCTTTAGTAAATCAGCCCAACTGTATTAAATGTATTTTTTGCAATTATTTGCATTTAAAATGCTGTAGATATTTCCCTTTATCATTTACAAATGTAAATATTAATATAACCAAGAAGAATGCAGGTACATTTTGAATGACATGAATGTCACCAAAAATGTGTAACATTAAATCCTATTTACATAGCAGAAGAGTTGCATGTGAATGTATTTCCAAGTTTCTTTCATAGCTTTGATCTATTAGCTATAGGAGAATTACATAAACAGTCAGATGATGAGCAAACACATAAATATTTACTAGCTAGAAAAAAGAAAAAGCATTAGCTATTCTAGTTTGCACTTTGTATTCTCTCCTCTCATCAGGTGCTTTGTGAAATGATACAAAGTGTTTGGCATTCCCTGTATCTATTCTGACCAATCAATGTGCTGCAGTGATAGGCAAATAAAGAGCTATTTCACTGTAATGATGTGTCCAGACTTCCCTCAAGTCAGGTGGTTACTCGCAGTTAATGATCTGTGACATGCCACACAAGTAGCCCTAAAAAGACGTATTATCCGCTGCATGTGCAACAATATTTGCTTTATGGATGGCTAAATGAATGAAGACATTCAATGTGACTGTAAAAAAAAAAAAAAAAAAACGGTTAAAAAAAAAAATCAAAAGAAAACTTACAAGTAACATGGTTCTCCGAGTGAACATTTTCCATTAATACTTAACCTTTTGCTGGAGTAGTGCAACCACATGTAATGGCTATATCCAGGAAGCCGGAAAGTTACCCATAGTTAATTTTTAATTCGCTGCTATAAACAGAATGTTTCATACTCTTAAATGTAAAAGATTGCCAGCCTCTCAAGGATTAGCCATCAAACTCTGATGTCACGCTCGGGAGAGCCGAAATTTCAGCTTGCATTTTTCTGAATTACGCTGATCGTTATGACTGCCGTATGAAGAACACCGCACAAAAAAACAGGAAACAGATACCGATCACTTTAATTAAATGTACGTTGAACTTAAATCCCAAACTTGTTAAGACACGGACGTGGCCAATAAAAACCGGATTGTCAATCGGGCCACATGAGAGTTAAACGTACGGGGGCTCCATATCTCCCATCACCTTCAGACGCTCCAGACATTCACACATTTTGTGTTTATAATTTTATTTCATTTACTAGACTCAACTTTTGTCCACCATATGTCCACTGTAGATTAACCATTCTCTGGGGTACAATTAGGGTTCTCCATTTATTGCAAGAAGACCTGAATATGAAGGACAGGGCCAGAAACAACATTTCTAGCTAAACCAAAAACAGAAGTACATTCAGACAAAAAAAAAGCTAAAGTTTATGTAGCATTTATTTTTTTTCTTATTAACCGCTTCAGCCCCGGAAGATTTTACCCCCTTCCTGACCAGAGCACTTTACAATTTGGCACTGCGTCAATTTAACTGACAGACAATTGTGCGGTCGTGGGACGTTGTACCCAAACAAAATTTGCGTAATTTTTTCCCCACAAATAGAACTTTCTTTTGGTGGTATTTGATGACCTCTTCAATTTTGAAAAGAAGACATTATTATTTACTTTTTGCTATAATAAATATCCCAAATTTGGTTTAAAAAAAACGAAAAAAATAAATTCCTCAGTTTAGGCCGATATGTATTCTTCTAAATATTTTTAGGGCTGTTACTAATTAAATTAAAATTTTGGATAATCGTTTTTTTTTTTAATCAATTAATCGACTAATTTCGATTAATTATAACGCACATACAGATCCAACTACTTTTAGCTGATCTCCTTGCAGGCCGATTCCCAGTGCAGCTACCAACCACTGGAAAAATGGATAGCAGGATACAAAAAACACACAAAGGCAGCGCTCAATGGGAATAGCATTAAAACTTTTAAAATCTTCAAGTAGGTAACAAAATAAATATTGCACTGGAGATAAAATTGATGTAGCTCCATAGACTGTAAAAATAATAAGTAATACCAAACGGTAGCAAAAGCAGTCATAAAAACATGTAGCTAAGTATGATACTGGTATAAAAATGTGTTCAATGATACCACTGCTGAATCCAGATGAGGAGGGGCTAACATCAGTCTGTCGGCATGTAGATGTACCGTGAAGGGAACTATCACAACTCCCAGTGGATGGCTGTAGAATCCCAGGTTGATAGAGAGAAGTGATAGAGGGAAGTGTAACAGCCCTTGCGTGTGGCAGATAGTAAGGTCCCGCCGGCATGCAGATATGAAGGCACAGCAAAGGAACCCTTCAGATGGACACGGCAAGCCCCGCCGGTGTCCGTGACGTCACCGGATCTCCCTGAAGACCCGGAAGCCGGGGGAGAGGTGCGTACCAATCAAAAGAATTTTGATCGATCAAAACAATTAATCGAGGAATTAATAGTTAATTTCCACAGCCCTACATATTTTTGGTTAAAAAAAAAAACAAAAAAAAAAAAAAACGCAATAAGCGTATAAAGAGGCCCATTTTTTTTTTCGGTTTACATTTTGGGTAAACAGCCAGGACGCCAGAGGTCAAAGTCAATAGATTTCAAAAATAAGAATTTTGACTTTGAAAGGATTTGTATATTTATTTATATTAGAATTGATCTGTGACTTGTTAATATTTGTGATGCATATGCAATTGAATTAATGTTTGTTTGTTAAAAAAATTGCTGAAAGAAATAAGCATATATTGATTGGTTTGCGTAAAAGTTATAGCGTTTACATGGCTGATTGGCTCCTCACTGAATAGATTGATAGCAGCGCAGCCATTGGCTCCAGTGACGCGGCCGCCAGGGGCAGGGCCGAGTCATACAATCGGCGGCTATGGATGCCGAGTGTATAACACGGGAGCGCGCCCGCAAGGTAATCCCCTCGGGAGAGCGCTTCCCAGAGGGGGTTAGTTTTTGCGGGGAGGAGCCGAGAGAGCCACCGAGCGACCCCAGAAGAGAACGTTCGGGGCCACGTTGTCGCAAAACGCCAGGAGGTCAAAGTCTATATCGTCAATAGATTTAGAAAATAAGAATTTTGACTTTGAAAGGATTTGTATATTTATTTATATTAGAATTGATCTGTGACATGTTATATTTGTGATGCATATGCAATTGAATTAATGTTTGTTTGTTAAAAAAAATTGCTAAAAAATAAAATAAGCGTATATTGATTGGTTTGCGTAAAAGTCATAGCGTCTACAAAATAGGGGGACCATTCACATTTATACAGCGATCGGTGCTATAAAAATGTACTGATCATACCACGCACACGATCGGAATTTCCGATAACAAAACCGTGGATTTTTTTCCGACAGAATTTCCATCAAACTTGGCTTGCATACACATGATCACACAAATGTTGTCTGAAATTGCGAACGTCAAGAACGCGGTGACGTACAACACTACAACGAGCCGAGAAAAATGAAGTTCAATACTTCCGAGCACGCCTCGACTTGATTCCGAGCATGCATAAGATTTTTGTGCGTCGGAATTGCATACAGACGGTCGGAAATTCCGATGAGAAATTTTTGGGTCGGAAAAATTGAGAACTAGCTCTCAAATTTTTGTGGTAGGAAATTCCGACAGGAAATGTCCGATGGAGCCTACACACGGTCGGAATATCCGATGAAAAGCTCACATCGAACATTTGTTGTCAGAAATTATGATCGTGTGTACGCGGCATACTGTATCAATGTCACTGGCAGGGAATTGTGTTCCCTCACTGTCTTCTAACTGTAGGGGGGATGGGACTAGCTAGGGGAAGAGAGAGAGATCGGTGTTCATACATTGTATGAACACATGATCAGTCTCTTTTGCCCTGAGAGAACCGGGATCTGTGCATTTACACACACACAGATCCCGGTTCTCGCTCTGTCACGAGCGATCGCGGGTGCCCGGCGGTCATCGCGCCCGGCAGACACTTGCATCGGCTCCGGGGGGCGAGCCGTAGGCACACGCGCTCCCCTAGTGGCCAGAAGGCAAAGTGACTTAACATAGCGTTGTTTTGCCCAGGCGTGCCATGCGGCCGCAGTGAAACTGTGGCGGCTGGTCGGCAAGTGGTTAAATGTTGACATTTAGGTGCAAACCAAGAATGGAATTTACAATACTAAGATAATTATTTGACACAACAGCAAAAATGGAGATGATACAAGCAGCAGGGATGAGGGATTCTAGCACAAAATTACAATTACACATTAGTGATGTCACCATGAAAACTCAAAGTTTCACTTCGAGCCCATTCACACAGGGGCAACTTTGGATCTGACTTCAAGTCGCCTCAAGTCGCGCTGCATGAGAAAATCAATGTAAGTGAATGGAGCCATCTTAATGCACACGACTGCAGTCGCTCCTACTTCAAAAAAGGTTCCTGTACTACTTCAATCCGACTTCTAGGCGACCTGTACCCATTGATTTCAATAGAGGTCGCTCAGAAGTCGGATCCCCTTTCTTAACAGAAGCAACTTTCAAGGAAGAGAACATACATTTCTCAGGCAAACCCCTCCCCTCCCCCTCCCTCCCACAGAGCTGATTCTTGTTTGATTGGCCACTGGAATGTCTCCTGTCCTGGAGGCAACTTGAAGTTGCCTTGTAAATAGCTCCAGGTCGCGCTGTTATTCATTCTCAAGTCGTGTCCAAGTTGCCTCCCAAAAGTCGCGCTGGAAGTCGTGTTGCCCCTGTGTGAATGGAGTCTTATTGTTCTGCCAAGGTGAAGCTTTTTATTGAGAAAAAAGTTCTACTTTTTTTACCCCTTCAGTTACAGGGTTTTTTTTTTTTTGTGGAGGTGTAATTAGTACGATTGGTGCGGTTTTCAATGAAATTTTAGGGAATTGAAAACTCCCACTATCACTCATACCATCATTCCATATCAGGAAAGTTACTTTTTGTTAGTTTGAAAAGTGACAAATGAAATTTTAGCATTTTCGTAATATAACATTTTTGGAATGATTGTTGTTTCCATGCTCTGCAGTAAATGTAGCAGCTGGGAGGAGGACCCACAAAGCTCAGCGGGTTAGCAAGTGTTGGATAAGAGCAACGCCTGTAGCTCATTTTAAATACCGCTCACAACAAAAGGTAAGTATTAACCACTTCCAAGTCTGGACACTTTCACTCCCTTCTAGTCCCAGGCATTTTCAGTTTTCAACAGGGTCACACTATAGCCATGATCGGATTTTCCGCGGACAAAGTGTAGGACATTTGTCCGAAGGGCGTTGGCCGTGAACAAACGGCAAATAATTGTCGGCCAACAAACACGAAACTACATGTTTTTTCAGCTCTTTAGCGCCACCCTTTTGGCAACTTCTGCTAATGTTGTGTTATGGTGAGCATTGCTTCTGAGCATGCGTGTTTGTACTTTGGAGTTTTGTCCGTCAGACTTGTGTACGCACGATCGGATAATCCGACAACACACATTTGTTGTCGGAAAATTTTAACGCATGCCATCCCACATTTGTTGCTGGAAAATCTGACAATTGTCCGATGGCGCATACAAGCGGTCGGATTTTCCGACAACAGCCTGCCATCACACAATTCCCGTCGGAAAATCCGATCGTGTGCATGAGGCTTATGAATGACAATTAGTTATTTAACATTGTACCCAAATTAATATTATATTTTTATTTTATTTTTTATTTTTTTTAGACAGAGATTTCTTTTTGGTGATATTTAATCACCACTGTTTTTTTTTCTTTTTTTTTGCGATATAAATAAATTACCAAAAATGTTTGTTAGAACATTTTGCAAATAAATAATCTTTCTTCATAAATGTAGGCCAAAATCTATATCTATTCCATTACAAATAACCCAAATTAATATTAGTCTACAGACTATGGTATATACAGTATAGTAGAAAATTGATAAGTCCTGATGTACTGACTGCTCTCTTATTTGAGACCCGAAAATGCCAGGACAGTACTACAAATATCCCCAAAATGACCCCTTTTTAGAAAGTAAGCAGTCTGAGGTATTTAGTAAGAGCCATGGTAAGTTTTTTTAAAGCAGGGTTTTTTTTTTTTTTGCAATATAAACTTAATTACAGTGAATATTTTTTAAAACATATTGATAAATCACCATCTGTACATAAATCAGTGCAAACACTTACCTGATATCCTCTCAGCGATCTTGTGGCAATTTCCATCACAGCTGTGGGCATGGGAAGCCCAGTTCCTGTGTCTTCTTGGATTTCCCGAGAGAGGTGCATGCTGGGTAACCAGCATGCACCTCTCGATCTCGCGCAATGCGCAGTAGAACGGCGCTCGTAGCACTCATTTCCCAGGAGCCCAGACGGCTTAGGAAGGGAAGAAGACCCACCGCGGTCCAGGAACTAGGCAGATTAGCAAATCTGCTTAGTAGCAGCAATTTCCAGGCAAGAATTTTTTATTTTTTTTTGACAATTTTTTTTATTTTAGATTACAGGGAACCTATTAAAAATAAGTTTAATTTTAGGGTGGACCTCAGCTTTAAGTTGATATTTTTGCCAAAATTCTTTGGAAAAATGGTGAGAGTACATTATTATTATTTTTAACCAAGTTGTCATTTTAATAAGTTAAAGTGAAATTAAAGTGGTTCTAAAGGCAGAAGGTTTTTTACCTTAATGCATATTATGCATTAAAGTGATTGTAAACAATTACCTTGTAAGTAATCACATTCCCTCTGTTCTCAGTTGTATAAGAGCTGGGGGGAGGAGAAGCAGCAGCAGCAGCACACTGAGCTTTCCAGTGAATGGCTGTGGGGGGGGGGGGGGGGGGGAGTCAAGACATGTCTGATCATTGGAGGAGAGCAGGTCGAGTTCCCAGCACGGCTAGAGCACTGACCACGCTGTGTGCTCTCCTGCTCAGTGTGGTCAGTTTCTAATAGGAAAGCAGAGGGACTGTCAGGAACACCAGGGATTTCATACAAAGGGAGCAATACAAAGAACAGGTGACTTTCTCATATAAGTACATGGAACAGCAGGCACATATCAGGAATATGAAATTTTTGGGTAACAAACGCTTTGAAGGGGTTGTAAAGCTTCGTGTTTTTTCACCTTAATGCAGCACTCTCCGCCCCCTCCCCCCCCCCCGAGCTCCCATTTTACTAACCTGAGCCCCGAATCTCCATAGGCGCAATCGGGCGTCGTTCTCTCCATGGCTGATCGGCTCCTCATTGGATAGATTGATAGCAGCGCAGACATTGGCTCCCGCTGCTGTCAATCAAATCCAGTGACGCGGCCGCCGGGGGCGGGGCCGAGTCATACAATCGGCGGCTATGGATGCTGGGTATATAACACGGGAGCGCGCCCGCAAGGTAATCCCCTCGGGAGAGCGCTTCTCAGAGGGGGGTTAGTT
This sequence comes from Rana muscosa, assembly GCA_029206835.1. Lineage (NCBI taxonomy): Eukaryota > Metazoa > Chordata > Amphibia > Anura > Ranidae > Rana > Rana muscosa. The sequence goes on along the minus strand of CM055116.1, from coordinate 93,401,681 downwards.
TTTGCGGGGAGGAGCCGAGAGAGCCACCGAGGGACCCCGGAAAAGGACGTTCGGGGCCACTCTGTGCAAAACGAACTGCACAGTGGAGGTAAGTATGGCATGTTTGTTATTTAAAAAAAAAAAAAAACAGAACCTTTAGAGCCCAATCACACAGGGACGACTTTGGATCCGACTTCAAGTCGCCCCAAGTCGCCCCTAGTCGCCTCAAGTCGTGTTGCATGAGAAAATCAATGTAAGTGAATGGAGCTGTCCTAATGCACACTACTGCAGTCGCTCCGACTTCAGAAAAGGTTCCTGTACTAATTTAATCCGACTTCTAGACAACTTGTAGGCAGCTTGTACCCATTGATTTCAATGGAAGTCGCCTCAGAAGTCGGATCGCCTGTATTAACAGAAGCAACAATACAGGAAGATAACATACATTTCTCAGGCAAACCCCTCCCTCCCCCCTCCCTCCCACAGAGCTGATTCTTGTTTGATTGGCCACTGGAAAGCCTCCTGTCCTGGAGGCAACTTGAAGTTGCCTTGTAAGTTGCCTCATGTCGTGCTGTGATTCATACTCAAGTCGTGTCCAAGTTGCCTCCCAAAGTCTCGCCGGAAGTCGTGTTGCCCCTGTGTGAATGGAGTCTTAGTGTCCCTTTAAGGTAAAAAAAAACCTTCAGCATGCAGCTCGCCCCCCTAAATACTTACCTGAGCCCTATCTCAATCCAGTGGTGTGCATGAGAACAGTGGATTTATTTTCATTGTATAGAGAGGCAGCAGTGGGAGCCATTGGCTCCTGCTACTGTCAATCACAGCCAGTGAGGAGAGAGGGGGCAGAACCAAACCACACTCTGGGGCTAGGGAGCGAACACACACACACACACACACACACACACACACACACACGTGCCCACATAGCAAGCAGCTTGCTATGGGGGTACCCGGCAAGGAGGAGGGGCCAGGAGTTCCAGCGGCGGACCCAAGAAGAGGAGGATCGGGGCTGCTCTGTGCAAAACCATTGACAAAGCTTTCTTGGCTCTACTTCTCCTATGGATCATAAGATTGAAGTTTGTTCTGCACTCCTGTGACCACTTTCTTTCTCGTACATCACGGGACACAGAGCGACATAGTCATTACTAATGGGTTATATAGATACCTTCAGGTGCTGGCACTGGCAACTTCCAAAACCAGAAGTACCCTCCCCTATATAAGCCCCTCCCATCCGGGAGCACCTCAGTTTTTTGCCAGTGTCTAAGGTGTTGGCCAAGAAGTAACATGTGTTTTTCACTGAGCTTGCGTACAGGTTCTTTTGGGCCTCAGTAAGCTATTCCGGATCCGACCAAAAAAGCTTCATAGCTAAACGGTCGGTACCCGGGCCTTGCAAGAGAAGAGCAAGGTTTTGCCTGTAATGCCTCTCTTAGGAGGGCTGGACCCTGGGATCCAGAGCTCTGGTCATACCCACGACCAAGATGTTTTCTGTGCAGGGTGCTATACAGGTCCAGGGGAGTGGAATCCTTGGGAAACCGGTCCCTGAAGGTTTGATTACAATGCCTGCCGTGATAGGTGAAGTTTGGGCTTCTGTGGACCAAACAGAGTCCTGCGGCGAGGAAAAGGTAAGTGGGGGCCCTCGGGAACTTGGTTCTATTGAGGGACCCCCAAGCCTATTTTGTCTTTCTGCCTGTTACCTAAGGTATTCCCGCTAATATTCTGTGTATGCCTGTTACTACTGAGAAAATGTAAAAATTTTAATAGTAGGCAAGAAAAAAAAAAAGTAAGACCGCGGTACCTGTGTTAGACACTAGAGGCCGCTATGGTTCTTTTTCCTGTAATGTGGATTTTTTTCTTCCAAGATCAAATCCAGGCAGTTGGTAAGTTCTCTGCTGGGAAGCTGTCTCCTCTGCCCTGTTGCTGCGCTCATCCAGCCCCGGGCCCTGCGGCAGGGACCCTGGCTCCCATCTAGCTCCTTATTTTTTTTTCAAAAAAGGCACCGAAGGCGCACGTGCCCGCGCGCGTGTGCACGAGCCTCTATATATAGAGGCGATCTGGAAAAAGGGGCGGAGCGGGTGGATGACGCTCGGTGTGCGCCGCGGCGCTACTGCGCATGTGCGGGCGTCCAGCGTGTTTTAAAGCACAATCATAGCTGGCTATTGAAGTGCACAGACAGAGCTAGCAACAGTATAAAGGCACACAGAGGCGGTTGATGCAGGCATCCCCTAGAAAGGCACTTTAGTAGACACCAACTGTTATATAGCAGCAATTGTGCTAGACTATTCTCAGTAAAAGTGGTGTATTACGGCTGGAATACCTCAGCTTTAGGCTTAGGAATATGCCGTCCAGAAGCTCCGGAACTGAATCTTCCAGGAAGCGAAGGGGGTCTCATTGGGCTCTGAGGATCTTGGGCATGCTTCTGCTGCACCAGTCTCCCCTGAACTTCAGAGGTAAGTGACCGTAGAGACCCCGCAGGGGTACTTGGTACTGTGGCTGTCCTCAGTTCACCTGCTCCTGTGTATGTAACAGAGGAGGTTTTTTCCTCAGCTCTGGGAGGATTAGAGAGAGATTGTCAACATTGATCGCTGCCTCCCTGTCAGGGAAAGCACGCCCGATCTCCGTCTCCTCCTTCAGAGTGCCTGTTAGCAGAGCAACAGTCCCATACAGGGATCGACCTGCCTGAAGGGGATCAGGATGAGGTTGATTCTGTTATAGAGGAACAACAGTGGGGGAACCTTTTCTCAGCATCTCAAGCTGAAAGATTATGGGTTCAGTCTTTGACTAACATGGTCCGATCAGCATTTAAAAATGCACCTTGCGGAACCATCAACCACTACTGTATCCTCGTTGGGGTCGCTAGAAGCCCCCAGACTGTCTGTTCTTTTCCACTTCACCCTTTACTGAAAGGGCTCATTTACCAGGATTGGGAACATCCTGAGAAAATATTTATTCCCCCAAGAGATTCCCGGTGGTCTATCCCATGGAGGATAAGTTCATCAAAAAATGGAAGGTCCCTACAGTGGACGCAGCCATCTCTTGTGTGTATAAATCACTGACATGTCCAGTGGATAATGTCCAAATGTTCAAGAACCCAATAGATAAAAGATTGGAGTCCTTATGAAAGTCTGCTTCTTTCTACAGCAAGCTTGGTGACACAACCAGCAGTGGGGTCTGCTAAGCAGTGAAGGATCAGTTGAAACAGGTCTTGAGGGACTTGACAGATCAGCAGGCCCTTGCCCTAGCTGATCTACCTAGAGCCTTAGGCTTTGCGGTTGACGCCATAAAGGATTCAGTCCATCAGGCCTCCCGCCTTACGCTGTCTATACTACATATGCGTAGGCTTCTATGGCTCAAAAACTGGTCTGCTGAAGCTCCCTGTAAAGAATGGCTGGTTAGCGTCCCATTTCATGGTGAACGCGTATTCAGGGAAAACCTGGACAAATATATCCAGAAAATTTCCAGCGGTAAAAATACGCTCTTGCCGGTTAAAAACAGAGTTAGAGGTCCCTCTTTAAGAGGCCTGCTTCTCCAGTCCCTGGGGCATCGGCTGTGCAACAGTTCCGACGGCCTCCTCGGTCAATTCCCGGGGGTAAAAAACAGGGACAATCGCAGGGTAATGAGAAACCCTGGGTCAGGGGAGGTACAAAACCTCCCCCAAAGTTAAATTCATTGAAGGGTTGCCCCCACTCAGTCGGGTGGGGGGAGGACTCCAGTTGTTCGCAAGAGACCTGGCGGGACACGATCAAAACAGATAGGTGCTCTCCGCAGTATGTTTGGGATACAGTTTGGAGTTAAAAGACTCTCCTCCTTCCCATTTTTGAGGTCAAACGTGCCAAGGGATCCCCGGAAGAGAGAGTCCCTCCTGTTGGCACTAGAACAACTATTGCTCCAAGGAGTAATTATGGAGGTTCCCCTGGAAGAATGAGGGTTCGGGTTTTACTCAAACCTCTTTACAGTCCCGAAGCAAACGGGGACGGGAGGCCCATATTAATTCTAAAAGGGCTAAACAAATTCCTGTATATCAGGACTTTCCGATGGAGTTGATCCGATCGGTGGCCACTGCCCTACAAGGGGAGGATTGGTTAGCCGCGATCGACCTCAAAAGATGCTTATTTGCACATTCCCATCTTTCCAGTCCACCAAAAATTTTTACGCTTTGCAGTAGAAGGGCGCCATTTTCAGTTCAGAGCCTTACCCTTCGGTCTGGCCACAGCACCACGAGTGTTTACAAAAATTCTGGCCCTTTATTGGCCAATCTAAGAACACAAGGTGTAATGATAATGGCATATCTAGATGACTTGTTGCTGATAGACCACTCAGTGAAAAAACTAGACGTGGTCGTTCACAAGACAATCAAGTGTCTGGAATCTCACGGTTGGATTATCAACCGAGACAAGTCAGCCCTAAAAACCAGTCAAAAGTCTGGAATACTGGGGGCTAAGGTTGGATTCAGGCCAGAGAAAAATATTCTTGCCTCGAGGAAAGGTGTTGTCTTTGAAAGAGTTGATCCACTTAGTGGGTACAAAAAAGACAGCCGTCCATACGCCTGTGCATGAGGCTGCTGGGAAAAATGGTGGCATCATTCGAAGCAGTACCCTACGGTCAATTCCATTAAAGGAATTTGCAAGGGGCCATACTGTCAGCCTGGAACAAAAAAGTTCAGGCCCTAGACTTACAATGTCCTTGTCCCCTTCCGTTCGCAAGAGCCTCCGTTGGTGGTTGGTTCCCCAGAATCTGGAAAAAGGGAAATCCTTCAGTCCGATTTCTTGGAAGGTGGTCACTACAGATGCCAGCCTTATAGGCTGGGGAGCAGTACTGGAGCAATGGTCTCTCCAGGGCAGATGGTCGGATGCAGAAAGGCCCTGCCCATCAATCTCTTAGAGATACGAGCAGCCCGGTATGCCCTAGTAGCATGGACATCCAAACTCCAAGGGTCCCCTGTCAGAATTCAATCAGACAATGCCACAGCAGTGGCATATATCAATCATCAGGGGGGCACCAGGAGTCGTGCAGTCCAGAGGGAAGTAAATTACATCCTGAAATGGGCAGAAAGATATGTCCCAGCCATATCTGCGGTATTCATTCCAGGAGTGGAGAATGGGAAGGCGGACTTTCTAAGTCGCCAGCAATTATGCCCAGAGGAATGGTCCCTTCACCCCGAGGTTTTCTGGACAATATGTCAGCGGTGGGGAACACCGGATGTAGATCTTCTAGCAGCCAGATTCAACGCAAAGGTGGACAGGTTTGTCTCTCGGACAAGGGATCCCCTAGCTTGCGGCTCGGATGCCCTAGTGTTCCCTTGGGATCAGTTCAAGCTGATATATGCATTCCCACCGCCACAATTGTTACCTCGATTACTCCGCAGAATCAGGGTAGAAAAGAAACCAGTGATTCTGGTGGCTCCAGCGTGGCCGAAGAGCATGGTACGCGGAGATTATAAAATGTCAGTGGGGAGTCCTTGGACTCTCCCACGTCGTCCGGACCTGCTTTCGCAAGGACCGATATACCACCCTTCCTTACCAGCCCTAGGTTTGACGGCCTGGCTATTGAAGCCCACATTCTAAAAAAGAGAGGGCTCTCTAATCCTGTGGTATCTACCATGATCAATGCCAGGAAGCCGGTATCCAGGCAGATCTACTATAGAATCTGGAAGGTGTACATCGCGTGGTATGAGGCCAAGAAATGGCATCCACATAAGTACGTAATAGGTAGGAGTCTGGACTTCCTACAGTGGGCTGTAGATAGGAAGCTTGCCTTGAGTACTATCAAAGGTCAGTTTTCGGCCTTGTCAATATTTTTTCAAAGGCCCTTGGCTTCGCATTCACTAGTCAAAGCCTTTAGATAAGGAGTGATGCGTATTAGTCCTCCGGTTAATATTCCCATATGTCCATGGGATCTAAACCTGGTTCTGTCGGTTCTACAGAAACAACCATTTGAACCATTACAGCATATTTCTTTGGTTCTTCTCACCAGGAAATTGTTTTTTCTAGTAGCCATTTGTTCGGCTAAAAGAGTGTCGGAATTAGCAGCTATGTCCTGTAAAGAGCCATATCTGGTTATCCATAAGGACAGAGTAGTATTACATCCTCATCCAGCCTTTCTTCCTAAGGTGGTATCGGGGTTTCATTTGAACCAAGATGTGGTTCTTCCTTCTTTTTTCCCCAAACCTACTTCGGTAGAGGAAAAGTTATTGCATTCTTTGGATGTAGTAAGAGCAGTTAAAGCTTATCTAAAAGCCACTGCTCAGATTCGCAGAACGGATACTTTGTTTATTCTGCCGGAAGGCCCCAGAAAGGGTCAGGCAGCGTCAAAATCTACTTTAGCCAAGTGGATTCGACAGGTCATAATGCAAGCCTATGGCTTGAGAAGGAGACCGCCTCCGTTCAAAGTTAGAGCGCACTCCACGAGAGCAGTTGGAACTTCATGGGCAGCGCATCACTAGGCCTCCCTGGCTCAAATCTGTAAGGCCGCAACATGGTCTTCAGTACACACGTTTACTAGGTTCTACCAGGTGGACGTTAGAAGTCAGGAGGATGTCGCCTTTGGGCGCAGTGTGTTGCAGGCCGCAAAAGATCCTCATGTCTGATAGCGCTCAGCTTATGTATGGTGTATCCCCCCCCCTCGTTGGGCATTGCTTTAGGACATCCCATTAGTAATGACTATGTCGCTCTGTGTCCCGTGATGTACGAGAAAGAAAATAGGATTTTTATAACAGCTTACCTGTAAAATCCTTTTCTTGGAGTACATCACGGGACACAGAGCTCCCGCCCCTCTTTAGGGACACTTATTGCTTTGCTACAAAACTGAGGTGCTCCCGGATGGGAGGGGCTTATATAGGGGAGGGTACTTCCGGTTTTGGAAGTTGCCAGTGCCAGCACCTGAAGGTATCTATATAACCCATTAGTAATGACTATGTCGCTCTGTGTCCCGTGATGTACTCCAAGAAAAGGATTTTACAGGTAAGCTGTTATAAAAATCCTATTTTTCACTCAGCCGGTCCAGGCTGTGGAAAGACCCTAAAATTACAGCCAGGATCCATCCAGATGCCTGGACCGGCAGCTGGCTCACCCTCAAAATCACTGCAGAGGCTGCTCTAGCGGTGCCATTTTGGAAGCTCAGCTTGCTCACTAAGAGTTTAGTGTGAGCATGCATACTGCAATAATTACTATTGGATGCCCTGAGGAAAATGGGGATTGCCCCCAGGACATAGGGGTGAATGGTTAGGACCAAACCATATGCATTAAACACCAGTGTCCAATCTGCTATCTAATTGAAAGGGTACAATAGCAATTTATCCCTGCTGTTGTTTATTTTCTTTAGTAAATTGGACAATTATGTCAGTGTTGAATAATGTTTTGCTATCAATATTACTTTTATTTGTCTATATGTTTGGGTATCAACATGTTTTTAAAGGCATAGAGCTGAACCCAAAACTTGGTTTGTCCCCAAAACAGTGATGGAGGGGAACTCTAGCAATGTGGACACTTGTTCTGATGACACCCCAGGATTCCCTCACTTTGGAAGGATTTCCTTCCACTTCCGGCTTTGGATGTGGGACAACGAGTTAAGGAAAATCTTCCCAATGGTAACAGGTGGCAAAAAAAAAATACAGGGGTTAGAAAGCCTCCCTTATCCCTCTATACAACATTTTTTTTTGAACATTGTATTTAATTCTACTTTAAGAATTTACTTCCATCTGTAAACCTAAAATGAACCCTCACTTCCTGTCCATGTGACACCGCTACAAGAAATAGTATTTGGAGGGGTTCTCAGGACAGGAAAGCACAAACACAGCAATAAGAACACGGTTATGCCTTTTACACACAAGCGGAATTTCCGCCAGCAAAAGTCTGATGTGAGCTTTTCATCGGAAATTCCAACCGTGTGTATGCTCCGTCAGTCTTTTGCTGTTGGAATTTCCGCCAGCAAAAAGTTTGAGAACAGGTTCTCAATTTTTCCGACGGAAAAAATTCCCATCGGAAAATCTGTTCGTCTCTATGCAATTCCGTCGAGAAAAAAACAGGCATGCTCGGAAACAATTTGACGCATGCTCGGAAGCATTGAACCTTTTTCTCGCCTCGTGGTAGTGTTGTACGTCACCGCGTTCTTGACGGTCGAAAGTTCAGAGAACTTTTGTGTGATCGTGTGTATGCAAGCCAAGCTTGAGCAGAATTCCGTCGGAAAAACCATCCAACTTTTTTCCGACGGAAATTCCGCTCGTGTGTACAGGGCATTACATGTTCTAACGCTTCCCCACTATGTTAAAAACGTGTGGCTGTTTGTGCCCACAATGGAAAGATTTCTGATCCTGGTAGAAAGTAAGAGAAATTAAGTAAGAGATGACTTTGCCGCCTGAGAAGTCGCGCTCCATGCAGTGCAATGGAACAGTTCTAATGGGAGCGACTCAAGTTGCTCCGACTTAGAAAAAGGTTCCTGTACTACTTGGGGGCGACTTGGGAGCGGCTTGAATTGACTTCTATTAAAGAAGTTGTTTGCAAGATGCGCTGAGGTCGCGCTGTGCGGGGCGACTTCAGAGTCAGACGACTTTGAAGCCGCCCCAGTGTAAACCGGCACTAAACCCTATTAAAAGATGTATTGCTGATTGTTCTTACTCATTCTAAACTTTGGCAGTTTTTACCAGCCGGAGTGGCTGAATTTTATGAGCTGAAGTATACTCCAAGTATTGAGATATTTTTTTCTTGTTGAGCTGGACTGATCTTGATTTATGAAATGGTGGGAAACCCGCTGAAGGATTTGCTTAGTGAAGTGGCAGATGAGGTGTGGGGAGTCCGATACAGGAGCCTGGCAGCAGAAATTTCAATGGATTTCAATTTGACGTCAGAGGTAACCAGATGTGGCTAGAAACAAGACTGCTGCTTTGAAGTGGTATGAACGGGGCGATGCGTTCTGGTATGGATTGTTACGTTGTTTTGGAAATTTCCTAGAGTTTAATTTTCACATTCATAAATTACCAACTTCTGTCAGAAACTTAAAATTGCAAAAGAACACACTAAAACATTTACACTGCTAAAGAAAAAAGGAAAACCAACAGCTCAGTATATTTCGTATAATTAGGCATACTTTTCATTTTCTTGTGTTCCCAGCTCATTGGGCTGCTACAGACAAAAGTGAAAAAGCAGCCCACAGCAACTTTCAGATACTAGTTCCAGACACTTTAGCATGATGGCATATTGGTATAAACTGAACCAGTGCTTTGCCAGTGCAAGTTCAATCTGCTGAGATTTTGTTCCCCCCTCATCAACATAGTAACTACATTTTTAAATGAAACATTTTGACTTTTGTTACATATGTTCAAAATTACAAAATGCTTTTAACCACTTCAGCCCCAGAAGAATTGGCTGCCCAATGACCAGGCCATTTTTTGCGATACGGCACTGCGTCGCTTTAACTGACAATTGCGCAGTCGTGCGACGCTGTGCCCCAAACAAAATTGAAGTCTTTTTTCCCACAAATAGAGCTTTCTTTTGGTGGTATTTGATCACCTCTGCGGTTTAAATTTTTTGCACTATAAACAAAAGAGTGAAAATTTTGAAAACAAAAAAAAACACAATAGCTTTTACTTTTTGCTATAATAAATATCCGATTTTTTTTTTTTTTAATTTTCCTCAGTTTAGGCCAACATGCATTATTCTACATATTTTTGGTAAAAAAATAAATACATAAATTGCAATAAGCGTATATAGATTGGTTTGCGCAAAAGTTATAGCGTCTACAAAATAGGGGGTAGTTTTATGGCATTTTTATTTTTATTTTTTTTCTACTAGTAATGGCGGCGATCTGCGATTTTTAAATCGGGACTGGGACATTATGGTCGACACATCGGACACTTTTGACACATTTTTGGGACCATTGGCATTCATACAGCAATCAGTGCTATAAAAATGCACTGATTGCTGTAAAAATCTGTGTTCTAACTGAAGGGGGGAAGAGATTGATCAGTTAACACACGACCAGTCTCTTTGCCCTTGAGAGAACCAGGATCCCCGTTGTCGTTCTGTAACGAGCAATCACGGGTGCCCAGCGGTCATTGTGACCGCCGGGCACTCGCTCCGGGGACACACTTCGGGCACGCGCCACCAGAGGCGTCTTAAAGAGCCGACGTACAGCAGTAAGGAGGATGTCAGTCTGGAGGAATGGCCGTTCCTAGGCAGGCTGCGCAAACTGCTCTAGGCAACACCCACATGTGATCCGATCAGAAAGGTAAGTCAATTTCTATGCCACAGCCCCAAGTTTGTTGCATTGAAACTATATATTCTTATTATTTTTTGGAATTGTTGGGAATTCAACTACCTTTTCTCACAGATCCTTTGACAAATCTTTTGCTTTCCCCATGACTCAGAATCCAGAAACGTCAGTGCAGCACTGGATGAAAGATGCAAGAGTCTGTCAGGAGTCCAGAAACTCATTGACGTTTTATATACACATATACACACACACACACACACACACACACACACACACACACACACACACTAATTACAAGCAAACTGATTACAGGGGAGGACGGTTACCTTTAATAATAGGTATTTAAACCCCTTTGTGTCAACTTGTGTGCATGCTATCAGGCCAAAATCACCAGGGTATGTAAACTTTTGATCAGGGTCATTTGGGTAGTTTCTGTTTCCATTATGATTTAAAAAAGGAGTTAACACAGTTGATTGATAATAAATGGCTTCAGCCAAACATTAACCATGAGTGAAAGAAAAGTTTGTGTTATCATTCATATTCTTGGAAAAATTACCAAGAAATCATAAATTCTGCCAGGGTATGTAAACTTATGAGCACAAGAGTGTGTGTGTGTGTATGTGTATATTTGGGCACATTTTTTGCAGTCCCTGGGGAAAGTCACAGCATGATATGTGAAATTTTGCTATAAATTTATATGATTGACAACCTTTTGTATTCTATCTAGATGGCATTACCAAAAGTCTGCATTGTTAGATCCTGATGAAGAGGACCATGTCCAAGAAACGCGTTGAGCTGTAAAGACTATCAGGTGCAATTACTGCAGTATTTGGGATTGAATGTTTTAAAATTCTATTTTACTATAGTTTGTTATCATATGGACAATACTGTTCAATTTTAAAGGAAATAAAAAAAAAAAAAAAAATTTTAACCAAAATGCTGTGCCTCAAAAGTCCCACATTTATAATATGAACATAGGTTTTAAAAAATGAAAACATCGGGCCAGACAGTAAGGCTGGGGAGAAAAAGTCTAGGTGATGTTGGGCTTCCTCCATTGAGGACATAAGCAATGAAATGAGAGCAATTTCAGTACAAGAGAGGAGCCTGTATGATTGGGCAAGACTAAAGCCCTGTACACACACAGGCAGAATGTCGGGAGACGTTTGCCAGTATGAAAAAAAATACTGTCGGTTGTGCATGCTGGAAAACCAGCAGCCATCTGACTCCCAATCAGCGCCCCCAGCCAATGGCAGAGAGCGCTGATCAGTGCTCTGGGTGGGGGGGCCGCCCCCCTTTAAGAATACAACAGCACAGAGGGGGAGATCGCTGGACTAACCTTGCATGGTTAGTACAGCGGCTGTCAGTTTTTTTTGTGCAATCCGTGGGGTTGCAAAAAAACAAAAACAAAAAAAAACTGTAATGTGTACCCAGCTTAAAAAGGTAAGGCTGGAGTTCCGCTTTAAAGCCACCGTACCCAGATGTGCACATTTCCTTTTTCATTTGCCCCTCCAACACATGATGGGGAGTGATGCTCATCTATACCTAGCAGTAATGAAATTAAAATGGAAATGAAGGAAAGCCAAGTATATGCTGCTGGGGGCATTACGGCAAATCTGTTGCAATTCCCTCCATTGATAGCCAGAATTCTTTCTTCAATGAAACAAAACAATAACAAAAATAATATACTGCAAAAAAACAAGGATACTGATGATGATGATGATGATGATGATGATGAAAATGTCATGTTTATAAATATATTACCTCCAGTATACCGTCTTTAAGATTATTAGACGACAGTAGTGGGTGGATCACAAAAGTGTGTTGTTAAAGCGGAGCTCCACCCTAAAGTGGAACGTCTGCTCATCGGAACCCTCCCCCCCTCCGGTGTCACATTTGCACCCACTTCCGGGAGTCCTCTCTGCAGGAAATCTGCGGAAAGTACGCCACTTCCCGCAGAATACCCTTTGTGTTCTGGGAGACACTCGGGACCAGTCAGAACGGCGCAGCGCAACTCGCGCATGCGCCGTAGGGAACCAGGCAGTGAAGTCGCAAGGCTTCACTTCCTGGTTCCCTCACCGAAGATGGCGGTTGGGGCAGCAGAGTGACGAGCGATTGCTCGTCCTCTGCTTCGGACGTCGCTGGACTCCAGGACAGGCAAGTGTCCCAATATTAAAAGTCAGCAGCTGCTGTAGCTGTAGCTGCTGGCTTTTAATATTATTTTTTTCGGCGGAGCTCCGCTTTAATATACAAATCTTTTGACACATAACAAAATTCTTATATGTTTGTTTCCAGCATGTATATAACCGTTTGCCTAGATCTACCCTTTAAAAATGGCAACTTTCTACCTTTCCATGTTACATGATGGATCTCATTTCACTTGTTTCTTTTAGTTTGAGTCTATGAATGAAAGCGCCAAAGTTTCTTTAGCGGTTTATGGAAATGAATGTTTATGTTGTGTTTAAAATGGAATACATAATGTAGTGTTTTGTTATGTTCCTAAATTCAGCGTGATGCCAGCGATCAAATTAACACTCTGCTGCCACCTTTTACAGGATGGAGATATTTTCCGAACATCCTGTATTAAAATATAAAAATCATTCTGTCCACTTTCATGCTATAAAGTTCTCAAACTTCTTTTTCAAGCCGAAGAGCTCCATGACTTTGGACAAGAACATTCAAGTTTCTACAGCAATTATATTTTACATGGTATTTTGCATTTTTATTAAAGCGGCATTTGAGGAAAGTGGGTCACTGTATACCACCTCAAAATCTTAGAGTAAACCTGTGAAGATAAGCATACGGAGGCTGACAAGGGGTCTCAACTCCTGCATGATTATGATTATTTTAGGTCTTTGACACACAAGGCTCAAGCTGATGGCTCAGAGCCTGAACCTTAAAAGACGTATGCAAAAACAATTCTCCTATTTTCGCTTTAACCATTAGATTGTACAATATGAAGCACCCACCTACACTTGATCAAAAGAAAGTATAAAAGGCAAAAATAGGATTTGTGTACTCACCGTAAAATCTGTTTCTCTGACGTCCATGGACTGACACAGCCTCTTCATTCTGGACAAAGTGAGTTATGTTCCTGCTCATAGGAGAAGACTAGGCAGAATGTTAGAGGTTTTAACATACATTCATTTACCAGAGCTGTACAGCCCCGCCCAGGGGGCGGTCCCTCCGGACATAACCCTCCTACCTGCAGCCAGCAGCCTCAGTTTTTTTTCTGCCTAGCAGAGGAGAGGACATGGCTCTCTTCAGAGCCAGTCTCTTGAAGAAATATTTTATCGTCGCCTTCTTTGCAGGTGGAGGCCGAGGGGATTCCGGTAATCCTCATTGCGCCAGATTGGCCTCGGTGTCCTTGGTACGCTGATCTTGTGCGCCTAGTGGCGAACGTTCCATGGTGACTACCTGTGCGGGAGGACCTTCTGTCTCAAGGTCCCATTCTTCATCCTGCTTTACAGTCGCTGGCTTTAACGGTATGGCTATTGAAAGCCAGGTGCTGAGAGACCGGGGTCTCTTGGATGTTGAGGGCACGGAAATCTCTTTCTCCAGGAAGATATACCACCGTACCTGGAGGGCCTACATCACTACGTGCGAGGAGCTGGATTGCTGTCCAAAGACGTATTCCGTTCCCAGGATCCTGCTGTTCTTACAGCGTGGTGTGACCCAAAAGCTTGCTTTAAGCACCATTAAGGGTCAGATTTCGGCTTTGGCCGTTCTCTTTCAGCGGCCGCTAGCGGGCCATTCTTTGATTAGCACCTTAATACAGGGGGTCGGCCATGTGCTCCCCCCTATTAAACCACCTCTTCCTCCTTGGGATTTGAATTTGGTGCTCTCGGTTCTTCAAGAACCTCCTTTCGAAAACATCAGAGAGATTCCTCTCTTAACCCACTTTGTCAAGAATGAAGAGGCTGTGTCAGTCCATGGACGGTAAGAGAAACTTTTTTTTTCTAGCTTTTGGATAGAATGGTGAGAGATTTAAATGCCTGTAAGTTTTTGTTGCGGGTCTGTGCCTCCGTTTGTCCTGTTTACCATTATCATTGAAAGTGAAAGTAAAAGAAAATCCCTAATTTTGGGTTGTCCCCAGAAAAGTAAAAAAAATAAAAAAATAAAAAGGAGGGGGAAGTCTTCCAACGGGCAAACTAGTTCTGGTGACGTGGGGGAATACCCTTAATTTGCTGGGATTTTCTCTCATTTCCTGTTTGGCTAAGTGAAGGAAAATCTCCACAAAGGAACACAAATGGCAAAAAAAAAAATCTGAAAGGAATATAAGCCTCCCTTACTATATCCCCAAAAAAAAATAAGGTTTTGCCTATAGTTCTACTTTAACACTTTTGAGTAAAAAGGTCATTGAAGCCTATATACCTAGAACAAGCTTTTTAAAACACATACAGTGAAATAATTTTTTACTTTTTTTGTATGCCATTTCAATAAATACCTGCACTGTTTATATAATTGACAAGTTAAAAAAATTTGATCATATAACTATATCAGACAATTACAGTATTAAACAGAAGCACAATGCCACTCCACAGGCTGCAGTGGCCTCTACAAGCAGGAACTATTATTTTTTGCATGAAGCATTAAGCTTGTATGGGATCACCATGTTACAACTGACATAGTGATCAAAAAGATGGGGAACCACTCTAATTAGGATCTGATCCTTGGTGGGGGACTAAAGCCAGCAGTGACAGCCAGCAGCCACACATCATATTGTCTGAAAGTTGTTAAAGTGAACCGGGATATACAGTCTCTTAAGTGCAGGGCATCCTGCAAAGGAATGGTAAAATATAAAGTGTGGAAGGGATAGGGTTAAACTACATTGGATTACTGAACAGTAATAACTAGAAACTCAGCTGAAAGATCTCTTCTCTTTGTTACCTATCAGGGCTTTGCCACAGATACCCCCTTCATACACACCCAACCCCACTCACAGCGCCAGTGTCCTATATATATTATATATACACACACACACACACATATACATACACACACATATATACATATACACACACAACTAGTCAGCTAGCTAAAGTGTGGCTGTTCCCTATAACTGAGGCTCCCAACCAGAACTGGAGCCTTAACTACCATATGCAAGGGCCATTCCAGAACAAGCACATTACTAGGCATGATGCTGCACAGGTGCACACTGCCCTGTCACTAGCATACCTTTTAGGAAGCAGGCAAAGAAACTCCAGTGATGGTCAGAAGCCTTAGCTATGACATGTATGGACTTTCGTTTTCTTTGAAAAGCTTCTTATAATCACCATTTGGTAGCCAATGCATACGTAGAGCATGAACACGGGTCTCCATTTACAAGGAGACATTTGGAAACCACTTCTCTTGAACATTAATAGAGGCCAGCAATAAGGAAATTTTTTTAAAGGGTCAAAAAAAATGTGGGGAGGTGCCATGACTGTGTTCGGATTGAATACTTTTGTGACACAAACAAGAATATGGTAATTGAGTTTTAGAAAAGTGTCAGTACTCCTCATCTATACACGATCTCTATAGTTCCAGGTCAGAGATTCAAAAAACATTCAGCATGAAAGCCAGCAAACTTACATTCTCAAAGGTAGAGAGGTCAGCAATTGCAGTCCCCAAACTCTTTTCATGACTCCCTTCAAGGACTGGAATTCTAGTCAATTAGCACTAGCCCTAGTAAGATGGTGGAGAAGTAGGGGTGCACATAATGCACAGCTGTTAGGCAGGAAGTAGATACACTCATGTAAAATGTGTCAATTATACTGCGCTGTCCAATTAGTGAGAAATAAATCACTCATGTAGTGAAGGGGATTCTACCTCTCCAATAACAATGCTGCAACTTCTATGTGAGACGCACACAATAAAATAGTAGTACAAAAAATAAATCTGCGCAAATTATAAAATATTTGATTACACCACTGATTGTATCAAAAGATGATATGTACAGAGCTCAGTCTCTATTGCCAAAAGATGACAACTATATGTGATAAGAGGTCCTGACAATATGCCAGACACCTACATCACATTCAGCAAGAGGGCAAAGTCCTGTATTGTGAAGAAAAAAATATATATAACATATATATTTTTTCAAACTATAAAGTCCTGAAAACCAAAGCAACAACGAAGTGTGGATGAAAATCTTCTTGTTCAGCTATTTGGTGACTTCAAACATAAAACACCCAATGAAAAGTGCCGTACACTTGATAGATAGAGATTCCACCACCACCAGTTCTTACTGCCGCTTACCAGAACTGCATTGATCTCTGAAGGGATCAACAAACAGATGGCTATTCCCCTGCCAGGGTCTCTAGGTGAATAATCAATATCAGCTTTTCTCCCAGATTCTAAGCCACTCCTCTCCACATATCACGATGTTAAGTGCCTCGTCTGGACGAAATTCTGTCACATCTAAAGTATAACCTAGATTATTTTGATACAATCAGTGGTGTAATCAAATATTTTATAATTTGCGCAGCTTTATTTTTTCTACTTCAGATACACTCATGTAGTTTGAGAGCTTTAGCCCGACCCAAATGTACCATGCAATGAAGGAGGAATCAAAAAAAGCAAAACGTTCAAGAAGTTTAAATTTCTGCAAATGGGTCATAGCAGTTGAAGGAATGAGTAAAGCATGCTTCTAATTTATTAACCAAAAGGGTTATATTTTTTTCTAAAATTATCAAGAGGTTATGCTATATGAACATTTTATATGCAAAGAGTCTTTTGCAATAAAACTATTGCCTAATTTATAATAACACACAATCCTGAAGTTCAGTGTAACTCTAGTTACCAAGTTCATCCAAAACTAATAACAGTTTTGGATCGGTGCAGGCTGGTAACTCAACCATTGTTGTATTATTTTTCTCAGATAATTTGATGGTGAAAACGGAGGACCTTTCCATCACAGGAAGTTTAAAGCCCTGTACACACGATCGGTTTTACCAATGAAAACCGTCCGATGGATTGTTTTCATCAGACAAAGCGATCATGTATGGGACCCATCGGTCTTTTTTCCCATCGGTTTTAAAAAATAGAACATGTTTTAAATTTTTCCGATGGATAAAAAACCGATAGAAAACTCTGATCGTCTATGGGCAAGTCCATCGGATAAAAAACCCACGCATGCTCAGAATCAAGTCGACGCATGCTCAGAAGCATTGAACTTCATTTTTCTCGGCTCATCGGAGTGTTTTACGTCACCGCGTTTGGAACGGTCGGTTTTTTGACTGATGGAAGTCATCTTCATCGGATTTCCAATGGACAAAACCATCGGATTAGAATCCATAGGATATCCGATCGTGTGTACAAGGCTTTAGGCTTTGTTTGCATGGGGTATATTAATGCATACCCCGTGATTACGCACACAGTGATGCACAGGTGCTGGGTGAATCTCCATGCAGGCAGTCCCACTAATGTCTATTAGGACGCAGCGGCTGCCCAGACAAGGTCACTAGTCTCAGCTTGACATTCGTGGCTTTATAGTTGTGCACCCAGACCTGTACAAATGTCAAATTGGGAGCAGTGGCTGTGTCTATGCCACTGCTGTGACCCAATTAAAATCAATGGGACTGCCTGCACAGGGATGCATGAAACACCTGTGCATCCCTGTGTGGGTAAACATGGTTCTCACATGGGCACACACTGATATGTCCTGTGTGAAGGAGGCCGAACTCTCTCTGCCAAATGCCTATTATTTTACATTACAAAGAATTGTATGAGAAGGAATGAGACTCCTTCTGCTTCAAAACCTGTACTGATTTTAAAGCCTGTGTCTGGGTGGAATTTGTTCCCCATCCCTCATACCCTCCCTCCACCATCACTTTGCTCTTCACAGCATCTCTTCTTAAGCCTCATACACACGATTGGATTTCCATCAGACAAATCCGTGGATTTTTATCCGAAGGGCGTTGGCCATGAACTTGTTCTGCATACACACGGCAGAACATTTTCAGACAACTTTCACCAAACCATGTGGTTTTTCAGCTCTTTACCGCCACCCTTTGGGCAACTTCTGCTATTGTTGGCTGATGTTTTAGCATTGGTTCTGAGCATGCGTATTTGTACTTTGGACTTTAGTCCGATGGATTTGTGTACACGCGATTGGATTATCCTCCATCAGACATTTGTTGTCGAAAAGTTTAAGTGCATGCACAGCGAACATTTGTCCGTTGAAATAGCAAAAACAATTGTCCGATGGAGCATACAGACGGTCGGATTGTCCGATAAAACAGGTCCGTCGGACCGTTGTTGTCGAAAAGTCCAATCGTGTGAATGGGCCTTAAGGGTGAAGACCGGCGATGGTCATGGCTTCATCGTGCAGCTGCACTCTTCTGAAGCCTGAGAGGATCCCGCTGCTGGACAGTTAATGGTAAGTGTCCATATTACCCAAGCAGCAACATGTACCACTCTGCAGTCCAAAATAAAAAAAATAAAAAGACTCAGGACCCAGCGACAGATTTAGATGTATCTGGAGCTTCCAAACTTTTTTATTTATTTTTTAGTTAATTTGCCTTTTTGTTTATTTTTACTGCAGCAGCGCCTATTTAGAGGATGGTGGGGGTTATTGTTATGCCGCGTACACACGATCATTTTTCCCGTCGGGAAAAATGTAAAAAAAAAATTTTACAAGAAAAAACGACCGTGTGGGGGGTTTTTGTCATTTTTCCAGACGGGAAAAACAGCATTAATCATGACGAGAAAAATAAGAACACGCTCTAATTTTTCTCGTCGTGATTCCCGTCGTTTTTTTCCGCGGCAGTTTTCCCATAGGGAAACACTGCCACGGAGCCCACACATGGTCGTTTTTCCTCGACCAAAAAAAAAATGTCGGGAAAAAACGGACGTGTGTAGGGGACCAAGCCGTTCCCTCGTTTTTGCCGTCGATTTTCTCGACGGTGTTTTCACCGTCGAGAAAATCAATCGTGTGTACGCGGCATAAGGGTAGTGTAGCTTTAATTTTAAAGTCTTCGCCTAACTTTGCATATCATCAGCTATACATTTTCAAACATTCAGTCATTTAGAAGATAAAGATAATGCCACCAAGATAAATATATGAAAAGAGAAATATCGAAGGGAATCAGAAGAGTGATAAAAAAAAAGTGGGCTGGCATTTATTTACAGGATTGAAAAAAAAAAAAGTATAACAATGAATCTATTCCACCGATAAAAAATAGCTTTCTGAGAGGAGTGTTATAACACTCATAGATCATGGCTGAAAGCAAGGAAGACCAGTTAAAAAGTACATTAACATGTAACCTTTAAACTTCACGCTGTAACAGCCCATCACTTTTCTCAGAGAGATAGCCATACTAGGACAATTAATCACAGCTACGTCAACATTCTTAATTAGGGTCGACACACACTCCTCCTTGCCCATATCTGTCAGGAAGGCTGTTTAAAAAGTTGACTTATTAGTCCGTATTAGGGAGCTGTGGAAGGGTTCTGTTTAATATCTCTAGGTTGAAATAATTCATCCATCCGGGGTACACTGGTGCCTGATAATTCCTACCCTCACTAGAGGCTGAAGATAACCGCTGGCCCTTGGACTATCAAAGGCGCTATAAATCAACAAGAGTGCAGCTCCCATACATCCTGGGTTAATATCTGTTTATAATATCTCTGCTGAGAATGTAGGTTTGACACTTCAGGAATCATTGTAGAGAGTGAACAGGCAAAGCAGGCAATGTTACTTAAGAACACAAAAATAAGATTAAGCGGTGGACATTTTTCAAACATATGATGTGCTAAAAGCCATCCTTGCGCACCAAGTATTGAGTGTCCACCCATATTCTATTTAAAACCTAAATCCAGCCAAAGTTTTATTGTCTTGCGAAGGTTACCATTTCTTACAGATTTCTATTATGGTCTCTTTTCCTTAAGTCTAGTACACACTATTAGTTGTTTTTTCGTTCAACCCAGTGGGCTGAACGAAAAAAACTGATGAGCTCGGGAGGAGATCATGTACTAACAATCCAACGTTAGTACAGCGATCTCCCCGCTGAGCTATTTTGTGTGTGGGGGGGGGAACACTGATAGCGGGGGACAGATGAAGGCACACCGATGGTGGGGACCAATGAAAAGGACACTGATGGGGAGGAACACTGATGGTGGTGGACAGATGAGTGGGCCGCTGATGATGGGGGACAGATGAGTGGTTACCAATGGTGAGGGACAGATGAGGGGTTACGGATGGTGGGGAAAAAGATGAGGGGGATACTGGGGGTGGGGGTCACTAATAGCAGAGGACATTGATAGCAGGAGACAGATTAGGGGGGAGACTGATGGTGGGGTCCTTAATAAGGATTCTCTGATGAGGGGTAAACTCATGTGGGGGCTCTGATGTGGAGTTGCTGATGTGAGGGGAACTTGATGTGGAGTCTCTGATGTGGGGATCACTAATGAGGGGGCACTGATGAGGGGGTGATGACACAGTATGTGATTGCAGTTTGTGCACTCTTGAGAAGAATCCCCCCTTATAGATAGCCAAGATCATAGCTGTCAGTGGTTACTTATTTAAGGGAGAAATAAATTGCTCATTGATTAAGGAATCTCTAGCAACCTCTGGATGGGGACACTGGTGGGGAGGAACACTGATGGTGGGGGACAGATGAGGGGGTCACTGATGATGGGGGACACCGATGATGGGGCACTAATGGTTGGGGACACCGATGGCAGGGGACAGATGAAGAAACACTGATGGTGGGGGACAGATGAAGAAACACTGATGGTGGGGGACAGATGAGTGGTCACTAATGGTGGGGGACAGAGGAGTGGTCACTAATGGTGGGGGACAGAGGAGTGGTCACTAATGGTGGGGGACAGAGGAGTGGTCACTAATGGTGGGGGACAAAGGAGTGGTCACTAATGGTGGGGGACAGAGGAGTGGTCACTAATGGTGGGGGACAGAGGAGTGGTCACTAATGGTGGGGGACAGAGGAGTGGTCACTAAAGGTGGGGGACAGAGAAGTGGTCACTAAAGGTGGGGGACAGATGAGTGGTCACTAAAGGTGGGGGACAGATGAGTGGTCACTAATGGTGGGGGACAGATGAGTGGTCACTAATGGTGGGGGAAAGATGTGTGGCCACTAATGGTGGGGGAAAGATGAGTGGTCACTAATGGTGGGGAAAAGATGAGGGGGACACTGAGGGTGGGGGATACTGATGGTGGGGGTCACTAATAGCAGGGGACATTGATGGCAGGAGATAGATTAGGGGGAGACTGATGGTGGGGGTCCTTAATAAGAATTCTCTGATGAGGGGGCTCTTATGAGAAGTTGCTGACGTAAGGGGAACATGATGTGGAGTCTGATGTCTCCACCGGGACACACAAACTGATCTTAAGACTAACACAGATACTATAATATCATACAAGAAAGGAATTAGTATTGCAGATTTAGGAAATATCTACCATGTAGTTTTCCAACATTTCAATAGCCCCTGGACCATCACATTATAGTCCATATCTGGTTTAAAGCTGGATAAGTTTACCTTTCTGAACATGTTACATGCTACACACATTAAAAACGGTCGTGTGTACACGGCATCAGCGTCTGGGCAACAATGTCATCCATTAGTTTGGCATCCAAATTTTTTTTTGGGTGATCTGAATCATTTAAAAGCAGAGCTCCAACCTAAAGGAGAAGCCCTATTTGTTTGCACCCTCACCCCCTTCACTGCCACATTTGGCACTTTTTATGGGGGGAGGGGCGAAGGGGGAAGGGGGAGCAGGTACCTGGTTTTGACAGGTACCTGCTCCCACTTCCAAGCTCAGATCTCGCCCCCCCCCTTCCCCTGCAGTCTTCTGGGACACATTTGAAGTATTTGTAGTTGCTGACTTTTTTTCGGCGGGGGGGGGGGGGGGGTTTGGGGGGCCTGGACCATTTAAGCGTGACAAATATGCAAAAAAACAAAAACAGGAAGGGGGTAAATACTTTAACAGCACTATATAAGGCAATTGTGCCACAAGTGAGACTTATAGTTTGCACTGCTTTGAATTGCTGGTTGGTTACACAGGGTGACGCTGTGGCCTTTCTTCCACATCTCCAAAACCTTAATTTGCACCTCCCATCATAAATATCCAGGCTTGACCTGAGTGGACCATTTATTAATAATAATAGGTCTGTTTAAGAATTTTTAAACTTACTTTTGTTGCCTACCAGCGCTACAAATGGCTGTGTTTCTGACTCTTCATTCGCCTTCTTCACCATGGAAAACCAATCTTCTAAATTCTCAAAACTTTGATAGTTGGTGATATCATATACCAACAAAACTCCCTGAGATAAGGAGACATTACAATGTTATTTATTCTGAAATACAAAATTCCCAGGATATGCAACTCATCTAACAATTAGCATGTCATGTATTAACGACTGTTAGTGTAATGTTTACCTGCGAGACAAAAAGTAATGACAGACATGTTTAGATCCTATAACAAATATTAATATTGTGCTACACCATCAGGATTAACTGAGGTTATCTGTAGGTGGCACTGGGGAAAAAAAAAAAAAAGTATGCTTAGAGTAAGATAATTATTTCAACAAAGATAACAGCATGACTGCGGAATAACACCATCATTACCAAGAACAGATATTTAAGTACAACTCTAGTTTTGCATCTCGAAAAGAGAGCTGCTTCAAATATGTATATATATATATATATATATATATATATATATATTGTGAGGGGGTTAGCTCGGCAGCGGGTGTGTGTGACCCCCGGGATGGGCTCCCCACAAAAAACAGGCCCAGCAAACGGAGGTTGTGGTTTTCAAAATCAAAAAAGGTGCGGTTTATTTTCTATTTACAGTGACAAAACACAGCAAAGCAAAAAGAAACATAACCAAAATAAATCCTGGTCAAGTTGACCTCTGACTAAACATACAGGTTTCCTAACTAACAACTGGGATCAGCCTAGTGCTGTCCTAGTCCCTAAGTCCCTGGTTTAGTAAAAGTCCAAACAAATAGCCACACAGGCTTTGCCTCACCGCACAGGGGTTCACTCTCCCTAGACAGTCCACACAGGTCTGGTTCCAGGCATGAGCTAACCCCTAATGAAGCTGGGAGTTCTTATAGAGGCCTAAATGAGCTGACAAGCTTCAGCTGGTCTCATCAACTCCCTGTCTGCACGACGCCCCACACTCTCCCCAGAGGCATGAGTCATCCATGAGCCCACTATCCTCAGCTGGGCCTATACAACTCTCCACCTAGCTGTATAAGTCGGCGTAAAGCCTGAATCTGGGCGAAATATATCTACCCCCCTGGATGCAACCAGGTGACTTTACCTTCCTGCTGTCACATACCCCCCCCCCTCTTGTTTTAACCTCGGGGTTGGAACACCAGCAATCAGGCATTCATGTACTCGAGACAAAGCATCCACATTCCCCATTTGAACGCCAGGGCGATGCTTTACTGTGAAGTTGAATTCCTGGAGGGCCAGGAACCACCTATTCACTCTTCTATATGTTTCCTTGTTTTGAGCCATCCACTTTAACGGAGCGTGATCCGTAACCATGTCAAAGTGCCTACCTAGCAGGTAGTACCGAAGGGAATCTAGAGCCCACTTCACCGCTAAACACTCCTTTTCAACGGTGGCGTAATTTACCTCATGGGACTTCAACTTCCTGCTGAGGTAAATGACTGGGTGCTCTTCCCCGTTCCAGACCTGGGACAATACTGCTCCTAACCCCACATCTGACGCATCACTTTGTACGACAAAGTCTTTAGAGAAGTCGGGTGAGTACAACACTGGCTGGCTACATAAGGCTTGTTTCAAGAATTGGAATGCTGCCTCAGCCTCGGGGGTCCATTTAATCATGACCGACCCTTTCCCCTTCGTCAGGTTGGTTAGGGGCACAGCCTTAGAAGCAAAGTGGGGAATGAATCGCCGATAATACCCAGCGATTCCCAGAAAGGCTCGTACCTGCTTCTTGCTGTTGGGACGTGGCCAACTCTGGATGGCCTCGACTTTGTTGAGTTGGGGTTTTATTACTCCCCTCCCAATGGTGTACCCAAGATATTTGGCCTCCTCCTGCCCAATGGTACACTTCTTGGGGTTAGCCGTAAACCCCGCTTCCCGAACAGAGTCCAGGACTGCTTGCACTTTTGGCAGATGTGAGGCCCAATCTGTGCTATGGACAATTGCGTCATCCAGGTAAGCCGCAGCATACTTCCGATGGGGCCTCAGCATCTGGTCCATTTTCCGCTGGAATGTGGCCGGCGCATTCTGTAACCCGAACGGCATTCTTTTATATTGGAACGCCCCGTCTGGGGTTACAAATGCGGTTTTCTCTTTGGCCGACTTGGCCAGGGGGATTTGCCAATACCCTTTTGTGAGGTCAAGAGTCGTCATGTATCGGGCTGTTCCCAGCCGGTCGATCAACTCATCTATACGTGGCATGGGGTAGGTGTCAAATTTTGTAACTTTGTTCAACTGACGAAAATCGTTACAAAATCGCCAGCTCCCATCCGGTTTAGGCACCAACACGATGGGACTAGACCAATCACTTTGGGACTCCTCTATCACCCCTAAGTTCAGCATTTTCTGTACTTCCTCCCGTATTGCCTCCCGTCGAGCCTCTGGGATCCGATAGGGTTTTAACTTCACCCTTTCACCGGGCGGGGTAATGATGTCATGCTCTACCCCAGATGTTTGTCCCGGCAGCTCAGAGAATACCTCCTTGTTGCGAAGCACAAACTCCTTAACCTCCTGTTGTTGGGGTTGTGACAAGGTGGCTGCTATTCCAACCTCAGGAATCACGCAACCAGTTTGAGCTGGTGACCAAGTGTCTGCGACTAGGGACTCTCTATCCCTCCAGGCTTTCAACAGATTAACGTGATAGATCTGTTCGGGCTTTCGCCTTCCTGGTTGTCTGACCTTGTAATTCACTTCGCTCACTTTTTCCATTATCTCGTAGGAGCCTTGCCATTTGGCAAGGAATTTACTTTCAACCGTAGGGACAAGTACCAATATCCTATCCCCCGGGGAAAAGGTACGGGTCTTGGCTCCACGGTTGTACACTCTCTGCTGTGCCAACTGCGCTTGGGCCAAATGTTCCTTCACGATGGGCATTACCTGTGCAATTCGATCTTGCATCAGGGCGACATGCTCAATCACACTCCTGTGGGGAGAACTCTCACTTTCCCAAGTTTCCTTGGCAATATCCAACAGCCCTCTTGGGTGTCTCCCATACAGTAACTCAAAGGGGGAGAATCCCGTAGAGGATTGGGGCACCTCCCTAATAGCAAACATCAAATAAGGAAGTAAACAGTCCCAATCCTTTCCATCTCTATCCACCACTTTCTTCAACATTTGTTTTAGGGTTTTGTTGAATCTTTCAACCAGCCCATCGGTTTGGGGGTGATACACAGACGTACGCAATTGCGTCACTTTGAACAATTTACACAGCTCTTTCATAACCCGGGACATAAAGGGTGTACCTTGGTCCGTAAGCAGTTCTTTACAAATACCCACCCGGCTAAAAACAAGAGATAGCTCTTTGGCTATGGTTTTGGCCGAGGTATTTCGGAGAGGGATCGCTTCTGGATAACGGGTGGCATAGTCCATTATAACTAATATGTACTGGTGCCCCCTAGCGGACTTGATTATAGGACCTACCAAATCCATGGCGATCCTCTCAAACGGGACCTCAATGATGGGTAGAGGGACCAGCGGGCTACGGAAATGTGGCATCGGGGCCAACCTCTGACACACAGGGCAGGAGGAACAATAATTTTCTACGTCCTTCATCACCCCCGGCCAATAGAATCTCTGTAATACCCTCTCTCGGGTTTTCTCTGTCCCCAGATGACCTCCAAGAATGTGCCCATGGGCCAACTCCAACACCAACTTCCTGTAAGGTTTGGGCACCACAAGCTGCTCAACGGTTTCTTCTGCCCTTTTTGCCACCCGATAGAGTAGGTCCTTCTCTACGCTGAAGTATGGGTAAGTGCAGGTATTATCTGGGTTCACTAACTCACCATCTATTTTCACTACGTTTTCCCGTGCCTTTATTTGGGCGGGGTCTTTCAACTGTTCTGTGGCAAAGTTTTCCCTGTGAACCTCAAGATCAGAAAACTCCACAGACGGTAGGTTTTCGTCTGAGGAGGTGGGCTCCTCTCCAGTTTCTTGAGTCTCCCCTGCCAATACTGATAAGGGAAATTCCGGAGAGTCCTCACCACTCTCAGGGGAGTTCTGGCTATCACATTCCTGGTACATAGGGGCACCAGTGAGGGGCTCAGGATCATCCCACAGTTCCCAGAACTTCGGAAAATCCCTTCCCACAATGGCGTCATGCGGTAACTGAGATACTAAGCCCACTGGATGAGAGAGGGTACCTTTGGGGGTCTCGAAACACACTGTAGTCACTGGATACTCTCGGGTGTCCCCATGCACACAAATAACAGCTACCTTGCTATTCCCAGAGACCTCTGTTTTAACTAACTCAGCCTTTATCAGGGTCACAAGGCTACCTGAATCCAGCAATACCACAACATTTCTACCATTAACACACATTTTGCATAAATGTTTCTCAGTTCCTCGAATGGCAGTGCATGCGACTGTCGCACACAGCGACTGACGTCTGCCCGTCAGAAAGTCACACTGCATGGGTTCCTCCACAACCGGGCAATTGGCTGCAATATGTCCCGCTTGCCGGCAGCGGTAGCAAACGATCCTTCTTGCGGCCTCTTGAGCCGCTGATTTCCCAGGCTGTTCTCGCCAAACTTGGGGTAGAGCTCCCACCCTCTCACTCTCTCCACCCTCACCCCTTGGAATCCTCTTATCCGCCCCTGGGGATGGTCTGGTCTTAGGGTGGAAAGTCCGAGTGTCTCTGGAAGAGGCCGTCAGGTTCTCTGTAGCCAAGTATTTCTCCACACGATCCACAAGACCATCGGCCGTCTCTGGGTCTCCATGGCTTACCCACTTTTGGATGGCAGTAGGAAGAGCTCTCAAAAACCGATCCATTACAACACGTTCCACAATCTTTGGTGCGGACAAAGTCTCTGGCTGTAGCCACTTTCTGCTCAGGTGAATGAGATCATACATTTGAGACCTGGGGGGTTTTCCAAGCTGGAAAGTCCAGTTATGCACACGCTGAGCCCGGACAGCCTGGGTGACACCCAGCCTTGCCAATATTTCAGCTTTTAGCATCACATAGTCTTTTGCTTGGTTAGGCTCTAGGTCATAGTAAGCTTTCTGCGATTCACCAGTTAACAGAGGAGCCACCAGTCCAGCCCACTGCTCCTCAGGCCACTTTTCTCTTTCAGCGGTCCTTTCAAATGTGGTCAAAAATACCTCTGGATCATCCTCTCCAGTCATTTTTGTCAATAAACGACTCACCCCAAAGGACGCGGTATTAGTGGGACGGCTTTCCTCACTGGTCTGCGGACGTTGCTGCATTACTGCTTCCATCTGTTGTTGTAGTCTCTGCTCTTGCTTCTGCAACAGGTCTATGAAGCGGGCCTCAGATTGCTGCTGGGCTCGTTGCTGAGCCTCCAGACTCTGTTGCAAAGTTGCGTTTGTCTGCTGCTGGGCTGCAAGGCTCCTTTGCAAACCTGCATTTGTCTGCTGTTGATTGGCATTTGCTAGAGCCAGCTGCTTCAGTATCTCCTCCATGCTGGCTTAAAAAAAACTGCCACTGGTTCTCCACCAACTGTGAGGGGGTTAGCTCGGCAGCGGGTGTGTGTGACCCCCGGGATGGGCTCCCCACACAAAACAGGCCCAGCAAACGGAGGTTGTGGTTTTCAAAATCAAAAAAGGTGCGGTTTATTTTCTATTTACAGTGACAAAACACAGCAAAGCAAAAAGAAACATAACCAAAATAAATCCTGGTCAAGTTGACCTCTGACTAAACATACAGGTTTCCTAACTAACAACTGGGATCAGCCTAGTGCTGTCCTAGTCCCTAAGTCCCTGGTTTAGTAAAAGTCCAAACAAATAGCCACACAGGCTTTGCCTCACCGCACAGGGGTTCACTCTCCCTAGACAGTCCACACAGGTCTGGTTCCAGGCATGAGCTAACCCCTAATGAAGCTGGGAGTTCTTATAGAGGCCTAAATGAGCTGACAAGCTTCAGCTGGTCTCATCAACTCCCTGTCTGCACGACGCCCCACACTCTCCCCAGAGGCATGAGTCATCCATGAGCCCACTATCCTCAGCTGGGCCTATACAACTCTCCACCTAGCTGTATAAGTCGGCGTAAAGCCTGAATCTGGGCGAAATATATCTACCCCCCTGGATGCAACCAGGTGACTTTACCTTCCTGCTGTCACAATATATATATATATATATATATATATATATATATATATATATAGATAGAGAGAGAGAGAGAGAGAGAGAGAGAGAGAGAGAGAGAGAGAGAGAGATGATACACACACACACACGGGTAAGATAAGCATTGAACACGTCACCATTTTTCTAGGTAAGTATATTTCTAAAGGTGCTAGCGACATGAAATTTTCACCACATGTCGGTAACAACCCATGCAATCCATAAATACAAAGAAACCAAAACAAATAAATTCAGAAATTAATTTATGTAAATATAAAATGGACTGACAGGTAAAAAGTATTGAACACATGAAGAAAGGAGGTGCAAAAAAAGGCATGGGGAGTCAAGACACCAGCTGAAATCTATCAGTAATTAGAAAGCAACCCTATCCTTGTCAGTGCAAATTAATATCAGCTGGTTCAGTCTCAACTGATGGCATCTCGTTACCAAGATGTCACACAAAAAACATCTCATGATGGGTAAAAGTAAAGAGCTCTCTCAAGACCTTTGCAAACTTATTGTTACAAAACATACTGATGGCATTGGTTACAGAAGGATTTCTAAACTTCTGAATGTTCCAGTGAGCACTGTTGGGGCCATAATTTGGAAGTGGAAAGAACATAATTTCACCATAAACCGGCCACGACCAGGTGCTCCTCGCAAGATTTCTGACAGAGGAGTGAAAATAATTATCAGAAGAGTTGTCCAAGAGCCAAGGACC
Organism: Rana muscosa; assembly: GCA_029206835.1. Lineage (NCBI taxonomy): Eukaryota > Metazoa > Chordata > Amphibia > Anura > Ranidae > Rana > Rana muscosa. Next base: position 93,372,526 of record CM055116.1, on the reverse strand, counting down.
ACTTGTGGAAAGCTTCAGAAAGACCTGGAATTAGCAGTTACAATTCTATCAAAGAAAACAAATCAGTAATGCACTCATCCACCATGGCCTGTATGCACGCTCACCACGCAAGACTCCATTGCTGAAGAAAAAGCATGCTGAGGCTTGTTTAAAGTTTGCTGCACAACATTTAGACAAGCCTGTGAAATACTAGGAGAATATAGTCTGGTCAGATGAGACCAAAAAATTTTACTTTGGATGCCATAATACACACCATGTTTGGAGGCCAAATGGCACATCACCCCAAAAACACCCCTATACCAACGTGAAGTTGGAGGTGGGAACATCATGATGTGGGGCTGTTTTTCAGCATACCGTACTGGCAAACATCATATATTATTGGAGGAAGAATGAATGAAAAAATGTACCAAGAAATTCTTGATAAAAATCTGCTGCCACCTTCCAGGATGATGAAGATGAAACGAGGGTGGACATTTCAGCAAGACAATGATCTCAAAACACAAAGCCAAGGAAACTCTCAATTGGTTTAGAAGAAAGAAAATAAAGCTGCTAGAATGGCCTAGCCAATCACCTGACTTGAATCCAATAGAAAATCTATGAAAATAACTAAAGATCAGAGTTCATAGAAGAGGCCCACGGAAACTAATGCATGCCTCTCCATACAGGAGGCATCTAGAAGCGGTCATTACCAACAAAGGATTTTGTACCAAGTAATAAATACATTTCAGTTAGCGTGTTCAATACTTTTTCCCTATGCCATTCCATTTTATTACACATAACTTAATTTCTGAACTTATTTGTTTTGGTTTCTTTGTATGTATGGATTGCATGGGTTGTTACCGACATGTCATGTCAATGGCACCTTTAGAAATATATTTACCTAGAAAAATGGTGACGTGTTTAATACTTTATTTTTGTATATAAATATAAACTATACACAGACTCTGAGACCTCTCAGCCAATGCCTAATATAGCCATGACCAAGAATCAGAATTTCAAAGAGCTACATTTAGATTACCCCTCAAACAGTGGCATTGCAGGTTGAGGATAAGATCTGCCTATACAGGTGAAACTCGAAAAATTAGAATATCGTGCAAAAGTTCATTTATTTCACTAATGCAACTTAAAAGGTGAAACTAATATATGAGATAGACTCATTACATGCAAAGCAAGATAGTTCAAGCTCTGATTTGTCATAATTGTGATGATTATGGCTTACAGCTCATGAAAACCTCAAATCCACAATCTCAGAGAATTAGAATATTGTGAAAAGGTGCAATATTCTAGGCTCAAAGTGTCGCACTCTAATCAGCTAATTAAGCCATAACACCTGCAAAAGGGTTCCTAAGCCTTTAAATGGTCTCTCAGCCTGGTTCAGTAGGAATCACAATCATGGGAAATACTGCTGACCTGACAGTTGTGCAGAAAACCATCATTGACACCCTTCATAAGGAGGGAAAGCCTCAAAAGGTAATTGCAAAAGAAGTTGGATGTTCCCAAAGTGCTGTACCAAAGCACATTAATAGAAAGTTATGTGGAAGGGAAAAGTGTGGAAGAAAAAAGGTGCACAAGCAGCAGGGATGACCGCAGCCTGGAGAGGATTGTCAGGAAAAGGCCATTCAAAAGTGTTGGGGACTTTCACAAGGAGTGGACTGAGGCTGGAGTCCGTGCATCAAGAGCCACCACACACAGACGGATCCTGGACATGGGCTTCAAATGTTGTATTCCTCTTGTCAAGCCACTCCTGAACAACAAACAACGTCAAAAGCGTCTTACCTGGGCTAAAGAAAAACAGACCTGGTCTGTTGCTCAGTGGTCCAAAGTCCTCTTTTCTGATGAGAGCAAATTTTGCATCTCATTTGGAAACCAAGGACCCAGATTATGGAGGAAGAATGGAGAGGCACACACTGCAAGATGCTTGAAGTCCATTGTGAAGTTTCCACAATCAGAGTTGATTTGGGGAGCCATGTCATCTGCTGGTGTTGGTCCACTGTGCTTCATTAGGGCCGGGGTCAACGCAGCCGTCTACCAGGAGATTTTGGAGCACTTCATGCTTCCTTCCACAGACAAGCTCTATGGGGATGCTGACTTCATTTTCCAGCAGGACTTGGCACCTGCCCACACTGCTAAAAGCACCAAAACCTGGTTCAATGACCGTGGGATTACTGTGCTTGATTGGCCCGCAAACCCGCCTGACCTGAACCCCATAGAAAATCTATTGCCAAGAGAAAGATGAGAGACAGGAGACCGAACAACGCAGAAGAGCTGAAGGCCGCTATTGAAGCATCCTGGTCTTCCATAACACCTCAGCAGTGCCACAGGCTGATAGCTTCCATGCCACGCCGCATTGAGGGGCCAAACCAAGTACTGAGTACATATGCATGCTTATACTTTTCAGAGGTCCGATATTGTTCTATGTACAATTCTTGTTTCATTGATTGCATGTAATATTCTAATTTTCGGAGATTGTGGATTTGGGGTTTTCATGAGCTGTAAGCCATAATCATAACAATTATGACAAATCATGTCTTGAACTATCTTGCTTTGCATGTAATGAGTCTATCTCATATATTCGTTTCACCTTTTAAGTTGCATTAGTGAAATAAATGAACTTTTGCACAATATTCAAATGTTTCGAGTTTCACCTGTATCTCACTATCAGGTCAGTGGTTCCAACTTCAGGAGGGCCACTGTGCGTTTATGGTACCCACAGTATTGTGCCAAATGTTTTTTGCTTGATTTTTTTTTTTATGCTACGCTCATGGTAATATAGAATTTATAGAGCAGAACAGTTTTCACATTTCAACTATGGTCCTGATTTGCCACTCACTGATATTCTTGGTTACCAAACTGTAAAAAAAAATAAAAAAAATTAAAAAAAAGTTGGTTTTGTTTTTTATAGGGGGACAGCCAAGGTTTATTTTCCCTCTTCCACAAACTGTTTAATTTTTTATAGGTTTAAATGGAAAATATAAAAAATAAAAACAAATTAGTTACATTACAATATTTAGAATTTCAAGATTCACACATTTTTGCGACTGAATTCAATTAGAAAAATGTGCGAGGTAAAAGTAAAAGCTGTGTACAGGTCCTTCTCAAAAAATTAGCATATTGTGATAAAGTTCATTATTTTCTGTAATGTACTGATAAACATTAGACTTTCATATATTTTAGATTCATTACACACAACTGAAGTAGTTCAAGCCTTTTCTTGTTTTAATATTGATGATTTTGGCATACAGCTCATGAAAACCCAAAAATCCTATCTCAAAAAATTAGCATATCATGAAAAGGTTCTCTAAACGAGCTATTAACCTAATCATCTGAATCAACTAATTAACTCTAAACACCTGCAAAAGATTCCTGAGGCTTTTAAAAACTCCCAGCCTGGTTCATTACTCAAAACCGCAATCATGGGTAAGACTGCCGACCTGACTGCTGTCCAGAAGGCCATCATTGACACCCTCAAGCAAGAGGGTAAGACACAGAAAGAAATTTCTGAACGAATAGGCTGTTCCCAGAGTGCTGTATCAAGGCACCTCAGTGGGAAGTCTGTGGGAAGGAAAAAGTGTGGCAGAAAACGCTGCACAACGAGAAGAGGTGACCGGACCCTGAAGAAGATTGTGGAGAAGGACCTATTCCAGACCTTGGAGGACCTGCGGAAGCAGTGGACTGAGTCTGGAGTAGAAACATCCAGAGCCACCGTGAACAGGCGTGTGCAGGAAATGGGCTACAGGTGCCGCATTCCCCAGGTCAAGCCACTTTTGAACCAGAAACAGCGGCAGAAGCGCCTGACCTGGGCTACAGAGAAGCAGCACTGGACTGTTGCTCAGTGGTCCAAAGTACATTCGGAAATCAAGGTGCCAGAGTCTGGAGGAAGACTGGGGAGAGGGAAATGCCAAAATGCCTGAAGTCCAGTGTCAAGTACCCACAGTCAGTGATGGTCTGGGGTGCCATGTCAGCTGCTGGTGTTGGTCCACTGTGTTTTATCAAGGGCAGGGTCAATGCAGCTAGCTATCAGGAGATTTTGGAGCACTTCATGCTTCCATCTGCTGAAAAGCTTTATGGAGATGAAGATTTCATTTTTCAGCACGACCTGGCACCTGCTCACAGTGCCAAAACCACTGGTAAATGGTTTACTGACCATGGTATTACTGTGCTCAATTGGCCTGCCAACTCTCCTGACCTGAACCCCATAGAGAATCTGTGGGATATTGGGAAGAGAAAGTTGAGAGACGCAAGACCCAACACTCTGGATGAGCTTAAGGCCGCTATCGAAGCATCCTGGGCCTCCATAACACCTCAGCAGTGCCACAGGCTGGTTGCCTCCATGCCACGCCGCATTGAAGCAGTCATTTCTGCAAAAGGATTCCCGACCAAGTATTGAGTGCATAACTGAACATAATTATTTGAAGGTTGACTTTTTTTGTATTAAAAACACTTTTCTTTTATTGGTCGGATGAAATATGCTAATTTTTTGAGATAGGATTTTGGGGTTTTCATGAGCTGTATGCCAAAATCATCAATATTAAAACAAGAAAAGGCTTGAACTACTTCAGTTGTGTGTAATGAATCTAAAATATATGAAAGTCTAATGTTTATCAGTACATTACAGAAAATAATGAACTTTATCACAATATGCTAATTTTTTGAGAAGGACCTGTATATCTTGTGTGAAAACATTTACAAATAGACCCTGTATTGCTTTGGAGTGAGTCACTGAATTTGGAACTCATTATAAAAAGGAACAGTAAGGCCATTTTCACACTTGTGCAACCCAAAAGTCGCACGACTTTGCCGCGATTTTGCCCTGACTTAAAGCAATGCCCGTGTAATCTTGAGGTCTATGGACCTCAAGTCACATCAAAGTCAGACCAAAGTAGTGCAGGGACTGACTTGAAGTCGCACAGATATGAATGGTACTCATTGGAAATCATGGGGTACGACTTGTCATGCGACGTTGCAGTCCCAAGTCGCAGGACAAGTCACAAAAGTGTGAAAGAGGCCTAAATCAGGACAATCATCTAGCACTGTAAGGTGGGAAGCAGAGCCGGTGGAGTAATGAGTTAACGGCAGCCAACATGTATACATTTTATTCTCTTTTTAAATGCAGAAAAATAAAGACTCTAAATTCCCTTGAAACTGAAAATAAAATAAATTTTAACTAAAAGTGCATCCCCATTCAGGTCAGAATATTAATAATTTACAATGCCTTTATTTATAGTATTCATTCCCCTTGAAATTGTCCACATTTTGTCATGTTACAACCAAATACGTACATGTATTTTAGTGGGAATTTATGTGATAGACCAACCCAAAGTGGCACATAATTGTGAAGTGGAAGGAAAATGATAAACGGTTTTCAACATTTTTTTTTCAACATTTTTTACAAATAAATGTGAAAAGTGTGGCGTGCATTTGTATTCAGCCCCCTTTACTCTGATACCCCTAACTAAAATCTAGTGGAACCAATTGCCTTCAGAAGTCACCTAAGTAGTAAATAGAATTCACCTGTGTCTAATTTAATATCAGTATAAATAAAGCTGTTCTATGAAGCCCTCAGAGGTTTGTCAGAGAACCATAGTGAACAAAGAGCATCATGAAGGCCAAGGAACACACCAGACAGGTCAGGGATAAAGCTGTGAAGAAGTTTAAAGCAGGGTTAGAGTTTTAAAAAATCTCAAGCTTTGAACATCTCACGGAGCACTGTTCTTTCCATTTTCGTAGAATGGAAAGAGTATGGCACAACTGCAAACCTACCAAGACATGGCCATTCACCTAAACTGACAGGCCGGGCAAGGAGAGCAATCATCAGAGAAGCAGCCAAGAGGCCCATAGTAACTCTGGAGGAGCTACAGAGATCCACAGCTCAGGTGGAGAATCTGTCCACAGGATAACTATTAGTCATGCACTTCAGAAACCTGGCCTTTATGGAAGAGCAGCAAGAAGAAAGACATTATTGAAAGAAAGACATAAGAAGTCCCATTTGCAGTTTGCAAGAAGCCATGTGGGGGACACAGCAAACGTGTGGAAGAAGATGCTCTGGTCAGATGAGACCAAAAATAGGATTTTTATAACAGCTTACCTGTAAAATCCTTTTCTTGGAGTACATCACGGGACACAGAGCGACATAGTCATTACTAATGGGTTATATAGTTACCGTCAGGTGCTGGCACTGGCAACTTCCAAGACAGGAAGTACCCTCCCCTATATAAGCCCCTCCCATCCGGGAGCACCTCAGTTTTGTAGCAAAGCAATAAGTGTCCCCAAAGAGGGGTGGGAGCTCTGTGTCCTGTGATGTACTCCAAGAAAAGGATTTTACAGGTAAGCTGTTATAAAAATCCTATTTTCTTTCTCGTACATCACGGGACACAGAGCGACATAGTCATTACTATGTGGGATGTCCTAAAGCAATGCCCAATGAGGGGGGGGGGATACACCATACATAAGCTGAGCGCTATCAGACATGAGGATCTTTTGCGGCCTGCAACACACTGCGCCCAAAGGCGACATCCTCCTGACTTCTAACGTCCACCTGGTAGAACCTAGTAAACGTGTGTACTGAAGACCATGTTGCGGCCTTACAGATTTGAGCCAGGGAGGCCTGGTGATGCACTGCCCATGAAGTTCCAACTGCTCTCGTGGAGTGCGCTCTAACTTTGAACGGAGGCGGTCTCCTTCTCAAGCCATAGGCTTGCATTATGACCTGTCGAATCCACTTGGCTAAAGTAGATTTTGACGCTGCCTGACCCTTTCTGGGGCCTTCCGGCAGAATAAACAAAGTATCCGTTCTGCGAATCTGAGCAGTGGCTTTTAGATAAGCTTTAACTGCTCTTACTACATCCAAAGAATGTAATAACTTTTCCTCTACCGAACTAGGTTTGGGAAAAAACGAAGGAAGAACCACATCTTGGTTCAAATGAAACCTCGATACCACCTTAGGAAGAAAGGCTGGATGAGGACGTAACACTACTCTGTCCTTATGGATAACCAGATATGGCTCCTTACAGGACATAGCTGCTAATTCCGACACTCTTTTAGCCGAACAAATGGCTACTAGAAAAATCAATTTCCTGGTGAGAAGAACCAGGGAAATATGCTGTAATGGTTCAAATGGTTGTTTCTGTAGAACCGACAGAACCAGGTTTAAGTCCCATGGACATATGGGAATATTAACCGGAGGGCTAATACGCATCACTCCTTGTATAAAGGCTTTGACTAGTGAATGCGAAGCCAAGGGCCTCTGAAAAAATATTGACAAGGCCGAAATCTGACCCTTGATAGTACTCAAGGCAAGCTTCCTATCTACAGCCCACTGTAGGAAGTCCAGAATCCTACCTATTACGTACTTACGTGGATGCCATTTCTTGGCCTCACACCAGGCGATGTATGCCTTCCAGATTCTATAGTAGATCTGCCTGGATACCGGCTTCCTGGCATTGATCATGGTAGATACCACAGGATTAGAGAGCCCTCTCTTTTTTAGAATGTGGGCTTCAATAGCCAGGCCGTCAAACCTAGGGCTGGCAAGGAAGGGTGGTATATCGGTCCTTGCGAAAGCAGGTCCGGACGATGTGGGAGAGTCCAAGGACTCCCCACTGACATTTTTACAATCTCCGCGTACCATGCTCTTCGGGGCCACGCTGGAGCCACCAGAATCACTGGTTTCTTTTCTACCCTGATTCTGCGGAGTAATCGAGGTAACAATTGTGGCGGTGGGAATGCATATATCAGCTTGAACTGATCCCAAGGGAACACTAGGGCATCCGAGCCGCAAGCTAGGGGATCCCTTGTCCAAGAGACAAACCTGTCCACCTTTGCGTTGAATCTGGATGCTAGCAGATCTGTTCCCCACCGCTGACATATTGTCCGAAAAACCTCGGGGTGAAGGGACCATTCCCCTGGGCATAATTGTTGGCGACTTAGAAAGTCCGCCTTCCAATTCTCCACTCCTGGAATGAATACCGCGGATATGGCTGGGACATAACTTTCTGCCCATTTCAGGATGCAATTTACCTCCCTCTGGGCTGCACGACTCCTGGTGCCACCCTGATGATTGATATATGCCACTGCCGTGGCATTGTCTGATTGAATTCTGACAGGGGACCCTTGGAGTTTGGATGTCCATGCTACTAGGGCATACCGGGCTGCTCGTATCTCTAAGAGATTGATGGGCAGGGCCTTTTCCGCATCCGACCATCTGCCCTGGAGAGACCATTGCTCCAGTACTGCTCCCCAGCCTATAAGGCTGGCATCTGTAGTGACCACCTTCCAAGAAATCGGACTGAAGGATTTCCCTTTTTCCAGATTCTGGGGAACCATCCACCAACGGAGGCTCTTGCGAACGGAAGGGGACAAGGCCATTGGTAAGTCTAGGGCCTGAACTTTCTTGTTCCAGGCTGACAGTATGGCCCTTTGCAAATTCCTTGAATGGAATTGACCGTAGGGTACTGCTTCGAATGATGCCACCATTTTTCCCAGCAGCCTCATGCACAGGCGTATGGACGGCTGTCTTTTTGTACCCACAAAGTGGATTAAATCTCTCAAAGACAACACCTTTTTTCGAGGCAAGAATATTTTCTTCTGGCCTGAATCTAGCCTTAGCCCCAAGTATTCCAGACTTTTGACTGGTTTTAGGGCCGACTTGTCTCGGTTGATAATCCAACCGTGAGATTCCAGATACTTGATTGTCTTGTGAATGACCACTTCTAGTTTTTTCACTGAGTGGTCTATCAGCAACAAGTCGTCTAGATATGCCATTATCGTTACACCTTGCGTTCTTAGATTGGGCAATAATGGGGCCAGAATTTTTGTGAACACTCGTGGTGCTGTGGCCAGACCGAAGGGTAAGGCTCTGAACTGAAAATGGCGCCCTTCTACTGCAAAGCGTAGAAATTTTTGGTGGACTGGAAAGATGGGAATGTGCAAATAAGCATCTTTGATGTCGATCGCGGCTATCCATTCCTCCCCTTGTAGGGCAGTGGCCACCGATCGGATCGACTCCATCGGAAAGTCCTGATATACAGGAATTTGTTTAGCCCTTTTAGAATTAATATGGGCCTCCCGTCCCCGTTTGTTTCGGGACTGTAAAGAGGTTTGAGTAAAACCCGAACCCCCATTCTTCCAGGGGAACCTCCATAATTACTCCTTGGAGCAATAGTTGTTCTAGTGCCAACAGGAGGGACTCTCTCTTCCGGGGATCCCTTGGCACGTTTGACCTCAAAAAACGGGAAGGAGGAGAGTCTTTTAACTCCAATCTGTATCCCAAACATACTGCGGAGAGCACCTATCTGTTCTGATCGTGTCCCGCCAGGTCTCTGCGAACAACTGGAGTCTTCCCCCCACCCGACTGAGTGGGGGCAACCCTTCAATGAATTTAACTTTGGGGGAGGTTTTGTACCTCTCCTGACCCAGGGTTTCTCATTACCCTGCGATTGTCCCTGATTTTTACCCCCGGGAATTGACCGAGGAGGCCGTCGGAACTGTTTCACAGCCGATGCCCCAGGGACTGGAGAAGCAGGCCTCTTAAAAGAGGGACCTCTAACTCTGTTTTTAACCGGAAAGAGTGTATTTTTACCGCTGGAAATTTTCTGGATATATTCGTCCAGGTCTTCCCTGAATACGCGTTCACCATGAAAATGGGACGCTAACCAGCCATTTTTTACAGGGAGCTTCAGCAGACCAGTTTTTGAGCCATAGAAGCCTATGCATATGTACTACAGACAGCGTAAGGCGGGAGGCCTGATGGATTGAATCCTTTATGGCGTCAACCCCAAAGCTTAAGGCTCTAGGTAGATCAGTTAGGGCAAGGGCCTGCTGATCTGGCAAGTCCCTCAAGACCTGTTTCAACTGATCCTTCACTGCTTAGCAGACCCCACTGCTGGTTGTGTCACCAAGCTTGCTGTAGAAAGAAGCAGATTTTCATAAGGACTCCAATTTTTTATCTATTGGGTTCTTGAACATTTGGACATTATCCACTGGACATGTCAGTGATTTATACACACAAGAGATGGCTGCGTCCACTGTAGGGACCTTCCATTTTTTGATGAACTTATCCTCCATGGGATAGACCACCGGAAATCTCTTGGGGGGAATAAATATTTTCTCAGGATGTTCCCAATCCTGGTAAATGAGCCCTTCCAGTAAAGGGTGAAGTGGAAAAGAACAGACAGTCTGGTGGCTTCTAGCGACCCCAACGAGGATACAGTAGTGGTTGATGGTTCCGCAAGGTGCATTTTAAATGCTGATCGGATCATGTTAGTCAGAGACTGAACCCATAATCTTTCAGCTTGAGATGCTGAGAAAGGTTCCTCCACTGTTGATTCCTCTATAACAGAATCAACCTCATCCTGATCCCCTTCAGCCAGGTCGATCCCTGTATGGGACTGTTGCTCTGCTAACAGGCACTCTGAAGGAGGAGACGGAGATCGGGCGTGCTTTCCCTGACAGGGAGGCAGCGATCAATGTTGACAATCTCTCTCTAATCCTCCCAGAGCTGAGGAAAAAACCTCCTATGTTACATACACAGGAGCAGGTGAACTGAGGACAGCCACAGTACCAAGTACCCCTGCGGGGTCTCTACGGTCACTTACCTCTGAATTTTCAGGGGAGACTGGTGCAGCAGAAGCATGCCCAAGATCCTCCGAGCCCGATGAGACCCCCTTCGCTTCCTGGAAGATTCAGTTCCGGTGCTTCTGGACGGCATATTCCTAAGCCTAAAGCTGAGGTATTCCAGCCGTAAAAACACCACTTTTACAGAGAATAGTCTAGCACAATTGCTGCTATATAACAGTTGGTGTCTACTAAAGTGCCTTTCTAGGGGATGCCTGCATCAACCGCCTCTGTGTGCCTTTTTACTGTTGCTAGCTCTGTCTGTGCACTTCAATAGCCAGCTGTGATTGTGCTTTAAAACACGCTGGACGCCCGCACATGCGCAGTAGCGCCGCGGCGCACACCGAGCGTCATCCACCCGCTCCGCCCCTTTTTCCAGATCGCCTCTATATATTAGAGGCGCGTGCACGCGCACGCGCGCGGGCACGTGCGCCTTCGGCGCCTTTTTTGAAAAAAATAAGGAGCTAGATGGGAGCCAGGGTCCCTGCCGCAGGGCCCGGGGATGGATGAGCGCAGCAACAGAGCAGAGGAGACAGCTTCCCAGCAGAGAACTTACCAACTGCCTGGATTTGATTTTGGAAGAAAAAAAAAAATCCACATTACAAGAAAAAAGAACCATAGCGGCCTCTAGTGTCTAACACAGGTACCGCGGTCTTACACATTTTTTTTTTTTTCTTGCCTACTATTAACATTTTTAAATTTTCTCAGTAGTAACAGGCATACACAGAATATTAGCGGGAATACCTTAGGTAACAGGCAGAAAGACAAAATAGGCTTGGGGGCCCCCCAATAGAACCAAGTTCCTGAGGGCCCCCACTTACCTTTTCCTCGCCGCAGGACTCTGTTTGGTCCACAGAAGCCCAAACTTCACCTATCACGGCAGGCATTGTAATTAAACCTTCAGGGACCGGGTTCCCAAGGATTCCACTCCCCTGGACCTGTATAGCACCCTGCACAGAAAACATCTTGGTCGTGGGTATGACCAGAGCTCTGGATCCCAGGGTCCAGCCCTCCTAAGAGAGGCATTACAGGCAAAACCTTGCTCTTCTCTTTGCAAGGCCCGGGTACCGACCGTTTAGCTATGAAGCTTTTTTGGTCGGATCCGGAATAGCTTACTGAGGCCCAAAAGAACCTGTACGCAAGCTCAGTGAAAAACACATGTTACTTCTTGGCCAACACCTTAGACACTGGCAAAAAACTGAGGTACTCCCGGATGGGAGGGGCTTATATAGGGGATTGTACTTCCGGTTTTGGAAGTTGCCAGTGCCAGCACCTGAAGGTATCTATATAACCCATTAGTAATGACTATGTCGCTCTGTGTCCCGTGATGTACGAGAAAGAAATAGGCTTTTGCTTTTAGGCCAAAAAGTTCAATGTGTGGCGGAAAACTGACACTGCACATCACCATGAACACACATAGTTACATAGTTTGTAAGGTTGAATAAAGACACCAGTCCATCCAGTTGAACCTGAGTGAGTGTGGGTGCGGGTCTACAATTCTCCCTATCTCTTTACATTGTGTCTCATTAAGATGCTCATCTATTATATAATTTATTTAAGGTACCCATATAGCGCCGTCAATTTACGCGGCAACAGGGAGAACATGCAAACTCCAGGCAGGTAGTGTCGCAGTTGGGATTCGAGCCAGCGACCTTTTTAACTGCTAGACGAGAGTGTTACCCACTACACCACTGTGCCGCCCGATTAACACCATCCCCACCGTGAAACATGGTGGTGGCAGCATCATGTTGTGGGGATGCTTTCCTTCAGCAGGGACATGGAAGCTGGCTAGAGTTGATGGGAAGATGGATGGAGCCAAATACAGGGCGATTTTAGAAGAAAACCTGCTAGAATCTGCAAAAGACTTGAGACTGTGGCGGAGGTTCACCTTCCAGCAGGACAACGACCCTAAACATACAGCCAGTGCAAAGCATATTCATGTGTTAGAATGGCCCAGTCAAGGTCCAGTCCTAAATCCAATTGAGAATCTGTGGCAAGACTTGAAAACTGCTGTTCGCTGGCGCTCTCCATCCAATCTGACAGAGCTTGAGCTATTTTGCAAAGAAGAATGGGCAAAAATATCACTCTCTAGATGTGCAAATCTGGTAGAGACATCCCCAAAAAGACTTACAGCTGTAATTAGAGCATAAGCTGCTTCTACAAAGTATTGACTCAGGGGGGCTGAATACAAATGCACACCACACTTTTCACATATTTATTTGTAAAAAAAATTGGAAAACTATTTATCATTTTCCTTCCACTTCATAATGATGTGTCACTTTGTGTTGGTCTATCACATAAAATCCAAATAAAATACATTTATGTTTTTGATTGTAACATGACAAAATGTGGAAAATTTCAAGGGGTATGAACACTTTTTCAAGGCACTGTAGTTTCCACTGGCAGTGGTTGTTACAGTGTAATATTATAATTTACTGTGACCACTGTAACTAGCAGATAAACATGTAGCTAAAAATGCTGCATTTTAACATGCATGTTGTGTGTGCCGTTAATGACAAAATGCTTTACTACAATAAAAACACATGCAAACTGTATTGTACCATTCACACAATCATGTTTATAATTGCATGCAACGGAAGGGGCTAAAACACATGCTTCATCGAAGGTCCATTCACATCAGTGTACTACACGGCAGCTTGTTTTTGCAAATAGCTCAGGTCTATTTTTTGTATATTTTTCAATTTTTTTTTTATTTTTTATTTTTTGAGGTCCATAGAAGTACCGTATTTTTCGGACCATAAGACGCACTTTTTTCCCCCAAAAATATGGGGGAAAATGTCTCTGCGTCTTATGGAGCGAATGTGCATCAGGCATCGCCCCCCGCCGCCGGCGGCAACGCCCCCCGCCACTGCCAGGAACGCCCCCCGCCACTGCCGGCAACGCCCCCCTCTCAGTGCTGTGTTTTGACCTAGGCATGAAAAAAAGCCAAGCCCCCCACCCGTCTTCCCGCGGCCGCCTCCCGCCCGGAATCGACAGAACACCTGCGCTGTTTCACATTTCACACACTGAACGCTGCTTAGCGATGGGTGACGAGCGCCCTGTGATTGGTCGAATAGGGTCATCTGCGGGCTGCCGACATGGGCGTCTGCGATTGGCCCCGGTGGTGGATGTGGAGGCGGGACTGGTCTGTGAGTGACCGTGGTGTTCCGTCAGATATAGCGACCGGAACAGCTGCAGTGTGAGTCCCGCCTCTCTGCCTGGCACTCTGTGTGTCTCCTGAGGTCTCCCTCTGATCACTCTGTCAGCCCCCCTCCCCCTCTGTCTATCAGCCCACCCCTCTGTCAGTCAGCCCACCTCTGTCAGCCCCCCTCTCTATCAGCGCCCCTCCCCCTCTGTCAGTCAGCCCACCTCTGTCAGTCCCCCACTCTATCAACCCCCCTATCCCTCTGTCAGTCAGCCCCCCCTCTCTATCAGCCCCCACTCTCTATCAGCGCCCCCCTATCTGTCAGCCCCCCTCCCCCTCTGTCAGTCAGCCCACCTCTTTATCAGCCCCCCTCTCTGTCATCGCCCCCCCCTCTGTCAGTCAGCCCCCTGTCTGCCCCCTCTCTATCAGCAACCCCTCCCCCTCTGTCAGTCAGACCACCTCTCTATCAGCCCACCCCTCTCTGTCAGTGCCCCTCCCCTCTGTCAGTGGCCTCTCCCCCTCTGTCTGTGCCTCCTCCCCCTCTGTCAGCCCCCTCTCTATCAGCCCACCCCCCCTTGTCAGCGCCCCCTCCCTCTCAGTCAGCCCCCCCCTCTATCAGCCCCCCTCTCTGTCAGCGCCCCCTCCCTCACTGTCAGCCCACCTTTGTCAGCCCCCCCTCTCTATCAGCCCCCCTCTCTATCAGCCCCCCTCTCTGTCAGCCCCCCTCTCTGTCAGCGCCCCCTCCCTCTCTGTCAGCCCACCTTTGTCAGCCCCCCCTCTCTATCAGCCCCCCTCTCTGTCAGCGCCCCCTCCCCCTCTGTCAGTCAGCCCACCTTTGTCAGCCCCCTCTCTATCAGCGTCCCCTCCCCTCTGTCAGCCCTCCTCCCCCTCTGTCAGCCAGCCCACCTCTCTGTCAGCTACTCCCTCTCTGTCAGCCACCCCCCCGTCAGTCCCCCCACCTCTCTTAGCCCACCCCTCTGTCAGCCACAGCAGGGTGCATTGTGCCAGCCACCCACTCACTGACTCACAGTAGGGAGCCAGGCCAGCCACCCGCAGCAGGGTGCACCGTGCCACCCACCTGACTCACAGCATGGAGCAAGGCCAGCCAGCCACCCACAGCAGGGTGCACCATGCCAGCCATCCACTGATCCGCAGCAGCCTCCCACTGACCCGCAGCAGGGAGCCAGGCCAGCCACCCGCAGCAGGGTGCCAGCTAGCCACCTAGAGTGACATACCCTCAGCAGGGTCAGGGTGCCAGCCAGCAACCCAGGGTGACCCATCCACACCAGGAAACCAGCCAGCCACACACAGGAGCCAGTCAGCCATGGTGACCCAACGACAGCAGAGAGCCATCCAGCCACAGTGACCCATCCACAGCAGGGCCAGGGTGCCAGCCAGTCACAGGAGCCAGCCACAGAGGACGCGGGAGCCAGCCAGCCACAGCTACAGTACCCCTAGTTAAGGTAAGAGGAGCGCTACAATGGTCGGGCTGCATTTCTTTGGCAATGGTCGGGCTGCATTTCTTTGGTAATGGTCGGGCTGCATTTCTTTGGCAATGGTCGGCTGCATTTCTTTGGCAATGGTCGGGCTGCATTTCTTTGGCAATGGTCGGCTGCATTTCTTTGGCAATGGTCGGCTGCATTTCTTTGGCAATGGTCGGCTGCATTTCTTTGGCAATGGTCGGGCTGCATTTCTTTGGCAATGGTCGGGCTGCATTTCTTTGGCAATGGTCGGGCTGCATTTCTTTGGCAATGGTCGGGCTGCATTTCTTTGGCAATGGTCGGGCTGCATTTCTTTGGCAATGGTCGGGCTGCATTTCTTTGGCAATGGTCGGGCTGCATTTCTTTGGCAATGGTCGGGCTGCATTTCTTTGGCAATGGTCGGGCTGCATTTCTTTGGCAATGGTCGGGCTGCATTTCTTTGGCAATGGTCGGGCTGCATTTCTTTGGCAATGGTCGGGCTGCATTTCTTTGGCAATGGTCAGGCTGCATTTCTTTGGCAATGGTCAGGCTGCATTTCTTTGGCAATGGTCAGGCTGCATTTCTTTGGCAATGGTCAGGCTGCATTTCATGGGCACTGGTAAATATTTTAGTACACCATTTGGTTAAAAATGTTTTTTTTCTGGTTTTCCTCCTCTAAAACCTAGGTGCGCCTTATGGTCAGGTGCGTCTTATAGAGCGAAAAATACGGTAAATAGTAATGCATGAAAATGCATGTTTGATTTGCGATCTGTGAGTGAGTGAATGCACTATCCACACTTCGTCTTCTCCATCTTCTCCTCTTCAAGGAAACCATCTACAGTTGCTGTCACTGCTGAACAAACTGCAGCAAAAGCAGATAAACGCTATGATTGCTCCTATGTGCGCTTATACCCGCGACAAAGAATCCAGGATGCAGCTCTCAAAGAGTCGACGATGAATGATGTCACAGCAATATCTTTTTTTTGTTGGCCAACATGAAAAATATATGACAAATGAAAAACACAATAAAAACTGGTGTCAATATGTGTGCATCTACACGCATTGAAAAACATGTTAAAAACACACAAAAGCAGAAACGCAATCGTGTGAATCTAGCCTAAAAAAATGCTAAAGTGTAAATGGTGCCCGAGCAGGAGCCTCTCTGGTCAGAAGTACATGGTGAAGGACCTACCTATACAGACAACCTAGAGGCTTCAGTGAGCTTCTCCATGAAGTTTATATATCACAGCAGGACTGAAGGGACTTAAAAGTGATTGTAAACCTTTGTTTTTATTTATTTTTTAAATAACATACATATCATACTTACCTCCACTGTGCAGTTAGTTTTGCACAGTGTGGCCTAAACCTTGTCTTCTGGGGGCCCCCAGCGGTGCTTGCGGCTCCTCCTTGCATCGGTAAACCCCCTAGGACAAGCGCTCTCCCTGGGGGTTACCTTGCGGGCGTGCTCCCGAGTCCAGCATTTGCGTGCATAGACACAGAATGCCGGCACTACCCCCCCCCCCCCAATAGGATATCAATCTATCCAATCAAGAGCCGAGAACCCTGGGCAGAGAGAAAGAGCGTGTCTCCGCTGAGGGAATGAACGGGCTCGGGTGAGTAAAACAGGGGGGCTGGGGGGCCGGTCACTGTCAGAAGTTTTTTCACCTTAATGCATTGGTAACATTAGGTGAAAAAACACGAGGGTTTACAAACCCTTTAAGGAGTACAAGTTTAGGTCTGTCTTAAAGAAGGACTACAGGAATGCAAGATGTGTGGATCAGAGCAGTGTTTCTCAACTCCAGTCCTCAAGGCACCCCAACAGGTCATGTTTTCAGGCACTCCATTGTTTTGCACAGGTTATTTGATCAGTTTAACTGCTTTAGTAATTCCCACAGCTGTTTCATCTGAGGGAAATCCTGAAAATATGACCTGTTGGGGCACCTTGAGGACTGGAGTTGAGAAACACTGGATCAGAGTGATGGCAACATAATATGCATTACATTTATCTCCTTGCACCCGATCCAGAGATCTTCATGTCCTGGAACATCTCTATCTGCTGTGTGCTGCTATAGCAGGATTTATCTCACAAATGGTTCACTGTAGAGAGACATACTAAGAGTGGAAGTGTGCCTGGATATGACGTTTTATAAATGAGGAGCACATCTTTGCATCTACCTTACCCCTATCCAGAGATCCTGCATTCTTAAAGTTGTTATCTAAAGCCCAATTCCCCTCTTTCACAACCTTTACCACTGGCATATAAATCACAAGCAGGGCTACTTTTCAGCGGGAACATGGAGGAACACAGTTCCGGCACATCCGGTACTAAATGTATGTAATGGCAAGGGTTGCTGGGATGGGGCATGCTGGAGGGTCTATTGATGCTGACTGTTGAGAGATCTCTTGTCATTAGAGGGATCTAATGTTGCATTGGGGTTTATTATGGCTTGTGTAGGATCTATTGCTGCTGGGGGTCTTATGTTTCTGGGGGGGGGTCAATGGTTGCTGAGAGGGATCTTCTGTTGCTGAAGTTCTATTGATGCTGGTAGATCTATTGTTGCTGGTGGGGGGTTTATTGTTGTGGGGTGTGTAATATTTGTTGGGTGGATCCATTGTTGCTGTGGGGGAGGTCTATTGTTGCTGGCTGCAGGACATTTTACTACTTTTCTTGCCATCATTAACACATCCCTTAGCACCACAACATGATACTTGGTTCTGTATTCTCTGAAAGGAGCTGGGTAGCGGGTGGAACCAAGGGAGGTGCTTGAAGGTAGGTAGCGGGCGGACTTGGAAGGTCGGAGTACCTGCACCTATTCTCTGAGAAAAAAAGCCCTCACCACAAGTTAAAAAAAAATGGGATTTTTTTGTACTCACTGTAAAATCCTTTTCTCTGACGTCTATGGACTGACACAGCATTTTCAATCTTGACAAAGTGGGTTATGTTCCTGCTCATAGGAGAAGACTAGGCAGAATGTTAGATGTTTTAACATACATTCCAAAACCAGAGCTGAACAGCCCAGAGGTTCATGAAGAACCGAGAACACCAAAACCAAATCCCAAGGAGGAAGAGGTGGTTCAATAGGGGGGGGGGGGGACACATGACGGAACCCCTGTACGAAGGTACTAATCAAAGAATGGCCCGTTAGCGGCCACTGAAAGAAAACAGCTAAAGCTGAAATCTGACCCGTAATGGAGCTTAAGGCAAGCTTATGGTCCCCAGCACGCTGTAAAAACAGCAGGATCCTGTAAATGGAAGTAGACCGTGGACGCCAATCCAGCTCCTCGCACATAGCGAAGCAGGTCTTCCAGGTACAGTAGTATATATACCTGGAGGAAGATTTCCATGCCCACAGCATGGTCAAGATGATCCGTGAGACCTTGGTCCCACAGCACCTGGCTTTTGAAAGCCATGCCGTCAAAGTCAGCGACAGGAAAGTAGGATGAAGAATGGAACCTTGAGACAGAAGGTCCTCCCACAGCGGTAGTCGCAATGGAACATCCGCCACTAGGCGCACAAGATCATCGTACCAAGGACGCCGAGATCAAGCAGGAGCGAAGAGGATCACCGGGATCCCCTCGGCCTCCATCCTGCAAAGTAGTCGAGGAAGCAACGTCGGTGGAGGATAGGCATAAATCAGCCGATACCGACCCCACGGGGCCACCAACGCGTCTGATGCGTCAGCCCAGGGATCCCTGAGCCTGGCCACGAATCACGACATTGTGATTGAGTCGAGAGGCCAGTAGGCCCACATCCAGGCGTGCCCCACCTCCAGCGAGGAGATGAAACACTTCCAGGATGTAAGGACCATTCACTGGTCCAACAGTTGGCGGCTCCGATAGTCCGCCTGCCAGTTGTCTACACCTGGAATGCAAACGGCGACAGAACCTGCACTCCATTCCAAGATGTGGGCGGACTCGTACGCTACAGCCGAGCTCCGCGTATCTCCCTGATGGTTGACATAAGCCACAGCCGTGGTGTTGCCAACTGGATCCTGACTGAGCGCCCCTGTAGTCTTCTTAACCACGAGGAGAGATACAGACTGGTCGCCCGAAGGTCCAGAACATTGATCGGCAGACGGGAGTCGTCCGGAGTTCAAAGCCCTTGGGCTGACAGAACTTTCCAGCCTGTAAGACTGACGGCCGCCGGGATCACCGTCCACTGAACAGAAAGGAACGACTACCCTGACCGAAGGGCGGGGGATTCCAGCCACCATGCCAGGGATGACCTGACCAGGTGACACCTGGATCTGACGATCCAGTGACAATGGAGACTCGTCCCAGCTGGATAGGACCTCCTTTTGTAAGGCTCGAGTGTGGAATTGGGCATACGGTACAGCCTCGAATGAAGCCACCATGAGTCCCAGGACCCTCATGCCAAAAAAAGAAGTGACAACCATTTGCGGGGCGCGCAGATTGAAAAGTCTGTAATTTTTCCAAGGGTAGAAAGACCCTTCCCTCCGAGGAGTCCAGGATCAATCCTAGGTACTCCAGATGCTGAGTCGGAACCAGGATGACTTCTGAATGGTCAGCAGCCAACCGAATCCTTGGAGGGCCAGACTGGCTATCAACACTATTTTTTCCAATTTTGTGCCAGAGTCTGCTCTCAGAAGAAGATCGTCCAGACAGCCCACGATAGCAATTCCTCGCTGTCTCAGCAAAGCTTGAATCGGGGCAAGTACCTTGGTGAAAACTTGCGGTGCTGACGCTAAACCGAAGGGAAGAGCCACAAACTGATAGTGGTCTTCGCCTATCGCAAAGCGCAGAAACTACTGGTGACCCGCGCAGATCGGGATATGCAAGTCGGGGTCCTTGATGTCCAAGGACGGCAGAAAATCCCCCGGGTGGAGGCGCAGTAATCACTGTTCCATGCAGAATCTTCGAACATTTACAAAGGCAGTCAGGGCCTTGAGGTCCAGAATTGGACGGACTCTGTCCCTCTTTGGGACCATAAAAAGATTTGAAGAAAATCCCTGAAACCTCTCCTTTGACGGTATTGGCAAATTACCGCACCTCAGCAAGTCCTGCACAGCCCCCAATAGGGCAGCCCGACGCGCTAGAAGGAAAGAGAGATTTGAGGGAAAGAATCGGTCAGGTGGTCAGGAAAGGAACTCTATCCTGTACCCCGAGGCGACCGCCTAGCATACCCACCGGTCGGAGATCCGGGAGGTCCACCGATCCGTGAACCTGCAAAGTCGTCCCCGCACCCCAGAGTCGGGCGGGGGCAAGACTTCATGCGGTGGCAGCTTGGTAGCCGGCTTGTTCGGCCTATGCACCCAGGGGCGAATTTTGTCCCCCAGCCGCATCCTTGTCAGTCTGGGAGAATTGTCCCTTGAACTCTGACTGACGAAAAATACCTCTTCTGTGTGGAAAAAGAAGGGCCCGGTTACGGCGCGGCTCCTTCGCCTTAGCAGGCCGAGGAAGGGTGCTCTCACCTTCCGTGACATTTTAAATAATGTCATCCAGGGAGGCACCAATAATCTTACGCCCTGAAAAGAAAAATCCGTCAGGAGCTTTTCAGAGGCCAGGTCAGCAGACCAGCATTTTAACCAGATAAGGCGATGCAATACCACCGCTGACACTGAGGCCCCAGAAATCAAGGGGGCAGCGTCCATAGTGGTATCGCACACATACACCAGGCCCTGTACCATGTAGTCGGCCAGTGAAATGCAATCCGGAGGAAGATTATGCTCCTGCACAGTCTGGTGCAAAATCTTAGCCCACGCCATGAGTGTCAGACACCAGGGTCGCCGCTACAATGGGACATAGCGCGGATCCCAGCATGGTGAACATGGCTCTGCTCACCACTTCCAACCTCCTATCAGTAGGGTCCTTAAAGGCAGGAGTCCACTCAACCGGGAGAGTCGTGGCATTATTCAACCGGGCGACCGGGGGGGGGGGGTGTCGACAACCGGAGGGGAGGCCCATATTTTTTTTTTTAATCAGGCACTCCTCAAGGGGTACCTAACCGCCATACCCTGCGAGACCGCAAAGATCCTCTGCGGTTTGTCCCAAACCTGGTCTATGAATTTATCAAAGAAAGGTGTATAGGGAAAAATAGGATTTTTGTACTCACCGTAAAATCCCTTTCTCTGACATCCATGGACTAACACGGCGTCTCTTTACACTTTACACGTGGGTTATGTCCCTGCTTGCAGGAGAAGACCTAGGCAGAATGTGAGATTTTATACATACATTCTAAAAAGCCAGAGCTGAACAGCCCCGCCTCAGGGGGGCGGTCCCTCCGGACATAACCCTCCCACTGCAATCAGCAGACCTCAGTTCGTAACAAAGCAGTACAAACCATAAAAGGAAGGGTGGGTGCCGTGTCAGTCCATGGATGTCAGAGAAAAGGATTTTATGGTGAGTACAAAAATCCTATTTTCTCTTATCATCCATGGACTGACACGGCGTCTCTTTACACTTTACACGTGGGATGTCCCAAAGCAGTGTCAAGAGGGATGGGAGCAGTATAAATGGAAAAACCAAAAACTTCACTCCAAACAAGGCAGAGCTCCTCAACGGAGGAGTTGCAACTTTAAACAGCGGCCCGCAGCACCTTGCGGCCAAAGGAAGCATCCGAAGATGCAGCCACATCAACCTTATAAAACTTAGAAAAAGGTATGAACGGACGACCAGGTCGCCGCCTTGCACACTTGTGCAACCGACGCTTGATGTCGGAAAGCCCAGGAAGCACGAATTGCCCTGGTGGAATGCGCCATAAGAGGAAAGGGAGGCGCCCGCCCCTTGAGAGCATAGGCTTGAATGACGGTTTGTCTGATCCACCTAGAAATGGTGGCAGACGAAGCTGCTTGGCCCTGTTTTGGACCAGAGACAGTCACAAACAGTGAGTCAGACTTCCGAATAGAAGCAGTAGCAGACAGGTACACCCGCAAGGCTCATACCACATCCAATGTGTGAAGCGCAAACTCTCTGGGATGCGATGGGTGAGGACACAAGGACGGGAGGACAATGTCCTCATTTAGGTGAAAGGCTGAGACCACCTTTGGCAAAAAAGAAGGTCACGGACGCAACACCGCCTTATCCTTATGGATGATCAAATAGGGCGACTTGCAGGACAAGGCCGCCAACTCAGACACTCGTCTAACAGAAGTAATGGCCACTAAGAAAGCCACCTTCTGAGACAAGGTCAAGAGGGGAATATCTCTGATATTTTCAAAGGGAGGTTCATGGAGAACCGAGAGCACCAAATTCAGATCCCACGGGGGGAGAGGAGGCTTGACAGGAGGAAGCACATGGCGAACCCCCTGTACAAAGGTGCTAACCAAAGAATGACCCGCCAGCGGTCGCTGAAAGAAGACGGCCAAGGCCGAAATCTGACCCTTAATGGTACTCAAAGCAAGCTTTTGGGTCACGCCACGCTGCAGAAAACGCAGGATTCTGGGGACGGAATACGTCCGCGGACGCCAGTCCAGCTCTTCGCACATGGTGATGTAAGCTTTCCAAGTACGGTGATAGATCTCTTTCTGGAGGAACACTTCCGTGCCCTTAACATGGTCGAAATGACCGAATCCGAGAGACCTTGGTCTCTCAGCACCTGGCTTTCAATAGCCATGCCGTTAAAGCCAGAGACTGTAAAGCAGGATGAAATATAGGACCTTGAGAAAGAAGGTCCTCCCTCATTGGCAACCGCCAGGGAACGTCCGCGACGAGACGTATCAGATTGGAGTACCAGTGACGACGAGGCCAATCCGGAGCAAGGAGGATCACCGGAGCCGGCACGCTTCTTTCAGCCCACCTTAGAATGCGGGCGACCTCGGAAGCCGCAGCTGAGCTCCGAGTCCCCCCTTGATGGTTGACATACGCCACAGCCGTGGCGTTGTCCGACTGGATCCTGATGGAGCAACCCTGTAATCTCTCTGACGACGAGGAGAGGCACAGTCCGATTGCCCGTATTTCCAGAACATTGATCGGCAAACGGGCTTCGTCCAGAGTCCAAAGCCCTTGGGCCGACAGGACTCCCCAGACTCCACCCCAGCCCGTCAGGCTGGCGTCCGTCGTGATCACCGTCCATCGGATGGGGAGGAACGACTTCCCAGACCGAAGAGCCGGGGACCTCAACCACCATGCCAGGGACGCCCTGACCAGGTGACTCACCCGGATCTGAAGATCCAAGGACAACGGGGATTTGTCCCAAGTGGACAAGATCTCTTTCTGTAATGCCCTGGTGTGTGATTGGGCATACGGAACGGCCTCGAAAGAGGCCACCATGAGTCCCAGGACTCTCATGCAAAAAACGGATGGACGACCATTTCTGGGACGTCAGCACCCGCACCGCAGACTGAGGTGTCAGCAGCTTCTCCGGAGGTAGGAATACCTTTGCCTCCAAGGAATCCAGAATCAGACCTAGATACTCCAGACGCTGAGTCGGGACCAGGACCGACTTTCGAATGTTCAGGAGCCACCCGAAGTCCCTGAGGGTCTGACAGACGATAGTCACACTTTCTTCTAATTCTGAGCCACTGTCTGCTCTTAGAAGATCGTCCAGATAGCCCACGATAGCAATGCCTCGCTGTCTCAGCAAAGCTAGAACCGGAGCAAGCACCTTGGTGAACACCCTCGGTGCCGAGGCTAGGCCGAAGGGAAGAGCCACAAATTGATAGTGGACTTCGCCGATCGCAAAGCGCAGAAACTTCTGGTGACTCGCGCAGATCGGAACATGCAAGTAGGCGTCCTTGATGTCCAAGGACGCCAGAAAATCCCCTTGATGGAGTGTAGCGATCACCGTGCGAATGAATTCCATGAGGAATTTTTGCACCTTCACAAAGGCATTCAGGGCCTTGAGGTCCATAATTGGTCGAACCCCGTCCTTTTTTGGAACAACAAACAGATTCGCGTAGAACCCCTGAAACCTCTCCTGGGACGGAACCGGCACAATCAGTCCGGACCCGATCAAATACTGTACAGCCCCCAAGAGGGCTGCCCGACGGGCAGGAAGGAGAGGGAGATTTGAGGGAAAGAATCTGTCTGGGGGCCAGGAACGGAACTCTATTCTGTATCCTGAGGTGACCACCTCGCACACCCACCGGTCGGAGATCCGGGAGGTCCACCGATCCGTGAACCTGCGAAGTCGTCCCCCCACCCCAGAGTCGGGCGGGGGCAAGACTTCACGCGGAGGCGGGCTTGGGAGCCAACTTGTTCGGCTTACGCACCCAAGGGCGCTTGTGTCCACCAGCCGAACTGTTGTCAGTCTGGGAGGGCTTACCCGTGGACTCTGACTGCCGAAAAAAATATTTTTTGCTGGAAAGGAAGGACCCAGTTTACGACGGGCCTCCTTACTCTTGCTAGTCTGAGGAAGGAGAGTGCTTTTACCTCCCGTGTCATCCTTGATGATGTCATCCAGAGCAGCATCGAAAAGTCTACCACCCTTAAAAGGTAGATCCGTCAGGAGCTTCTTAGAGGCTAGGTCAGCAGACCAGCATTTCAACCAGATAAGACGACGCAATACCACCACAGAGACAGAGGCCCTGGATATTAAAGGGGCCGCATCCAACGTGGCGTCGTACACATATCAGGCCCTGCACCATTTGGTGGGCCAGAGCAATAGTGTCTGGAGGAAGATTATACTCCTGTACAGTTTGGTGCAAAATTTTTGCCCATTCCGTGAGTGTCTGATACACAAGGGTCGCCGCTACAACAGGCCGTAAGGCGGATCCCAACAAGGCAAACATGGCTCTGCTCACCATTCTGACCTCCTGTCAGTGGGGTCCTTAAAAGCAGGAGTCCCCTCCATCGGGAGAGTGGTGGCCTTGTTCAAACGGGCGACTGGAGGGTCGACCACTGGGGGAGAAGCCCACTTTTTAAGTAGGGCGTCTTCAAAAGGGGTATCTGATAGACAAACCATAAAAGTCTTCTGAGGCTTTTCCCAGACCTGATCAATGAGCTGGTCAAAGAAAGGTACATATGGAAAAACCTTTTTAGAAGGCTTGGCCTTAAAAGAACCAAAAGGAGACTGCCTCCGCCTGAGGTTCTGCAGCCGCAGCATTCAGCTTGAGAGTGTCCCTCACCGCATCAATGAGTTCACTAACAAGCGCCCTGTCATTTACTGACTCAGAACTGGAGTCTTCCTCACAAGGAATGTCCTGTTCAAAAACCATCCAAATATTCAGAGCTAGGGTCCTGAGCAGCACTAGCTAGGCCCATATCTGAATCAGAGCACTACCCTTGTGGAGATAAAGTGGGGAGAGGGCGCTTTTTTGCTCCCTTGCGCTCGCACACCGCTTCCATCCTGGTCAGAAATTATTCCAGGACTGCCGACAACTGGTCCATAGGGACCGTAGGTGCTGGAGCACTGCCTGTCGCCTCTGGCATGTAAGGGGAAGCTGGTGACACTGACTCCATATTATCCCTCTCAGACTCCTCAGAAAAAAAGGCCACCCACAAGCTGTGCTGACTGAGTAGGGGAATGCCCAGGGGACCCATCAACCTGACCAGGACCGATCGGTTCCGCTGCCTTGTCTCTCTGTGCCGCGCTGTTCAGCGTGAGTGAGCTGAGAGGAGAGAGTGTGAGGAGATTCGCGCCATTCCCAGCCACGATAGAGGCCAAACAAGTGTTTGAAAAGCGCGCAGGTTCAAGAAAATGGCCGCCGCAATGTGCTCAGGCGATCAATGGCAAGATGGCCGCCAATGTAAAGTAATGCACAAAACACAAACATGGCGCCCAGGCCCCCAAAACACTCAAAAAACAGCCCCAGTGATATGCAGACCAGCATGAGCCCCCCCCCCCAGGACAGTATGACCCTCAGGCACCCCCCACAGCACAGCGCAAGCAATGGTGACAGAGTGACAATAAAAAAAACAGGGGGAGACAGGGAAAATCCCCCACACAGAGAAACACACATCATGTACTCACCTGCAGACAGGAGAGACTACTTACCTGTCCCCTGAGGGAACCACTGGTGTGTTTCTGACAGAACTATCACAGTGCGGTACTGAGTAGCTGTCGGCCCGGTCCACCGCGAAAGATACAGCAGGACTGTTCAATCTTGAAAGGACCGCGGAGCATGAAAGCCCACCGGCCACCCCTGGAGTCGTGGGGCATGTCGTGAACTGAGTCTCACGCACACAAGGCGAGGATCAGCACGCTCGATGGTCGGACAGGGAAGACTACGAGGATATCTTGTACCCAACCTGTTGCCCAGCCGACAGTTGATAGAAGATCTCAAAAATAAAATAAGAAAAAATTCCAAAAAAGGAATAAGAACAGGTCAGGAGACTGGCTCCTGAGAGAGCCACGTCTTCTCCTTCTGCTAGGCAGAAAAAACTGAGGTCTGCTGACTGCAGTGGGAGGGTTATGTCCGGAGGGACCGCCCCCCTGGGCGGGGCTGTTCAGCTCTGGCTTTTTAGAATGTATGTATGTATAACATCTCTCATTCTGCCTAGGTCTTCTCCTGCAAGCAGGGACATAACCCACGTGTAAAGTGTAAAGAGACGCCGTGTCAGTCCATGGATAAGAGAAAAAACATTTAAGAAGGATTAGCTTTAAATGAACCAAAAGGAGATCACCTCCACTAGAGGTTCTTCAGCTGCAGCCTCCAGCTTGAGAGTGTCCCTCACAGCATCAATGAGTTCACTAACAAGAAACCTGTCATTCACTGACCCAGATAAGGAGTCTTCCTCACAAGGAATGTCCTTGGTCAAAACAATCCAAAAATTCAGAGCTAGGGTCCTGTCAGCATTGCCCAAATCTGAAATCGGAGCACTCCCCTGGATATGGCATGGGGAGAGGGTGCTTTTCAGCTCCCCTGCGCTTGCGCACCGCTTACATCCTGGTAATAAATACCAGGACTGCCGACAACCAGCCCATAGGGACCGCAGGTGCAGTAGCACTGCCTGTTGTCTCTGACAGAAATGGGGAAGCAGGTGAAACCGACTCCATAATACCACCACCCTCTGAGACTTTGTCAATGTGAGAGAAAAAGTCCACCCTCCTGCTGCACTGAGTGTGGGGGATACCCAGGGGACTCACCAAACCAGTCAGGACCGATCGGTTCCGCTGCCTGCACTGTGCTCCCAGCGCGAGTGAACAGTGAGGAGAATCGCTCCTGTCAGCAATAGAGGTCAAACCAGCACAAAAAGAGCGCACGGCTTCAAGAAAATGACCGCCGCAATTATAAGTGTGCCATAGCGAGGCCACGGCAAGATGGCCGCCAATGCGGTTTTCAATGAAAAGTAAAAAAACATAGTAAAAACATGGCGCACAAGGCCCAAACTGACAGAAAACAGCCCACACTGCAAAGCAAACCTATATGGACCCCCACCGGGACAGAGAGACCCCCAGTCAGCACATCGCTAGAGTAGGTGACAAAATACACAAGGAGGAGACAGGGAAAACCCCCCTACCATAGGAACACACAGTATGTGCTCACCTGCTGAGGCAGGGGAACAGTACTTACCCGCCCAGCTAGAACCCACTGGTGTGTTCCTGACAAGCATATCACAGTGCAGTACCGAGTAGCTGTCGGCCAGTCCACCGCGAAAGATACAGCAAAACTGTTAAATTATGCGGACCCTGGAGCAAAAAGCTCACCGGCATCCCCTGGAGCCATGGGGTATGTCGTGAACTGATCTCACGCAGAGCGAGGATCAGCACACGCTCGATGGTCGGACAGGGAAGACTACGAGGATAGCGATCTACCAAACCTGTTGCCCAGCCGACAGTTGATAGAAGAATCTCAAAAATAAAATAAAAAAGTTAAAAAAAGAACAA
Source organism: Rana muscosa (assembly GCA_029206835.1). Lineage (NCBI taxonomy): Eukaryota > Metazoa > Chordata > Amphibia > Anura > Ranidae > Rana > Rana muscosa. The sequence continues at coordinate 93,344,583 of CM055116.1, read as the reverse complement.
AAAACATTTCTTTAGGAGACTGGCTTCGAAGAGAGCCACGTCCTCTCCTTTGCTAGGCAGAAAAAAAACAGAGGCAGCTAGCTGCAGGTAGGAGGGTTATGTTCGGAGGGACCGCCCCCTGGGCGAGGCTGTTCAGCTCTGGTTTTGGAATGTATGTTAAAACATCTAACATTCTGCCTAGTCTTCTCCTATGAGCAGGAACATAACCCACTTTGTCAAGATTGAAGATGCTGTGTCAGTCCATGGAGGGAAAGAGAAAAAAATGGTTATAATCCTTAAAGCCCCTTCGGATCTAAAGTAAGTATATATATATATATATATATATATATATATATATATACACACACATACACACACATACATACATACATATACACATATATACATACACACACACACACACACATATATATATATATATATATATATATATATATATACACATATTACACACACGTACATATTTATTTCACGCCCAGGCTGTGATGATATACCCTCAGGGCCCACAAGAAGTGGGTTTAATGACACGGGACATTATTAATGAGTATTGCAGCAAAAAGTAATTTTTGGTAAAAACATTTTTATTTTTTCCCAGAATCCTATTCAGTTAACAAATAACTTTATCCTGTTACTACTTTACAATTATTTTTTCAATACTACATAAAGAATTGCTAAGAATTAATAGAAGAAAAAAAAAAGAATTGCAATGGGAAAGGAAGTGATAAAAATATCAGATACACATTTTTAAATATGCTATAAGCCAAACAGCGCCATTTTTTGTATTATTTTCTAGGCTGAAAGGGGGACAATTAATATTAAAAGCTCTTGTGAAAGCAGACAACCCTCTTAACATAAAAAGAGGAAATTAGTCTCAGCCAGTCTCCTAGGACCTACAGTAGGTGACCGCGATATTGTGTCAATCTCACTGCTTTTATTGGCGAGATTGACCACCTACTAGCCCTGTCGCGGGAGCCAGCGCCGAGCTGGCTCGCCGGTAAAGGAAAAATGTGTTGAAGCCGACATACGTCCGACTTTCAATGAATGGGGATCATCCGACGTGGATTCCCGCCAATACCAGGCACTGTGTTTGGTATGAATCATGAGAGGGAACGCCACGCCAAATTTTAAATAAAAAAACGGCATGGGCTCCCCTCCAGGAGCATACCAGGCCCTTAGGTCTGGTATGGATTTTAAGGGTAACCCCCTACGCCGAAAAAACTGCATGTCAGATTTTAGGAAAATGTGTTTGAAAAAAATATGGTGATCACTGCGTACTACCGTAATTAATTAAATCTGAAAAATCATCACTGCTGTCGCAAAGTAAACAAAATAAAATAAAAGCTGAGAATATATATATATATATATATATATATATATATATATATATATATATATATATATATATATATATATATATATATATATATGTTCTTTCTTGTGCAGCTTAAACATTAATGCATTTATTCCATCTTGTCCAAATTAAACCCTCCACATGTGAATCACATTATGTTTCCATTCTATATCTTGGCATATATAGAATATGCATATTAAGAAAAAAAAAAAACTCAAATTCATTTGAAAAGTAATTCCTAAAATAGGCCCTTTGAAAGGTCCTATTCACAATGCAAACATGGGCAGGAAGTCGTAAGTAATTATGTTTCTTCAAGTGCTTGACCAATAGGCTAGCAGCTCAGAGTGTTCTGATTTTATCCAAAAATATAATATATCCATAATATATTACAGATGTATGAATATTACAATCAGGTCTATTCAATAGTTAGGAAATGAGAAAAGAATGAAAACATTTATTGTACACAAATATAGAATTTACTTCCTGCAATAATGATCTTAAAGGGGTTGTAAAGCTTTGTGTTTTTTCACAGCAAAAAAACACCTTGCACTCTCGGGCCCCCCAGCCCCCCCGTTTTACTTACCCGAGCCACGAAACTCGGTGGGCGCAATCCCGCGATGCTTTCCCCCAGCTTGAGGCGGCTCTTCTTTGGAGATTGATAGCAGCACAGCCATTGGCTCCAGCTGCTGTCAATCAAATCAATGACGCGGCGCTCCGGGGGCAGGGCCGAGTGATACACTTGGCGGCTATGGCCACCACTGTATCACACGGGAGCACGCCCACAAGCTAACCCCCTTGGGAGAGTGCTTCCCAGAAGGGGGTTAGCTATTGCGGGGTGGAGCCGAGACAGCCGCCGAGGGACCCCAGAAAACGAGGATCAAGGCCACTCTGTGCAAAACGAACTTATTTTTAAAAAACTTTAACCCTTACAACCCCTTTAACCCCCTTGGGCATGGAGTTCACCAGAGCTTCACAGGTTGCCACTGGAGTCCTCTTCCACTCCTCCATGATGACATGATGGAGCTGGTGGATGTTAGAGACCTTGCGCTCCTCCACCTTCCCTTTGAGGATGCCCCACAGATGCTCAATAGGGTTTAGGTCTGGAGACATGCTTGGCCAAACCATCACCTTTATCCTCAGCTTCTTTAGCAAGGCAGTGGTCATCTTGGAGGTGTGTTGGGGGTTGTTATGTTGGAATACTGCCCTGCGGCCCAGTCTCTGAAGGGATGGGATCATGCGCTGCTTCAGTATGTCACAGTACACATTGGCATTCATGGTTCCCTCAATGAACTGTAGCTCCCCAGTACCGGCAGCACTCATGCAACCCCAGACCATGACACTCCCACCACCATGCTTCACTGTAGTTTCCCTCAAACTCAATGGATCCAAAACAGAACTTCTTCTCCTCCACGCAAACCGAAAGACAAAAACAAAGACTTCTTGGACACCACCCACCATTCTTGGACAGACCATTACCCCGAGCACCAAAGTTATAAGTCTCGGAGTCATCTTTGACTCGGAGATGTCGATGGATGCACAAATAGGATCAGTAGTCAGCGGATCTCACCATCTCCTCCGCCTGCTGCGGAGACTCATCCCCTTCATCCCGGAAGAAGACATAGCAGTAGTAGTTGGAACAATCATCAATTCCCGACTCGACTACACAAACTCCCTCTACATAGGACTACCTAAATATCAGATTTTGCGCCTACAAGTCGTCCAGAACACGGCAGCCAGACTGGTAACAGGGAAAAAACCTTGGGAATCTATCACCCCTTCACTGAGGACCCTGCATTGGCTAACCGTAAAGGATCGGGTCACGTTCAAGACCCTCCGTCTCACCCACAAGTGCACACAAGGAAACTATCAACCAACCAAAACCTCCTCCACATTCCCAAGTCCCGCTACAAATCAAAGGGAGAACGAAGATTTGCAGTCCAAGGACCACGGCTATGGAACGCTCTACCCACGGACATCCGTATGGAAGAAAACCATCGGGCCTTAAGGAAAAAACGTAAGACCCACCTCTTCTGAAGCATCAGGACGTCACTGGATGCAAAAGCGCCTTGAGGAGATTTAGTTCGCATTTGTAGCGCTACATAAAGTTATTCACTCACTCACTCTAGGCAAGACACACTTACTTGTCTTTGTACTTCTCACCTTGTTGCCACCACACATGCTCGACACCTTCTAAACCAAATAAGTTTATCTTGGTCTCATCAGACCACAGGACATGGTTCCAGTAATCCATGTCCTTAGTCTGCTTGTCTTCAGCAAACTGTTTGTGGGCTTTCTTGTGCATCATCTTTAGAGGCGGCTTCCTTCTGGGACAGCCATGCAGACCAATTTGATGCAGGGTGCAGCGTATGGTCTGAGCACTGACAGGCTGACACCACCCCCCTTCACCTTCAACCTCTGCAGCAATGCTGGCAGCACTCATATGTCTTTTTCCCCAAAGACAACCTCTGGATATGACACTGAGCACGTGAAATTCAACTTCTTTGGTTGACCATGGCAAGGCCTGTTCTGAGTGGAACCTGTCCTGTTAAACTGCTGTATGGTCTTGGCCACCGTGCTGCAGCTCAATTTCCGGGTCTTGGAAATCTTCTTATAGCCTAGGCCATCTTTGTGTAGAGCAACAATAATTTTTTTTAGATCCTTTAGAGAGTTCTTTGCCATGAGGTGCCATGTTGAACTTCCAATGACCAGAGTGAGAGCGATAACACCAAATTTAACATACCTGCTCCCCATTCACACCTGAGACCTTGTAACACTAACAGGAAAAGGGAAAATGGCTAATTGAACCCAATTTGGCGATTGTTGCAATATTTTATGTCACACGGTATTTGTGCAGCAGTGTTTTAAACGCAACTTTTTGGGGAAAAATACACTTTCATGAATTTTAAAAAAATGAAACAGTAAAGTTAGCCCAATTTTTTTGTATAATGTGAAAGATGATGTTACGCCGAGTAGATACCAAACATGTCACGCTTTAAAATTGCCCGCACTCGTGGAATGGCGACAAACTACGGTACCTAAGATTCTCCATAGGCGACGCTTTAAAAAAAAATTACTGTCACCAGGTTAGAGTTACAGAGGAGGTCTAGTGCGAGAATTATTGCTCTCGCTCTGACGATCAAGGCGATACCTCACATGTGTGATTTGAACACCGTTTACCTATGCGGGCACGATTTCCATATGCGTTTTCTTTGCTGCGCGAGCTTGCGAGGACGCTTTAAACACGTTTTTCTTTTTTTCTTATTTATTTTTATATTTTTACATTCTGTTTAAAAAAAAAAAAAAATTATCACTTTTATTGCTGTAACAAGGAATGGTAAACATCCCTTGTGGCAGTAATAGGTGGTGACAGGTACTCTCTCTTTATGGAGGGATCGGGGGTCTAAAAGACCTCCAATCCCTCCTTTGCACTTCAAAGTATTCAGATCGCCGAAAACTGCGATTCAGAATACTGTATATTTTTTTTTAAATCCGGCACCATTGGCAGCCGAGTAAACCGGAAGTGACGTTGTGACATCGCTTTAGTGTTTACAAAGAGAAGACTGGAACAAAGTCGTTCCCGGCTTCGAGCCAGTCTATCTCTAGGCGCCGGAAGTGGCGCATCGGGGATGGGGTCTCCCGGTGGGACGGGAGGCCCGGTAAGAGCAGCAGAAGGTGACAGGAGGGGGATGTCCCCTCCCACTCCTTCGGGATAACAACCAATCGGTTTTTAGCTGCATCGGTTGTTATTCCTGGAAAGCTGACCGCTGGCTCTAAAAAAACGGTACTGGGATTATGCCTGCAGCTGCGAGCATCATCCCGGTATAACCCGCTAAAGCCCAGGACGCATATATGCGTATGCTCGGCCGGAAGGGGATAACATGATGTTTTCCTAAAGAAACTGAGTTTGTCCCTGCATTGAGTCTGATCCCCTACAGCAGTGATGGCAAACCTTTTTGAGCCTGAGTGCCCAAACCGCGACGCAAAACCAACTTATTTCTTTCAAAGTGCCAACACAGAATTAAAATTGCCAGCGTCATCTGATCATCCCTCTGATTAACCCCTAAGGGACCAAAAAGAATGCAGAATGCACTGTGCAACATACACTCACCTACCTGACCAATGCACTCACCTACCTGACCCATGACACATGCACTGACCTACCTGACACATCCACTCACCTACCTGACCATTGTACTCGCCTACCTGACACATGCACCCACCTACCTGACACATGCTTCCTGCACTACTAACATCCCCCCACACAGTACAATGTAGATCAAAGAATCCATCCTGCTTACCTTTCCATGGCCTCATCGTCGGGCAGTATTGAAGGAATCCCCGCGATCCAGCTGCTCCCTGATTTCCCCGCCGCCTGGATGTCAGCTAGCAGCCATTGCACCTCTCCCCATGGAAGTTCAGCTTCGAACACCGCCCCTCCCCCTCCACTTTTTCACAGGCTGCACTAGGACAGACTGAACCAAAGTCGTCCTGGAGCAGGGGGAGCTGGAATAGGGTACATGCAGAAAGGAATCCCCGAATGCCTTACCAGAAGTGTAAGGGTACGGGGGAGGCAATAAGCTGCCGAACAGAGTCGTCCCATGGAGAAAGAAGGATTTAACACCCCTCCTAAACGATGCACATGGAAAAAGATGACTGGCAGCCCACCCCCCTGCCGACGTCACTGGCACTGATGCAAGGAAGGGAGCCGGCTCCTCCCTGCCTGCACTGTCAGTGCAAGTGACTGCCTGGCTGGGGGAATCCCCTGGCGTGCCGACAGAGAGAGCTTAATGTGCCAGCTGTGGCACGCGTGCCGTAGGTTCTCCATCACTGCCCTACAGTGTTTAGGAACGGAAGTGGATAGTTTTGTTTCACCTTCATGCAGAGAACGCATTAAGGAAAAAAAAAAAAAAACATTTTGACTTTAGAATCACTTTAAATTAATAAAAAAAATACATAACAAAAATCTCTGAAAGATGCAGAAAAGAGACTTAGGCCCCTTCCACACATGCGGTCCTTTGTCCGTTTTTCAAACATCCGTTGACAAATGAGAAACGGATATCAATGCATCTCAATGGAAAAACTGATGTAAATGTGATCATCCACTCCGGTCAACATCGTTTTTTTGTACCAGATCAAAGTCCTATTTTTCATCCATAAAAAAAAAAAAAAACGGACGAAAAACGGATGTAAGCGGACCGTTTTTGCATAAAAAGAATGGCACCAGGACTCAAGTTGTAAGGACTCTAGCTGGCAGATGTAAAAAAAAACGGACGAAAAACTGATGTAAACTTCATACATTTTACTTTGAAAAAAAAAAGTGACTGAACTGATGAAACGAACAGTCCGCAAGTTTGAAAGGGGCCTTATACTTGCTTTTCCTTCACTCTTCTGTGGCACCGTTCGGCAACGAACAAGAAAGAGAAATTCCCAGCACTTCCATGAATAGGGACCCTGTGACTAACTTAGCTCCCACATGACCGAACTGGTGCTTTACGATTGGCTGTTTAGACACTCAGCACAGTCACATGGGAGCGAGGAATTCTTCATCCTTGTGTAAGCTCCAAGTTGTGACTTGCACTTACTCAAGGACCTCTTGCAATTCCCAGCAAATGGAATGGCAAGGTAGTGAAAGGAAGGTATGTGCTACAGCTGGGGCCTCCATTAACGTGAACCTGTTGCATGAGCAAAGTACAGGTTCATTTTAAAAACAAAAATAAGCTGCATTTTTACTTATCCCTATTCCATACTATTTATCATACATTCTGTACTTTTTCTAGATTTTGCCACTATACATAATCCATGTCTTTTCTATTCCTGTTAGATCACTAATTCAATGAAAAACTGTGTAAATCAGCCAAACAGGACAAATGTTCATTTTATAGCTCCCAATTTAAAATGATCACCTCTGCATATAAATCGTATCTGAGAAGCATTTTTACTGCTTTTTCTCCAGTCTTACTACAGCATCCTAGCGGTTTATTATTACATCGGAGGGTGTAGGATCACTGTTAATTTCCTCTTTTACTTATTTCAGTTACGTTTCTCCCACTTTCTCTCTCCAGGGGACGTGTGCTCTGAAAATTGTACCTGTGGTGTTGATTTCCCCAAAAATCCTCCACTAATTACTGTGATTTGCACATCTGACCCAAGCCACAATGCCTGGAAATGAGAAGCCGTCTCTCTCAGTAACAGCTGGGGATCTACAAACCTGGCCATTCGCAGTGGTGAACTGGAAAGCCGGGTCAAGACAGCTTTACTGCATCTCTACATAAATCCAAATTATATTAATATTAAATCTTATTGGTCCTTAAATCCCCACGCCTCAACTAGCAAGATTGGATTTGCAATAAACGAAGAAGCGCTCAAGTATGCAACATCTTGACTGCTGGTGTGTCTTTTCACCTTGATCACATTCAACAAGCTGCCTTGTTACACAAATTGTACTACAAAAGACACAGACCATTAAAGAGGGACTCCAGTCTACACAAGAGCCTTGCTGTATTAGGCAAAGCACAGATTCACGTTAAAAGTAGACCTAAACCCTAACCTGAAGACATTTATATTGTTAAATAACTACCGTATATACTCGAGTATAAGCCGAGTTTTTCAGCAGATTTTTTTGGGCTGAAAATGCCCCCTCAGCTTATACTCGAGTCACCCTTTTGCGCCTGATCTCCCGAAATTTGGGGACCCGGTACCGGCCTGCCGTAGGGCCCCTGGACCCTAAACTTGGCACACATGCAGCCCCACGCTTCCTCTACAAGTGTTTAAAGTTTGTTGTCCGGGAGACCTACGGCCAGGGAGCACCGATTTTTCAAAGCCGGGTACCCCTTCCATAGACTCCAATGTTAAACGGTAATTTCTCTGGTGAATTTGGGGACCCGGTACCGGCCGGTTATGGGTCACCTGGACACGAAACTTTGCAAACATGTAGCCCAATTTCTCCTCTACAAGTGTGCAAAGTTTGTTGTCTGGGGGACCAACAGCCGGGGAGCACCGATTTTTCAAACCTGGGCACCCCTTCCATAGACTCCAATGTTAAACGTCAGTCTAGTCATGGACACAGTGAGGCATGCACATGGACACAGTGAGGCAAAGTGAGGCACAGTGAGGCATGCAGATGGACACCATAGGCTTATACTCGAGTCAATAAGTTTTCCCAGTTTTTTTGTGGTAAAATTAGGTGCCTCGGCTTATATTCGGGTCTGCTTATACTCGAGTATATACGGTAATAAAAATTATTATTTTATGTGAATAATTGATATCTTTTTTTTTCCCCCCATCTTAGTAATGATGACCTCTCCTAGCCTCTTTCAGTCACTTAGTGCAGCGTCTGTTACACAATATTGCTTTGGACATGCTTCCCGATAATGACCTCCATGGACCATGCCTGGAAAATGTGTGTAGGAAGAGCTGCTTTATTACAGTTTTAACTCTTTCCCTACCACGGTCATCAGTCTAATAGACTCTAAATGTCTCTAATAAAGAGTACCCATTACCAAAAAATTACTATGACATAGGGGGCTTGCCAATCCTCTATTTTACATTTATTATATTGCAGCTTACCAATTCTTAAGGCCCGTACACACGATCCAATTTTACGACAATAATTGTCTGATGGACGTGTTGTGTTGGATAATAAGACCGTGTGTATGCTCCATCAGACAATTGTTGGCGGAATTAATAAAAAATGTTGGCTGTTCATGCTCACCAACTATCTGACAATAAATCTGTTACGTCGGATTATCCGATCGTGTGTACACAAATCCATCCAACTAAAATCCAAAGTACAAACACGCATGCTCAGAACCAATGTTAAACAAGACAACATTAGCAGAACTTGCCCAAAGGGTGGCGCTAAAAAGAGCAGAAAAAACACATTTAGGTTTTGTTGGCTGAAAATGTTGTGCCGTCTGTATGCATACCAAGTTCACTGCCAACGCCCTTCGGACCAAAATCCACGGAAAGGTCCGATGGAAGTCCGATCGTGTGTACGAGGCTCTAGATGTGATGGCTACATTTATTTCTTTATTTTAGACATTCCTTCTTCTATTTTCATATGACAATCTAGCCAGCAAGTCTGTTTTTTTTTCACAAGCTCAAGCTCTCCAGCAGAATGTATTAGTGTACATGGATGAGACAAACCATGCAACACTGGCAGGGGGCGAGTAAAATGATCAGCTTTTGTTTATTTATGCAAAACTAATTGTAAAGTGTAAGAGTGGAGTTTGGCTTAAATTTGTTACTGTAATTATATCTATTAATATGTTTAACAACCTCCCCCCTCTCCAGACTGACAATGCTGCTGTGTCTCCTGTTCTCATTCCTTCAAAATTGTATCTCACTAATACAAGGTGTGTTAATGATCAGATCACCAGGTGAAAACCAAGGAAAAAAAAAATAAAAAAGTAAGTATCTAATGATTGTATTAGTATTGCGTTTTTATAACCATTTATAGTTTTGGGTTTAATAACACTTTAAAAAAAAAAAAATTTAAAATAAAAAGCACAAAATGTCATACTTGCCTCCTCTGTGCAATGGGTGTGCACAGAGCAGCCCCAAGCCTCCTCTTCTCTGGCCCCCCGCCGGTGCTCCTGGCACTCCCCCACCAAGTGCCCCCACAGCTTGCTATGGGGCACTTGTGCATGCTCACTTTAGAACTCCGCTTTGTGTGTCCATAAGACACACAAAGCGGGACTGTGCTCCGCCCCCCTCCCTCATCACTGGCTCTGATTGACAGCAGCGGGCGCCTTTTGCTGTGTCTGAGCTGGCAAGAAGTGAGAGCTCCTTGGCTCTCGCGCACATCACTGGATCAAGATCAGGCTCAGGTATGTATTAAAAGGGGGGGCTGCAGGAGGAACTGCAAGCAAAAGGGGTGTGCGCAGCATGGCGTTCGTTGGTCTAATGTGTCAGTCTGGTAGGAGGCTCTTTTCCATGTGATCAGCGGTGTCCAATCACCGCTGATCACAGTGTAAACAGGAAAAGCCGTGTATCAGTGTTTCCTCCACTCGTACTGACAGACGCGAGTAGAGGAGAGCCGATCGGCAGCTCTCCTGACAGGGGGGGGTCTGTGCTGATCGATTATCAGTGAAGCCCCCCCCCCACCGAGGATGGCCACCCATAGCCACCAGGGGTGGCAATCTGTGCCCATCAGTGATGCCTGCCAGCGCCTCTGATCAGTGCCATCTATCAGTGCCGCCTATACGTGCTCATTAGTGCAACCTAAGAGTGCCCATCAGTGCACCTATCAGTGCCCATCAGTAGTGCTGCATATAAGTGCCACCTCATCAGTGGCAATCAGTGCAGCCTCATCAGTGAAGGAGAAAACATACTTATTTACAACATTTGTAGAAGAAACGGAGAAAAACGTTTTTTCTTAAAAATTTTAGGTCTTTTTTTTAATTTGTAGCGCAAAAAATAAAAACCCCAGGAGGCGATTAAATACCACCAAAAGAAAGCTTTGTCTGGGTACAGCATCGCATGACCACGCAATTGTCACTCAAAAAGTGATAGCGCTGAAAGCTGAAAATTGGTCTGGGCACGAAGGTATATAAGTGCCCTGTATTGAAGTGGTTATAAAAGTTCCCCTCTGAAAATGGTAAAAAATTACATATCAGGTATTGCCACACATGGTGAAGTGAGAGGACAAATTTTGGGACAGCCACTTACAATCAACTCTAAACCAATGAGGTGTAATGGTTTTTAAAGAGTCGCCTACGCAAAATTTTGGTAATAGTAATGCAATTTTATTTAAAATTATTCCCTTTTGATATTTTCATAAAAAAATAGTGTATATGACCATTTCATATTTACATTTCCAGCGTATAGATGCAGTAAATTTTAGGTTAGCCACTACAGAAAGGGTAAATTAGTTGCTAAAATGTCTTTGTAAGGGCGCCCCACCCTTAATCCCGGTTATACTTATATTTCCAGTGCTAGATGCAATTCTAGAGATTGGCTGCTGGACCCGAGCACTGTAACATGATTGGGAGGTCACATGTAGTCCCATATTCAGAAGGTAGTGTTGCCAATAGGGGGGCACTGGTAATCTAAATATAACTGGTATTTGGGTTCTTTAAAAAAACAAGGTCACTTTCACCTGAATGGGCGGGGTGATGGTGTCTTTTTAACAACAGTTGATATAAGGCAGTGATGGCGAACCTTGGCACCCCAGATGTTTTGGAACTACTTTTCCCATAATTTTCAACTACACTGCAGTGTGCATGATCATCATGGGAAATGTAGTTCCAAAACATCTGGGGTGCCAAGGTTCGCCATCACGGATATAAGGTATCAGCGCAAACATAGATCAGGTTGTTTTCAATGAGTTGGCTGACTTGTAGACTTGCACTGGGAGAAGGAGCAGTAAAGCACTACTGTGTAGCACTGCAAAGCTGAATATGTAATCAGAAGATATGGATGCCACCATATACATACACAATAACAAGTTGAACATGGAAAATACATTTTTTGAACACTAGCCCACACTGAAGCCAATCTCCTTGACACGCATACCAAAAAAACCAAAAAAACAAACTTGGTAAAGACATTAAATATGTATATTAAATTTGTGCGGTAGTATGCATATATATTTTTATCATGAACGCACTGACTTATTTCTCTTTGCCATACCTGTGTTCCATAAATATATTTATCCAGCATTTTGCCACCTATTGTCTGTCCTCCGATGTCCCAGACTTGAAGAGTAACATTTAAATTTCCTGAAGGAAAAAAAAAAAAAAAACAGTAATATAAAAAACTTACCATCACAATGAATATTTCCATTTCTACAGAAGAAGGCACAGAAAATGGTAATGTTCAGAGAGTGAAGCCTCGTACACACGGCCGAGATTCTCGTCGAAAAAAACATGTCGTTTTTTTCGACGAGATTCTTGGACAAGAAACTTGTCCCGGCCGAGTGTACACACGCTCGATTCAAAGAACCCGCGGTTCTTTAATTGGAGCGTACGCGGTGACGTCATCGACTACGACGAGCATGCGCTCGTCACATTCGATGCCGTCGCCGCCATCTTGGTATACCCTACCTATGCCTAGGAAGCTACCGCGCATGCGTCAAATTCATTTCGAACATGCGCGGGCTTCCGGGAGGACAGGTAAGTGTACACAAACTCACTTTTCTCGTCGAGAAACATGCCAACGAGAATCTCGACGAGAAAATAGAGAGCAGGTTCTCTATTTTCTCGTCGAGATTACTTGTCGGTTTTCTTGACGAGAAACCATACACACGAACGAGTTTCTCGGCAAGACATCTCTGCCAGCAAGTTTCTTGCTGGTTCTTGCCGAGAAACTCGGTCATGTGTACGAGGCCTTAAAGAAAAAAAACTAAAAAGAACATTAAAAATTCTACTTTCGAGTAATGATGGTTTCCTGTCTGTTTTTTGGTTCTTCGGTAAAAGAAAGCCTCCAAATTTTGAGCAACTCTTGTAATTACTCGATTCTGCCTCTTCTTTAAAGCATGTTAACAGTAGATAGACTTCTAACTTGTAGGCAATAATCAGATCAGAAATTACACACAAGTATCAGTCAGTACAAAGTGAATAAGTAGCAACACGTTGAAAAGATCGAGAAGAAGAAAGCAGGATGAATGTGGCCAATTAATTTGATGCTGCGTCCCGGTGTCAATAACATAGAGCTTTGGTTCAGAGTGCCAACAACACAGTTCTTTTTTGGTATAACATACTAAGTGGACACACACAGAAGCTATGATTCTCTGAACATTTGGCATTTTTCAGTGAACCTATGGGGGTTATTTACTAAAGGCAATTCCACTTTGCACTAAAAGTGCAAACAATTGCAAAGTGCACTTGAAATTGCACTAAAAGTGCACTTGGAAGTGCAGTCGCTGTAGATCTGAAATGAGGGGAAGCGTTGCTGATTTTATCATCCAATCAGGTGCAAGCTAAAATCCTGTTATTTATTTTCCTTGCATGTCCCCCTCAGATCTACAGTGACTGCACTTCTAAGTGCACGTTCAGTGCAATTTCAAGTGCACTTTGCACTTGTAGTCGTAAGTGGATTTGCCTTTAGTAAATAACCCCCTATGAGTTGTTATCAATATTACAGATCGATTTCTTCTAAAACTATTCCTAATGGCTGAGTTATGTACAATGCCAAAGTACATTTGCCATACATACAGATTCGTGCCATTCAGATGTAGCTACATTGCTATTCTGGAGTACAACAGTCTTTGGGGTCAATGTGGGCACCACATTGTTGTAATTACCAGCCTTAGCAGCTCGCAGAGAAGCCATAAGAAAAAAAAGAAGACTTACATAGGCAGATGGTAGGACAGCTCAGCAATCAGGACTCAGGAGGCATTCTCTGACCAACGTCATTTCCTCCCAGATTCAAGAAGCATTTGCTCTTAAGAAAGGTGGGAGGAAAAAATAAAAAATAAATGATGTGACCGCAAGGACCAACCATACAGTCAAGTCCTGGACTCACTTCTGCCGATTCTGCTTTAATGCAGACTCTGACTTTGGTGATTGCTGTTTGCTGGTTCCATGGGGATGTAAGGAGAATTTTTGTGGGTGTTTAGCATACCTAGGTATCCCCCTGCCATCAGCACTGCCTATAAAATATGTTATCAGACTGAGAAGTTAACCAGAGAGCAAGCAGGTAGATGATAGTTGAGAGGATCATTGGCCATTATAAGAACATTTAGGTTTCCTCTGGTCACAGGAAATTGTACACAAAATATCTGGTTCTGGGATTGGGCATCAAAAATAAAATAAGTGAACTTGACCTCAGCACAATTGCAACGTTTCCTGTATAGCAACAGCAGTAATTTAACTGGTTTAACTAGTTTCCTGAAGTTGCTCTTTAATCCATCAACCAGAGCAGTGTGCTTCTGGAGGTATGAGGGTCTCTTTTGGACAGGAGGAAAGTTCTAATGGATCTTTTCCTAACAAATCCCTTATCATAGGATTACGTGCTTATTTGAAAACCAAAGATTGTGCATGTGAATGAAAAACAGATATAAAACATCAGTTAAAAAATTGACCTAAACCATTATAGTTTTCCCTTCAACTAACCAATAAATGCAGGCCTCATTAAATAAAATCGAGAGCGGTTTTTTAATTAGATTTTTTTTATAAAGAATAGATTTGTAGTACAATTAAGGCCAACACAGGGGGCATAAAACAGAACAAACAAAAACAGATACAAAATACATAGTGAACCATTAGCATTCACTCAACATGCATATGTATACAAGTTTCTAAAACACATACCGTATATACTCGAGTATAAGCAAAGTTTTTCAGCACATTTTTTGTGCTGAAAATGTCCCCCTTGGCTTATACTCGAGTCTGTGTCCATCTTCAACTTTGTGCGCCTGATCCTGGCCAGCCGTAAGTCCCCTGGCCCCTTGGCACACATGTAGCCCCACTCTTCATCTACAAATGTGCAAAGTTTGTTGTCCATGGGACCTACGGCCGGGGAGCACCGATTTTTCAAAGCTGGGCACCCCTTCCATAGACTCCAATGTTAAATGGTAATTTCTCTGGTGATTTTGGGGACCCGGTACCGGCCGGCCCTAGGTCCCCTGGACCCCCAAACTTAGCACACATGTAACCCCACTCTTCATCTACAAGTGTGCAAAGTTTTTGTCCAGGGGGCCTACGGCCGGGGAGCACCAATTTTTCAAAGCCGGGCACCCCTTCCATAGACTCCCATGTTAAAAGTCAGTCTAGTCACACAGCACCGGAGATCAGGTAGGGAGATTGGGCACAGTGAGGCATGGGCACAGTGACAGTGAGGCATGGGCACAGTGACAGTGAGGCATGGGCACAGTGACAGTGAGGCATGGGCACAGTGACAGTGAGGCATGGGCAGAGTGAGGCATGCAGATGGACACTCTGAGCTTATACTCAAGTCAATACATTTTCCCATTTTTTTGTGGTAAAATTAGGTGCCTCGGCTTATATTCGGGTCGGCTTATACGAGTATATACGGTATATTAAATCCATGAGCAAAAAATATGATATTGTGCACAAGTATTTATGCCATCATGGAATAGTTCAAGGCTTCCACGTAGCAACAAGAGTTAAAAAACTCAGATATACTGTACATTTCCTACTCCAGCAACTATTCTTTTCTCTTTCTATTCTTTAATATAAAAAATAAATATTAGAAAATAAATAAAAATTAGGTCATGCTACCCAATATCCTTCAACCATTCTAGAAACATATATTCTGATGGCCAGAGATAGGTCCAGGTTACATAACTAAATGGACTAGTTCACTTAGCACATCTCAAAAGGTGCTCTAGCACATCTGCACCCCCTAATAACATAGTATTCCATGGATTTTAAGGGTTTTTTAGACCGATTGTTCGTCTCTGCTGTTCATTATTTGGTGAGAAGTTTCCATGTAGATGGGAAAATCCTGCATCAGATCACAAATGTGTCTTTTCATTATAGTGTAGTTTAAACTTATAGCTTTGATTTTGATAGATTCCAGGGGATACAATCATTCCACAACTTGTTAAAATTTGGACAGTATATCTCCCCGTTGCCAATATATTGCCCCAACAGTAAAAACATTTCTCACTTGGATTTTATGCCAATGTTCTTCAACTCTTCTTACTGAATTCCCTATAGCAATATAAAAAAGGTGGCCAGAAATTCAGAAATCTCATAAAAATCAAAGTGATATAAAAAATGTTTTAAAGATCAGTCCACCACAAAAAGGTAACCGGTTTTAATTCAGCATTAGTGTACGATTTCCCTGTAAGCCACTGAACAGAACAGAGAATGTACCAATTGGCCATAACTTTATGATCACTGACCGGTAAAGTGAATAACATTGATTATCTTGTTACAATGGCATCTGAAAGTTGGTGGGTTTATGTTAGGTGCAAATAAACAAACATTCTAAAGCCTCATGCACACAATCTGATTTTTTGACGGGAATTGTGTGATGACAGGCTGTTGTCGGAAAATCCGACCGTTTGTATGCTCCATCAGACAATTGTCGGATTTTCCGCCAGCAAATGTTGGATAGCACGCTTTAACATTTTCTGACAACAAATGTGTGTCGTCGGATTATCCGATCGTGTGTACACAAGACCATCGGACAAAACTCCAAAGTACAAGCAAGTATGCTCAGAAGCAATGCTAACCATAACACAACATTAGCAGAAGTTGCCCAAAGGGTGGCGCTAAAGAGTGAAAAACTACACTGTTTTTTGTTTGTTGGCCAACAATTGTGTGCCGTTTGTATGCAAGACAAATTCCTGGCCAACGCCCTTCGGACAAAAGTCCTACACTTTGTCCAATGAAAATCCGATCGGGTGTACCAGGCTTAATGCCCCCTCTGACATACGATGAACTCATTTTTAACATCGACCACATTACCTTTACATGAAGACCTTTCTTAACATATTCCAGGTTCCCCAACTTCCGCCAGCTTATGTCGAACCCCGTTTTAAATCTTAACACCTTTTTGCTTAGTATAAATACTCAGGAGATATCCATTAGCTCCTTAATATCTTGACTTACTTCATCTATTGATGGATTTGGCTCTCTAAGACGACATTAAACCCCATCCCAAAGCCATGGAATATGGGAGCCATTCACTGTACAATAGATCCTCATCTATTTCCTAGAGACACCTACAATATTTGGTATCCACCATATATGACAAAAGATTAAAATTCATGTAACTTTCCAATTAGCGATGGACCTGTTGACCATCCTTGATAGGCCTCATTGTTAAAATGTTTATACCTTTATGGCCTCTAGTTATCGTCAACACTGTATGTAGAGCTTACAACATATGTTATCATTCATGTACCATTTCTACTTGTTCTACAAAGGTATTTGCTTTCTTTATTCCTAAAAACTTTTATGAAAGAAAAAAAAAAGAAAAAAGTTGTCCCAGAAGCTGATATGTTGAGATAAGGAGGAAAAATGGGCATCACAGTTTGTTGTTTATGGGATTGTGTAGCCAAAAGCACCTACAATGAGCAAATGAGCATCAGAGCTGGAGTACAGAGAAATGGAAGAAGGTAGCCTAGTCTAATGAATCACCTTTTCTTTTACATCACGTGGATGGCCAGGTGCGTGCACATCACTTTTCTGGGGAAGAGATGGCACCAGGATGCAATGTGGGAAGATGGAAAGCTGGCAGAGACAATGTTCTGCTGGGAAACACTGGTTCCTGCCATTCATGTGGATGTTACCTTGACATGTACCATCTACCTAAACATTGTTAATGACCAAATACACCCCTTCATGGTAACAGTAATTCCTGAGGGCACCTCTTCAGCAGGATAATGCACCCTTCCACACTGCAAAAAGAATGGTTTGGGGAACTCATTCTCCAGATTTCAGCATCGAGCATCTTTGGGATGTGCTGAAAAAACAAGTTTGATCCGTGGAAGCCTCACCTCGCAACTTACAGGACTCAAAGGATTTGCCACTGTCGGCTTGGTTCCAGACACCACAGAATACCTTCAGAGGTCTAGAGGCATCCTTGCCTCGATGGGTCAGGGCAGTTTTGGTGGCAAAAGGGGAACCTACTCAATATTAGGTACTGTAGGTGATAATAAAATTATGGCCAATCGTTGTATATAAAATATGACCACAGTAATATCTCAAAAGGTGTGAGTCACTGGTCTAGTTGCCCTTCGAGCAAAACAGTTTTGCTACTTCTAAACCTACAAACAAAAAAAATGTAAAAATACTTCTTTTTTTCTGTAGTAAAGTGACCCTGCCAACAAACTCATAAATGTCAACTGTCCCAAATTTGCGAGTACAGTCCCATATCAAGGTACTCTGTCCTGATGCTGTGTACTAGGCTGTGTCCTGACACCACAGCATTGCCCGTATTTGATTCGCTCAGCATGCACAGCAACTCAATAAAGGGAATTAACTGAGGCCGCAAATGGATGGTTCCTGCACAACAGGATCTACTTGAAACAAAGAAATTGCCGCTCAAGGCAGGCCTTACTTGGCTGTGATCTCTCTCAGAAACCGAGGGTGCCGGCAATGCACGTGGCAATTAGAACAAAATATGTATGGGACAGCCGCACTCCAAGCCAATGTAGCTTTATTGTAAAAAAATGGGAACAAGCACTACAAGTCACAGAAAGTCCGTTGATGTGACTTGTAGTGCTTGTTCCCATTTTTTTTACAATAAAGCTACGTTGGTTTGGAGTGCGGCTGTCCCATACATCTTTTGTTCTAAGGATCTCCTTGAAGGTGGGTATGTCAAGTGTAGGCGGAGGGGCCGTGGATTAGGACAAATATGTTAACAAGTATGCCCATCCTACCCTCACAAGTAAGCATAGAATGGCAATCCGTATTGGGTGTACTTATAGAAGCACTCTGTGCTGCAGCAATTTGAAAGTTCTAAGCATAGAAATCTTCATGGAAAATCAGAATATGAGATTTTCAGGCTGCTCCCAAAATACCCTCACCCCCTCAACCTCTAGGTCAATATTGGGTTTTTTTGTTGGAAGAGCACAAATCTCATAAGACCAGCACTAAAAGTTGCTGCCAGTAGACAGACAGCAGGCTTAATATGCAGCAGCTTTTTATCCTGATATTAATACTTTTGCGCTTCGAGGAGAAACACATCAGTGACATCACGTTGCGGAAAAAGTGCAATGCAAGCGGCCCAAAAGTCGCATGATCTGAAACTCAAGGAAGTGTCAATTTTCTAGCTGAAAGCTTTGCTTCAAACTCGTAAACTGTTGCAGCAGGCAGCCTATACCCAATGCAGATTGCCATTCTGTCTTTAGTTGTAAAGGCCAGGATGTAATGACAGGGCCTCTTTAAGGAGTAGAGTAATCAGTTCAGCTTGCGAGTTCTGTTTTTAAAAACCACATAAAATGTATTTAGGAATTAAAAGAAAAGGGAGTATAAATATTTAAAAGATTAATAGTTCCTAAAAGAGAGCAGCTGAAAAACTGAAGCTGTGATTGAGGATGGGGATCATTTGATTACTGGTATAATGCCACCCTGAAATTCAGTTAGTAAACTCATAAAATTATGCTAGGTTCTTTGGTTAACCTAAAATTTAAGTGCTGCACGGCCAATATGTAAGTGAAAACACGCGCCTGCCCACTTCTAGCACGAAGAGCTTAAAATATCTTCTGCACAGTGGAGACCTTTCTGCTGGCTGGTGCCCACAGACTTCCTGGAGGTATTTTGTCTGTGAACCTAGCAGATCTCTTTCTGTTATTCCCAATTCAGTGGTCCACCGTACTAAGCTATAAAATGTGCACAGTGACTGCATCTAGACTACACAGAGCGCTGGGTTACAAGCATTCCAGAATGGACCGGTATTTGCCATGTAATGGTCTCCGAAAATATTTATGTGATTTGGGTTAAACACTGCTGTACAATTAACGCCTTCACTGTCGCAGGGTCTCTGATATTATGCTGCAAAGCGTCACAGGACCCTCCTGTACTCACGGTATACTGAGGACAGGTAGAAAGGGAAAAGTAGGAGAAAAAAAAATAATAATCTTAATCTCAACCGCCTAATTAAGGGATATTAAGGTTTTAAAAAGCATGTGCATGGAGACAAATATGCATAAAAAAATATCATCATCTTGGGTGGTTTTTCCAGTGGTAAAACCGATTGCTAAAATCACTTGAACACCCTCAAGACTCCTTTTTCGAACGGAAGTGTCATTATAAACAATAACAAAGTCCATACTTTATAAATAGTTCAATGTTGATATTTTTGAAAAGTTGCAACTGAAAAATGTTTTAATCATCTGCACCTACGGTTATGCAATTATGCATTAACCAGTTAACACTGGGTGTATTGTACACATGTCCAAAGTACCATCAAAGCACACAGAATGTAGTTTTTTTGCCCTATCCTTCTGCCCTGTTACCACTCAACCTCTTCCATTGGCCTGCCATTTACTGCTGTTAAAATGACAGCAGGGATTTGGTGTATAAATATAGTTGCTGCTGTCAAAAAAGGGACCTTCTGACACAATCAGGGAATTAACAGAGTGGTGCAAGCTTTACTTATAAAGCCTGCGCCATGCATCTAAACTGAAAAAACAGAGCAGATCCTACGCCTAACTAATGGAGGGCAGGTCCCTTTATTAATTAGAAGCAATCTGCTTCTTTTTCTATGCTGTGCTATGCAAGACACAGCATAGAGCAGGAGAGCTGCAGCTGCTTGCTTCGGTTTCCTCTACTCACCCCCATGCTCAGCTGAGGTCAAGAGCAAAGGAAAGCTGTTAACCCCACAAAACCCCCAGGGATAACAGCAAGAGATTTCTTTGCCTATATGCAGGCTGGCTCTGCCTGTGTAGTGTGTCCACTGCATGAGCAGAGAGACACAAGAGAGCCGTCTGCCAAGTTACTGGCAGGCAATTCACATCCTATATGCCAGGCCCAATCCCTTTGTTAATTAGGCACAGAAATATAGCTGTTTAATCAGCAAAGGTCATGCTTCCTGGTAATTGGACAGCTCCGACATAGCACAGAGTGTGTTGAACCTCAGACTACTGCATTCTCACAGCGAGCTAGGACACTTCTCTGCAGAATGCTGGCAGGTCATTAGGTTTTTCCTGAGACATCCACACAAGCTGAAGGAAGACGACAGGTGTCACCAGGAGAGGAAGTGCTGCAATTCCTCCTGCTGCCCCTAGGTCACTACTTTGCTGCATCAGGGGGACCAGGAAATAAACACTACCATTTTTCTGAAGATTCTTCAGCCAGCAAAAGAGGTAAGTATTAAAGGTCTTCTCTGTAGAGGACCCTTTATTTTAGATATTTATGTTATCCTTTTATCCTTTATCATGGGATCAAAGATAATTACAAAAAAAAACCTGTAGTAGGATAAATAATCCAAAACTGCGAGGACTTCAAATATGCAGAATAACCACTTAAAGCGAAGTTCCACCCAAATTTGGAACTTCCGCTTTATCCACTCCTCGCCCCCTTACATGCCACTTTTGGCATGTAATTTTTTTTTTTGGGGGGGGGGGGGGGGGGAGTGGGGGCTTCAGTAGGAGTGGGACTTCCTGTCCCACTTCCTCCTTCCGCCCTGGGCTCGCCTAGGCGATACGTCATATCGCCTTGTGGCGGCCCCTCCCTGTAGGCGATCACCTGGGATGTGACAGGTCCCAGGCGATCGCCTGTCCATTCAGTGAGCGCTGCGCCGTTCGCGCATGCGCAGTGAGTGCCCGGCCGTGAAGCCGAAAGGTGTCACGGCCGGGTGCCCACACAATGAATGGAGACGCTGGCGGAGAAGGGGGGGAGAGGAGCGGAGCTCCAGGCGGCACGTCGCTGGACAGTGGAGCAGGTAAGTGAATGTTTATTAAAAGCCAGCAGCTACACTTTTTGTAGCTGCTGACTTTTAATAAACATAAAAAAAGGGTGGAACTCCCCTTTAAGACCCGGACCATTATGCAGCTTAAAGACCTGGCCACTTTTTGCGAGTCAACAAAATTGGCGTCCTTTTTTCCCACAAATAGAGCTTTCTTTTGGTGGTATTTGATTACCTTTGCGGTTTTTAGTTTTTGCGCTATAAACAAAAATAGAGCCACAATTTTGAAAAAAATTCAATATTTTTTACTTTTTGCTATAATAAATATCCCCAAAAAATATATTAAAAAAAAAAAAGTTTTTCCTCAGTTCAGGTCGAAATGTCTTCTTCTACATATTTTTGGTAAAAAAATAAATGAAATAAAAAAAAAAATCGCAATAAGCGTTAATTGATTAATTTGCGCAAAAGTTATAGAGTTTACATAACAGGGGATAGTTTTATGGCATTTTACTAGTAATGGCAGCGATCTTTATCGTGACTGCGACATTATGGCGGACACATCGGACACTTTTGACACTAATTTGGGACCATTGTCATTTTTACAGCGAACAGTGCTATAAAAATGCACTGGATTACTGTAAAAATGACACTGGCAGTAAAGGGGTTAACCAGGAGGGGGCGCTGTAGGGGTTAAGTGTGCCCTGATGTGTTTCTTACTGTGGGGGGGCATGGCTTAGCGTGTGACATCACTGATCGTCGTTCCCTATGACAGGGAACAGACGATCAGTGACAGGCTCACTAGGAAGCATGGGGAGAGGTTTGTTTACACTTACCTCTCCCCGTTCTTCCTCTGTGACCCGATCGCGGGACACCGGCAGCGATCGGGTCCGCTGTTCCTGCGGGGATGGTCACAGAGAAGAGGACTGGGTCACGAGCGCGCTGCACTCGCGATCCACGGCTGGGCTCTTAAAGGGGACATACCTGTACGCCCTTGTGCCCAGCCGTGCCATTCTGCTGACGTACATCGGCGTGCGGCGGTCCTTAAATGGTTAACTGATCTTTCAAAATGGACTTTCAGACCAATTAGTTGTCTTTGACGGTATTCTGATCACTGGGACACAGTGGAAGCCTTGATGTTTGTGTTGGGCACTATTACTCCAACAGTATCAAAGGAGATCTCATGCTGGTAAATGGAAGCAGAATACTGCTTCTAGGGTGTAGAATTGCCCCAAACACATTAAAACCGGAAAATTCTGTAACTTTATAGGATTTGCAAAACATAGCTTTGACGGAATGTGCGAATCATACATCCAGTCAGTTGTACTTATAAATAAAAGCCCCTATCCCACCCTACATGGACTTCCAAAATTAGAACATTGATCAGTTGCTTTCCCATGGCTAGGTTCTATTTAGGGAACATTTGCTGCACCAAGCCATAGGAAGTAATGTGCTACCTGTAGGCATCCATTGAGCTAGGTAAAGACCATCAATTATTCTAGAATATATAGCTAGCGCGAATAGAGCAGAATACTAACTCGAAGAAGAACAATGCACTGAAAATTCGACATGCAAGCCAGGAAGTAAAGGGATAATTTTGTCTGTATAGAAGGTCTATAATAGGATTTCAATTTTGAAATCAGTAAAAAGCAGTGGGAGAGGGTTTGATGTTTTTATTTGTAAGTGTTGTTACCTTCCAAGATGACATTGTCATCACCTAAAAATTTGGCAAAAGAAGACTTATTATACTTGTCTTTCCAGTGGCTCCTGTCTCCCATCTTCACCGAGTTTAAATGCTGCAGTTTTCGTCAGACTCTTCAGCATTTGACAATTTCCAAAGTGTTGGTTGCCTGTGTCATGTCATGCATTGTGGCTCCATGTTCTGACCCCAACATCACTGCGGTGTCCTGTACTGAGGGAGTGGTTGTAGGATGAAAGCACAGAGTGCATCTGAAAACACAGACAACCAAAACTCCCAGAAATATTTAATTCTGAAGAGTCTATAGCACTTGAATGGAGCAAAGACAGGAGATATGGGCCACTGAAGAGGCCCAGATTACCAGCTCTTCCTCCGATAGAGATGTTCTAGACTAAAGCACACGACCGATTTTCTCTGGAAAAAAACAACAAGAAAACTGTTGGGAGAGCTTTCTTGCCGAGAAAACCGTTTGTGTGTATGGTTTCTCGTCGAGAAAACTGCCGGGAATCTCGACGAGGTAAATAGAGAACCTGCTCTCTATTTTCTCGTCAGGATTCTCGTTTTTCTTGTCGAGATTCTCGGCCTGTTTCCCGACGAGAAAACCGGTCGTGTGTATGCTTTTCCGAGTCTTAAAAAATCGCGCATGCTCAGAATCAAGTATAAGACGGGAGCGCTCCTTCTGGTAAAACTAGCGTTCGTAATGGAGATAGCACATTTGTCACGCTAAAACGAACTGAAAGCACAAAGACTGAAAAGCGTCTCTCCCCAAACTTCTACTAACACGCGATCAGCAAAAGCAGCCCAAGGGGTGGCGCCATTGGAATCGAACTTCCCCTTTATACTGCCGTCGTACGTGTTGTACGTGACCGCGCTTTCCAACGACGAGATTTGGAATTGACAGTGTGTATGCAAGGAAAGCTTGACAAGAATCTCGTTGAGAAAAACAACGTTTTTTTTTACGACAAGATTCTCAGTCGTGTGTACGAGGCTTTACCCTCAATTCTTTATTTTTTACACCACAAAACCATTCCTATTAAAACCTACAAGAAATCAATAGTGCACCATTTACTGCTGCACGTTCATGCATTCTCATGTTATGGAAATCTTCCAACCCCCCACCCATACAGCAATGGCTCCATAGAGTAGAGGACATCAGATGTATGAAGGAACTAACTTGTATGTAGAAGAGTAGAGAAGAGCAATGTAAAAAACTTGGTTTTATTGGAATGAATGTTCATTTTCAGAGGAATTCAAACAAATCTTGGTAGACTGACATGGCAGGTTCATGGTCCCTCCTCCTTTTGCTTTAAAAACCTTTATCCTAGGAGGATGGTTCCTGTCGCCCCTCCATTCAACACATCCCTATTTTCCCTCTTCCCTATCCCTAACCCCTGCTCTCCTCTATTTCTCCCGGCTTCCCCTTTAAAAAAAAATATTATTTTAGTTATTACCGCTCCTTTTCATTTTCTTATTTGAGCATTTTGATTACCATATGATGTGAGCTTGTCGTCATTCACGACTGTAAGTCTTATTTCCATTGTTTCTTCCTAAAAGGATGATTTGCTAAACTTGAAAACTGTTATGCAATTACACTGGACTGGTGCTATATCAGCATTTGTTGTGCGTTATGCCTTATGATAATGCAAAGAAAAAAAAAGCTTCTTTTACAGAGATATGTTAGTAAGATATTTTTGGGTCACAACAGTGACCTATAAATCTAAAATACAAAATGGTTTGGTAGTTAGGGTACTTTCTTTTACAGGTTATCTCAGACAAAATGGGGTTGATTTACTAAAACTGGAGAGTGGAAAATCTGGTGAAGCTGTGCATGGTAGCCAATCAGCTTCTAACTTCAGCTTGTTCAATTAAGCTTTGACAAATAACAACCGGAAGCTGATTGGTCTTTAAGCAGAGCTGCACCAGATTTTCAGTTTTAGTAAATCAACACCAATGTATCCTTCAATGTAAATACAAAAAAAAAAAAAAAAGACCGTGACAAGAAAGGTCTATACCTAAAAACTGATAACAATAACTTTCACATCTAATGAGCAAGAGAAAATCAAGATTCATCCATCCACACTAAACAGAGTGGATTAAAGTGGTTGTACACCGTGTACAACCACTTTTCCCTACAGGTAAGCCTATAATAAGGCTTACCTGTAGGCAACGCTGTATGTATCCTGGCCTAGGCCAACAAGGCCCAGGCCTAGGGCAGCACTTTGCAGGGGGGCAGCACGGAAAGAGTCCCCGCCGGCTTGTGCTACACTATTAGTGTAGCTCCAGTCTTATGGGGCGGACTGGGCTGAGAGGCAAATTAGTCTAGCGCCCCCATAAAGCGGCCGCACTGCTTCCGGAATGTGGGCGGCCAGCATTTCGCAACTGTGGGGGGGGGGGGGCGCTGCTTCTAATTTTGACTGTCCTATCATCCTGGACCTTCCTCACTGTGCTCTATGTTTTCTGCTGCACTGTTGGCATTGTTATATTTTCTTAGTCCTCTCCATAAAATTATCAGAAATTTTTGCTTAAAGTAGAACTATAGGCAACACCTTTTTTTTTCATTTTGGATAGAGTAAAGGGAGGGTTATAGCCCCTCTCAGTTTATTTTTTTACATCTCTGTCCCATTGCAGAAATTTCCCTTCACTTCCTGCCCCATAGCCAAACAGGAAGCGAGAGGAAATCTATGCAAATTAAGGGAATCCATTGCGCCCCCCCCCCCCCCCCCCCCCACACTCGAAAATTTCAGGGCGGGTCCTAAACAGAAAGGGGTGTGGCCTTGATGGAAAGGGTCATATTTAAATTAGGGGGTGCACGACTTTAGTCAGGCCTAGGGCAGCACAAAACCTAAATACACTGCCTGTAGGTACTAGAAATATCTCCTAAACCTTTACGGTTTAGGAGATATTCGCCATAGAAGCCGGCGCCGACATACTCGGTGCATGCGTACTAAAGAAAGGGCACGATCCGTACCGTTTCTATAGTGCCTGTGCCGTGACCGTCGACGGGAGTGACGTCACGCGACTCTGGCCAATAACAGAGCTGGAGTCAACGGCCCCGGAAGGAAGAGGGGTTGAAGATGGACGCGATGAGAGAGAGAGGGGGCATCACTGACATCACGGGCTTCTTCTGTAGGTAAGTGGCACATAATGGGCTACTATGCAATGCATAATAGCCCATTATTTTTACTTTGCAGGGAACAAAGAGGAAGTAAAACCCATCAGGGTTTACTTCCTCTTTAAGGAATCTGCACTGCCAGCCATCATGTTCAGACAGCCGCAGCACGCATGGCTGTTTGAATACCCAAACAGTGACTGCATCTTAGATTGCAGTCCCTGTTCAGCCAATAATTTTCCACCCAGTTTAGTCAATTTTTTATTTAACTTTTGTAGAGCTGGTTGGCGCCAACAGGGCCATCAACAGTTTTAATTTCGTATGATTCATAGGAATCTGCCTTAATTTGATCAGGGTATGACCAGCTTTTAAAGGACATGTAGTTTAAGTACGGGCCAAACAAATCAGATCACACATCAGTGAAGAAGAGAATAATAATTACTTATTTGCAAAATTTTACAGAAACTAAAGAAAAATTTTTTTTTTATTTATTTCAGTCTTTTTTGTTGTTTATCAAGAAATAAAAAACCTAGTGCTGATAAAATACCACCAAAAGAAAGCTTGGTCTCAAAAAAATGAAGAAAAAAAATCATATGGGTACAGTGTTGCATCATGACCGCACAATTGTCCAAGTGCGACAACACTGAAGGCTGAAAATTGGCCTGGGCAGGAAAGGGGGTAAAAGTGCCCTGTATTTAGGTGGTTAATAAAGACACAAAAAAATCCATATACTAAATACAAGTTTTAACCCCCATACATCTACATACAATATTTTTATCTATAGTAGTGTTTAGCAAAAGTATCGCTTAGCACGGTGGTTCTCTCAGCCTTTCCAGTGCCGTGACCCCTTGATAAAAAAAAAAACTTACCAAGTTGTTGGGACCCCGAGCAGTAAAAAAAAAAAAAAATTTGTAGCGTGGGTTGTCAGCACCCAAGACAAGTAATTTGCGCCCCTAACACACAGACATTAAGCTCTCCCTGAGTCCCTTCCACTCGTACAGTATTAAATCCCCTTATGGTACATTTTATGATGTACCACTCTTTCTCTTTGTTCTCCTTTCTTTCCCTTTTATCTCTCTCTATCCTAATTTCTTGTTTTTTCCCCCATTCCTCTCTCGAGCTGTCTTTCGTGTTTTTTCTCTTATTCTTTCTCTCCCTTTTTCCTTGTTCCTCCTCCTCTCTTTTCATCTCGCTTCCATGTATTCTCTATTTTTATTCCTTCTCCTTGGTGGGGGGGGGGGGGGGATCAGTGGCAGAGCCTCCTCCAGCCCCTCCCACTTCACATTCCTCACCAGTCAGCTGACCTCCCTCTAGTCTCTGCCCCCCCCCAGCCATGCCTGTGAACTGAATGGGCGGCTGCGAAGAGGCTGAGTGGGCGACCACAGGCTCCAGGGATGGCCCTGCTGGGCGGACGCAAAAAGGCTGGGAGAGCGGCTCAGGCTTCAGGAACGACCCAGGATTTGGTGACCCTTGGCAAATCATTTGACGCCCAAGGGGGTCCCGACCCCTAGGTTGAGAACCACTGGCTTAGCATAATAATTAGAACTTTATTTAGTCTTCGGCATCTTCCATGCAAAAAAAAAAAAAGCTTTTGACACTTTTACACCAAAACAAAAATATACACATGTGTATATGTGTGGGCAGTTGTTACTAACTGGCCCTTTAAAACAAACCAAGATGTAATGTAAGTTTACTGGTACTTAAATCTGCACTTATAGCACTCTATGGCCTCTTAAATCCCACCCACTTTGTTTTACACACACAGCATTGCTGTTGGCATGTGCGGTCTGAAATATATTGTGCCTTCTGGCCATAAAATGGTTAACTAGCATCAGCAGTCCTCTTTTTCCATGCAATGTGCTGCAACTCGCATCTAAATGGTTCCTTTGCACTATGAACTGAAACATCTTGAATGCTCAAACTGTATTTTTATGGCTGTCTAGGGACACTAAATTTTAGTGGTCTATTTAATGCCAGCAATTTCATGCTGCCTTGCATAAGACAGCATTCACATATTAGAACTCAGTGGTTACATAGCTATATTATACCTTTTTAACACGTATGAGATTAGTTATTTCCATTAAGAACATTATGCTTTGTTTCTTATAAATAACCTTTTTTTGCATGGGAAATGATGTAGGTATTATTTTAAAAGAGAATGATTGTGCAGAGTGCTGAATGAGTTTTTGTATGGAATGTTATTAATTTAGTGCAATATTCCATAGCCACAGCACTATATTAACAGTAAAATACTACAACTTTATGCTAAAAGGACATTCTGAATACACAGCCTAAGCAAGAAGCATTTAAAATGTAATGTATAGTCTTTTTAAAAATGTTTATATTATATACACACACACACACACGCGCACATACACACATATACATATATATATATATATACATGCATACATACATACATACATAATAGATGCTACAGGTTTTAAAATGTTGTTTCACATTTGTTTCATTAACATGCTGTGCTTCCTTCACAGTAATGCAATATACGAGGTGCGTCTAAAACGTTCGGTGAACAGTCCGATTTTGCATGGGCCAGGTCCGCGCACAAGCACATGGCTATCCAGAGACACGTCAAGAAGCGCCACCTAGCATTGGATGACTTGTGACCATCAGGATAAACCTGCTGCAAGCAGACAAATGTAGCCAGTGTGAGGAGTAGGTTCCCAGTGCAATGGAGCCACAAGTGAACATCAAGTTCTGCTACAAAATTGGGGAAACCGGCGACGAGACACATGAAATAAGTTCATAAAAGTGCGTGTGCTTTAGAGGACTGGGGCTTAGAGCGGCAATCCTTCTCTATTGCTTACACATGAAATGTTGGTGAAAGTGTACGAGACGGAAGCCGTGAGTAGAAAATGTGTTTACGACTGGTTCAAACACTTTCGCGACGGGAAGGAAATGACGGAGGATGAGCCACGTTGGGGTCAGCCGTCAACAAGCAGAACCCAAGACATGATCGTGTGGGTGTGACAAATGCCAACACGAGATTGGCGACTGACTCTACGATTGATGGCAGAGGAATTGGGCATTAGCAAGAACAAAGTGCGCCACATTGTGTGCAAAGATTTGGGTAAGCGGAAGATCTGTTCCCGGTTTGGGCTGCACAAGCTGACAGACGAACAGAAAGCAAAATGGATGGAAACCTCTGGGGATTTCATTAGGATGTGTCAACAGGATCCATCCTTTCTGAGAACCATCATCACAGGGGATGAGACCTGGTGCTACCAGTTAGATCCAGAATCCAAGCAGCAATCGATGGAATGGCATTCGCCAACATCTCCGTGGCCCAAAAAGGAGTTTTCTGCAAAAGTCCAAGGTCAAGACAATGTTGATCACCCTCTTCAACAAAGTTTTGCGGGCGTGGCGGCAATCTAAAAATGTTGACAGCGGTTCTGCGATCGATTCCTAAAGAGGCCTTTGCTGACAGTTTTCAGAAGCTTTATGAATGTTGCCAAATGTGTGTTGTGAAGAATGGTGATTATTTTGAAGGCCATTAAAAAAAAAAAAAAAAAAAAAAAAGGTAATTTGTTTGTTTTCTGATACCATTTCACCAAACTTTTTTAGACAGCTCCTAAGTAATTCTATATTATAATTATTAATATATATATATTATATATTATATCGCTATCTATCCATCTATCTATCTTATATATATAACAGCGGTATAATTTTCAAAATGCGCTTTGTGCTCCACTTGCTTTAGGACTCTGAAAAACGGGAGCAGCGCAACAGGTCTGAATGAGACACCGGTTATGTTCCAGCTTTGCCCTCTATACACTGCGGCCCACATTTTATGAAAGGTGATGGCCGCGGTCTGCATACTGAATCAGTACCTGAGAAGTGGGTAGCGCTATCCATGCTCCATTATAAATAAGCATCTATATGGCCAAAGGTTTGTAGTCACCGGACTATCACATCCATAAGAGATTGCTGGACATCCCATTCCAAAACCAGGTGCATAAAATCAAGCAATCTTCACTGGCGACCTTGTGGCAACAGTGGAAGGAGGACCCTTTCTGTTCCATCAGGACTGTGCCCATGCACACAATGCTAGCTCCGTAAGGATATTTAGTGTGGTGGCCTACTTAGTGCATCAACCCTATTGAACACCTTTAAGATGAATTGGAATGCAAAATCCAAGCCAGGTCTTTATGGCCGACATTGGTTGAATGGGCACAAATTCCCACAGACACCCTTCAAAATCTTGTAGAACGCCTTCCCAGAAGAGTAACATTTAGTATTATATTAGTAGTGCAGCAGGCGACTTCCTATTAACACCTATGGGCTTGGAATGAGACATTAACATTGTACATTGCTGTGATGATAAGTTACCCACAGACCTCTGGCCATAAAGAAGAGCTACATAAAAAGGGTCAGATACACAAAGCCACTACAGAGAGAATATAAGATAGTTAAATATATTTTTATAATATAAACTATGGATGAGCAAGTGAATGGAAATATGTAAGTTACAACAAATCGCACTTTCAGGTGATACAAAATACCAAAATAGTGCTCACAAAAGGGGCTTTTTTAAGCCAGCTATAGATGGATCAAAATTAGTCCAGTTCTAGGCATTCCCCCATGCACATCAAGTGTGTGAATCGAGGAAACAATTAATATTCTCTCTTTCAACCCACTGGTTGAACAAAAGAAAATTAATCATGTATGTACGAGCTGCCTTAAATTCACAATTGGGGGGGGGGTCGTCTTCAAAAACAGGCAGTTGAGCTGCGCTTTTACTGTCCACCACTGACTCCCAAAGGGTGCTACTGGAAGGGGGTGTGTATACGTCATGGCAAAAATTACACCCCCTGTAACATTCGGAGGTCAATATCCCTGCCAAACATGACTCATTAAAAGGGAGTAGGGCTGCACACGTGTAATACACATGGATTGCAGCGCAGTGGTGCACCATTTACAAGGTTAAACTGGCAGTGGGGGGGGGGGGGGGGGGGACATATAACCTCCTTACCACCTGCCAAATGTCTTTTAAGTAGACAATAAATGTAAAATAGAGATGTTATGAAGGTCAAAAAAAACACAATTCATATCTGTTAAAGAGATTGTAAAAGGGAAAAAAATAAAAATAAATAACAAACATGTCATACTTCCCTGCTCTGTGTTAAAGAGGAAGTAAACCCTGATGGGTTTTACTTCCTCTTTTGCTCGGCGGTACCTGGTCACGCTATCTCACGCAATATTTGGCTTTCTGGTTGTCTCTGGCGAACAGTGGAGCGCACGCCATCCACGGAGGTGGACACGGCTTTGATCCAGCTCTTCACCCGCTTGATTCACACGCCAGCAGCCCCAGTGCCGGGTAGGCACTTTTAAATGTAAGCAGCCATTTGGCTACCTTTTTTTTATTCCTTTTTAAAAAAAAAACAATATTATGCTATGGATGTCCTATTTTTTTGCATATATCCTGTCTGCAAATCTGAGGAAGAAGGTTCCAGTGCACATCTCCAGGCCATACTGACATGCTAGCAGGCAATATCCTGCACAAGCGTTAATTGACTCTTTTTCACTAAAGAAGTCAATTACATCTGATAA
Source organism: Rana muscosa (assembly GCA_029206835.1). Lineage (NCBI taxonomy): Eukaryota > Metazoa > Chordata > Amphibia > Anura > Ranidae > Rana > Rana muscosa. The sequence continues at coordinate 93,312,585 of CM055116.1, read as the reverse complement.
GCAGATCTTCATACCATTCACTTTGGGTGTCGTTGATTTGGTGAAGGATTTTGAATAGGAAAATAGGAATCACCACCTGTATTGCAATTATTTCCGTTATTGGACTGTTTTGCCATCCTGATTCACTATTTTGGGACTGTGTTCATTATAATATCTGTATCAAGGACTTTTTTTATGGATTTCATTTTTTTATTATGAACATTCACCATTTAATTCACCCAAGAATGCTTTTTTGGCACAGCGACCCATATATTCACTATTATTTGCTCGCTGTATAGCCTGCAAATGAAAAGCATAATAAGCTAGTATGCATCTCATACTAGCCCATTATGTGCCACTTGCCTGCAAAAGAATCCAGTGATGTCCCCTGTGTAGGCAGCATCCATATTCTGGCCCCTCTTCCTTCCGGGCTGCAGACTCCGGCTCTGTGATTAGCCGGAGCCGCGTGACTTCGCGCATGGGAGCCGCGATTAACGGCACAGGCTAGGGAAGAAACGGCACCAAGTTTCTTCCCCGCGCATGGAGTTTTCGGGGGACTACAAGTGAAATATCTCCTAAACGGCGCACATTTAGGAGATATTTCCACTACCTATAGGTAAGCCTTATTCTAGGCTTACCTATAGGTAGAAGTCCAAAAAGTGGGATTACAACCACTTTAATGACCCATTAACATTGTAAATGAGCACCAAAGCAATGATCACGTGACACTTCAGGATTTAGAATGTTAAAGACACATTTTAAAAATTACAAGCCATCAAAATGTAACAAGAAAAGCAGCTCCAGGTGAGTGAGTCTCTGGTAATCCTCACACATACTAGTCAGGTGCTAGCCCAGCTCGCATGATGTGTAACATAAGGAAATTATTCCAGAACACTACACTTCCAAAAATCCTTTTATTGAAGCTTTGTATGACAAGTGGTTGACAGATGGAGCAGGGGACAAAGAGGTAGACGCGTTTCGCGCAAATGTTAGCGCTTAGTCATGACCAAGTGCTAACATTTGCGCGAAACACGTCTACCTCTGTCCCCTGCTCCATCTGTCAACCACTTGTCATAAAAAGCTTCAATAAAAGGATTTTTGGAAGTGTAGTGTGTTAGGAATCATTTCCTTATGTTACACTATCAAAATGTCACGTCTGTGTAAAATGACTCTAGCAGATAGTCTCAAATTGTTATTGATTAAATTTCTATTTTATTCATATTATATCGAAGCTAACTCTAACCAGCCCTAAATAACTACCTTCCTCCTTTTCTCCCCTTAGCCATTACTTTTTCTATTGTTTTTTTTTTTTAATTTACATTTTTATTCACCATTATAAGTTGGGTTTTTTTTCGTTTTGATTAATTTTGTTTGTTACTTTTTGCAGTCTCGCAGGAAAAGAAAATTGAACAAACATTTGAAAAAATAAAGCTTTTTAAAATTTGCAAATAACTTTGCAATACTTTATACCAAAAACATTGATTGCAAGCATCAGAGTGTCATATTACAGGACAAATTATAGAATACAATGTCATTTTGTTTTTTATTTAATAGTAACTTTTTTTTTTTTTTTTAAACTAACACTTGGCAAAACATAAAAAAAAAAAATATTTTCAAATCATTTTGCTTATATAGATTTAATAGAAAAGTACATTTTTTTTTGCAAAACAACATTGCCAATAGTTATAGTATAGTTTTTCCAATTTAAGAAAAAAAAAAAAAAAACAGGCCTATAGTGAAAAAGTAATTATTACTTTGGACAAGCCTTGATAAATAAGGCTTTGCCCTTTTTACAGAGCTACCTACGCAAATAGAGGCGTACCTACTAAATTTCACTTTTACTGTCTGGGGGGGCTGGGTTATTTCCACATCTACAGGGTCAGATTAAATACCGTATTTTCCGGCGTATAAGACGACCTTTTATACTTAAAAATATGCCTCAAAACTCGGGGGGCCGTCTTATACGCCGGTACCTGTATGCAGAGTCTCAGTCAGACCGCGGCCGTCCATTGTTCAAAAGTCGCGCCTCCTCCTCGTGCTGTTCCGTGATAGGCGGAACACTCAGTTTCCCAGCAGAGCCTCTGTTTAGTGTTCCGCCTATCACGGATGCCCTCTCGTCCTCGGACGAGGAGGCGGCGTGGCTTTTGAACAATGGACGCCCGCAGTCTGACTGACTCTGCCTACAGGGATAAGGTATGGGATCGTTGAGGTGGGGCATGCAATGGCACAGTGGGGCATGCAATGGCACAGTGAGGTGAGGCATGACTAGTCGGAAGGGGGTCGTCTTATACGGCGAGTATATAGAAAAACCAACATTTTAGCTGAAAAATTAGGGGGTCGTCTTATACGCAGGCAAATGCAGTAATTTCACTATAATTAAAGTGTTACTAAACCCTGGACACTGCATTCACTATATCTGGACTCCCACAGTGCATAGAACATGAAAATGCAATTTTAGTAAATTTAAACTGCTAAATACCTTCTCTCATCAGCAATTAGAGCAGTCTTGTGACTTCTATCAGTGTCTGGTTAAAGCTTGTAGGAGGAGTTTTCATTCTCCCCTAATGGTCCTATGAGTCTGCAGGACTCCTGACCCTCTGTCTGGACAGTGCACTCCCCAAAAAAAAAAAAAAACTCTCTAGCAATACACACCAAACTTGCCCCCAAGGCTCTGTACTATCAGCAGATAGATTGGGGACTGTGGAAGAAGGGGAGAATCAGACAAGATCAAACAGTCTTTTTATACAATGCAGAGGATTAACCCCTTAGGTTCCCCAGTGAGTATAACAAGTATGCTTTACTGCATATACAGACTGATTTTAATGTGGTGGGTTTAGGAACACTTTAACTTTACTGCATATATCATTTTCTCTTACGATCCCCTTTTTAACCTCCATAATTAGTTGTTCTGTGACAGCTTCCTTTGTACTTTGAGGGTACCGTGACAATTGTCTGGTTATGTATCTTGCTTGCCCTTCATTGTGTGACCCTTCAATATGTATTTCATATTCACAGTATTATTCTGTTTCTCAACTTGTGTATGGCTGGTTACTGGAATTGCTATACAGTGGAACCTCGGATTGCGAGTAACGCGGTTTACGAGCGTTTCACAATAAGAGCCTTTTTTTTATTTTTTTAAACTGGTCTCGCAAGACAAGCAGGATTTTAGCCACTGGGGTGTGCGGTATCGCATTTGGCAAGAGGTGCGGGGGTGCTGGCGACGCTCGGAGACACTCGGAAACACTCCGTTCTCGAGTGTCTGAGCGTCTCCGGCACCCCCCATCTCTGGCCAAATGCGGTACTGCATAGACAAACAGGGGCTGTGGAACGGATTATCTGAGTTTCCATTATTTCCTATGGGGAAACTCGCTTTGATATACAAGTGCTTTGGATTACAAGCATTCTTCTGGAACAAATTATGCTCGTAATCCAAGGTACCACTGTAGTAGTCACCGGTTCTGGGGTATGTTTGTTTTGTGATTGTTTAGTTTTGCTTTCAGTTTGATGACTGTAATTGTATTGAAATTGAAAAGCACTAAAAATAAATGTAAAAAATCTTACTTTGGTCCATAAAGGGGTGAACAAGTATGACAGCGAAAGTGGTTAATGTAATTACATTTTTTGCACATGTAACTGGGTGAAAAATGGTATTTATTGTCGCAATATAAATTTTTATAAAGGTTGGATCAAGAGTTACATATAGGGGTTTGATTTAGATTAAGAAGAAAGCCCTCGCAGGGTAAAGTAATACATTCAGTGTAAGGGCACACCAGCCAAACTTTCCAAGTTGCCCTCACTGCCCTACTGCTTCATAGCAATACGTAGTGCTATGGATTCTCTCCCTCCCCCATGTGACACCACTGGGTACCTAAACAGTCAATTGGCAAGCTTCTGCATTGTCACATAGGAGGAAGTGGCATGCTTCTCAAGATCCAGAAGTACGGGGTATTATTTAGTTAGCTGACAAACAGAGGTTAAGGGGAGCAAAGAGAAGGTAAGTGTAACTGTGAAGGAATGTAATGAACATAATGATAATCATAAAAATGCCTATTGTCTTATGTGTATACATGTTTCTATGCAACGCCTTATTATATAGAATACAGCTTGGCTTTGCTTTGAAACTAAAGATGGCGCCTACACCCTGCTGCCTACGCACTGGAGGTATGAGGAAGTGAAGAGAGAACGAGCGACAATCAAATTCCTGCATTTCTTCCTGTATTTCAGCCAATTAAAAGATGTGTCTTTTAGAGTGACCACATTTACATATTAGTGACGTATATTCTATTGCTCTTTGTGTATAAGAAGCTGGGCACCGCCCTGCAATAAACAGAGATAAAGAAGTAATTGAACTGAGCAGACGTCCAGTGTGATTACTCCGGACGTGCACGTACATCCACATTTCATTATTAGGAGCAGCAGCAGACATCCAGCCTGAGCCCGATTGCGGCTCCGATCCATTACAGAACCCGTTGATGGTGTCACCACTGAAGGTAATCTGCTGCTTTGTTCTGCACTGGCAAAGCTCAGGCTGGCTTTATGGAAAGGATAAGTGGCTGCACAGAGGTTAGGGCAGTGGCTCTCAACCTTTCTAGTGCCGAGGTCCCTTGATAAAATTTAACAAGTTGTGGGGACCCCTAACAGTAAAATTATTTTCGTAGCGTGGGTTGTCAGCACCCAAGGCAAGACAAGTAATTTGCGCCCCTAACCCACGGACATTTATCGCTCCCCTAGTCCCTTCTACTCATACAGTATTAAAACCCCTTATGGTACATTTTAGGATGTACCACTCTCTCTCTCTCTTTGTTCTCCTTTTATCTAGTTCTAGCCTAATTTCTTGTTTTTTTTGCCTATCCTCTTTCTAGATGTCTTTCTTGTTCTCTTATTTTTTCTCTCCCATTTCTTTGTTCCTCCCCCTCTTTTCCTCTCCCTTCCATGTATTCTCTATTTTTATTCCTTCTCTTACTCCTTGGTGGGGGAGGGGGGGGGATGGGATGAGTGGCAGTGCTGGCGGAAGGATGGGAGAGCAGCACGGGCTTCAGGAACAGCCCAGGATTTGGTGACCCCTGGAAAATTGTCAGTCGACCCCTGAGGGGGTCCCGACCCCCAGGTTGAGAACCACTGGGTTAGGGGATCAATAAGCAATGATTACTTATCTGGGTGAAAATCAATTATTCAGTCTTATAAAATCAGATGTCTGGGTGTAAAAAGCATATACAATACACATGCAATAAAGTTAATTTATGCAAAAAATGCCACCGATGTAAGTTTCAGCACATAGAAGCCTATATAAAACACTTTGGAAACCCAGCTAAAAAAATAAATAAATCGGTGTTTATAAAAAAATGAATAAAAAAAAAAAAAATAGAAAATTCTGTTTCTCTTCCCTTTACGTATTTTGAAAGCATGCAAGTCAGTCAAAAAATAAATGTCAGCTATTTGTTTTTGTAAAGTCAAATTTCACCATTAATCCTGGGCATAAGATGGTCCTGAACCCACAAACCAAAAAAAGAAAAAAAAAAAACCTCACCTGGCAATGTCATCCTCTTCAGAAAGAAGTCCAGTCCTACTGTTTGTTTGTACTGTTTTCCGAACGATTCCTGGGCAAACCGCATGGCCAGCGACGTCTGAAAGAAAATGTGTGAAATGTTTGCATTGAAATAGTTTGGTCTGGCAGCACACAAAAATTGGTACTTGCGCTTTTAAAACAGCTTTTAACTAAGCCTAATAACTCATGAGGAAGAAGCACTAGTCGTGTTACAATTAGGATCTGTGTCCGTCATCCCAGACTTACGCTGGGCAAGCCAAGCGAGTCTCAGGGCTAGTTATATAAACGAGAAGATTTTTGTACTGGCAGCAATTAAAAATCATAAAGTTATGAGTGAATCATCCTTATTGCTGGGGAATATAATACCCTTCATGAGAAATAATCTGCATTAAAATAATTACACACAAAAAAAAAAAAAACTTTAATTTACAGTCAGTAGACTATTCGTTGCTCTATTTCTCTTTAAATATTAAAAAAAATATATATTTTTTTTTTTATTATTTTAGATCATATGGATACTGACATTTAGTGCAGGATTTTCAGAGCAGATAATGTGGAATATTATATATAGGCTTCAAAATTGTCATTGCATTTTTGTTGGTACATAACATTTCAAAGAGTTATATTATCACTACGACGACGACGACGACTACTACTACTACTGTGATAGTATTACACTGGCACAGTTATTGCTGTGATAGTATACATTTTGCCTGAGCCTGAAAAGTGGTTCTAAAGCCAAAACATTTTTTACCTTACTGCATTCCTTGCATTACGGTAAAAAATCCTTTAGGCAACAGCATTCGCCCTTTTACTTACCTGAGCTCTCATTCCATCCAGCAGTGTGCACGTCTGCAGCTCTTCTGTCCCCTCATTTCCTGGTCTCACTGGCTTTGCTGGGACACTGGGAGCCATTGGCTCCCAGTGCTGTTAAAGTCAGTGAGGAGGGAGTAGGGGGGTGTGGCATAGTCCGACGGTCTGTGTCAATGGACACAGCAGCGGGGCTCGGGAATGAGCACGCACCAGTGCCCCCATGGAAAGCGGCTTCCCATGGGGGCAGTGGACAGAGAGAAGGGGCCAGGAGCACCGGTGGGGGACCCGAGAAGAGGAGGTTCATGGCCACTTTGTGCAATTTCATTGCACAGAGCAGGTAAATAGAGACATGTCTGTCTTTTTTTTTTTATGTTACGCTTTAAGGGATAAATTCTCACCTCTACACATAGAACTGAGCTACCAAAGACCGGTAAATCGCTTGATTCTCAGTCTTCAGTGAGCAGAGAGCTGGTGACTCTCAGTCACCAACTCTCTGCTTTGCCCCTCTAGCACTCACTGGAGTGTCAGGCTGTGGGGGTGGCGGGAATGGCTGGCTCAGTCTCCCAGTGGCCTGCTAAGAGGCTGAGTCAGCTGGCGGCCAACGCACACTTAGTGCTCTGGATTGAGACAAGTACACACTATAGTTCATATTGCATGTCTTAGACCCCTTTCACACTGAGCCGGTTTTCAGGCATTTTAGCGATAGAAATAGCGCCTCTAAACCGCCTCTCATAAATTTCAGTGTAACTTTTCACACCGGGGCGGTGCGCTTTCGGAACGTTAGGGAAAAGTCCTGCAAGCAGCATCTTTGGGGCGGTTTGGGAGCGCTGTATACAGCCCTCCCAAAATGCCCTACCCAATGAAACGAATGGCCAGCGCTTCCAATGCGCCTGAAAAGCGATTCGAAGCGCCGAAACACAGGCGCTTTTAACCCCTTCTTCGGCCACTAGCGGGGGTTAAAAGTCCTCCGCTAGCGGCCGAAAAACGATGCGGATGAAAAACGATGCTTAAACAACGGTAAAGCAACGCTAAAACGAGCGGTGCTTTACCGCTGACGCATGGGCGGCCCCAGTGTGAAAGGGCTCCAAGGTTTACAACCTCTTCAGCTTTTTACCTCAGTGACAATTGTCACCAGGATAAATAGGAAAAAAAAGTAAATCTCCTCAGTGGGGGCACAGACAGCAATAATAGCTTGGCAAAGGGTCTAACCCCTCCCTAATCTATCCAAAGCAAAATTGAATAAAATCTGTCATTGCCCATTTTTTAGGGTTAGTTTTAGAGTTGGGTTGTGTTTAGGGGCAGTAACATCTAATTGTAAAAAAAATATAAAAAATATTTATAAAAAATTTCCTATGGCATAGCATGTGTGCAAGAATAACACGTGGCAATAGTTACAGATGCTCAAAATTTGAACAACATAAATTCCTGGGCTAAAACCCCCACACCTAAACAAATCACACCAATTTTCAGAAACCAGAAACAAATGTTCCACCTAAAGGTGGCTCTAGATGGGCTTGTGTGCTTTTGTTTCCCATGTGTGCATCAGTGTTAATTTTGGCAGAAAATTTCAATTTTGTTTTAGTCTTAGTCTTCAGACTAAAATGGCATTTTAGTTTTAGTCCCATTTTAGTCTTATGCAATTGTTTTAGTTTTAGTCGTATTTAGTTGACTAAAATCTCCAGTGCATTTAAATTGTAATGCATTAGTTAACATTTCTCTACAATTTCCAAACTCATTATATACTGCTGGAATTTAAAATCAAATATCTTATTATTTATCTTATTGAGGTATGAACATGCACTATAGACCAGTGTTCATTTTTAAGTCAAATTTCAATTTAGTTTTAGTCTTAGTCTTCGGACTAAAATGGCATTTTAGTTTTAGTCCCATTTTAGTCTTTTGACTAAAATGCCATTTTAGTTTTAGTTGTATTTTAGTCATCTCAATTGTTTTAGTTTTAGTCGTATTTTAGTCGACTAAAATAGTATTCATTTAGTCGACTAAAATGTTTTAGTCATTTTAGTCGACTAAATTAACACTGGTGTGCATACTCAAGCGTAAAGAAGATCATGAAGTCTCTCCTAGCAATGGTCATTTATAGGATTAGACAACACTGATGGGCCACAAAATGTAACCAATCAGCACTTGGTTGCCTTACAAAGCATTACAAATACACACATTTTTAACAAGTATTGTACAGATAACACAAAGATGGTATTATATCAAATGAGAAGCTTTGCAATGCCCTACAACTAATGACAATTTCCATGTTTGTCCAACTGAATTCCGCTTTAGAACAGCCAAGAAAGTTCTGCCATTGTTCAAAGTGCAGATCTTGTACACCTAGATCTTTTCTGGCATGGTCTTTGAGAGATGCCAGTGGATAGCGTTTGACTGTACAGTCTACTAGGCACCACCAAAACATCATCCATAGACCTGGTTAGGCATGCCTCTCTGCAGTACAAGACTTGGATGAGGGCTGTGACTGTTACTGTTTTGGAGAGAGCACTGGAGTAGGAGGGCAGGAAACTAAATTTTTACTGAGCGAAAAGAGTAATTACCAGATAATTTAGATAATTACCAGGAAATTTAGGTAATTATCAGAGAAACAAAAAATAAGTCAAAAACTGTAACATGTAGGAGTAAAGAGATAAAAGGCTGATATAAAAAAACTTTGTTAGAGTTTTAAGTCCATATCAAGCTATATGTCATTAGTCTTGAATTAAAGTGTCACCAAGGATTAGCGTTTTGGCGAGGCCCTACAGAGTTTTTACCCGGGATCCAGATGCTCGGAGGGATTTTCCTTATTTAGTTCTCTACTCACTTGTATATTGGGGTGTCTATTTTAGTCCTGGCGTAATTATGGCACTCTGCTATAGGTGTACCTAATTCTCATGGTTCCATGAAGGACTCTGGGGTGAAGGGAGAGGAGTTGGGGGAAGGGAGAGGAGTTGGGGGTAGGGAGAGGAGTTGGGGGTAGGGAGAGGAGTTGGGGGTAGGGAGAGGAGTTGGGGGTAGGGTTGTTTCAGGTCTCTGTTATTATTAGACAGTGCTTAAAAGGAGTTGTAAAGGCAGAAGGTTTTTTATCTTAATGCATCTATGCATTAAGATAAGAAGCCTTCTGTGTGTAGCACCCTGTCCAGTACCCCCTAATTACTTACCTAAGCCCCCCTCTCCGTCCAGCGATGTCCACAAATCCCTCGGCCATCCGGGACTCTTTCTCCTGATAGGCTGAGACACAGCAGTGGCACCATTGGCTCCTATGGCTGAGAATGAAAGTCAGCTAGCCAATCAGGGGAAAGAAGGGGTGGGGCCAAACCGCAGCTCCGTGTCTGAATGCACACAGGAGCTGCAGCTCAGCTCAGGTTTCTCCATAGCAAGCTTTTTGCTGTGGGGGCACTGGACAGGAGGGAGGGGGCAGGAGAAGCAAAGATGCACCCGAGAAGAGGAGGATCTGGGCTGCTCTGTGCAAAACTAACTGCACAGAGGCGGTAAGTATAACAGGTTTGTTATTTAAAAAAAAAAAAAAAAACACACGAGTCTTTGCAATCGCTTTAAGGCACCAGTGATACAACTGTATTCTGATTGTATGGCCCTGTGAGGCCTAAATGTATGGTGGCAATGTATTGTGTGGCCACCGCTGCTTTTATTGGTTTATGTACTTTTTTACATAATTTTCAATAAAAAACAAAACAAGAAAGTAAAGATGGAAGATTTCTGTTTTATGCTATGAATTCAATTTGTACACATAATTAAAACAAACACAGTACAACTGTGTATAGCTAATGAAGTGTCTATTTCAAAGGCTTTAATAACTGGCTAAAGATCTACTAGGTAAGTAATAAGGCTGAAACTAATCTCATGCTTTATCTGATTAACCAAAGATTAAGGACAGACCTTGAAACCAATGCTTTCTATCTGGAATGCGTTACTGTAATATCCCACTGAAAAGAATGTAAATACATTACAGCTAGAATAAGGGGGAGTTGTGATGTTCTACACACCTATCACTTGTCTGTTTAAAGGTTTAGGAATGTCAATTCAGGAACCCATTTTTTTGCCATGCTCAACGCCAACATTTCCTTAAAGAGTACCTTCACTTTAGTTGAGAAAAAAAAAAAAATACACTTGCAGTGTTCCAATGAGCAAATCTGCAATGTCTGCACCCCTTTAAAAGTGGTTAGCTCATTTGGGAGGAGCTCACCAAAATTGATATTATTGTTGCAGGGGATGCCTAAAATCTGGTTTGCATCTGAGGCTGAGCCACCCATCCCTGTCCTGAGCTGGTACGGTAACGGCCGAGGAGGTGGCGGATTGCGATGGGGGGTCCTCCCGAGCCCAAGGTGAGCTGCTGTGATAATGGGGGAGGGGTGCGTGTATGGTGTCCCCCACCCAGTTACATCTAAGCCACCCAGAACTGGTGCGATAACAAGGAGGAGCGTTTATGCCCAGCGCTCTATGCGGGTCTGATAACAAGGGATGGGGGTGCTACTGGACAGCTTTATAATAAATATATATTATATACACACACACACACACACACACAGCCAATCAGAAGAGACTAGGGTCTGGCGGAGCATCATGGGACATGGAGACGCTCTACCTGCCCCAACAGAGACGCGCTGTACCCGCACCACCAGAGCGAGGGTCGCGCTGCCCAGCACCGAGAGAGAGAGAGAGAGAAAAAAAGACAGCCACTGCCAGGGTACACAGCCGTGCTACACTACTGACCAGACCTGGCCTGGGCAACCCAGAGAGCGCAAACATCCAGCCAGAGATCATTGCTGCAGTTTCGCTGGGTCTGGTAAGAGGGCTTGTTGGTCATTATCCATTACTGTTCCTAGGGACTGAGGAACAGGTTAGTGCCTAACCTGCTATTTCCTAACCCTAATACTGGCCTTATTGACCTCCGCAATGCGTGCCAACGAGCTCCAACGCTGGGCTGCCAACCTAAAAATAAAGATGGGGGGGGGGTTTACCGCACCAGGCGACACCAACCCCAGTGATGGCATTGCTTCTATAGGAGGCCCACGTGTGAGCTCGCTCCCAAGTCATTGACACGCAGAGCTTGGCACGGCACAGCCCAGTCCCTACGTTCCCTACTCATCGTCTCTGACTGACAGCAGTGGGAATAAATGGCTGTCTCTGAGCCTATGAAGATGGAGAGGGCTGCTCTTGTGCACATCACTGTATCAAGATCAGGCTCAGGTAAGTATGAAGCCTCATACACACGGTCGGACTTCAAACAAACTTTTCCGTGGATTTTTGTTCACAGGGTATTGGCCGTGAACTTGGTATGCATACACACAGCAGGACTTTTTCAGCCAACTTTCCCCAAATCGCGTGGTTTTTCTGCTCTTTACCGCCACCCTTTGCTCAACTTCTGCTATTGTTGGTTGATTTTAACATTGGTTCTGAGCATGCGTGTTTGTACTTTGGACTAAAGTCTGATGGATTTCTGTACACACGATAGGACTTTGCACCGTAGGACTTTTGTTTCCGAAAAGTTTGTTCGTTTGCAGAGCGAACATTTGTCCAATGAAAACAGAAAAAGTTTGTCCGATGGAACGTACACACGGTCAGATTTGTTTTAAAACCTGGGAATTTAGAAGTTTGTTGTCAAAAAGTCAGACCGTGTGTGGGCTTTAGGCTTCATGTACACGGGGTGTTTTTACACCCTCTCCTGAATGATTTAACCTGACAGATAGTAACCCACGTTTAAAATGTCCGTTTTGCCGCGTCTACATGCCGCGTTTAGCGGCATTTTGCCGCGTTTGCGTTTAGAAGCGTTTCTATAAAAATGTATCTTTTTTTTTCAAAATAGACAAAAACGTCTGTAAACGAAACGTGGCTAAACGCGAGTCACCGCGTTTAGAAGCATTTGGTGCTTGAAATGCCTCTAAACACTTTTTTTGCGTTCCAAAAAACGCCTCTTAACAGTACTGCCTAGAAACTACTGTAAACGACCCTGTGTATAAGGAATGATAAGATAACAGAGGAGAGTTCAGGAGCAGCTGAAAAAAATGCCCAACTTCTCCTAAACGTCCGTTTACCAACAGCAGTGTACATGAGGAGGCCTAAGAGAGAGGGAAAGGAGCTGCACTCGGAAGGTTTTTTACCTTAAAGTGGTTGTTAAGCCACTATAATCTACTCATCCCTTCTGTTAAATAACATTATGTCTGCCAATGTCTGAGCTATATAAAAAAAGATGTTGATGTGTACCTTATATCAAAAGCGTCTCCTGGTGCTCATGTGACTCCTTGGCCATCTCCTCTCCCCAGCTGACAGCGGGAGGGGTCGAGAACTCCAGCTGTTGTCCGGGGAGGAGGGAAGAAAGAGCCGAGCAGTCACGTGAGCGCCGGGAGACGCTCTGATAGAAGGTAAAGTCTGCATCGTTTTTATATAGCTCACTGGGACACATATTGTTATGGGATGGGATGAATAGATTATAGCTTTTTTTTATAGCAGCAGGAGGGGAGGGGAGGGGACGGGCGTCAGTGTCTCGAGATGACAGGCAGGGAGGGAGGTGGGAGAGGACGACAGAGAAGAAGGACAGAGGAGAGCTGCGGATGACGGAGGCATGTAAACTGACCAAAGTTTCAGGGCTTAGCAGCCATGATAACCTGTGGTCAGTTCACGGGGGAGGGCAGAACCAGGCAGGATCAGGCAAGTATTTTAGGTTATAAAGGAAGCCAAATGACACAGCACAAACACTGTACTGTTATTCATGCTTTAAGGGAACAGAATCCATCTTTTTTTTTTTTTATTTTTTTTAGGGTAGCAAACACTTTAATGTAGAGAATGCATTAAAGCAAAAAACCTTCAGCCTTTAGAACCATTTTAAACGTAAAAACCCATACCCTCACAACACCTATGCCTTAAGTCTGGTACACACTAACAGTTTTTTTTCGTTCAACCCACCGGGCTGAGAAAGGAAAAAAAAAACAAAAAAAAACTGGGATAGCCTGTGAGGAGTCGCTGTAATAACTATACAAATGTTAGTACAGCACTTTATAAATAAAAAATAAAGAGCTGCGCTGACTATATACATTCAGTGCTTAATTGTTTGTATATACACATTATATATATATATATATATAGATAGATAGATAGATAGATAGATAGATAGAGAAAGTGACCAGGATCATCAATTGAAATGATCAGTTGAGCCCAAATGGGTAAATGTCCATTGATTATTCATAGTGACAGGTTATTCCACCACATCAAAAGTGCACCTCCACCAGATAGAAAACATGCTTACCAGATGGAGAGCTTGCGGCTAATACCCAGCCAGGGCCTTTATCCTGTGGAGAAATCTGATGCCAGTTCTAGGGGGAATCTCACTCCGTGCGGGAAAAGACAACCAGACGTCTCACTACTCTCGCAAGGACCAAAGAGTAGACCTCCATCTCAGCATTCAATGGACAATAGGCCAGGATACCCAAAAAACAGTGTTATTACCTGTTAGCTACTTTTTCCAGGAATCTTCCAGGACGGCTTACAGAGAGATAGGCTCCTCCCACCTAGAACAGGAAACACATGATCCACATCATAAAAGTCTTACTCATGCATTAGCCCCTCAGTATTTAACAAATAACCGAAGGCCTCAGAATCATTAAACCTGGATCAGCGTAGCTCTATCCTTATATATGCTTTACATTGCTCCTCACCTCATAAAAAGGGAGGGAACTGACGCCGTCCTGGAAGATTCCTGGAAAAAGTAGTTAACAGGTAATAACACTGTTTTTCCAAGTCATCTTCCAGGACGGCTTACAGAGAGGACAATATAGTACTACCTGATCAGGGCGGGACCACAGCCTGCAGCACTTTCCTGCCGAAAGACTGGTCCTGGCTGGCAAGCAGGTCCAGTCTGTAATGCTTCACAAAAGTCTGGAAACTGGACCAGGTTGCGGCCTTGCAGATCTGGAGGGGAGATGCTCCTGCACTTTCAGCCCAAGAAGTAGAAACCGCTCTTGTGGAGTGAGCATTTATACCTAATGGAGGTGTGCGGGAGACTGCCTTGTATGCCTCCGCAATGGCCGACTTGATCCACCTGGCGATGGTACCTTTGGATGCCTCTTTCCCCTTGTTAGGACCTGCAAATAAAACAAACAAGCTGGTGGAGCGTCGCCACTCCTTGGTGTGCTCTATGTAGGCAATCAGGCATCTCCTGACGTCTATTTTATTAAATCCTGCTTCCTCATCATTCTTTGGATTTTCGCAGAATGACGGCATCACGATTTCTTCTGACCTATGGAAGTTAAACGATACCTTGGGGAGAAAAGCTGTGTCCAGCGAGAGGATAATTTTGTCTTGTAAAATGGTGCAGAAAGGCTCGATCACTGAAAGTGCCTGGATCTCACCGACTCTCCTAGCCGAGACTAGGGCCACCAAAACTACTGTCTTCAGGGTTAACAGTTTTATGGGTAGTTCGTCTATAGGTTCAAATGGTGCCCTACCGAGGCCCTGTAGTACTGTTGATAAGTCCCAGGGAGGGAACCTCCTTGCCTTGGGGACTCGTTTCCGGCTGATGGACACAAGAAATCTTTTGATCAGTGGTTCTTCTGATAGTCTTTGATTTAAAAAGTTGGACAGGGCGGCCACCTGAACCTTAAGAGTACTAACTGCAAGGTTTAGATCTGCTCCGGCTTGGAGGAAATCTAGAACCGCCGGGACCATGGCACCTGACACTCTGTTGTTGAGCCTACGCCAGTCCCCAAATCTCTTTCAGATTTTATTATAAATTGTGTTAGTGGACGGCTTTCGGCTGCTAACAGCTCCCTTTCAGAAGCCAAGCCGTCAGAGAAAGAGAGCTCAGTTCTGGATGATTCACTTCTCCCCGGTATAAGAGGTCCGTCCTGTAAGGTAGTCTCCAAGGTTCTGTAATGCTGAGTCTTAGAAGACCTGAGAACCAAGACCTCTTTGGCCAAAATGGCGTGATCAGGATGACCTTTGTGTTGGACCCTCTTATCTTCCGGATAATCCTCGGAATGAGGGCAAAACGGTGGAAATGCGTACACCAGATCTGCCTCCCAAGACTGGGAGAGGGCATCTAGGCCCCGACTGAGAAGATCTCTCTGTAGGGAATAGAACTGTTTCACCTGCCTGTTGTGCCTTGTAGCAAAAAGGTCCATCTGTGGGTCTCCCCACTTCTGCGCTATTTCTTCGAACACTGTGCGATTCAAGCACCATTCTGTCGAAGACAGAGTTTCTCTGCTTAGGGCATCTGCCAGAGAATTTAATTCCCCTTTTAGGTGAATGGAAGATAGGGATAACAGGTTTTCTTCTGCCCATTGAAGGATCTCTTGCTATCCTCATCAGACCCGGGACTCTCGTACCCCCTTGCTTGTTGAGGTAACAAACCATGGTAATGTTGTCCGAAAGGACCTGCACATGTCTTCCCCTTAGGGATGGGCAAAAGGCTACTAGGGCCTTTAGAACCGCCTTCATCTCCCTCGCATTGGAGGAGAGGCAGGCTTCCTGCCGGTTCCAGAGCCCCTGGGCTATCAGAGTGCCTGAATGGGCCCCCCAGCCCTGCCCGCTAGCGTCCGTGGTGACTGCCAGAGGACAGTGTTGGGACCAGAGTCGGCCAGCCGAGAGGTTTGCAGGGATCAACCACCATTCTATTGAGAGATTTACTTCCTGCGGAATTTCCGTCTCTCTCTGGGATGGACAAACAAATTCACTTCAGAGACAAAGCATGAATGCCTGAAGCGCTCGAGTATGGAACTGAGCCCACTGGACTCCTGGGATGGCTGCTGTCATTAATCCAAGGACCCTCATTATGCTCTGAATTGAGGTCCTTGTACAAGTGTAGAGGTTCCTCACCTCTGTCAAAATTGTCTCTACCTTTTCCTTTGTCAGGAATATCTTGGACTTCCTTGAGTCTATCAGGTATCCTAGGTATACAATGCTCTGATTAGGTAATAATTGTGACTTCTCCTGATTTACCAGCCACCCTAGTTGCTGAAGGTGTCTGGTAATTCTGCTCAGGTTCCGTCTGACTTCGTCTGCTGAGTCTGCAAAAATCAGTAGGTCGTCCAGATAGGGGATAATCTGAATTCCCTCTGATCTCAGAGTCCCTAGAGCTTCTGCCAGTATCTTCGTAAAAATGCGTGGAGCTGACGCTAGTCCGAAGGGCAGAGCATTGAATTGAAAATAGAGGGTTCTGAACCCTTTTCTTACTGCAAATCTGAGAAATTGTTGGGACTCCTCTCGAATAGGGACATGAAGATAGGCGTCCCTTAGGTCTAATGAGACCATGAAGACCCCAGGGGTTAACAGCTCTCTGGTTGAGTAGATTGATTCCATCTTGAAACGTCTGTACTTTACGTACATGTTTACTTGTCTCAGATTTAGAATCAGTTGAAATTTTCCTGATGATTTCTTTATCAGAAAAACTTGAGAGTAGAATCCCTCTTTCCTTAGAGATGGGGGGGGGGGTGAAGCTTATCACCTTCTCTTCTAGCATACTCTGCAGGAGGGAAGACATAGCTGTGGCTTTTTCCGCGTCTCTTGGGAGACTTGTTATGAAATTATTTTGAGGGGGCAGCCTAAAAGTTCTATCCTGTACCCTGATGCGATCAGATCTAGGATAAAGCGGCTGCTGGAGATGGTCTGCCACTGTGGAAGGAATGACCCCAATCTCCCCCCCACAGGCCCGACTGAGTCACTGGGAAGAGTTCTTAGGCTGGGAGGGTCTAAAGAGGAAACCTCCTCTGCCCCTTCCCCTCCTGTATTGCCAACCCCCTTTCTGGTCTTGGGCTCTGTTATTCTGTCTCTTATCCGCCCGGTGAGAGTTCCTTTCACTTGACACCTGAAAGGAAACGTTGACGTTGACGACGTTGTTGACGTTGTTGACGTTGTTGACGTTGTTGACGTTGTTGACGTTGTTGACGTTGTTGACGTTGTTTCTTTTTATCGGCCGACCTCTCTAGGACAGATTCCAGCTCCTTTCCAAAGAGCAGATCTCCATCAAACGGGAGGGAACAGAGTCTTGTCTTTGAGACAGTCTCCTCCCCAGGTCTTCAGCCAGATAGCCCTCCTGGCTTCATTAACCAAGACTGTGGATCTGGCCGAGAATGTGACCGACTCCGTGGATGCATCCGCTATATAGACCACTGCCTTACTTAGCATGGGTAAAGCATCCATGATCTCTTCCCTAGGAGTGTGACTCCAGAAGAGTGCGGAGCCGTTTAAGCCATAAGTCAAGTGTACGTGCCACGCATGTGGTGGCTAGTGCGGGTCTAAAGTTGGCGGAGCAAGCTTCCCACGCCTTCTTTAAATAGCCCTCCGCCTTCCTGTCCATTGGGTCCTTCAGGATACCTGTATCCTCAAAGGAAAGTTCTGAAGCTCTAGAGACTTTGGCTATGGAAGCGTCCAGTCTGGGACATCTATCCCACAGCTTTGTATCCTCCTCCTTAAAGGGGAACCTTCTCTTTAATTTTTTAGGGAAGAATACTGCTTTCTCCGGCTTCCTCCATTCATGAAGTATGGTCTCCCTTAGGGATCCATGCACCGGAAAGGTTCTGCCCCGTCTAGGCTGAAGGCTTTCATATAGGAGGTCATGCACTGACAACTCCTGGTTCTCTGGGGACTCCAGTTCCAGGGTGTCATAGATTGCTTTCAGGAGCTCCTCTGTCTCCTCTGAAGGAAAAAGGAATTTTTGCATCTTTTCTGGCCCTTCCTCGCTCGGGTCTATCTCCTCAGGCTCTGAGGCTGAGCCTGAGTTGTCCTCCAGGACTCGATGCTGGTAGACTGCCCGTACCTGGGCCCTAACTTCTGGCCTCACGATAGTACTGGTGCCTGAAGTACCTGGGCTGGGTTCAGCAAGTGTGTCTTGCTGTGTGGGCTTAAAGGACTGAAACGTCCGTTTCATCCCTGACTTTAATGAGTCCATAAAGCCTTTGAGAACAGGGCCTGTTTCTCCTTTGATAAGTCTGTCTATGCAGTCCTGACAAGCATTCTTTTTCCACCCAATTTGCATCTTCCTGGTACATATTGGGCATCTTTTTCTAGGTGTTTCTGTTTTATCTCTGGGCTCGTGGGTCTTGTCCTGTAATACAGTAAATGACAAGCGCCTGCATATTACTTACACTGAAGTAAACACCCAAACCAGAAACACCACGTGGACTCTCTTATTCTAGTCTAAGAATTATGAGAAGTACCCACCACCAGAGCCTATGCTAGAATATGTGACGTCTGCCACCATCAGCATAGGAGAAACAAACAGTCTCTGGAATAAACAGACTCCCCCTGTGCCGCCCCCACAGGGGGGTAAGAAAAGGAAAGAAGCGGTCTGCCCCTTATTTTCTTACCTTAGGGCCCGATGCGACCGATGGCGCCTCCAGATCTGCGTCTCTGGATCCTTCCATGTTGCGCGGCGCCATCTTTAGGTCTGGGTCCCTTAAATATGAGAGGAGTGGAGGTCCGGGGCGGTGCTGTGGATCCGACGCCGCCCCACGGCACAGCACGCCTGTTATTTTCAACTAGGCTTCCAAATGGGTGTACCAAGATGGCCGCCACGGGACTTCCTGTTGTGTCACTTCCTGTTTTCTGCACCGGAAGTGACTCTCTAGCCGTGCGCCCAGCGCCACGCTGTCCTGAAGCTAGAGACTCCCCTCTGGAGATCTATCTGCCTGGGAAGGATACCGGCTCTACGGCTGCCTGAGCCAGGAGGATACCCTGATGTGCCGTGGCTGGACCCACTGGATCACCTCCTCCACCCTCACAGGTAACCTCGCTAAGGATACACCCGACTTGGGAGGTGGGATCCCATACCATCACCCATGACCCCTGTTTCAGGTCTCCTGGGTGGCTCCAAACTGACTCATACCCCAGGGGAACTACCCCTGTTGACTGGGTATGGACGTCGGGGGGCCCCTGCCGCCTGGCACGAAGGCCCAAAAAAATAAAAAAAAATAACAAACATCCCTTGGATAGTGCCTGTCTAGCCTGAGGAAACACAAATACTGAGGGGCTAATGCATGAGTAAGACTTTTATAATGTGGATCATGTGTTTCCTGTTCTAGGTGGGAGGAGCCCATCTCTCTGTAAGCCGTCCTGGAAGATGATGACTTGGAAAATAAAATTCGCTATAGTGTAAAACCAACTACACCTTTAATGGTAAAAATGGTATTGCACATACAGCAAAGAGCAGATAAAAAAAGCAAGGAATAAAAAGCTGGACGTCCTTCCGGGATCTTAGTAACGCGGTGACGTTAGCACGTCCCTCCTTGTCCGACGTGTTTCGTCACAAGATGACGTCCTCCCGAGCCCTCAGTACAGCAATTTACCCCGCTGAGCTATAGTGTTCCGATAGTTGGACAGCCCCCCGACCAGAACACACCGGTCAGCGCTCTCAGCCATCGGCTGCCAATCAGCAGATCTTCAGTCATGCCCCTTGGCCAGGTTCTGTCGGACTGGCTGCCGTACACACGGGCTGAATGTTGGCTGGTTTCTTTTAAACCGGCTGATGACACCCAATATTCGGTCCGTTTGTACGGCCCTTAACACTAGTGTTATCTCCAAACATAACCTCTCTCTCACTAATCCAAAAAATGTAACCCACCATCTAACATTTAAAGTGCATTTAAATCCTAACAATGAACTGCTCTTTCTGCTCTGTTTTGGTCTGTTAAATATACCATTGAAATGGTTTTGCTACTGTATATATATCTGTGTGATATAGCTTAGGAACTCAGTCACATGGGTGCGAGGAGACCGTAGTCATTCCCTATGTAAGCTCCAAGTCACGACTTACACAAGGTATCATCTTCTCACTCATGGTGGTGAACAGAGTGTCAGGGAAGTAACGGGAAGAAAAGTATAAGCAGTTGTGGGTCCTGCCAATGCAAAGAAACAGGTTCATTTTAAAGTTAACACCCTACCAATGATGGTAAGCCCAACTATAAACCACCACCCCATCCCTTTAGAATGTAAGCTCTACGAGCAGAGCCCTCCTGTACCTTCTGTATTGAACTGTACTGTAATTGTGCTGTCCTCCCTCTACATTGTAAAGTGCTGCGTAAACTGTTGGCACTATATAAATCGTGTATAATAATAAAACAAACTTGCCAACAGGTAAGGCCATCTTAACCCCAAAAAACAAACAATGACTCCCTTCGATCCCTATTTTCTTAATTTGAGTAAAAATATCAGAACCCCTATATAATGGTGATTCCTGCTGTTGGTAATGTCAGCTGTCGGGTGAGGTGGAGCTGCAAGAAAGCCAAGCACTTGCACTGCATTTGCAGACTTTATACATTGAAATCCAGATGGACACCATGGTGTTGGTTTACCAAATACAAATAGGCCGTTCACTGTGCAAAGGAATTTGAATGTCTTAAAAATTTACAAAAGGATACCCAAGAGCAAGGAAAATATAAATACAGTATTTTTGCTTAAATGTTTGAATGATGAAAGTCAGCAGCTAAGTGAAAATTCTCTTGCAAAGAGAGCATTTGCTTTTAGTAAATCAACCCTCATATTTTAGAAGAAAAAGTGTGAAGTCTATCTCTCCATCTCATTCATCTGTGTATAATCTGATATCCTGCTATTCAGGACACAACACAGGCTATTCACAACATAGTTGTAAAAATAGCTTGTAACTTAGATGTCTTTGTTGCCTCACACTTGCCACCTGCTGGCTACAAAACATAAAGGATTAAATATTAATTTGCAGTATTTCATATTTATCTGACCAAAATGGCATTAAAAAAAAAAAAAAAAGGAAAAAAAAACTAAGAAAAAAAAAAAAAAGTGCATTTTATTTATTTCTGAGTCCCGAACATACTAAATTTATAAATATGTAAAGTACTATACATTCCCCTTTAAAGTTGGAGGTCTAATTGCGATCTGTACATTTTTTTTTTTTGCTTAGGCAGGATTACCAAAGGGCTTTTTATTTTTTCTTTAATAATATTTGTCTTTTTATAAAATGATATGTATTCCCACAGCATCGGATTAGGAGTGCAGAGTTATGAGTCTCTAAGCTTAAATCTGCCTTGTCCGCGGTTTTAATTAAACCACAAATCAGATCACAAACGGTTACATTTGCTCATATAATATCAAATTTGCAGGATTAAAATTGTTGGAAACTATAGTTATCATCCATTAGAGGATCGTAAAACTACCAGAGTCTTTGACTATGATTAACAGCGGGTAAAAGGGCATAACTTCCACTTCTCCATCAATGACAAACAGAGCATGACTAAGTTGTAATTCTATGGTTTTTACAACTGTATATTTAGTCCCAAGCTATACATAGTGGCGTATTTATCAAAGCTTGAAATGGACATTTCGATGGCTTTTTCATGGGATATATTTATTCTGACATTTCTGACTACTCACAAAAATAGGATTTTTTGCACTCACCGTAAAATCCTTTTCTCTGACATCCATGGACTGACACGGTGTCTCTTTACACTTTACACGTGGGCAGGGCCGTTTTAAGGAATTTGGGGGCCCCAAGCAAAATGGACAGGGAGGCCACCCCCAAACCCCCCCCCTGCACTCACGCAAAGCCTACAGGAACCACAGCATAGTGATACAGTTTAAGCTCACCCACACTTTATATAAATAAAAAAGGTTTACAGTGCAAATACTGCTGTTGCATATAATCCAACATACTTAAAAACACATACACACTCACATTAACATTAAGATACTGTTTATGGACAGTGGGATGGACAGGGGGACCGTGGGATGGACAGGGGGATGGACAGGGGGACCGTGGGATGGACAGGGGGATGGACAGGGGGATGGACAGGGGGACCGTGGGATGGACAGGGGGACCGTGGGATGGACAGGGGGACCGTGGGATGGACAGGGGGACCGTGGGATGGACAGGGGGACAGTGGGATGGACAGGGGGACCGTGGGATGGACAGGGGGACCGTGGGATGGACAGGGGGACCGTGGGATGGACAGGGGGACTCCGCACTGTAATATCCAC
Source organism: Rana muscosa (assembly GCA_029206835.1). Taxonomy (NCBI): domain Eukaryota; kingdom Metazoa; phylum Chordata; class Amphibia; order Anura; family Ranidae; genus Rana; species Rana muscosa. The sequence goes on along the minus strand of CM055116.1, from coordinate 93,290,294 downwards.
ATCATCTCCCCCACTTTATTATCCACATCATCTCCCCCCACTGTAATGTCCAGATCTCCCCCCTGTAATGTCCAGATCCCCCCCTGTAATGTCCACATCTCCCCCCTGTACACATCTCCCCACATCTCACCTCGGCCGCTGCCGCCGAGTGTACCAAGATGGCCACCGCTCCGGAGCTGGGCTGAAGCCGCAGCCTTTCCTATGGCCTCAATCCGCGGATCGGCTCGGGCGGCTCGGCTGCTCGAGTCCTGCAAAGGAAACGGCGTTCCTGCTGTGAGAAAAGTGCAGGCACGCCGTTCCCATGCATTCCCGCAGGACTCCAGCCCAGGGCGGAAATCCAGGACAGTGACAGGCAGCAGACAGGCACCCTAGCCTGGGGCCCCAGGCCAGCTCGGGACCCCAAGCAATTGCTCGTTTTGCCTGTCCTGTTGCGACGGCCCTGCACGTGGGTTATGTCCCTGCTTGCAGGAGAAGACCTAGGCAGAATGTGAAATGTTATACATACATTCTAAAAGCCAGAGCTGAACAGCCCCACCCAGGGGGCGGTCCCTCTGGACATAACCCTCCCACTACAGTCAGCAGACTTCAGTTCGTAACAAAGCAGTACAAACTTAAAAGGAAGGGTGGGTGCCGTGTCAGTCCATGGATGTCAGAGAAAAGGATTTTACGGTGAGTACAAAAAATCCTATTTTCTCTTACCATCCATGGACTGACACGGTGTCTCTTTACACTTTACACGTGGGATGTCCCAAAGCAGTGTCAAGAGGGATGGGAGCAGTATAAATGGAAAACCAAAACTTCACTCCAATAAGGCAGAGCTCCTCAACGGAGGAGTCGCAACTTTAAACAGCGGCCTGCAGCACCCTGCGGCCGAAGGAAGCATCCGAAGATGCAGCCACATTAACCTTATAAAACTTAAACGGCATGAACAGACAACCAGGTCGCCGCCTTGCACACTTGTGCAACCGACGCTTGATGTCGGGAAACCCAGGAAGCACCAATTGCCCTGGTGGAATGCGCCGTAACCGGAAAGGGAGGCGCCCGCCCTTTGAGAGCATAGGCTTGAATGACGGTTTGTCTGATTCCCCTAAAAATGATGGCAGACGAAACCGCTTGGCCCTGTTATGGACCAGAGACAGTCACAAACAGTGAGTCGGACTTCCGAATAGAAGCAGTAGCAGACAGGTACACCCGTAAGGCTCGTACCACATCCAATATGTGCAGCACAAACTCTCTGGGATGCGATGGGTGAGGACACAAGGACGGGAGGGCAATGTCCTCATGTAGGTGAAAGGTCGACACCACCTTTGGCAAAAAAGGAAGGTCGCGGATGCAACACCGCCTTATCCTTATGGATGACTAAATATGGCGACTTGCATGACAAAGCCGCCAACTCAGACACTCGTCAAACAGAAGTGATTGCCACTAAAAAGGCCACCTTCTGAGACAAGACAAGAGGGAAATATCCCGGATATTCCCAAAAGGAGGTTCCTGGGGGGCCGAGAGCACCAAATTCAGATCCCACGGTGGGAGAGGAGGCTTGACAGGAGGAAGCACATGGCGAACCCCCAACACAAGGTGCTAACCAAGAAAATGACCCGCTAGAGGTCGCTGAAAGAACACGGCCAAGGCCGAAATCTGATCCTTGATGGTACTCAAAGCAAGCTTTTGGGTCACTCCACACTGCAGAGGACGCAGGATTCTGGGGACGGAATACGTCCGAGGACGCCAGTCCAGCGCTTCGCACATGGCGATATAAGCTTTCCAGGCACGGTGATAGATCTGCCTGGAGGAAGACTTCCGTGTCCTTAACATGGTCAAAATGACCGAGTCCGAGAGACCTCGGTCCCTCAACACCTGGCTTTTAACAGCCCTGCCGTTAAAGCCAGAGACTGTAAGTCGGATGAAACATAGGACCTTGAGACTGAAGGTCCTCCCTCATCGGCAATCGCCAGGGAACGTCCACGACGAGACGTACCAGATCAGCGTACCAGTGATGCTGAGGCCAATCCGGAACAATTAGGATCACCGGAGTTTATATCAGGCGATAAGGACCCTATGGGGTCAGCAATGCATCCGAGGCATCGCCCAAGGATCCCTGGATCTGGCCACACCCTTGACCCTTGCGATTGAGTCGAGAGGCCATCAGGTCCACATCCGGCGTGCCCCACCGTCGGTAAAGGAGTTGAAATATTTAAGGACCACTCTTCTTGGTCCGGTGTCTGGCGATTGGCGACTCAGATAGTCCGCCTGCCCATTGTCTATGCCCAGAATGTAAAATGGCCTACAGAGCCGGCACGTTTTTTCCGGCTCACTTCAGGATACGGACTACCTCGGAAGCCGCAGCTGAGCTCCGAGTTCCCCCTTGATGGTTTACATACGCCACCGCCGTGGTGGTGTCCGACTGGCTCCTGATGGAGCAACCCCGTACTCTCTCCGACCTGAGGAGAGACACAGTCCGATGGCCCGTATTTCCAGAACAGTGATTGGTAAACGGGCTCGTCCGGAGTCCAAGGCCTGAGCCGACAGGACTCCCCAGACTCCACCCCAGCCCGTCAGGCTGGTGTCCGTCGTGAGTACCGTCCATTGGATGGGAAGGGAACGACTTTCCGGACCGAAGAGCCGAGGATCCCAACCACCATGTCAGGGGCGCCCTGACCAGGTGAATCGCCTGGATCTGAAGATCCAAGGACAACGGGGATTTGTCCCAGGTGGACAAGATCTCCTTCTGCAATGCCCTGGTGTGTGATTGGGCATACGGAAGGGCCGCGAAGGAGGCCACCACGAGTCTCGGGACTCTCATGCAAAAAACGGATTGACAACCATTTTTGGGATGTCAGCACCCGCACCGCAGACTGAAGTGTCAGCAACTTATCCTGAGGTAGGATACCTTTGCCTCCAAGGAGTCCAGAATCAGAACTAGATACTCCAGACACTGAGTCGGGACCAGGACTGACTCCTGAATGTTCAGGAACCACTCGAGTCCCTGAGGGTCCAATTGACGATAGTCACCTTTCCTCTAAGTCTGATCCACTTTCTGCTCTTAGCAGAAGATCGTCCAGATAGCCCACGACAGCAATACCTCGCTGTAACAGAAGGCTAGAACCGGAGCAAGCACCTTGGTGCACACCCTTGGTGCCGAGGCTAGGCCGAAAGGAAGAGCCACAATCGATAGTGGACTTCGCTGATCGCAAAGCGCAGAAACTTCTGGTGACTTGCGCAGATCGGAACATGCAAGTAGGCGTCCTTGAAGTACAAGGACGCCAGAAGAAAATCCCTTTGGTGGAGTGTAGCGATCACCGTGCGAATGGATTCCATGTGGAATTTTTGCACCTTCTTGAAGGCATTCAGGGCCTTGAGGTCCAGGATAGGTCGAACCACGTCCTATTTTTGGGACGACAAACAGATTCGAGTAGAATCCCTGAAAACTCTCCTGTGACGGAACCGGCACAATCACTCCGGACCTGATCAAATCCTGTACAGCCCCCAAGAGGGCTGCCCGACAGGTAGGAAGGAGAGGAAGATTTGAGGGAAAGAATCTGTCTGGGGGCCAGGATCGGAATACTATCCTGTATCCTGAGGTGACCACCTCGCACACCCACCAGTCGGAGATTCGGGAGGACCACCGATTCGTGACCTGCGAAGTCGTCGTCCCCACCCCAGAGTCGGGCGGAGGCAAGACTTCACGCGGAGGCAGGCTTGGGAGCCGCTTGTTCGGCTTACGCACCCAGGGGCACTTGTGCCCACCAGCCGCACTGCCGTCAGTCTGAGAGGGCCTACCCGTGGACTCTGACTGACGAAAAAACCCAGTTTTGCTGGAAAGGAAGGCCCCTGTTTGCGGCGGGCCTCCTCACCCTTGTTAGTCTAAGGAAGAAGAGTGCTTTTACCTCCCATGACATCCATGACAATGTTATCCAGAGCAGCACCGAAAGGTCTACCACCTTTAAATGGTAGATCCGTCAGGAGCTTCCTAAGGCTAGGTCAGCAGACCAGCACTGCAACCAGATAAGACGACGCAATACCACCGCCGAGACAGAGGCCCTGGATATTAAAGGGGCCGCGTCCAACGTGGCGTCGCACACATAAACCAGGCCCTGAACCAGTTGGTGGGCCAAAGCAACTGTGTCTGGAGGAAGATTATGCTCCTGTACAGCTAGGTGCAACATTTTTGCCCAACCTGTAAGTGTTTAAGACACAAGGGTCGCCGCTACCACAGGCCGTAGGGCGGATCCCAACAAGGCAAACATGGCTCTGCTCACCACTTCTGACCTCCTGTCAGTGGGGTCCTCAAATGCAGGAGTCCCCTCCATCGGGAGAGTGATGGCCTTGTTCAACCGGGCGACTGGAGGGTCGACCCCGGGGGAGCCCACTTTTTAAGTAGGGTATCTTCAAGGGGTATCTGATAGACAAACGCCGCGGGACCATAAAAAAAATTCTTCTGCGGCTTTTCCCAGACCTTAGCAATGAGTTGGTCAAAGAAAGTACATATGGAAAAACCTCTTTAGAAGGCCTGGCCTTAAAAGAACCAAAGGAGACTGTATCCGCCTGAGGTTCTGCATCCGCAGCATTTTAGCTTGAGAGTGTCCCTCACCGCAGTCATGAGTACACTAACAAGCGCCCTGTCATTTACTGACTCAGAACTGGAGTTTTCCTCATAAGGAATGTCCTGTTCAAAACCATCCAATACATTCAGAACTAGGGTCCTAAGCGGTAGTGGCTAGGCCCATATCTGAATCAGCGCACTGCCCTCTTGAAGTAAAGTGGGGAGAGGGCGCTTTTTTGCTCCCTTGCGCTTGCACACAGCTCCCATCCTGGTCAGAAATTATTCCAGGACTGCCCACAACTGGTCCCTAGGGACCGCAGGTGCTGAAGCACTGCCTGTTGTCCATTGACATTTAGGGGAAGATGGTGACAGAGACTCCATATTGCCCCCCCTCTGAGACTCCTCAGATAAAAAGTCCACCCACAGGCTGTGCTGACTGAGGAGGGGGCGCCCAGGGGACTCACCAAACCGGACCAGGGGCCGCTCAGTTCCGCTGTCTGTACCGCGCTGTGTCAGCGCTGGTGAGCTGTGAGGAGATTGTGAGGAGATTTGCGCTGTTACAGCAGCGCTAGAGGCCGAAACTAGTGCTGAAGAGCGCGCGGGCTACAAGAAAATGGCCGCCGCACTTCACTGAGGTGATCCGCGGCAAGATGGCCGACATGACTCAGCAAAAGTGAAAAAAACAGCACACACACAGCGCCACTTGACGCTCAGGCCCCAAAACACAAAAAAAAAAAAAAAGGCCCCAAGCATGTCTGCAGACCAGCATTAGCCCCTCCAAGAGCAGTGTGACCCCCAGGCACCCCACACAGCACAGCGCCAGCAATGGTGACAGAGAGTGACAATGAAATACAGGGGGAGACAGGGAAAATCCCCCACAGAGAAACACACAGCCTTTTGTACTCACCTGCAGGCAGGAGAGACTACTTACCCGTCCCCTGAGGGACCCACTGGTGTGTTTCTGACAGGACTATCACAGTGCAGTACTGAGTAGCTGTCGGCCCGGTCCACCGCGAAAGATACAGTCAGTCAGGAACTGTTCAGTCTTGAGAGGACCGTGGGAGCATGAAAGCAAACCCGGCCACCCCTGGAGTCATGGGGCCTGTCGTGAACTGAGTCTCACGCACACAAGGTGAGGATCAGCACGCTCGATGGTCGGACAGGGAAGACTACGAGGATATCTTGTACCCAACCTGTTGCCCAGCCGACAGTTGATAGAAAATTTTCAAAAATAAAATAAAAAAGAATTCCAGAAAAGGAATAAAAATAGGTCAGGAGACTGGCTCCTGAGAGAGCCACGTCTTCTCCTTCTGGGTGGGGCTGTTCAGCTCTGGCTTTTAGAATGTATGTATAACATTTCACATTCTGCCTAGGTCTTCTCCTGCAAGCAGGGACATAACCCACGTGTAAAGTGTAAAGAGACACCGTGTCAGTCCATGGATGGTAAGAGAAAAATAGTTTAACCACTTCCCTACCCAGCCATAGTCAAATGACGTCCACAGATGGGATCTCCCATCCTGGGTGGACGTCATATGACGTCCTCGGCTTTGTAGGGGGATATCTAAATGATGCCTGCAGCTAGAGGCATCATTCAGATATCCTTTTAAAGTGCCAGCGACTCTGTGCACCATAAGAATGATCATTCTGCCGCTTGATCGTTCTTATAGGCAGCGGGAGGGGACATCCCCCCCCTCCCGCCGCCATCCGGTGCTTCTCTGGGCTCTCCCGTGCGATCGGGGACCCGGAGCGAATCTTCCGGCGCCGTTGGTGGATCACGTGAGGAGCATAGAGATGACTGGTGACCAGATGGTCACCAGTCATCTCTATGATCGTCGGAGGCCCGGTTGCGATGTGATGACGTCACGCCCGGGCCTCAAATGTAAACAAAGCCGCCATTGCGGCTGTAAGTATGAGATCAGTGAAAAAATTTTCACTGATCTCATGCTTTCCAGCCTGGAGGAGAGATGTGGGGTCTTATTGACCCCGCATCTCTCAATAAAGAGGACCTGTCACACACATTCCTATTACAAGGGATGTTTACATTCCTTGTAATAGGAATAAAAGTGATAAAAAAAAAAAAAAGTAAAATAAATTGTAAAAAAAATAAATAAAAAAAAAAAAAATAATAATAATAATTAAAAACGCCCCTGTCCCCAGTAGCTCGCGATCAGAAGCGAATGCACACGTAAGTCGCCCACATATGTAAACGCCGTTCAAACCACACATGAGGTATCACTGCGTGCGTTAGAGCGCGTGCAACAATTCTAGCACTAGACCTCCTCTGTAATTCTAACCTGGTAACCTGTAAAAAAAATTAAAGCGTCGCCTATGGAGATTTTTAAGTACCGAAGTTTGGCGCCATTCCATGAGTGTGCGCAATTTTAAAGCGTGACATGTTAGGTATCTATTTACTTGGCGTAACATAATCTTTCATATTTTCTCAAAAAATTGGGCTAACTTTACTGTTTTGTTATTTTTTAATTCATGAAACCATTTTTTTTTTTTTAAAAAGGCGTTTGAAAAATTATTGCACAAATATCGTGCAAGAAAAAAAGTTGCAATGACCGTCATTTTATTCCCTAGGGTGTCTGCTAAAAAAACATATATAATGTTTGGGGGTTCTGAGTAATTTTCTAGCAAAAGAATGATGATTTGTACATGTAGGAGAGAAGTGCCAGAATAGGACCGGTATTGAGGTGGTAAAAAAAGCCCTGTATGGAAGTGGTTAACCACTTCAGCCCCGGACCATTTTGCTGGTCAATGACCGGGCCACTTTTTGCGATTCGGCACTGTGTCGCTTTAACTGACAATTGCGCAGTCGTGCGACGTGGCTCTCAAACAAAATTGGCGTCCTTTTTTTTCCCACAAATAGAGCTTTCTTTTGGTGGTATTTGATCACCTCTGCGGTTTTTATTTTTTGCGCTATAAACAAAAATAGAGCGACAATTTTTAAAAAAATTCAATATTTTTTACTTTTTGCTATAATAAATATCCCCAAAAAATATATAAAAATTTTATTTTTCCCCTCAGTTTAGGCCAATATGTATTCCCAAAAAACAAAAATCGCAATAAGCGTTTATTGATTGGTTTGCGCAAAAGTTATAGCATCTACAAAATAGGGGGTAGTTTTTATTAATATATTTTTTTTTTTTTTTACTAGTAATCACGGCGATCAGCAATTTTTATCGTGACTGCGACATTATGGCACATTTTTGGGACCAGTCATTTTTACAGTGATCAGTGCTATAAAAATGCACTGATTACTGTGAAAATTACACTGGCCGTGAAGGGGTTAACCACTAGGTGGCGCTGTAGGGGTTAAGTGTTCCCTATTGAGTGTTTATTCCTGTAGGGGGGGATGGGCTGTGTGTCACATGACACTGATCTTCGCTCCGAGTACACGGAGCGGAGATCAGTGTCATTGTCACTAGGCAGAGCGGAGAGATACCGTACTTTTTTTACACAAGCATCTCCCTGCTCTATACCTCTGTGAGACGATCGCGGGGATCTCCGCGGAGATCAAGTCCGCGGGATCCGCGGTCAGACTCACGGGGAAGACGGCAGGGCGCGCGCGATCACACGGCAGGCATTTAAAGGGAACATACAGGTACGCGAGTATGCCTGTCCGTGCCATTCTGCCAACGTAAATCTACATGGGCCGGTCCTTAAGTGGTTAAAGCAAATTTTCACCACATTTCTGCAAAATGTGAAAATAATCTAAAATGTATTTATACATCAATTCTACAAAATTAAAGTCTTTCCACCTGTTTTTTTTTTTCCAGAAATTTGTCCATTACAGTGGGGAAACCATTTGATCCCCTACACATTTTGTAAGTTTGCCCACTTACAAAGGAATAAAGGGTCTACATATGTTTTATCACAGGTGTATTTTAAACGAGAGAGACAAAATATCAAACAAAAATACAGAAAAAATAAGTGATATAAAAATGTTATAAAAATTGGAGTTGCAGTTCCCTGGATAAAATATGTATTTGATCCCCTACCAACCAACAATAATTCTGTCTCCCACAGACTGGCTACAGTACAGTGCCTTGAAAAAGTATTCATACCCCTTGAAATTTCCCACATTTTGTCATGTTACAACCAAAAACGTAAATGTATTTTATTGGGATTTTATGTGATAGACCAACACAAAGTGACACATAATTGTGACGAAGTGGAAGGAAAATGATAAATGGTTTTCAATTTTTTTGTACAAATAAATATGTGAAAAGTGTGGCGTGAATTTGTATTCAGCCCCCCTGAGTCAATACTTTTTAGAACCACCTTTCACTGCAATTACAGCTGCAAGTCTTTTTGGGGAAGTCTCTACCAGCTTTGCACATCTAGAGAGTGACATTTTTGCCATTCTTCTTTGAAAATTAGTTAAAGCTCTGTCAGATTGGATGGAGAGCGTCTGTGAACAGCAATTTTCAAGTCTTGCCACAAATTCTCAATTGGATTTAGGTCTAGACTTTGACTGGGCCATTCTAACACATGGATATGCTTTGATCTAAACCATTCCATTGTAGCTCTGGCTGTATGTTTAGGGTCGTTGTCCTGCTGGAAGGTGAACCTCTGCCCCAGTTTTAAAACTTTTGCAGACTCCAACAGGTTTTCGTCTAAAGATTTCCCTGTATTTGGCTCCATCCATCTTCCCATCAAATCTGACCAGCTTCCCTGTCCCTGCTGAAGAAAATGATCCCCACAACATGATGCTGCCACCACCATGTTTCACGGTGGGGATGGTGTGTTCAGGGTGATGTGCAGTGTTAGTTTTCCACCACACATAGCATTTTGCCTTTAGGCCAAAAAGTTCAATTTTGGTCTTATCGGACCAGACCACATGTTTGCTGTGTCCCCCACATGGCTTCTCGCAAACTGCAAACAGGACTTCTTATGGATTTCTTTCAAACAATGGCTTTCCTCTTGCCACTCTTCCATAAAGGCCAGATTTGTGGAGTGCACGACTAATAGTTGTCCTGTGGACAGATTCTCCCACCTGAAATGTGGATCTCTGCAGCGCCTCCAGAGTTACCATGGACCTCTTGGCTGCTTCTCTGATTTATGTTCTCCTTGCCCAGCCTGTCAGTTTAGGTGGACGGCTATGTCTTGGTAGATTTGCAGTTGTGCCATACTCGTTCCATTTTCTTCTAAAGCGAATTGGTTCCACTATATTTGAGTTAGGTGTATCAGAGTAAAAGGAGGCTGAATACAAATGCACACCACACTTTCAGATATTTGTAAAAAAAAAAAAAAAACACTGAGAACCATTTATCATTTTCCTTCCACTTCACAATTATGTGCCACTTTGTGTTGGTCTATCACATAAAACCCCACTAAAATACATTTACATTTTTGGTTGTAACATGAGAAAATGTGGAAACTTTCAAGGGGTATGAACTCATGTGGTACACAGAGAAGTCCTCTCAATTTAAGAATGTGCTCCTAATGACACGTCGTTATATGTATAAAGACACCTGTCCACAGAAACTCTTTCTTCCATTCAAACCTCACCATCATGGGCAAGACCAAAAGAGCTGACAAAGGACGTCGGGGACAAGATTGTAGACTTGTACAAGACCATCAGCAAGAAGCTTGGAGAGAAAGACAACTGTTGGAGTGATTATTCGCAAATGGAAGAAATACAAAATAACCATCAACTACCCTCAATGGTGAGCTCCATGCAAGATTTCGCCTCATGGGATAAGGATGATCATGGGAAAAGTGAGGGACCAGCACAGAAGTATACGGGAGGAGCATGTGAATGATCTCAAGGCAGTTGGGACCACAATCACCAAACAAACTATTGGTAACACAATACGCCACCATGGATTGAAATCCTGCAGTGCCCACAAGGTCCTCCTACTGAAGACGGCACATGTACAGGCCTGTCTGAAATGATTCAGGAGAAGGATTGGGAGAAATCACTGAATTGCAACTCAAATTTATAACATTTGTATCGTGTTTTTTTCTGGATTTTTTGTTGATATTCTGTCTCCATCATTTAAAATACACGTATAAAAAAAAAAAAAAAATGATAGACCCTTCATTTCTTTGTAAGTGGGCAAACTTACAAAATCTGCAGGAGATCACATAAATATTTTCCCCACTGTATGCCTGACATTTTCCATTATTTCAGTGGAAGCTGGTTTTGCATATTTTGATTTTCACCGGTTCACAATAAAACACAATTTTATGTTTTTAACCCAATAAAAGATCTACGATTCATATTTAGTGGGAGTTCTGGAGAGATCGATCGATCTATCTATCTAAACACACACACACACACACACACACACACACACACACACACTGTGCCTTGCAAAAGTATTCACCCCCTTGGCATTTTTCGTGGTTTTGTTGCCCCACAACCTGGAATTAACATGGATTGTTTGAGGATTTGCATCATTTAGTTTACAGAACATGCCCACAACTTTGAAGATTTTTTTTATTTTTTTTTTCATTGTGAAGCAAACAAAATAGGACAAAATAACCGAAAAAGTCAATGTGCATAACTATTCACCCCCCCCCCCCTTAAAGTCAATACTTTGTGGAGCCACCTTTTGCGGCTATCACAGCTCCAAGTCGCTTTGGATAAGTCTCAATGAGCTTGCCACATCTTACCACTGGGATTTTTGCCCATTCCCCCTTGCAAAACTGCTGCTCCAGCTCCTTCAAGTTGGATGGTTTGCGCTTGTGAACAGCAATCTTTAAGTCTGACCACAGATTTTCTATTGGATTGAGGTCTGGGCTTTGACTAGGCCATTCCAAACACATTTACAAGTTTCCCCTCGAACCCCTCAAGTGTTGCTTTAGCAGTGTGTTTGGAGTCATTGTCCTGCTGGAAGGTGAACCTCTGTCCTAGCCTCAAATCACACACAGAGTGGTACAGATTTTGCTCAAGAATATCCCCGTATTTAGCACCATCCATCTTTCCCTCAACTCTGACCAGTTTCCCAGTCCCGACTGCTGAAAAACATCCCCACAGCATGATGCTGACACCACCATGTTTCACTGTGGGGATGGTGTTCCTTGGGTGATGTGTTGGGTTTGCGCCAGACATAGAGTTTTCTTTGATGGCCAAAAAGTTCAATTTTAGTCAGACCAGAGCACCTTCCTCCATACATTTTGAGAGTCTCCCACATGCTTTTTTACAAACTCAAAATGTGCCATTTTGTTTTTTGCTGAAAGTAATGGCTTTCTTCTGGCCACTCTGCCATAAAGCCCAACTCTATGGAGCGTACGGCTTATTGTCGTCCTATGTACAGATACTCCAGTCTCTGCTGTGGAACTCTGCAGCTCCTCCAGGGTTACCTCAAGTCTCTGTGCTGCCTCTCTGATTAATGCCCTCCTTGCCCGGTCCGTGAGTTTTGCTGTGTGGCCGTCTCTTGGCAGGTTTTCTGTTGTGCCATGTTCTTTCCATTTGGTTATGATAGATCTGATGGTGCTTCTAGGGATCATCAATGATTTGGATTTTTTTTTATTTTTATAACCTAACCCTGACTTGTACTTCTCAACAACATTGTCCCCTACTTGTTTGGAGAGTTCATTGGTCTGTTTGGTTAGTGGTGCCTCTTGCATAGGTGTTGCAATCTCTGGGGCCTTTCAAAAAAGGTGTGTATATGTAATGACAGATCATGTGACACTTAGATTGCACACAGGTGGACATCAGTTCAGTAATGATGTGACTTCTGAAGATAATTGGTTGCACAGACAGCAAAACAAATGTTACAGGGGTGCTAACCCTTCCCTATGCTATCCACAAATCTTAAATAATGTACCTGTTTCGACTTACAAACATCTTGTTTGTAACCCGGAGACGGTGTGTGTGTGTGTGTGTGTGTTTCACAACAAAAGTGAATGGTTCTCTATGGAAAGTAAACAATGTGAAAATTACAGTGCAGACATAAATCTACACACAACACATGGAATAACTTTAAAGTCCATATAAGTTAAATGAAAACTGAACAGGAAATAGTCCACCATGTGACAAAATGGAAAAAACGAAACCAAAACACCAAACAGATTTCAATGCTTGTGCAGACTTCTATACAGTGACCAGGAATTGTTGGAGTATTTGTGATAACCCACCACCGATGAAGGTGCAGGCTTACCGGATGTATTAGACTCAGGAGAACATACGTTTCTGTGAGTCAAATAAGGCTTGTGTTGTTGGACCAATGAGACAGAGTGGGAACTGCTCAGCAGTTGAACTGTGTGGGATCCAGATATCCGTGGAAACACACTCCGTAGGAACACAATCGTCCCAATCCGCAGGAACACAATCGTCCCAATCCGCAGAAGTAGTTATTACAGCAATGGGTGGTATTAAAGCTCACACCAATGTAATGGTTGTTAGGGAATAAGAGACCACATTGCGTAATTCCGTATAAAATTGATGAATAGATTTATAAAAAAAAACTGGTAAACTCACATTTAGCAGAATAAGTTCAAGCGCTTAGATAAAATATGGCAGCAGTGGAAGGGTCCGATTGTGTTCCTACGGAGTGTGAATAATATCCGGATGAATTGTCGTGATCGGCTCTCGAAAGCTCTGTACCAATGATCCGATTATCGTAAGACTATTCCTCGCACGACAGTTTTCGTACGATATTCAGATCGTGTGTACGGGCCATTAGAAGAAAACCTGTAAAGCCATGTACACACGATCGGATAACCTATGGATTTTCGTCCGATGGATTTGACCATCGGAAATCCGATGAAACTGTTTTTCATCAGTCTTGGCCACACACCATCAGTCAAAAAACCGACCGTTCCAAACGCGGTGACGTAAAACACTCCGATGAGCCGAGAAAAATGAAGTTTAATGCTTCTGAGCATGCGTCGACTTGATTCTGAGCATGCGTGGGTTTTTTAACCGATGGACTTGCCCATAGACGATCGGAAATTCCCATCGGTTTTTTATCCATCGGAAAAATTTAAAACAAGTTCTATTTTTTCCATCCGATGGAAAAAAGACCGATGGGTACCATACACGATCGGTTTGTCTGATGAAAACCATCCATCGGACGGTTTTCATCGTGTGTACGGGGCTTTAGAGTCTGCAAAAGACTTGAGACTGGGGCGGCAGGTTCACCTTTCAGCAGGACAACGATCCTAAGCATACAGCCAGAGCTACAATGGAATGGTTTAGATCACAGGTGTCAAAACACAAGGCCCGCGGGCCGAATCCGGCCCTCCAGGCCATTTCATGTGGCCCTCGCACCTCTTCTGCAGCTGCAGGAGAGCTCCAGCCCTCCTCTGGTCCTCCTCAAGACCCTTACTTTCTGCTTTTAAGCAATGCATCCAGCTTCTTCTCAGCAGCAGCATAAGGAAAGGGGGGTGCACTGTGATGTAAGGGAGAGTGGGGGAATCAACTTCTGATGGTGGGTTGGCTCTGAACATCTAATGTAAGGGGAGGGGATTCGCTGGACATCTAATCTTAAAAATACAACCGGCCCTTTCAAAAAGGCAATCATAATGCTGATGCGGCCCATGATGAAATGGAGTTTGACACCCCTGGTTTAGATCAAAGCATATTCATGCGTTAGAATGGCCCAGTCAAAGTCCAGATCTAAATCAAATTGAGAATCTGTGACAAGTCTTGAAAATTGCTGTTCACAGACGCTCTCCATCCAATCTGGCAGAGCTTGAGCTATTTTGCAAAGAAGAATGGGCAAAAATGTCACTCTAGATGTGCAAATTTGGTAGAGACATTTCCAAAAAGACTTGCAGTGAAAGTGGTTATACAAAGTATTGACTTTTTTTAATCTGAAAACCATTTACTGTATCTGTTTCTTTCCGCTTCACAATTATGTGCAACTTTGCGTTGGTCCATCACATAAAATCCCAATAAAATACAATACATTTACGTTTTTGGTTGTAACATGACAAAATGTTGAAAATTTTAAGGGGTATAAATAATTTTTTAGGACACTGTAGCTCTGGGGACAACTCTAAAATGGTGGATTTCTGCTAGCTTTATGTCACAGCAACAGTGGTCCCCAGTAAAAATAAAAAGGGGGTGAATCTCCTCAGCTGGAACACAGAGAGCAATAAATCGTGACAAAAGGGGGAGTAAAGTGGTTGTAAAGGCTTCTGCGTGTAGCAGCCGTCCGAATACCTACCTAATACTTATCTTCCTCCAGCGATAAGCATGGGAGCCTTGGTTCTCCCAGGTCTCTCCCTCCAACAGTGGGACCTAGTGGTTCCCGCTACTTTTAAATCGTAGCAAGGGAGCCAATGAGGAGAGAACTCAGCGTATGAATAGACACAGAGCAGTGGTACAGGATTGAGCCTGCTTAGGTGTCCCCATAGTAAGTTGCTTGTAATGAGGGCACTCGGCAGGAAGGAGGGCCCAGGAGCGTCTTCGGGGGGGACCCGAGAAGGGGAGGACCGGGGCTGCTTTGTGCAAAACCACTGCACAGAGCAGGTAAGTATAACATGTGTTTTTTTTTTAAATAAAAAACACTTGCCTTTAATATCACTTTAACCCAACCCCACTGTAAGCGAAACGAAACAAAACTTGCATTCAGTTAATAGATCAGCATGTGCAACACACTTTTTGAAACTACAAAAAGGTAAAAAGTACACTTTACTGAATCTGATGAAATAAGCTAGCACATATCATCACCATGATGCCATTAACCATTCATGAAATATTTTATCAAAGCAATAATTTAGTGAGAAATAACCTCTTGACGTTTCGAAGAGTTTTTTTTTTTTTTATATATTTTATTTAACTCCCCATGGTGAAGTCTGCCAAATTCTTAAAAGTCATCATCATGGAAAAAGGCTTAATTGCCATCAGCTCTTATGAAATCACCAGATCTGAGAATAAGCTGCCATGTTGTCGATGGAAAATGGACATTCTGCTGGGTGTGAAATCAAACACTCACAGCCAAATGATTACACTTAATTTTCCACAGCCAGAAATGTTGCTGTGTTTAGATAGATTTTTTTATAAAAGTTCACAGTGATTTCTCCATCCCGACTGACTATTGGCTGTCAGGACGAGTAAAAAACACATTTCAAGAACATAGCTCAGAACATCAGATCTTCCATCCAAGCAACCCAGACTTCCGAATGACCCATTAATGAGCTAAATGTGCATAAGGAAATAATAAACCAAGTCCTTAATACAAGTGTCAAAGAACATGGAAAGCTAAATTTAATATGCCAAATTTGAATGAGAACTCGGCACACTCTAAAAGGAGGAAGATACTACATTTTCCCTAAAGCTTAGAATAGGAAAAGGACAGAACCTCTGTAGGGTTTTTATTTCTGTGTCTCTATTGCAGTGCTTTCTTCTCACTTCCTGTCTCGGCTGCCACCAGTCACCAAGTAATAAGGCGAAATCTCCACAGTGGGGGCACATTAGGAAATAAAAAGTCATGGATCTAACTTTTTTCCCTCACTCTACTAAATAAAATTGTTGTATGGACTTTTGGAGAGATTTAGAGATGACCTTTGGGTCAAATGCAAAATCAATCAGATTTGGCAAGCACCTGGGCAAACTGCCCATTTTAGGCCAGTTCACCTGCCTGAGCCCCCCCCCCCCCCCCCGTAAATTCTCAGCTGGATGATAGAAGTTATGTCAATGACGTCACAGAGGATCCCCGCCACCCAACGATGCTTCCCCGCTGCTACTCCTGTCACAAATGAGAGTTTCATGACCAGCTGCTGATTGTAAACGAACAGGCCAAGGATCCTGGGTGACGTCACTATCCAAATATAGTTATGACCTTATTTGGCCAAAGAAGTCACAGAGGATCATGATGACCCGCCACCTAAGGATGCTTCCCCACTGCTACTCCCATGACAGATTCACAACCAACTGCTGATTGTAAACAAACTGGTCAGGGGTCCTGGGTGACGTCACTGACCAAACGTGGTAAATTTCTCAATCTCTCAAGGCTAGAATTATACAGATATCTTCTTGGAGCCCGGGCCATTGTCAAATCCCGGCCACAAGGTGGCTCTTCAGGTCCGGGAGGCCATCTATTGACGGCCTCGGCTCCTCCAGGCCCCTGGGGGCGCGCGAGCGCCGCCGGCGGCACGCGCCCGCCGCGTCACTGAGGTGCCGATGCTCGTGCCTGGCGGCCGCGATGTCCGCCAAGTACCCGCGATCGGCCGTTACACAGCCAAGGACATGGATCTCTGTGTGTAAACACAGAGATCCACGTCCTGTCATGGAGAGGAGACCAATGCTGTGTCCCTTGTACATAGGGACACAGATCGGTCACCTCCCCCAGTCTGTCCCCTCCCCCCACAGTAAGAATCACTCCTAGGGAACACATTTAACCCCTTCCTCGCCCCCTAGTGTTAACCGCTTCCCTGCCAGTCACATTTATACAGTAATCGGTGCATATTTATAGCACTGTTCGCTGTATAAATGTGAATGGTCCCAAAAATGTGTCACAAGTGTCTGATCTGTCCGCTGTAATATCGCAGTCCTGACAAAAATCGCAGATAACCGCCATTACTAGTAGAGAAAAAAAAAAAAAAAAGAAGAAGATGGATGTCATAATTCTATCCCCTATTTTGTAGACGCTATAACTTTTGCGCAAACCAATCACTATACGCTTATTGCGATTTTTTTTTTACCAAAAATATGTAGAAGAAGAATACGTATCGGCCTAAACTGGGAAAAAAAAAATATCCCAGTCTAAAAAAAAAAAGACTATTTATTATCGCAAAAAGTAAAAAAGTGTTTTTTTCAAAATTGACACTTTTTTTGTTTATAGTGCAAAAAATAAAAACCGCAGAGGTGATCAAATACCACCAAAAGAAAGCTCTATTTGTGGGAAAAAAAGGACGTCAATTTTGTTTGGGAGCCACGTCACACCACCGCGCAATTGTCATTCAAAGAGTGACAGTGCCGAAAGCTGAAATTTCGCCTGGGCAGGAAGGGGGTATATGTGCCCAGTAAGCAAGTGGTTAAAGTGGTTCTAAAGGCTAAAGGTCTTTCACCCTAATGCATGCCATTTATTGAGGGAAAAAAGCTTCTGGATGCAGCCCCCCCCCCCCCCAATTTACTCGATCCATTGATGTGCATGAGAGCAGCGTCTTTTGTGGTTCTCTCTCTCCTCATTGGCTCCCACTGCTGTCAATCACAGCCAGTGAGTCAATGAGAGCGGGTATGCAGGGCCAAGCCACACACTGTATGTGAATGGACACACAGAGCACGGCTCAGGAGTGACCCTGCTTGAGTGCCCCATAGCAAGAGGCCTGAAATTGGGGGCACTCAGTAGGGGGGGGCAGGAGCCAGGACCACCAGGGGGAGGGATCCCAGAAGGAGAGGATCGAGGCTGCTAAAAGGTATACAGTGCATCCAGAAAGTATTCACAGTGCTTACATTTTTCCATTGTTATATTACAGCCTTATTCCAAAATGGATTCAATTCATTATTTTCCTCAAAATTCTACAAACAATATCCCATAATGACAAAGTGAAAGAAGTTTGTTTGAAATATTTGCAAATTTATTAAATTTTTTTTAAAAATGACACGTACAAAAGTATTCACGGCCTTTGCTCAATACTTTGTTGAAGCACCTCTGGCACCAGTTACAGCCTCAAGTCTTTCGGAGTATGATGCTACACACTTGGCACACCTATTTTTGGGCAATTTCTTCCATTCTTCTTTGTAGGACCTCTCAAGCTCCATCAGGTTGGTTGGGGAGCGTCTGTACACAGCCATTCTCAGATCTCTCCAGAGATGCTAAGTCAGGTTTAAGTCTGGGCTCTGGCTGGGCCACCCAAGGACATTCACAGAGTTGTCCTGTAGCCACTCCCTTGTTATCTTGGCTGTGTGCTTAGGTTAGTTGACCTGTTGAAAGATGAACCTTCGCCCCAGTCTGAGGTCCACGGCGCATCTTTCCCTCGATGCGGAGTAGTCCTCTAGTTCCTGATGCTGAAAAACACCCCCACAGCATGATGAGTGGTTTTTCTGTACCTTTCCCCAGATCTGTGCCTCGATACAATCCTGTCTCGGAGGTCTTCAGACAATTCCTTGGACTTCATGGTTCGGTTTGTGCTCTGACATGCACTGTTAACTATGGGACCTTATATAGACGGGTGTCCAATCAACTGAATTTACCACAGGCGGACTCCATCCTTAAGAAGTTTCTACAACTTGATTTATCAGTGGAAACAGGATACACCTCAATTTTGAGTGTCAACGCAAATGCTGTGAATACTTATGTACATGTGATTATTATTTTTTTTATAAATTTGCAACGATTGCAAACAAACGTCTTTTACGTTGTCATTATGGGGTATTGTTTGTAGAAATTTGAGGAATAGAATACATTTAGTCTATTTTGGAATAAGGCTGTAACATAATAAAATGTGGAAAAAATGAAGTGCTGTGAATACTTTCCGGATGCCCTGTATTTCCTTTAGAATCACTTTATATGTATTTAGGATCACAACAGATCAAATCTGTTCATAAAGTGCACAAAACAATTTGATAATTAAATTTTTTATTATTTTGTTAATTTTGTTTTTCGTACCAGCCTAAAAACATGGAGGCCGAAACTCCACACAATACATCTTGTGAATATTCACTTCAATTATCCAATCATGTGCAGATGAAATAAGGAATTAGGGATTTGCTTCTTATGGGATTGGATAAACTGAAGTGAATATTCAAAAACAATATATTGTGTGAAGAGTCTCAAGTCCTTGTAACATGAATATATATAAAAAAAAAAAAAAAAAACATACCGTGTATATACATTCGAGTATAAGCCGAGTTTTTCAGCACTTTTTTTGTGCTAAAAATGCCCCCATCGGCTTATACTCGAGTCACCTTTTTGCGCCTGATCTCCCGGATTTTGGGGACCCGGTACTGGCCGGTCGTAGGTCCCCTGGACCCCAAACTTGGCACACATGTAGCCCCAGTTCTCCTCTACAAGAGTGCAAAGTTGGCCGTCTGAAGGACCTACGGGCCGGGGAGCACCGATTTTTCAAACCTGGGCACCCCTTCCATAGACTCCCATGTTATGAGGCATGGGCACAGTGAGGCAAAGTGAGGCATGCAGTGTGACCTTAGGCTTATACTCGAGTCAATACGTTTTCCCAGTTTTTTTAATGGTAAAATTAGGTGCCTCGGCTTATATTCGGGTCAGCTTATACTCGAGTATATACGGTAGGTTGATTTACTAAAGGCAAATAGGCTGTTCACTTTGCAAAATAATTTTCCCTTAGCTTAGTGAACGAGATGAAGCTCTTCTGACTTCCACCATCCAACCATGTGCAAGTGTGTATATATATATATATATATATATATATATATATATATATATATATATATATATATATATATATATATATATATTTATTTATTTTTTTTCTTGCACATGATGATTGGTAAATGTTGTGAAAATTCACTTTGCAAAGAACAGCCAAACTAAAAAGGGAAAGTTCCATTAGAAACACATTTTTTTACTGAAGCGAAAAGGGAAATCTAAAATTCTCTATCTATATGCACATATGTAGGAGCAACAGAAAGCATCTGAGCCAACCCACCTCCATCAATCGCCCTTCCACCAAATCTATTGGAGGACACTGCCCTTTAATTCCCACAAATTTTCTTGCCAGACAAATGCTCTTCTGTATAATATTCCACATGTGCCGTATTCTGTATACTGGAGGTCTGTCTGGTAACATGGCATATAGAAAGGCTGTCTGTCGGTCATCAGACACTAATTGCCATTTAATCTTACTTTCCAGATTAAGTGACTATTCCAGTGTAGGGAAAGCGGCATGAAATATTAATTAGGATTTCTTCACAATACAAAGAAATGTATCCAAGGTCATTGCACCAAGAAAAAAATTCTGTATATTTAGAACACTTGAGGATCTATTTATGAATGTTTTCACAGAACTTTTACCCATGAATAAAAAAAATTAAATTAAAAATTTGAAAAAAAAAAAAAAAAAAAAGGGTGAAGTTGTATGGATCTTGTTTGAAAAAAGACCCCTGACCCTTGTTTCACACCTCCGCTTTTTGAGCGGGCCGCATTTGCGCAAGCACAGTAGCCTATTTAAATGAATGAGCTGCTTTGCCTGGGAGAAGAAAAAAGGAAAAGAGAAAAAAACACACACACACACACACACACACACACACACACACACGTTTTTAAAAACACAGCCGCAGGGAAATCGCAGGCTCTTTTTTGACCATGCGTTTTCCATTGCGGTTCCTGCTCTGGGTGCGTTTTGGCTGCAGGTGCGGGAACAGATGCGATTCTCGCCACGCACATGGGAGTGAACCTAGCGTTAGGGCTGGTTCCTACCAAAACTCAGAGTGGGAAAGGCACATTCCCCAGACCGCGCTCAAAAACGCACTGCCCTTGCAATATACTGTAGGTGCCAATGTAATTTTACCGGCTCCCCAAGTGCAGACATATGGGATTTGGTGCGGTGCATTTTTAAAAGTAGTGAAAAAATAAAAATCGCACCGTGTAGGAACTGCACAGGAACACGGCACGCATTCATGTGCAATTCCAGTGTACACAATAGTAGTTTTATTTTTCGTTCAACCCGGCAGGGCTGAACGTAAAGAAACTGACAGCTCAGGAGGAGCCGCTGTACTAACCATGCGATCTCCCTAGCTGTTCTATTGTGTACCGACAGGGGGAGACCACCCCCACCCCACCAGAACACTCCGGTCAGTACTCTCAGCCATTGGCTGAGAGTGCTGACCAGTAGGTGATCGGCAGATCTTTTTCAGTCATTCCCCATTGACAGGAGCCGGCCGATCGGCTATAACTCTTAGCTGCAGTACACACGGGCGAGTTCAATAGATACCGTCCCATGTGTACTAGGCTTTAGAGTGGAGATTTTGTTTTCAATATCGATTAATCCTTTCAGTAGATCCATTATTTGTTGCTTCCTTTATAAGTCCAAGCTGTCTAACAATAGTGGCAGTTACAGGGTTTGTGACAAACCATATAGCACTGTCCTGGGTGTCTACAACGGCCAGCTTTCAGGACCCTTTCACACTGTTACATTGTGGTAACACATGCACAATATGGTGTCGTTCATTTTGAATGACATTCCAATGAACCGTGCCAACAGAAGTACGCTGCAGCACGAGACACAACAAAGCACAACCCAATGTTGCAGTGCGCTGCCAGAAATAATACATTTTTGGTGCATCTTGGTGCTTTAGCTAACCCATTCAAATGAAGGGGCTGCCTTAACCACTTCAGTGTCGGAAGATTTACCCCCTTCCTGACCAGACCATTTTTTGCAATACGGCACCGCCGTATCGCAAAACTTTATGGGATCAGTTTATAAATAAGAATTAAAAATAGTTTCAGTTCACTTTGAATAGTTTATTTTTTGTCCAGCATTAAGCACTGCTTTGTTTCAGCATGCAGCATCAATACAAGCAAATTCTCCTCTGTTGCTGCCTATAAAGAGTTATTCTTGGCATCTCCGCCATTCAGGAGAAGCCTTTTAATTTGATCCGTGAAGATATTGGTAATCCACTTGCCTCTCAACCCTGGCCTGGTCAATCAGGGGAAGCCTTGAATTCATTGGTAAAAATACAAGGCTTCCCTGGGCCCTGAATGGTGGACTTCATTCCTTCTTGCCCTGCCCTGTCCGGCCTATTTACCAGGTGCTGTTTACTATTGCACACTGATATCTGGTACATTGAATGCCACTCAGTGTACAGATATCAGTGTTTTTTTCAAAATTGTCACTTTTTTTTTTGCGCTATAAACAAAAATAAACGCAGAGGTGATCAAATGCCACCAAAAGAAAGCTCTATTTGTGGGATAAAAAGGACGTCAATTTTGCTTAGGAGCCACGTTGCACGACCGCGCAATTGTCAGTTAAAGCAACGCAGTGCCGAATCGCAAAAAGTGGCCTGGCCTTTGGCCAGCAAAATGGTCCGGGGCTAAAGTGGTTAATTAAATGAATTTGTCATCTCCCTGCTTGGCCCCTTTCACACGGGCTGTCTGATCAGTAGGGATGAGCTCAGGCGTGTTCGCATTGAACACGTGCAGAGCCCGTCAAGGAAGTCGGCACCGCGCTGCGCTAATCGCAAAACCTGGCTCCTAACTTTTTTAGCTGGCTCCTAGATTCCAAGCAAATTTGTCAAACCCTGTGTATATATATATATATATATATATATATATATATATATATATATATATATATATATATATTTATTTATTATGTGACAGCAGGAAGGTAAAGTCACCTGGTTGCATCCAGGGGGGTAGGTATATTTCTCCCAGATTCAGGCTTTATGCCGACTTATACAACTAGGGAGAGAGTTGATGAAGCCCAGCTGAGGCTAGTGGGCTCATGGATGATTCATACCTCTAGGGAGACTGCTGGGCGTCATGCAGGCAGGGAGTTGATGAGACCAGCTGAAGCTTGTCAGCTCGTTTAAGGCCTCTATAAAAACTCCCAGCTTCATTAGGTGTTTGCTCATGCCTGGAACCAGACCTGTGTGGACTGTCTAGGGAGAGTGAACCCCTGTGCGGTGAGACAAAGCCTGTGTGGCTATTTGTTTGGACATTTACTGAACCAGGGACTTAGGTACTAGGACAGCACCAGGCTGATCCCAGTTGTTAGTTAGGGAAACCTGCATGTTTAGTCAGAGGTCAAGCTGACCAGGATTTATTTTGTTTATGTTTCTTTTTGCTTTGCTGTGTTTTTGTCACTGTAAATAGAGAAATAAACCGCACCTTTTTGATCTTGAAAACCACAACCTCCGTCTGCTGGGCCTGTTTTTGTGTGGGGAGCCCATCCAGGGGGTCACACACACCCGCTACCGAGCTAACCCCCTCACAATATATATATATATATATATATATATATATATATATATATATATATAATAACATTCTGCTATAAAACATATCCAGCTGAAAAGGTTTAAAAAAAAAAAATCTTCATTAATTTTGGCCAAATATGTATTCTGCTACATGTTTTTGCTAAAAAAACAAAACAATATATAGATTGATTTGTGCAAGAGTTATAGCGTCTACAAACTATGGGCTAGATTTATGGAATTAAAAATTGTTTTTTTGGACTAGTAATGGTGACGATCAGCGGCTTATAGCAGGACTGCGATATTACGGTGGACAAATTGGGCACTGACACTTTGTGGGGACAAGGTGACACAAATACAGTGATCAGTGCTAAAAATCTGCAGTCACTGTACTAATGACACTGGCTCAGAAGGGGTTAACATCAGTGGCGATCAAAGGGTTAAATGTGTGTCTAGCCTGTGTTTTACTTTAGTGCGGGAGGTGCTTTTACTAGGAACTTCCATGTTGCAGGAACACAGGATCAATGCCTTCCTTACTGACAAAACGGCGATCTGCCTTGTATACATAGAAAGACTGCCTGTGTACAGAACGATCAGCGGGTGCTGCTGGACATCGGGTCCATGGGACACGCTGTGTAGGATCACAGCGGGAGCGAGACGGTGGCAGAGCGCACTCGCGCCCGATACCCGGAAGTGCAAGATCACACATATACACACACACATTATATATATATACACACACACACACATATACACACACACACACGTGATCCTGCGCAGCGCGGCCGCCCAGAAGCAATAAAACTGCGGTCGGCAAGTGGTTAAAGGAGAAGTTCATAGCAGGCATTACACCAGATTGCATAGTGTATGGCCAGCTTTATACAAATACAAAGAAGGGAGTGGATGGAGCGCCAGGCCCGTTCACATCTCTGCGTAGCGGAAACTTGCAATCCCGCATGTGTTTTTTATTTTGCCGTTTTCGCTCATCACGCAAGCCAGTCCATTCATTTGAATGGACTGCCCTACACACAACAATCTCCCCAAAAAAGCTCCAGACCTTTTTTTTTTTATTATTTTTTTTTTTTTTTTACACACCAGAGTGTGGTGTGTTTTTTACCATGCATTTTGATGGGTTTGCAGGCGTTTCTGAAACGCACAGCAAAGCATGCATTTTCTATACAGTTTGCATTACGCTCGGAAACGCAGAGATGTGAATGTCGTGCGACACTTGCAGAAAAATCACGCTGCAATTGGGGTGCCCTTGAGAAATAATGGCATCGCAAACGCGTTCTGCATTTGCTGCGATTTCTGAATCGTGGGCAGAATCGGGGCGATTCCACCTGCAATTCAGAACGCCCAGGTGTAAATGGAGCCTTAAAGTCCATACAATACTACCTGTCCATCTAAAACGACCCTGTCCACTGGATGACAACACTGCTGAGCGAGTTCACTGCAGAACAAACAGCGTTGTCACTGCGTTAAAAAGGAATTCAAAATGTACTGGCAGGATCAACAAGTGATACAACTAGGTTAGAGGTAGAAAATCAAAAATTGCGGTGTAAATCCCAGTGACAGACTAACATATATGACATTTTCCATCTTCACATAGTACATTGTGTTCTCTACAGATGGCTGATCCACAGGAGTTATCTAGAAATTAAGTATACTACATGCTGAACGAAAGGAACACTATCATGGAAAAAAACATTGTGGGAAAGGTCTGGCAATATATGACACCTACGAGATATGATACACAGATGCCGTGTTATTTAGGATGAGGCCTTCCATTGTGATATTTCAAAATAAACGCTATTGGTGGAGAATAATAATAATAATAATAATAATTATTAGGTATAACAAATATGAAATTATAACTGCTGTGTATGAGGTGTGAATTGATAATCCTTCATGAAGAAGTAATGGAGGATTATGTTGTCAATGGGAGATTATATATTGGGCATAGTGCTTATTATGAAGGATAAACGACATAACCAAAATGGGGAATGCCGAATGCACCAATTATTTAATATGAATGGGTCCATCATGGGATCACAAATCATTTTTGTTACACAAGATATATATTTTATACAATGAAAACAAAAAGAGAGACAAGCTCTCACTAACGGGATTTTGCAGGGGGAAAAAAAACTGTTCTGATAGCAGGTGAGTGTACTAGAAACAACAGTTTAAGAAAAATATAAATTTATTTATAACATCATAAAAATTACATAAATACAAATTCATAAATTGGAAAATAAAGATGTTGTGCAATTAGCCGACATGTTTCGCACTGTATGCGCTTCGTCAGGGCTTAGCACGTGTCTTTAATTTCATGAGGTCTGTATAAGACATAAAAATATATAAATTAAAATCATAAACAACAGTACATAGACTGATATGATAAAAAATACTACAATTAACACATTTAATGAAGGTATGACAAGCTCACCCAATCTGATTATGAAATAACTGGAATAGGATACACATCACTGAGACAGCCGTTTCAAAATAACCGGCCCCCATCCACAACTGTTGGAACCGGCGGGCGTCAGAACCAGCCGGTCGAAATGCAGGAAAATTTTGACTCTGTAAGCTGACCAGATAGATAACATACTCCAATATCTAATTTTAAATGATATATCTTACATTAATAAATTTATCCATATAATAAAGCATTACCAAAATCAATGAATTAATTACTCACTAAATGGCGACATAAGTGTATTTATAACCCCCTCATAACTATCAAGTTTATTTAGGGCAAGAATGAAAAATTAAATAAATAAATGGCATTATGGGGATATCCACGATAACATTTTAATTTAATGTTATTTCATTATAGCTAGTTCCAGTATCCTTAAAATTTCATTAAAGTTACAATTTAATACTAGAATGGATATAAATTCAAATGTTATCGTGGATATCCCAATAATGCAATTTATTTAATTTTTCATTCTTGCCCTAAATAAACTTGATAGTTATGAGGGGGTTATAAATACACTTATGTCACCATTTAGTGAGTAATTAATTCATTGATTTTGGTAATGCTTTATTATATGGGTAAAATTATTAATGTAAGATATATAATTCAAAATTTGATATTTGAGTAGGTTATCTATCTGGTCAGCTTACAGAGTCAAAATTTTCCTGCATTTCGACCGGCTGGTTCTGACACCCGCCGGTTCCAACAGTTGTGGATGGGGGCCGGTCATTTTGAAACGGCTGTCTCAGTGAGGTGTATCCTATTCCAGTTATTTCATAATCAGATTGGGTGAGCTTGTCATACCTTCATTAAATTTGTTAATTGTAGTATTTTTTATCATATCAGTCTATGTACTGTTGTTTATGATATTAATTATATATTTTTATGTCTTATACAGACCTCATGAAATTAAAGACACGTGCTAAGCCCTGACGAAGCGCATACAGTGCGAAACATGTCGGCTAATTGCACAACATAGATCTTTATTTTCCAATTTATGAATTTGTATTTATGTAATTTTTATGATGTTATAAATAAATTTATATTTTTCTTAAACTGTTGTTTCTAGTACACTCACCTGCTATCAGAACTGTTTTTTTCCCCCTGCAAAATCCCGTTAGTGAGAGCTTGTCTCTCTTTTTGTTTTCCTTATATTTTCCATGTGGGATTGGGAGATCATACAGTATCTGTATCTGGACAATATCCAAACATTTCCCATATATATTCTATCAACAGGGGTGCAAAATCCCATTCTTTATTATTGGATTTTTTCCAGTTTAAGTAGCTATGTGCTAATATGTATAGTATTTGATCAAAGATTTAGTAGTTTATTTTTATTTTTTTTAAATTGAAGGTCTTGCACAATAGAAGTAATCTATGGATATGGTTGCTCCAGGATGTATATGATCCACAATCAGAAATTGTTCCCCAGTTAATTATCTAGGCTTGTTGTTCTTCTCTGTCCTCATGTCTCAATTTTCAGGGCCAGTATGGGAGAAATTTTTGGATACCATCCAAAATTCTTGTGCTCCCCAGGCCAAAACTGAAGTGGGATTAGATGTCTTCTTTATGAAACTTAAAAAACTGATGAAAAAGAAGTCGAATTTAGGGTGGCACATTAGATTTTTTGACCGTTATTTACGTGAACATGTCAATCCCCAAGGTCTGAGGATACAAATATTTCCCACCTTTGATGTAACTGAAAATGCATTTAAGGAAAAGTGGGAACATAACCTTAGTCTATGTACAGCAAATATGATGACAATGCTGAGAGACAAACACAATCTGGATCTTTCTGATCTAGATAGAGAAATAGAGACTTTACGAGCCACGAGTAATCAATGGTCCTCCAGTGCTGAGTACAAAAGAGAACAGGATCTCTTCCAGCATTTGGAAAAATATAATAAGAATGTGGTATTGAAAAAGGATCAGAAGTTCTATAAAGATAAATTGGCATTTTCAGGTGGTTATGCCTATAAATGGCAAAGGGGTTTCTCCAATGGCAACAAGGGCAAGCCCCAACGCCATAATACATACAAAGATACTCCATCTCATAAAACCGACTCTGATCTCTCTATGTCCTCTTCATCATTGTCATCTCAAAAACCAGGTAACAAAAGTTCACGAGGACCTTTGGGCCGAGAACGTGTTCCCAAACGGGGTAAGGGTGGACTCAATGATATACATGGGGCTATAAGTAAGAAACGTATGGTCTCGCCGTTAAACAATATTCCCCCAATTTATCAGGGGGAGACGGCAGACCAAGACCTGAGCGATATGGCTATGGGTAGTACCCCATTATCAATGTTCACCGAGGATATTACACCTACACCACCTAGGGATCTAGGAGCAACCCCAAAAATCAGTCATGGCAATATTCACCAAGGTCGTGTCCCTTTAGGCCCAAATCAGATACCGGCCACACCCATTCCTCATACGAGGATGGGAAAAATGGATCCATTTATAGTCAAACAAGTTTCGTTAGAACCGGACTTGATGTAGTCAACTTATCTTCCTATGATCTCTCACCGACTGAAACTGAGGTCCTACGATTGGGACTAAGTTTCTGCCCATCTCAAAAAAAAAAAAAAAAATGGATAAATTTACCCTTGCGAAGGATTTACATCTCTTCGCAAGGAATCTTACTTATAAATACATCTTTGATAGTGAGAGGGGGCGAGTAATAGGAATGGAGGAAGACCAATATAAAGGCTTCAAAGTTCAGGATTTTAGGGCCCTTAAGATTCTCATCCAACTCTTGGATGAAAATGAGGCATCTGGTGAGTCCGTTGATCCCTCATTGATGGATGAGGAGGCTGAGGAGGAAAAAGAAACAACTCCAGAGCCTTGCAAATTCAAGGCAAAAATTTCCCAATTTTCAGACGTGCCCAGCTGTCTGGGCATTTCTGAAACAGACCAAGAAACAAATTGAAAATTATACCTTTCCAAAACACTTTTCACAGAATTTATCAAAAAAATCAACAAGAAGCATTAACTAGTATTATGAGTAATGATCAAATCATTGTCAAGCCATCCGATAAGGGTGGAAATGTCGTTGTCATGGATAGGGCCCAATATGTATCAATGTGTGAGAAAATTCTAAGTAATCAGGAATGGTACAATGAGGTGCCCCATGAGAATTTAATTGAAGCTAGAACTCAATATCTTTCTCTCATTACACAGGCATATAATGATACCCTTATTGATAAGGATCTGCATGAGTACTTAGAAATCAAACGGCCAATAACTCCGACCTTTTACTAAATACCTAAAATTCACAAAACCGTGCTCAATCCAACAGGGCGCCCTATAATATCAGGGATTGGCAGCCATACTGAGACTGCCAGCAAATATGTTGATACTCAACTACGCCCCCACGTTATGAGCCTTCCATCATACCTCAAAGATACTTTGGATCTACTCAAAGTAATAGAGGGAATCACAGTACCACCTGGCGCAATTTTAGTCGCTATCGATATAGAGGCTCTTTATTCTAGCATTCCCCATCAAAAGGGTATTGAAATAATATCGGGGTTCTTGCGAGAACAGGATCACAATAATTGGAAACTTTGTAAATTTGTTACTGATCTTTTGGAACATATCTTGACTAATAACATGTTCACTTTTAATGGCTCCACCTACCTCCAGGTACAGGGAGTGGCGATGGGGACTTTGTGTGCCCCATCGTACACTAACCTGTACCTGGGGGGGATGGGAGAGAGCCTTATTTTCAGATGACTACGCGTCATTGTACCTCCGCCATATATTACTTTGGCGGAGGTACATTGACGACGTGTTGGTCGTCTGGACTGGGACAGCGAGTGAGCTCTCTGACGTTATGGCTTTCCTATCAGTGAACGAGTTCAATCTCAAGTTTACAATGGAATGTAACACTACCAGTATTCCGTTTTTGGACTTGCGTCTATTTTTGGATGAGAAGGGAAGTTTATACAGCAGCTTGTACAGGAAAGAAACGGCTGGTAATACCATCTTACTTTATTCAAGCTCCCACCCCCGTTCCCTGGTACGTAGTATCCCTTTTAGCCAATATCTTAGGCTACGTCAGAACTGTGCCAGGGACGAGGACTTTGAGCGTGAAGCGAAAGCTCTTTATTCACGTCTCCTCGTTAGAGGATATAGTAAAAAAAAGTTCTTAAAAAAGCCTATGGGAGAGCTAAAGAAAATACACGCCACACACTTATTTTCAAATCTAAAACTCGTGAACATGCCCCTACTACCAAATTCATTACCACATTTAGTGCACATCAAGATGTTTTTCGCCAATTAGTCAGTAACAATTGGCATTTCCTCTCAGAGGATCCAATCATATCCAAGTATGTAGCAGACAGACCCGAAATTGTGTATCGTAGATCACGATCAATCAGAGATGGTCTCATTCATAGTCATTTAACCCCTATAATGATGGAGGAAGGTGCAACTATTAGTAGTGGTACATATAGATGTGGTAGTTGCGATCAATGCCCTTGGATAAAGGAAGGTACAGGATGCCCTCTACCAAGAGGAGGTTTCCATAAATCTAAGATGTATGCAGATTGTAGCACAGTAGGAGTAGTATATCTAGCAACGTGCCTATGTGGTGCGTTCTATATAGGCAAAACCAAGCGTCCTTTTGCAAAAAGGGTACAGGACCACCTCTACTACCTTTCTGCAGGATTGCTCTACACCCCCATTTGTAAGCACATAGGCCTTAATCATAGCTATGATCCATCCTTTGTGTCTTTCTTTGTATTGGAAGTGATCTCTGAACCTACAAGAGGTGGAGACTTTGATAAAAAGATCCTCCAGCAGGAAGCTAATTGGATCTTTAATCAAAGGGCCACATATCCCCCAGGCCTTAACACCAATATTTCCTTTAAACCATTCCTTTAAGTATATTTAGTGTAGTGAAGTGCCTATAAAGGAGTATGACGGAAACTATTATGATGTATTGCACTACCACCCTTTGATAAATTTCAAATCCTCTTATGACTGTGGCATACACAGTTCATAATATCATAGTTTTATTTAGTATTGATGTTAATGGATAGACCATCTTCCAATATACAATCATAATATTCACTTGACCAATGTTGATTAATTGGATATGTTATGTACATCACTGGTATGACTCTGTCCTCCTCCTTTGGTCTATTTAATATACTTAATATACCTACCATGACATTGAATTTTATTTTTATATTTAATTTTATTTTTATTTTAGTTTTTGATAAATTTTTGACATTCTAAGATTTATGGGTTTCCCCCCCCCCCTTCTTTTCTTTCTGATTGTATGTACGTTCATGTATATCACTGGTTCATATTCTATATCTAAAGTGAATTTATGCTTACATTTCTTGTAATTGACCTAATTAGTTGAGTGTCTTAGCCTATATCATTTAATTTTTCTTTATTTTCTTTATTATATTTTCTTTATTTTGCAAATTAATGATCATTTATCATCTTATATGTTCTTTCTTAAAGTTGTTGTATTGCTCTGATTTTGATGACTGGAAGAGTTTTACATCGCGGGACGGCACTGTTTGCGATTGGCCGTCTCTCCTCCACTTCAGTTTGAATTACGTAGGGAATTCCGGGCGTTCTATGGTGAGAGGGGAATAATTTCCTCCCCTTCTCATCTTCCGTCCATCCTGATATGGGCGGCTGATCGCGCATGCGCTGTAGCGTTATTTTGCGCATGCGCATGCGCGGCATCTGAACGTCCGGACCGGAGGTGAAGTCAGGGGTCATGACTGACCCTTCACTTCCGGGTTGACTCCGACTATATAGGATGGCGCAGTTGGCGTTCACCGACATGTGTCATCCTGAGGGAATTGCTGACGCAGGGACCTGGCTTCTATGGAATGAAATGATCCGGGATTTATCGGGACTTCATATATTTATTTCCTGCGGATTGGACCCCTTACAGGTATTGAGTTGATGCAGCGTGGATTGGTAGACACTGAGGGGATAGCCATTACAACCATTAGTAGTTATATAATTTGGCTTTATAATGCCATTATACAGAGAGTAGATAGCACCGAGCGCTAGTCTCTAGTGTATATACAATTGGCCAGCAGCTCTGTGATTACCAA
The DNA here is from genome assembly GCA_029206835.1 of Rana muscosa. Lineage (NCBI taxonomy): Eukaryota > Metazoa > Chordata > Amphibia > Anura > Ranidae > Rana > Rana muscosa. The sequence continues at coordinate 93,258,375 of CM055116.1, read as the reverse complement.
TCTAATATATTTAATACATTTTAGTATTTTTGAGCGGTATTGTTAGCCTATGCTATTTATTGGTATAGGTTGATCAAACTGCCATTTGCATATTTAGCTATCATCCCCAACCATTAATACTAACTACTATCACTGCCACTTTATTAACAACTATACCTTTTGGACCCGCTATTATGGACTATTTTGTTATTTCATTATAGCTAGTTCCAGTATCCTTAAAATTTCATTAAAGTTACAATTTAATACTAGAATGGATATAAATTAAAATGTTATCGTGGATATCCCCATAATGCCATTTATTTATTTTTTCATTCTTGCCCTAAATAAACTTATGAGGGGGTTATAAATACACTTATGTCACCATTTAGCGAGTAATTAATTCATTGATTTTGGTAATGCTTTATTATATGGGTACATTTATTAATGTAAGATATATAATTTAAAATTAGATATTGGAGTATGTTATCTATCTGGTCAGCTTACAGAGTCAAAATTTTCCTGCATTTCGACCGGCTGGTTCTGACGCCCGCCGGTTCCAACAGTTGTGGATGGGGGCCGGTCATTTTGAAACGGCTGTCTCAGTGATGTGTATCCTATTCCAGTTATTTCATAATCAGATTGGGTGAGCTTGTCATACCTTCATAAAATTTGTTAATTGTAGTATTTTTTTCATCATATCAGTCTATGTACTGTTGTTTATGATATTAATTATATATTTTTATGTCTTATACAGACCTCATGAAATTAAAGACACGTGATAAGCCCTGACGAAGCGCATACAGTGCGAAACATGTCGGCTAATTTCACAACATAGATCTTTATTTTCCAATTTATGAATTTGTATTTATGTAATTTTTATGATGTTATAAATAAATTTATATTTTTCTTAAACTGTTGTTTCTAGTACACTCACCTGCTATCAGAACTGTTTTTTCCCCCTGCAAAATCCCATTAGTGAGAGCTTGTCTCTCTTTTTGTTTTTGTTTTCCTTATATTTTCCATGTGGGATTGGGAGATCATACAGTATCTGTATCTGGACAATATCCAAACATTTCCCATATATATTTTATACAATGAATTAGAGCTGCGCAACTCTGGGAAAAATATGAATCACGATTTTTTTTGCTTAAAATAAAGATCATGATTCTCGCAGCGTAACATCATCTTTCACATTATACAAAAAAATTGGGCTAACTTTACTGTTTTGTTTTTTTTCCATTAAAAGTGTATTTTTTCCCCAAAAAATTGCATTTGAAAGACCGCTGCGCAAAAACAGTGCGACATAAAATATTGCAACAACCACCATTTTATTTTATAGGGTCTCTGCTAAAAAACAAATATTATATAACGTTTGGGGTTTCTACGTAATTTTCTAGAAAAAAAGTGTCAACAAGTGTCAGAAAAAGGTTTAGTCTTTAACCACTTCAGCCCCGGAAGGATTTACCCCCTTCCTGACCAGGCCATTTTTTTGAGATACGGCACGGCGTCGCTTTAACTGACAATTGCACGGTCGTGTGACGCTGTACCCAAACAAAATGTATGTCCTTTTTTTCCCCAGAAGTAGAGCTTTCTTTTGGTGGTATTTGATCACCTCTGCGTTTTTTTTGTGCTATAAACAAAAGTAGAGCGACAATTAAAAAAAAAAAAAAAAAAAAAAAATAATACACATATACCTATATCTCTATCTATTTATAATATTATATTATATATTTTTTTACTTTTTGCTATAATAAATATCCCAAAAAATAAATAAAAAAATCTTCCTCAGTTTAGGCCACTATGTATTCTTCTAGATGTTTTTGGTAAAAAAAAAAAAAAAAAAAAAAAAATCTCAATAAAATTATTCGTTTTTCAGTATTGTTTATGTTAAAGTGCATCTGTGCCCCCATTCACACTTGTGTGACTTGTCATGTGACTTTGGACATCAAAGTCACATGACAAGTCATACCCCAGGTTTTCCAAAGATAACCATTCATATATGTGTGACTTAAGCCCCGTACACACGGTCGGACTTCCATCGGACTTTTCCGTGTTTTTTTGTCCGAACGGAGTTGGTCGGGAACACCCATAGCATACACACGCTCGGACTTTTCTGCAAACTTTCTCAAAACTTTTTGCAACATCACGTGGTTTTTCTGCTCTTTACCGCCACCCTTTGGTCAACTTCTGCTATTGTTGGTTGATTTTAACATTAGTTGTTTTGTCCATCGGACAAAAGTCCGATGGTTTTCTGTACACATGGTCGGACTTTGCTCCATCGGACTTTTGTTGGGCAAAAGTTTGTCCGTTTGCAGACCCAACTTTTGTCCGATGAAAACAAGAAAAAAGCAAAAAAAGTTTGTCCGATGGAGCGTACACACGGTCGGATTGTTGGTCCAACTTGCTCAAAATGAAGTTTGTTGGCCAAAAGTCTGACCGTGTGTACGGGGCTTTAAAGTCGCAGCAACTTCAAATTAGTTCATGCACCACTTTGGTCCGACTTTCATGAGGGCCATAGACTTCAAATGTTAACCCTCAAAAGTTGCATGAAAGCCATACCTGAATGTTTTACATGCAACAGTGGTTCTGACTTTGCAAAGAGACAAGTCACATCCACGTTGCACCCATCCAAACTTACATCAAAGTTACACCAAATGGCACTCCAAACGTACAAGTGTGAACGCAGCCCAAGGCCGGCCATAGACAGGTAGCAGGAAAAAAATTGCTTGATTCTTGACAGAGGAATCCCTGCCACCAAGCCATTGTGCCCTTCCGGCCAACACAGTGACCTGTTGCAAGTGACTATAATAGTTGGCCGATATCTGTGCTCTACCCCCCTCCCCCCAAAGCACCTTGTCCCCATGTTGAAAGGGACAAGGGTCTCTTCCCCACAACCCTGGCCAGTAGTTGTGGGGGGGTCAGCAGGCAGGGGGCTTATCGTAAACTGGAAGTCCTCTTTAACAAGGGGGTCCCCAGATCCCAGCCTCCCCCTCTATATGAATGGGTACCCCTACTCACTTACCAAAAGAAAAAAGTGTAGTGTAAAAAATGACAGTAGGCAGCATTTGACAATTCCTTTTTCTTAAAAAAATTAAAAATGTCCCCCGGTGCAAATCCATCGTCCATCCCTACGTCCGCTGGCTGACCCAAAAAAAACAAAAACAATAAACCTCTGGTCCCGACGAAGACTCCTGCCGTCTGACAGCTCTTACATAGCTAAGGGGCGAGGCCACCCAGTGATGTAACCAGATAGCACCAGCCCATGGTTATTTAAGAGCTGGCAGATGGCAGGAGCCTTCGTCGGGACGGGGAGTATTTTTTGGTTGGTTTTTTTTGGGTCGGCGTGCGTCATGATTGATGGTGAATTTTACAGTGGGTGACTTTTTTTTTTTATAAAAAGGACTTGTGTTTTGTTTTTATTTACACTTTTTTTGGTGAATGAGTAGGGGTAGCAAGTACCCCTCTACTCATTCACATGGGGGCCCCCCCCTTGGTAAAGGGGGCTTCCAGATTCCGATAAGCCCCCCCACTCACAGACCTCGACAACCACCAGCCAGGGATGTGGGGGAAGAGGCTCTTGTCCCCATCAATATGGGGATAAGGTGCTTTCCTGACCTGCATGCTCGGATAAGGGTCTGGTATGGATTTTGAGGGGGACCCCATGCCATTTATTTTTGGCGTGGAGTTCCCCTTAAAATCTATACCAGATCTGAAGGGCCTGGCGTTCTTTTATTTCCATTCAGCTGTTTCACAAATGTTTCCGTTCTGCACTCTAGCCACTTTGTACAGCACAAACAAAACAATCACATTGGTCAAAGCTAAAAGTCATAACAAAGCCCCACTCATCCCAAAGTCACATCAAAGTTGCATCAAGTCGCACTGTAAAGTTGCAATGGAAATCACACAATTTTTAAGTCACACAACTGTGAATGGCGCCTTAGGCTTTATTCACACCTATGCATTTTTAGGGCTTTTTGCAGATTTGCACTACAGCCGATTTCACCATGGTTTCCTATGGAACACGTTCTGTAGAGCAAAATGCAAAAAGCACTAAAAATGCATAGGTGGGAATCAAGCCATAGACATTTCAGGGCTTGTGAGATCATGGGCTGTAGGAAAATTTAGGCCTGCCCCAAATATCTGGTATTTCTGGAAGGTGACATAAAGGTTGAAGCCGTTAGATAAAGATTCTCTAAGGCCCCTTTCACACTGAGGCGTATTTCAGGCGTTTTAGCGCTAAAAATAGCGCATAAATAACACCTGAAATAATCCTGCCCCAGCATTCTCAATGTGAAAGCCCGAGGGCTTTCACACTGAGGCGATGCGCTGGCGGGAGGAAAAAAAATCTCCTGCAAGCAGCATCTTTGGAGCAGTGAAGGAGCGGTGTGTATACTGCTCCTTTACCGCTCCTTCCCATTGAAATCAATGGAATACCGCGGCTATACCGCCCACAAACCGCTGCTGTAGCAGCGGTTTTAACCCTTTCTCGGCCGCTAGCGGGGGTTAAAACCGCACCGCTAGCGGCTGAATATTACGGCAAATCCGACGATATAGTGGCGCTAAAAATAGCGCTGCTATACCGCCAGCGCACCTCCCTGCCCCAGAGTGAAAGGGGCCTAATATAGGTAAAGGTATTGCTGCAGGCTTTTGACTTTGAGATCCTTTATGGATAATTGCTCCCATGTGATGGTCACATACCTGTGTGGGCAGAGAAATGGTGGCTGGTTGTTTAGGAGGTTCTGCCAAGACCCTGGAAGTGGGCTGAATAGGGGCTACAGGGGTACATGTCCTCGAAGATGCCGACTGGGTAGAAATCTCTTGCAGTGGGGATGTGATTTGGTACAGGCCACTGACAGCAGGAGCTGGGTGATGAGATACGGGCATGGGAAGACGATGGGGTAGATGTCCGTAGAATGTGAAAACGATGGGGTTTATATCAATGGTAGTAGGTAGTGTGGGGTATACAGTACTGTGCAAAGGTTTTAGGCAGGTGTGAAAAAATGCTGTAAATGAAGAATGCTTTCAGAAATAGAAGTGTCAATTGATAAAACTAAACCATTAACAAAATGGAAATTAAATGACAAACTGCCTCCCAAATATTTAAACTTTTGACTCATCAGTCCAGAGCATCTGCTGCCATTTTTCTGCACCCCGGTTCCTAGGTTTTTGTGCATAATAGAGTCGCTTAGCCTGGTTTCCACAACGGTGGTATGGCTTTTTGGCCACAATTTTTCCATGAAGACCTCTTCTGGTCAGACTTCTCCGGACAGTAGATGAATGCAATTGGGTCCCACTGGTTTCCACCAGTTTTGTGCTGATGGCATTGCTGGACATCTTCCAATGTCGAAAGGGAAGCATGATGCGTTTTTTTTAGACGTTCAGCCTACACCTATAACTCTAAACCTAGACAGCCACATTCTAAACCTAATCTATCTAGCCCGTGTGGCAGAGCGTTGCCCTGCCAGGGTCTAGAAGGATGTTGTGACCCAGAATTCTCAACCGGACGGGTTGAGGGGCTCCAGGGAGCTTTCAGTTTCCTCAGTGTTTTTTAATGTTTGTTTTGGGACCTGGAGACTTGAGATTTCAAGGTGATCCGGGTGGGATGAAATCTCCAATCCTGGGTCCAGGTATTCAGAACAACCAGAATACTCATTGGTCAGGTGTGTGCTGGGCTTTTAGTAGTAACTTGACCATAGTTCTGGGCTCCACCCCGGCAGACAGGAAGTCTGGCCCTGAAATCAGGAGGGCGCCACGTGGGATCCAGTGCAGCAAGAGGCTGCTGACTGTGTGCACCAAGGTGGTCAGTGAACAGTCTGTAGGAGACAAACAAGGGCCCGGAGTGTAAGGCCAGAGCAGCAGTGCTGCAAGTGAGAGCCAACTAGGCTGAATGTTGTTTTGTTGATGGTAAAATGAAAGCTGAAAGCCCCTGTGGGGGAAAAATGTGTCTATTTTGCTGAACTTTCTTTTAATAAAAATGGGCAAATAAAGCCATTAAAAAGGGGTTGTAAAGGTTTGTTTTTTATTTTCTAAATGGGTATCTTTAAGCTAGTGCATTGTTGGTTCACTTACCTTTTCCTTCGATTTCCCTTCTAAATTTTTTTTTTCTTTGTCTGAATTTCTCACTTCCTGTTTCTCCTCACTAAACTTCACACCTTCATCCGAGTGGTGTGGAGTCAGCCAGAACAGCTTACTGAGGAGGAACAGGAAGTGAGAAATTCAGACAAAGAATAAAAACATTTAGAAGGGAAATCAAAGGAAAAGGTAAGTGAACCAACAATGCACTAGCTTAAATAGGAACCTATTTAGAAAATAAAAAACAAACCTTTACAACCCCTTTAACCACTTAAGGACCGCTGCCTGTACATATACGTCAGCAGAGCGGCACGGTTGGGCATAAGCACGTACAGGTACGTTGCTCTTTAAGAGCCCAGCAGTGGGTCGCACTCGCGACCCGGTCCGAAGCTCCGTGACCGCGCCCGGGGGACTCGCGGACCCGATCGCCGCCGGTGTCCCGCGATCGGGTCACAGAGCTGAAGAACGGGGAGAGGTAAGTGTAAACAAACCTTTCCCCGTTCTTCCTAGTGAGAGTGTCACTGATCGCCGTTTCCTATGACAGGGAACAGACAATCAGTGACGTCACACGCCAAGCCACGCCCCCCACACAGTAAGAATCACTCATTAGGTCACACTTAACCCCTTCAGCGCCCCCTACAGGTTAACCCCTTCACTGCCATTTTCACAGTAACCAGTGCATTTTTATGCCCCTGTAGACATCCTGTTAGGAACGAAACGCGTCAGGCTATGCATTTTGCTTCCCATGTGGTCTTTTAATATATGAACTGTGATCACTTTTTATCTTTGTATGTTGGTGTTTTTCTGATTAAAAACCCAATTTTTTTTTGACCTACACCATTGGAGCCCCCTATTTTTTTCTTCTCTTTGCATGAAAATCGGTGAGGAAAAGTTTTTTCAGTTTTCTCCAGTTGGTCCTTCTACAATACCCTTGTCGGGGTATTTTCCATTTAAGTTTGATCGTATTCCATCGTCCGGTTGAATACTGGGATCCAGAGTGCCAGTCTTCTGGTGGGATCTCCAGCCTTGGGGGTATTGGAGACCCGAGAAATACTGCATCCATCAGTTCCACCCAGGATTGAAGACATCCGATCGTCTAGCCGGTATACCTCTACATCCATCAGAGATCCGGGGACGTTCCTGTGGAGCAGCCGTTGGAGATACTCTCAAGCTCGATTGATCCGCTGTCGTATGACATTCGGGTCCAACGTTTCTGGTAAGCACACATGAATGTCACCATCCACGTGAAGAATTGTGCCAGAAGTTTTACATCCATTCCTTGTTATTTACCCACTGTTTTGGACACTCTTAACTTTTTTGTTTTTGTTTATCATTGTGGACATTTTATATATATTGGGTAGGGCGTTCAGCCTGCCCCTTCTCACTTTTTTTGTGTGTTTCCATTTATGGTCACATTTGAGTTACAGTCCAGTTTTTACTGGTCTATATGTAGCGCTGTACTATTACCTTCCATTTTGTTTGAATTTGTCACATTCCAGCACAGCTGCTTCACCTCCCTCTATAGAGTTGTTATTATTTATGTGTTTTTTGGGTAGCGCATTTATTTCTTTTTATCACCATTTTTATAGCACTGATCGCTGTAAAAATGACAATGGTCCCAAAAATGTGTCAAAAGTGTCACGATAAAAATCACTGATCGCTGCCATTACTAGTAAAAAAAAATAAAAAATTAAGAATAAAAATGCCATAACTATCCTCTATTTTGTAGACGCTATAACTTTTGCGCAAACCAATCAATAAACGCTTATTGCGATTTTTTTTTTACCAAAAATATGTAGAGGAATACGTATCGGCCTAAACTGAGGAAAAAAATATGTTTTATATATTTTTGGGGATACTTATTACAGCAAAAAGTAAAAAAATATTGAATTTTTTTCAAAATTGTCGCTCTATTTTTGTTCATAGCGAAAAAAATAAAAACCGCAGAGGTGATCAAATACCACCAAAAGAAATCTCTATTTGTGGGGAAAAAAATAAAAAATTTGTTTGGGAGCCACGTCGCACAACCGCGCAATTGTCAGTTAAAGCGACGCAGTGCCAAATCGCAAAAAGGGGCCTGGTCCTCTAGCAACAAAATGGTCCGGGGCTGAAGTGGTTGTAAAGGTTAATTTTTTATTTATTTTTTAAATAACAAACATGTCATACTTACCTCCACTGTGCAGTTTGTTTTGCACAGAGTGGCCCCGATCCTTCTGTTCTGGCGCCCACGGCGGCTCTCTCGGCTCCTCCCCACAATAGCTAACCCCCTCTGGGAAGCTCTCTCCCGAGGGGGTTACCTTGCGGGCACGCTCCTCCTGTGTCATACACTCGGCGTGAAGGAGGTTAGGGACTTTGAGTGAGGCACATAGGTGGGACAATGGACAGTTTTGGAAAAAGCAAGTTTTATTAAAATCACATAAGTCATACAAATATCTTGGCCAGCAGGCTCCATATAAAGACATCAGTTAACATAAATCACTAAAAAGAGCTAATTCACAACATGTTATAGTAGCATTATGCATCTAGGTACTAAAGGAGACTCGTTGGCTCGACGCGTTTCAGCGATTTGATCGCCTTTTTAGGAGCAGATGCATATTAATCTGAAAATACATTGGATGCAGGTATGAGATATTTGTTCAACTTTTTCAACGATAGTTATCTTTCCCCCTTTTTCCTTTTTAGCTTACACTAGGTGGCGCTGTATGGGCGGTTTTGGTCTTTCCCTCTCCTCACCTGGGAGCTGCGATGCGCTCTTGGCGCCCTCCCTCCTTCCCCCCGGCATTCTTGCTGCAATGGGGGGGTGGGCGGGCCTGTCCATTTGCGCATCGGAGCCACGCTGGACGCCGTGCGCGTGACATCAATGTTGACGCCATCTCGCCGGGGCCCTTAAAAGATCTGATGGCGTGCTCGTGGGGAGTCATCCACCCATCGCCGGGAGCGGCCAACGACGCTCTGGGCGTGGGTTCCCCTCCACCGCAGCCACGCCAGCGTGACGCTGGGGACATGTCCCTGGGTTGATCTGGGCTCCCTCCTGACACCCCACGTGATTTTGGCATCCTGTCTGGCTGTTGGTGGTTGTTGCCCTATTTTTTCCTACACCTCATAATTTGGAATTTTTGGATATTTTCTTCTAACATACATCAGGTAATCTTTGAGACCTTTGCTAGCGCCTAGGCTCCATCTTCATCTACCCTCTTTCTTCACTCTTACCTTTCACTCAGTCTATTTTTCACATTCCACTCGACCTACCTCACTATTTTCCCTACCCCCCTGTTCCCAACCACTTTAAACCATTAACACCTTTGTCATTTCACTCTCTCATTATAATGCTCATCACCATGAGTCCCTACACCCTCACATTAATTTTCACATACCCCTACACCCTCTTTACTTTTTTCCGCCGGTTTTTTTCAGACACTTCCCATTCCTTTTTTTGGCTTCATCACCACTGCCGGCATGGGCTTCACCTTCGCGGTTGGGGTCCAGTTTTGGTTTCCCGGTTCTCTTGGGGCTCCCTGTCCCCTCAGCTCCCCAGGGGGGAGAATGGACGATTGCCGCCGGCATGGCGCCTCCAGCAGACCATGTGCTGCAATGTGTAAGTAGGAGGGTGAATTTTTCCCTCCCCCATATTTCTTATCGCCCTTTTTCCTTATAAACCTCCTTTTTCCCCCCCATTTTTTTTTAATATCCATTTTTTGGCTCTCATACCTGCATCCAATGTATTTTCAGATAAATATGCATCTGCTCCTGATGAGGCGTTCAAATCGCTGAAACGCGTCGAGCCGAGTCTCCTTTAGTACCTAGATGCATAATGCTACTATAACATGTTGTGAATTAGCTCTTTAGTGATTTATGTTAACTTATGTCTTTATATGGAGCCTGCTGGCCAAGATATTTGTATGACTTATGTGATTTTATTAAAACTTGCTTTTTCCAAAACTGTCCATTGTCCCACCTATGTGCCTCACTCAAAGTCCCGAACCTCCCTCATTCTCCTATATATATTGATTAGGGATGGAGACATTTTTCTAGGGTGTCTCATGTAAAGTCCCCAAAAAAAACTCTCTCAAACGTAACAGTACAAGTCTTTGGTATTGGACAGAAATTAAGATAATGATAGTGGGCACAGTGGGGGGTGATGGGGTACATGTACCCTGGCAGTGAATACAGTGATGGGGTCACTGGCATTGGGCAGAGTGAGGGGAGACAGGGCCCCTGGCAGTGGAGGGTGATAAGAGTGTATTTCCCTAGGGAGTGATGAGGTACCAGCAGATGGCAGAGGGTACAGTGAGCAGTGAGAGTGTCACCAGCACTGAGCAGAGTTAGGGATGATGAGAAGATGAGACGATGGGATGATGATGAGATGATGGGGTCCCCAGCAGAGTGATGGAGTTCCTGGCACTGGGTACAGGGGGCAGTATTGAGGTCCATGACAATAGGCAGTGTTGGTGTTCATGACAGTGAACATAGTGATGATGATTATGGGGTCCCTAGCAGTGGGTACAGCACACTCAGAAATGGGGCCCCTGGCAGTGCATACAGTGATAGGGCCCCTTGAAGTTGGTACAACGTAGCCACTGGTGGGGTCCCTGGCAGAAGGCAATGATAGGGCACCTGGTAGTGGGTAGAGTGCATACAGTTATGTGGTCCCTGGCAGTATGCAATAGTGTGGCCCCTAGCAGTAGTCAGTGTTGGGGCCCCTGGCAGTGTGTACAGTGTATAGAGTGTTGGGGCCCCTGGCAGTGTGTACAGTGTATAGAGTGTTGGGGCCCCTGGCAGTGTGTACAGTGATGTGGCCCCTAGCAGTAGGCAGTGTTGGGGCCCCTGGCAGTGTGTACAGTGTATAGAGTGATGTGGCCCCTAGCAGTAGGCAGTGTTGGGGCCCCAGACAGTGTGTACAGTGTATAGATTGTTGGGGTCCCTGGCAGTGTGTACAGTAATGTGGGCCCTGGCAGTGTGTACAGTGTATAGAGTGTTGGGGCCCCTGGCAGTGTGTACAGTGATGTGGCCCCTAGCAGTAGGCAGTGTTGGGGCCCCAGACAGTGTGTACAGTGTATAGATTGTTGGGGTCCCTGGCAGTGTGTACAGTAATGTGGGCCCTGGCAGTGTGTACAGTGTTGGGGCCCCTGGCAGTGTGTACAGTGTATAGATTGTTGGGGTCCCTGGCAGTGTGTACAGTAATGTGGGCCCTGGCAGTGTGTACAGTGTATAGAGTGTTGGGGCCCCTGGCAGTGTGTACAGTGATGTGGCCCCTAGCAGTAGGCAGTGTTGGGGCCCCAGACAGTGTGTACAGTGTATAGATTGTTGGGGTCCCTGGCAGTGTGTACAGTAATGTGGGCCCTGGCAGTGTGTACAGTGTTGGGGCCCCTGGCAGTGTGTACAGTGTATAGATTGTTGGGGTCCCTGGCAGTGTGTACAGTAATGTGGGCCCTGGCAGTGTGTACAGTGTTGGGGCCCCTGGCAGTGTGTACAGTGATGTGGCCCCTAGCAGTAGGCAGTGTTGGGGCCCCTGGCAGTGTGTACAGTGATGTGGCCCCTAGCAGTAGGCAGTGTTGGGGCCCCTGGCAGTGTGTACAGTGATGTAGCCCCTAGCAGTAGGCAGTGTTGGGGCCCCTGGCAGTGTGTACAGTGTATAGAGTGATGTGGCCCCTAGCAGTAGGCAGTGTTGGGGCCCCAGACAGTGTGTACAGTGTATAGATTGTTGGGGTCCCTGGCAGTGTGTACAGTGTTGGGGCCCCTGGCAGTGTGTACAGTGTTGGGGCCCCTGGCAGTGTGGGGTGCACTGACCTTCCCGCAGGCCCCATCCCCCAGGATGACAATCTTCAGCTGGCGGTCCTGGCTCTCCTCCTCCGAGTCAGACATGTCGGCCGGGCTCCGCTCTCGGGGATTATGATGACACTACACCGGATTTACAGCCGCACTGCTAAGCAACCAGACGCCATCTTCCCCCTCCCCTCCCGCCTGTCACAGGCCGGAGCATACCACCGACACCCAGAGCACAGGGAACGGACTGCGGGCGGGGGAGATGTACGGACCGGGGGTCCGGAGTGATCGGACGGCTCTCAGCACATTGCACGCGCTCCTATCACCTCCTATTACTGAATATTACACGATTCCTTTCCTGTTACCTCCCCCTATCCTAGTGAAATGTGGAACGTTCCGATGTAATATAAACCAACAAGAGCTCCCCGGCCTCCCTGTAGACGGGTGGAGGGTTGTGTGTGAGGGAAGCGGCCTCCCTCCCTGTGAACTGTTACTACACCCCCCATAAAGTACTCACGTTGTACCCTTCCTCTACACCGAGCTCTCACTATTAACCACTTCAGCCCCAGAAGATTTTACCCCCCTTAATGACCAGGCCATTTTTTACAATAAGGCACTTTGTTACTTTAACTGACAATTGCACGGTCGCGCGACGCTGTACCCAAATAAAATGTATGTCTGTTTTTCCCCACAAATAGAGCTTTATTTTGGTGGTATTTGATCTCCTCTGCATTTTTTATTTTTTTTGCGCTATAAACAACAGAAAAAAAAACAATTAAAAAAAATATATAGAAAAAATAAAAAAATCGAATTTCTTCAAAAATCCCAATAAGTGTATATTGATTGGTTACTTGCAGGTTATATAGTCTACAAACTATGGGATATGTACTGGAATGTTTATTTATTTATTTTACTAGTAATGGCAGTGATCAGTGACTTATAGCGGGACTGCGACATTACGGTGGACAATCACACACTGACACTTTTTGGGGGACCAGTGACACTAATACAGTGATCAGTGCTTAAAAATATGCACTGTCACTGTACAAATAACATTGGCTGGGAAGGGGTTAATATCAGGGGTGATCAAAGGGCTAACTGTGTGCCTAGCCAGTGTTTTGGTGTACACCGTGTGCTGGTTTTTATGCAATTGCATACATGAATTTGATAACAGTATACACTATATTGGCAAAAGTATTGGGACGCCTGCCTTTACACACACATGAACTTTAGTCCGTAGGGTTCAGTATTGAGTTGGCCCACCCTTTGCAGCTTTAACAGCTTCAACTCTTCTGGGAAGGCTGTCCACAAGGTTTAGGAGTGTCTATGGGAATGTTTGATCATTCTTCCAGAAGCACATTTGTGAGGTCAGGCACTGATGTTGGACGAGAAGGCCTTCCTCACAGTCTCCGCTCAAATTCATCCCAAAGGTGTTCTATCGGGTTGAGGTCAGGACTCTGTGCAGGCCAGTCAAGTTCCTCCACCCCAAACTCACTCATCCATGTCTTTATGGACCTTGCTATGAACAGGGGCTGGGGCAATTTCAAAGACAGTCAGTGCAGAATTAAAAAAATAAAAATCGGAATTACACCCCCCCCCCCCGCTCTGCCCTTCCTACTAGCTTAGGGGGGTGTATTTTTTTCCATTATCTGTGCCCTTTCCTGATGATCATGTGCTGGTCGGAGCGGAGGGAATATTTCTTCAGCTCCGCTCACATGTTCTTCTGCCTTGGCTCAAGTCCCGGCCAGCCGCCTGCCTGATTATCTCCTTGCCTTCCCTGGTGGAGTGATCTTCCTCCGCTCCCCACCCAGTAGTAGCCGGGGCCCGGAGAGTAAGACTTGACCGGCTGTGAGGCGGGCGGCAACGGGCATAGAGTCGCTGATTGCCGCCATTACTAGTAAAAAAAAAAATATGTCCCCGGATTTCATTTAAAAAATCTGGTCACCTTAACCCTCTACCTAGGTAGGTGCTAGAGGTGAGGTATTTGGTGAGCACAGGTAAATTTAGGCAGGCCTAGCTAGAAGCTAGGCCCGTTTGTTTTGATCTGTGTGGGCTGGGAATGGCTCAGAGTAGGCTGGTGACTCACAGATAACATATGTGCATTATCATAGGGATCCAATGGAAATGGTCCCTTATACAGGTAGACACTGAAGGAGAACATTGTGAGGTGGCTGGGAAGGTTCTGCAATGAAGTAGAGGAAGAGAAGTCTGCAGAGGAATGTACATCTAAAGGGATGGCAGTGATGCCTTTCGCAGGATCAGTTCCCAGTCCTCCCATACTACAGATACAATGGTTTGTCCAGACTGTGACCTGCTGCTGGTTACTAAGCGGAAGGAGTGAGGTCAGGGGGAGGCTCCGGGCACCCATCCCCCGGAGAACAGAGAGGTTGGTGGGGAAGAGCAGGGTGAGCTACAACCACACTGGCCTGATCTGAAAACCTATTATCCCTTTTATATTATTAAAGTGTATGTCAGGGCAGAATTAAACATAAATAAAACACACGCAGTACATCTCTGCAATACACGCACATCTCCCGTGTGTTATCCCTTTAACCACTTCAATACCTGACACTTTCACCCCCTTCCTGCCCAGACCAGTATTCAGCGCTATCGCACTTTGAATGACAATTGCACGGTCATGCAACAATGTACCCATATGGAATTTTTATCTTTTTTTTTTTTAAATAGAGCTTTCTTTTGGTGGTATTTAACCACTTGCCGATCAGCTCACACACATATACTGCGGCAGGTTGGCAGCGCTGCACGAATCGGAGTAAATCTAAAATCTATCCCATATCTATCCCATAGTTTGTAGACGTGATAACTTTTGCGCAAACCTATTGCGTTTTTAAAAAACAAATATGTAGAAAAATATATATTGGCCTAAACTGATGAATAAATGTGTTTTCTTTTATATATTTAAATTTTTGGGATATATTTTAGCAAAAATTTAAAAAAAAATTGTCGCTCTTTGTTTGTTTATAGCGCAAAAAATAAAAACCGTAGAGGTGATCAAATACCACCAACAGAAAGCTCTATTTGTGGGGGGGGGGAAAGGACGTAAATTTTGTTTGGGTACAAGGTTGCTTGACCGCGCAATTGTCAGTTAAAGCGATGCAGTAGACATGTGCAATTAGTTTAGTTCCGAATTTGTTTTAACAAATTTTGACAAATTATTTAATTCCGAAATTTTCAATTTCGGAATTTTCGGATTTTCCAATTTTCGAATTTAGAATTTCCGAATGTTCGAAAGTTTGAAATTTCGGAAATTCGGAATTTCAGAAATTTGAAAATTCAGAAATACGAAATTTCGGAAATTTGAAATTTCGAAAATTCGGATTTCGGAATATCGAAATTTCGGAAATTTGGAAATTCTAAAATTTCCAAATTCAAAATTTCGAAAAATTCGGAAATTCAAAATTTCGAAAATTCGAAATGAGGAAATTCTAAATTTCGGAAATTCGGATTTCGGAATATCGAAATTTCAGAAATTCGAAAATTTCCAAATTCAAAATTTCAGAAATTTCGAAAATAAAAATTAAAATATGAAACAGAAGTTCGAAAATTCAAAAATCGAAAATTCGAAAATTCCAAAATCGAAAATTCAAAAATCGAAAATTCAAAAATCACAAAATTCTGAAAATTTGGATCCGAATTTTTCGCATTTCCAAATTTTCGATTTTCCGAATTTTCAAATTTCCGAATATCCGAATTCCGAATTTACCGAATTTCAGAAAAAAAAAAACACGAATGAAACTAAAACTTTTTTCAGCAGTGCACATGTTTACGACGCAGTGCCGTATCGCAAAAAAATTGCCCGGTCATGAAGGGGGCAAATCCTTCCAGAGGCTGAAGTGGTAAATCACCACTGGGTTTTTATTTTTTGCCCAAAAAAATAAAAAAGTCCGAAAATTTTGAAAAACTTTTTCTTTTCTGTTAATAATTTTGCAAATAAATAATCTATCTTCATACATTTAGGCCAAATGTATTTTGATACATTTCTTTGGTAAAAAATAACCCAAAGGGGAAAAAAAGATTAACAGGAACACAGAAGTGGATTTGGAAATAGAGCCATATAAATAAAAGGTAAAGCCTGAGCCCCCCAGGAAATTGAAGCTGGGAGGGAAATAGGACTAGGATTAAGGAATATGTTTCTTTTTTATGTTTTTCTTTGATGGCTCGAAATATGTATGTAATATGTATACTTGGGGTTGTGGCATATTTCTACAGACCTATCTCTGTATACCTGTAAAGAAATAAAGAATTTAAAAAAATCAGTGTTTAATATCTAGTCTGTAGGAAAGTTATAGAGTCCACAAACTATGGGATCTACACTATATATCTGAAAATGTATCAATTCTGATATACTGACACCCCATCTCATTTTTTGAGGCCCAGAAACAGCCCAGGCCAGTACAAATATCCCCTAAATTACCTTTTTTTGGAAAGTAATTAGTAAGAGGAATGGCAAGTTTTTCGTTTTTTATTTTTTTGTTACAGTTTTTTGGAAAATAGAGAAATAAAAAAAAAAAAGACATTTTTTGGAACAATTTTGTTTTCTTACGTACTGTCACATACAGTAAAGCAACATCATATAACTGGTGCAGCTGTAATCAGGGACACTGACTGGTAACATTATCTAAAAAATTAATAATAATAATATTTTTTTTCAAATTTTTTATATCTTTTTCTTTTATATTAAAATTTTTTACAATTTTTTTTTTTTTATCAGATTCCATTTTTTTTTTTTTTTTTTGTCAAAGCTTAATGAACAAGCTGAAGTTAGAAACTGATTGGCTGCAGCTGCACCAGATTTTGTACTGCAGTTTTAGTAAATCAACCCCAGTGTTACCATAGTAACACTGTACTACTCTGGGGAAGTGATCAGGATTTTTTTTTCTTATACACTATGATTGCTTATAATGATGAATTTCACTGTTATAAACAACAATTTTTACTGTATGAAATTGATTCATTAAAGTGGTTGTAAACCCAACCACGCAACTTGCACCTACAGGTAAACCTAGATTAAGGCTTACATGTAGGTGCAAGAAATATCTCCTTAACCTACACGGTTAAGGAGATATTTTCTGAAACCCCAGCACCGATGACAGCAGTCGCAGTGAGCCTGCCGGATTTCTGAATGAACGCTGCAGGCTCAGTGCGCATGCGCGGGGATCTGCCGATCCCGCGCGCATGCGCGGGAGTGACGTCATCGCCGCTCCGGCCACTCACAGCGCCGGAGCGGTGATAACAGGAAGAAGCTCCGGGGGACATGGCGGCAGCGGCAGAGGGGACCGAGGAGGACTTTGGGGGCTTCGATCTCAGGTAAGTGCAGCATAATGAGCTAGTATGCTATGCATACTAGCTCATTATGCCTTTCTCTTGCAGATTTTTTTTAACCGTATTTTTTCAAGAGGGTTTACTTCCTCTTTAAGGCCCCTTTCACACTGGGGCGGTAGCGGTGGTGGCGGTAAAACGCCGCTATTTTTAGCGGCGCTTTACCCCAAATTTTGCGGCGGTATTCGGCCACTAGCGGGGCGGTTTTACCCCCCGCTAGCAGCCAAAAAAGGGTTAATACTGCGGCAATGCGTGAGTCTTTCAACGTTTTTGCAATAGCGTTAATTAGCGTTTTTTCGCGTCAGCGTTTCGTTGCGTTTTTTCTTTTCAATGCATCAAAAACGTCCAAAAATGCTGGTAAGCGTTTTTGAGCGATTATTGACGTTTATCAGCGTTAGAGCGTTTTCATAGCTGAAAAACGTCTCTCAGAACCCACTAGTTTTGAGGGTTTTTTACTGCTCAAAAACGCCACTGCCCAAAACTGCTGATAACAACCTATGTGTGCATGGACACATAGGATAACATGATGGGGAGTTTAATGACTGTAGAAAAAAAACGTCTACAGCCAAAAACAGCTGCTGTAAAAACGTCCAAAAATGTCCAGTGTGCATGAGGCCTGAACCTTCTACCTTTAAAGCCACTTTAAGTGTTTAGCATAATGGCGGCCATACACAGCAATTTTATATACATTATTATTATCAATTGGTTTACTGCCTAGAAAATCGATCAGAGCACTAATTCAAATTGTTTGATACAATCAGACAATATACCGTATATACTCGAGTATAAGCCGAGTTTTTCAGCACATTTTTTTGTGCTGAAAATGCCCCCTCGGCTTACACTCGAGTCTGTGTCCATCTTCAAATTTGTTCGCCTGATCCCAGCCAGCTGTAGGTCCTCTGGATCCTAAACTTGGCACACATGTAGCCCCACTCTTCCTCTATAAGTGTGCAAAGTTTGTTGTCCAGGGGACCTACGGCCAGGGAGCACTGATTTTTTCAAAGCCGGGCACCCCTTCTATAGACTCCCATGTTATACTGTAATTTCTCTGGTGATTTTGGGGACCCGGTACCGGCCGGTCCTATGTCCCCTGGACCCCAAACTTGGCACACATATAGCCCCACTCTTCATCTACAAGTGTGCTAGGTTTTTCGTACAGGGGACCTACGGCCGGGGAGCACCGATTTTTCAAAGCCGGGAACCCCTTCCATAGACTCCCATGTTAAACGTCAGTCTAGTCACACAGCGCCAGAGATCAGGTAGGGAGATTGGGCACAGTGAGGCATGGACACAGTGAGGTATGGGCACAGTGAGGTATGGGCACAGTGAGGCATGGGCACAGTGAGGTATGGGCACAGTGACATTGAAATCAATGGGCAGCGCTGCTGAACCGCCGGCAAAGCGCCTAACAGCGGCGCATTGCGGGTGCTTTTAACCCTTTTTCGGCCGCTAGCAGGGGTTAAAACCGGCCGCAAATCGACGGTAAAGCACCGCTAAAAATAGTGGCGTTTTACCAGCAAAGCCCAGGTGCTTTCAGTGTGAAAGCAGCCTTAGGCATCTGAACTGTACAGCTCGGACCTTGAAGAAGGGGACACACCCCAAAAGCTTGTCCTGAAAAATTGTATGTTAGTGCAAATAAAAAAACTATCCCGGGCAGTATTGTTTCTGTCGCACTAATACAGCTGCAATCACCTCTTTTAACCACTTAACGACCGCCCACCGCCGATTTACGTCGGCAGAATGGCACGGACAGGCAGAATCACGTAGATCTACGTGATCGCCTTTGTGCAGTTGGGGGGTCCATCCGGACCCCCCTTCACTGCAGTGAGCGGCCGTTAAGTGTTCGGGAGCGATCAGGCATGAGGGGGCGGCCGCTCGATTCCGCCCCCCCCCTCGCGATCGCTCCCGGCCAATGAAATTGCTTCCTCCGCCATGTGATGTAAACACAGGCTGGAGGAAGTGATGTCATCTCCCTCGCCGCGGTCTTTTCGTTCCCGGCGCCGAGGAGTGAAGACAGAGGTTAGTGCTCCAACAGTCCACTGACACGTAGGTACACATAGGCACACAAATCACCCCCCAGTCACCCCCAGATCACCCCCCAGGTCACCCCAAAGCCCCCAATCACAGTGTCACTGATTGCAGTGATCATTTATTTTACTGATCACTGCATTTAGTGTCATCTGTGATTGTAAAAAGTTGCAAGGCAGTTAGGATTAGGCCCCTTTAGGTCCAGGGTAGCCCCCTAACCCCCCCTAATAAAGGTTTAACCCCTTGATCACCCCCCAGGTAACCCTTTCACCCCCTAACTTCAGCGTCACTAAGCGATTGTTTTTCCGATCGCTGTATTCGTGTCGCTGGTGTTTTAGATAGGCAGTTATTTTTTTTTTAGGTTCGCCGCAGGTTTTTATTGGTGTCAGGTACCCCCATATTTAACCTAATAAAGGTTTTAACCCCCTGATTGCCCCTAGTTAACCCTTTCACCAGTGATCACCATATAAAGGTTACGGGTGACGCTGGTTGATTAGTTTGCTTTTTATAGCATCAGGGCACCCGCCGTATATAACCCAATAAAGGTTTAACCCCCCTGATCGCCCGGCGGGTGAGATCAATTAGGTTTTAGCGCCAGAGAGGGTCTGCGTCGCCCCAGGCAGTGTTAGGTTAGTGCCAGTAACGCTAACACCCACGCGCAAAGCATACACCCCCCTTAGTGGTATAGTATCTGATCAGATCTATACTAGCATCCCCAGCGGTTTAGGGTTCCCAAAAACGCAGTGTTAGCGGGATCAGCCCAGATACCTGCTAGTACCTGCGTTTAGCCCCTCCGCCCAGCCCAGCCCAGCCCACCCAAGTGCAGTATCGATCGATCACTGTCACTTACCAAACACAACACACATAACTGCAGCGTTCGCAGAGACAGGCCTGATCCCTGCGATCGCTAACAGTTTTTTTGTAGCGTTTGATATATTTGCTGACGACAGTCAGGTGCTTTTTTTCCTGTGAATCTTACTAGTGTACCCCTAAATTTAGAGCCCAAAATGGCAAGTCGAAGGTACACTAGTAAAGAGGCCTACGAGATTCTGAGCATGACAGATAGTGAAGAGGAGGTCACGTATCTGTCAGATTCAGGCTCAGAATATCTTCCCGTAGAAGACAGTGACGTCAGCGGCCCCACGTCAGATAGCTCTGACGACGAAGTTGAGGTCCCTGCTAAGGTCAGGCGTACCCGATCCCGATCTTCTGAGGTTGTTGAGGAGCAAGAACCGCAGGTCTCTCGTATCATGGAGCAGAGTAGTACTAGCGCCGCTATTCCTTCTGGTGAACTGGCAAGCACCAGCGGCCTAGTACAGCCTGGACGTACATCCAGCACTGCAGTAACACTTGGTGACGTGGCGAGTCCCATAAGTGCAGTTCAAGCTGGCGAGGTGGCAAGCACAAGTAGTGTCCCGCTGCCACCAAGAAGACAAAGGCAGGCCCGTCGTGCCCATACTGCCCTTCCTGCAGAATTCGCCTATCCTGATTGGGTCCCCACCACTTCTGCAGAACCCGTACTTCCCCCATTCACTGCCCAACCCGGTATTCAGGTGGAAACAGCTGATTTTATGCCAATCGATTTTTATTCGCTGTTTTTCACGGAAGATCTCTATAGATCTATTGTGGACCAGAGTAATTTATATGCTGGTCAATTTATCGCCGCTAACCCCCAGTTGCCTAAAATTGCCAGAAATTGGAAACCAATTACGGTTTCCGAATTTAAGACCTTTCTGGGCCTTTCCCTCAACATGGGCACACATAAATTTCCGTCATTGCGTGCTTATTGGTCCACGCACCCAATTGACCACATGCCCGTGTTCTCTGCCTCCATGTCCAGGGCACGATACGAGCAGATTTTGCGGTTCATGCACTTCAACGACAATGAACTTTGTCGTCCACGTGGGGACCCTGAATACGACCGGCTCTATAAAATTCGGCCCCTCATAAACCACTTCAACGAACGTTTTGCAGCCTTGTTTACTCCCGATCAAGTTGTCTGCGTTGATGAGTCCCTGATTAAATTTTCTGGCCGCTTGTCTTTCAAGCAGTACCTTCCCAGCAAGCGTGCCAGATACGGGGTCAAGCTCTACAAGTTCTGTGACAGGGCAACAGGCTATGTAGTGAACTTTACGGTTTATGAGGGAAAAGACAGTCAGATTGAGTCGGTCAACTGCCCGGATTACATAGGGAGCGCTGGCAAGATAGTGTGGAACTTGGTGTCACCCTTATTCGGAAAGGGGTACCACTTGTATGTGGACAATTATTACACGAGCGTGCCACTGTTTAGTCACTTGTTTGATCATAAGATTGGAGCATGTGGCACCGTGCGACCTAATCGCCGGGGCTTTCCCCAGCGGCTTGTAGATGCCCGTCTTAGGCTGGGGGAGAGAGCCTGCTTGAAGTGTAATAACTTGCTCGCTATGAAGTGGAGGGACAATAAGAATGTTTTCCTTCTTACCTCCCTTCATGCAGACACGACAGTCCAAATTCCTACGGCGACTGGTGTTGTGGAGAAACCCCTCTGTGTC
The DNA here is from genome assembly GCA_029206835.1 of Rana muscosa. Classification (NCBI taxonomy): domain Eukaryota; kingdom Metazoa; phylum Chordata; class Amphibia; order Anura; family Ranidae; genus Rana; species Rana muscosa. The sequence goes on along the minus strand of CM055116.1, from coordinate 93,236,662 downwards.
CACGAATATAACCAAAATATGGGAGGGGTGGACCTCAACGACCAGTTGATGGCGCCGTATCTAATTGACCGTAAGGCGAGACGCTGGTACAAAAAAGTGTCTCTATCATTATTCCAATTGGCTTTGCTGAACGCTCATGTGCTATACAGAGCTTCAGGCGGGACGTTATCTCTTCTAAAATTCCAGAATGAGATAGTCACAGAACTCCTGTATCCAGGCGGTTTTGCACCTCACCATCCCCAACCAAATGCAGTAAGCCGGCTGCATGAGAGGCATTATTCGTATGTCCTCCCGAGTACCCCTACCCAAAGCCACCCCCAAAAAAGATGTCGTGTCTGTAGCAAGCGCGGATTTAGGCGTGACACCCGTAGTTTTTGTCCACGCTGTCCTGACAAGCCTGGTCTTTGCCAAGGTGAATGTTTTGAACGCTACCACTCAAAAGTGAAGTTTTAGCGTAGGGTACAGCATTTCACAGACTAGGACACACTTACACAGGGTCTCCCAAGATGCCATTACATTTTGAGAGACCCGAACCATTACAGTTGTAAAGTTACAAAAAAAAGTGTAAAAAAGAAAAAAAAAACGTAAAAAACAAAACACAAAAAAAATATAAAATAAAAAAACCAAAAATAGTTGTCGTTTTATTGTTCTCTCTCTCTCTATTTTCTCTCTATTGTTCTGCTCTTTTTTACTGTATTCTATTCTGCAATGTTTTATCATGCTTGCTTTTCAGGTATGTAATTTTTTGTTTTCAGGTGCGCCATTCAACTGCAGCGCGGAATTATTTATCTTGACAGCAACAGCGTTTGCTCCCACGATACATAAAGCCGTGACTCCAGTGCTGTAGGAGGTGATTTCACCACCACAGTTAAAAAAAAGAGCATATATGCCGAAGCATGGGGGCAGCAGGGGCGGAGGAGCGATTTTGCTCCTAATGCCGCGTACATACGGTCGAAATTCCGACCGTGTGTACGCGGCATAACTTTTTTGCGGGAGGATGCCCCCATGCTTCGGCATATATATATTTTAGGCACAGGTTGCGTTAAAACATTTTTTTATTTTTTACTAGGTTTTGTTTTGGTATTTGCTTTGCAGGTATGGCATGGTAAGGTCTTACTGTTGTACTGTAATGTTACTTTGTTTTAATGTTAACCACCATTTGCTTAGCAGGTACGCCATTCAGTTGCAGCACGGATCTATTTATCTTGACAGCAACAACGTTTGCTCCCACGATACATAAAGCCGTGACTCCAACGCTGTAGGAGGTGATTTCACCACCACAGTTAAAAAAAAGAGCATATATGCCGAAGCATGGGGGCAGCAGGGGCGGAGGAGCGATTTTGCTCCTAATGCCGCGTATATACGGTCGAAATTCCAACGGAGGCTTATCCGTGGAAAAGTCCGACCGTGTGTACGCGGCATAACCTTTTATGCCGCGTACATACGGTCGAAATTCCGACGAAGGCTTGACCGTGTGTACGCGGCATAACTTTTTTGCGGGAGGATGCCCCCATGCTTCGGCATATATGCCCATCATTAGAAGTGGGTGGATGAAGGGAGGTATTCTAATGGTGGGCATACCCACCAATCAATCTCTTTTTTTCGTTCAGCCAATAGGCTGTATGAAAAAAAAGATTACAATACATGTCCAACAAGGACCAGCAACGTACTGGTATGTTGCTGGACTTTGAATGTTTATACCAGAATGATGCCTGCGGGTTTAGGTATCATCTTGGTATCATTCTTTTCAGCCAGCAGCCGGCTTTCATGTAAAAGCAATTCTAGCAGATAATTAGCCTCTAGACTGCTTTTACAAGCAGTGGGAGGGAATGTCCCCCCCCCTCGGATATAAAAAGCGCCATTGGGAAATTGGGAAAGCATTTTATCACACCGATCTTGGTGTGGTCAGATGCTTTGAGGGCAGAGGAAAGATCTAGGGTCTAACCCCCCAATTTTTTTCAAAAAAAGAGTACCTGTCACTACCTATTGCTATCATAGGGGATATTTACATTCCCTGAGATAACGATAAAAATGGTAAAAAAATAAAATATGGAAGGCACAGTTTAAAAATAAAATAAAAAAGCCAAATAAATAATAAAAAAAAAAAAAAAAAAAAAAAAAGCACCGCTGTCCCCCCCTGCTATTGCGCAAAGGCGAACGCAAGCGTCGGTCTAGCGTCATATGTAAACAGCAATTGCATCATGCATGTGAGGTATCACCGCGAAGGTCAGATCGAGGGCAGTCATTTTAGCAGTAGACCTCCTCTGTAAATCTAACGTGGTAACCTGTAAAGGCTTTTAAATGCTTTTAAAAATGAATGTAGTTTTGTCGCCGCTGCGCGTTTGTGCGCAATTTTAAAGCATGTCGTGTTTGGTATCCATGTACTCGGCCTATGATCATCTTTTTTATTTCATCAAACATTTGGGCAATATAGTGTTTTTTAGTGCATTAAAAATAAAAAAAGTGTGTTTTTCCCCCAAAAAATGCGTTTGAAAAATCGCTGCGCAAATACTGTGTGGAAAAAAAAAATGCAACACCCACTATTTTAATCTGTAGGGCCTTTGCTTTAAAAAAATATATAATGTTTGGGGGTTCAACATAATTTTCTTGCAAAAAAAAATTTTCTTTCATGTAAACAAAAAGTGTCAGAAAGGGCTTTGTCTTCAAGTGGTTAGAAGAGTGGATGATGTGTGACATAAGCTTCCTAATGTTGTGCATAAAATGCCAGGACAGTTCAAAACCCCCCCAAATGACCCCATTTTGTAAAGTAGACACCTCAAGCTATTTGCTGAGAGGCATGTTGAGCCCATTAAATATTTTTTTTTTTTTGTCCCAAGTGATTGAATAATGACCAAAAAAAAAAAAAAAAAAAATGTACAAAAAGTTGTCACTAAATTATATATTGCTCAAACATGCCATGGGCATATGTGGAATTACACCCCAAAATACATTCTGTTGCTTCTCCTGAGTACGGGGATACCACATGTGTGGGACTTTTTGGGAGCCTAGTCGCGTACGGGACCCCAAAAACCAAGCACCGCCTTCAGGATTTCTATGGGTGTAAATTTTTGATTTCACTCCTCACTGCCTATCACAGTTTCGGAGGCCATGGAATGCCCAGATGGCACAAAACCCCCCCAAATGACCCCATTTTGGAAAGTAGACACCCCAAGCTATTTGCTGAGAGGTATGTCGAGTATTTTGCAGATCTCGCTTTTTGTCACAAAGTTTTGAAAATGTAAAAAAAGAAAAAAAAAAAGAAAAAAAAATGTCTTTCTTAATTTTCAAAAACAAATGAGAGCTGTAAAATACTCACCATGCCTCTCAGCAAATAGCTTGGGGTGTCTACTTTCCAAAATGGGGTCATTTGTGGGGGTTTTGGGCTATTTTGACATTTTATGGCCTTCAAAACTGTGATAGGTAGTGAGGAGTGAAATCAAAAATTTATGCCCTTAGAAACCTTGAAGGCGGTGCTTGGTTTTTGGGGTCCCGTACGCGGCTAGGCTCCCAAAAAGTCCCACACATGTGGTATCCCCGTACTCAGGAGAAGCAGCAGAATGTATTTTGGGGTGTAATTTCACATATAACCATGGCATGTGTGAGCAATATATCATTTAGTGACAACTTTTTGTACATTTTTTTTTTTTTTCTTTTTGTCATTATTCAATCATTTGGGACAAAAAAAAAAAATATTCAATGGGCTCAACATGCCTCTCAGCAAATAGCTTGGGGTGTCTACTTTCCAAAATGGGGTCATTTGGGGGGGTTTTGTGCCATCTTGGCATTTTATGGCCTTCAAAACTGTGATAGGTAGTGAGGAGCGAAATCAAAAATTTATGCCCTTAGAAACCTTGAAGGCGGTGCTTGGTTTTTGGGGTCCCGTACGCGGCTAGGCTCCCAAAAAGTCCCACACATGTGGTATCCCCGTACTCAGGAGAAGCAGCAGAATGTATTTTGGGGTGTAATTTCACATATGCCCATGGCATGTGTGAGCAATATATCATTTAGTGACAACTTTGTGCAAAAAAAAAACAGTTTGTCATATTCCCGCAACCTGTGGCAAAATATAAAATATTCCATGGACTCAACATGCCTCTCAGCAAATAGCTTGGGGTGTCTACTTTCCAAAATGGGGTAATTTGGGGGGGTTTTGTGCTATTTTGGCATTTTATGGCCTTCAAAACTGTGATAGGTAGTGAGGAGTGAAATCAAAAATTTACGCCCTTAGAAATCCTGAAGGCGGTGCTTGGTTTTTGGGGCCCTGTACGCGGCTAGGCTCCCAAAAAGTCCCACACATGTGGTATCCCCGTACTCAGGAAAAGCAGCAGAATGTATTTTGGGGTGCAATTCCACATATAACCATGGCATGTGTGAGCAATATATCATTTAGTGACAACTTTTTGTACATTTTTTTTTTTTTTTCTTTTTGTCATTATTCAATCATTTGGGACAAAAAAAAAAAATATTCAATGGGGTCAACATGCCTCTCAGCAAATAGCTTGGGGTGTCTACTTTCCAAAATGGGGTCATTTGGGGGGGTTTTGTGCCATCTTGGCATTTTATGGCCTTCAAAACTGTGATAGGTAGTGAGGAGTGAAATCAAAAATTTATGCCCTTAGAAACCTTGAAGGCGGTGCTTGGTTTTTGGGGTCCCGTACACGGCTAGGCTCCCAAAAAGTCCCACACATGTGGTATCCCCGTACTCAGGAGAAGCAGCAGAATGTATTTTGGGGTGTAATTTCACATATGCCCATGGCATGTGTGAGCAATATATCATTTAGTGACAACTTTGTGCAAAAAAAAAAAAGTTTGTCATATTCCCGCAACTTGTGGCAAAATATAAAATATTCCATGGACTGAACATGCCTCTCAGTAAATAGCTTGGGGTGTCTACTTTCCAAAATGGGGTCATTTGGGGGGGTTTTGTGCTATTTTGGCATTTTATGGCCTTCGAAACTGTGATAGGTAGTGAGGAGTGAAATCAAAAATTTGCGCCCTTAGAAATCCTGAAGGCGGTGCTTGGTTTCCGGGGTCCTGTACGTGGCTAGGCTCCTAAAAAGTCCCACACATGTGGTATCCCCGTACTCAGGAGAAGCAGCAGAATGTATTTTGGGGTGCAATTCCACATATAACCATGGCATGTGTGAGCAATATATCATTTAGTGACAACTTTTTGTAATTTTTTTTTTTTATTTTTTTTTTTGTCATTATTCAATCACTTGGGACGAAAAAAATAAATATTCAATGGGCTCAACATGCCTCTCAGCAATTTCCTTGGGGTGTCTACTTTCCAAAATGGGGTCATTTGGGGGGGTTTTGTACTGCCCTGCCATTTTAGCACCTCAAGAAATGAGATAGGCAGTCATAAATTTAAAGCTGTGTAAATTTCAGAAAATGTACCCTAGTTTGTAAACGCTATAACTTTTGCGCAAACCAATAAATATACGCTTATTGACATTTTTTTTACTAAAGACATGTGGCTGAATACATTTTGGCCTAAATGTATGACTAAAATTGAGTTTATTCGATTTTTCTTATAACAAAAAGTAGAAAATATCATTTTTTTTCAAAATTTTCGGTCTTTTTCTGTTTATATCGCAAAAAATAAAAATCGCAGAGGCAATCAAATACCATTAAAAGAAAGCTCTATTTGTGGGAAGAAAAGGACGCAAATTTCATTTGGGTACAACATTGCATGTCCGCACAATTTACAGTTAAAGCAGCGCAGTGCCGAATCCCAAAAACAGGCTTGGTCCTAATGGCCCGAAATGGTCCGGGGCTTAAGTGGTTAAAGTGGAAGTTCACATCCACAATCTAAGACTTCTCTATCTAGCCCTGTAAAGAAGAAATCGCTATACATACCTTTTCTGAAGCCAATCCGGAACAGAACAGTGAGTATTTTAGAATAGAAAAAATAAATGAATGACAAAAAAAAAGAAAAACGATTGGCTGCGGAACCTCCGCTTTAATTACTTTTAACTCCAGCATTGTTTTTCTTTTCTTTTTCTTTTTTGTTTTTTGTTTTTTTAACCTGTTTTTAGTTTTTATCAATTTTGTAAATCTTGATAGTCCCATATAAAATATTTTCAAAATGAAAAAAAGCACCATTTTCATTTGTGCCAGAAAAAAAAAACATCAGTGTAGCTTTTAAGGAACAATATAGCATTTGCTCTTTGAAAGAGGAGTCATAACCTACCAAATTACCCAAGCTAAAAAAAATAAAATCATTGTGGTCATCACAAAATCACACTGGGGTCTAACCAGGGGAGGGCTGGCGGCTTTAGGCCTGGGGGGCAAGTCGAGTCAAGTGGCCCATTGAACTGCCGAATCAGCTCACCATCCATGGTCCACCTGGTTTTTCAATGCAGCCTCACCAGTGCCCATCAGTGCAGCCAACTCCAGTGCCCATCAATTCAGCCTGATCACTGGGGCAGGTTACATGGGGTGTTTGGGGGGGTCAGCTAGGGCTGTCAGGGTCTCTCACCTCAGCGATCTCAGCTCAGCAGGTCCTTGCACGCCATGGTTTCCTGGGGGGGTAACGCTCCTGATCCTGGGGTCAAGTTGCAGCCAGCGCCCAGCCCTGCTTCCCGACTCCCTGGCACGCCCTGCCTCTGTCTGCTTCCAAGAATCCGGTCCCAGGGAGTTGTAGTTTCCTCTGCGCTGCTGTGTTTTCCACCCACCAGAAGCTTGAGTGCATACTACAACTCCCGGAATGCAACAGTTAGTGGTCGGCCGCCATGGCTCCGGCCCGACTTCCTAGACCAGAATAAAAAAGAAAATGGTAGAGGGCAGTGGCTGTCGGCCATTTTGAACATAAGTTAGGGTGGCCTGGGAGGCAATTGCCACCCTGCCCCCTGGCCCTCCCCTGGGTCTAACCACCTCAGGTGAAACAGTAAAGTTGTCCTTTTAAAGCATACATTGCAGTAACAATGCCGGGTCCACTTAACATATTTAAATTATATTAGAAATAGCATTTTTTACTTTTTCAGAATTTTAAGAAATTTTTTGGGGTTTTTAAAAAAAACAAAAAACAATATACCTGTATGGACAAAGAAGGATATGGATAAATGCCATATACTTATGCCAGCCTTTGGTCGTGGCTGCTAGGAGAGGATGAAGCCACCATTCTTCCGGTGAGATTCGGGGAAAGACAAGTAGCTGAAATCTCGTGGGATGGCACTTCTACGCTCTGCTGCAGTGCCTTCTCGCAAGATTTTGGATATTCAGCATTCTCTGGGGATGTCCTTGAAAGGAGCACAATGTCACCACCTGCAGTACAGAATCCAGGGGTAAGGTACATATTTGTACTAACAATTTTACTCTATAGTATTTTTATTTTTTTAAGCTGCTGTTTATCATGGGGGAGACGCCCTGATAAATTAAATGGACCTTGCATTTTATCGCAAGGTCCATTTTAGGTAACCTTCGTCTATAATAGAAGAAATCGCCTGCAAACCAAAGCTTGTCCTTGAAAGGAGTACAACGTCACCACCTGCAGTACAGAATCCAGGGGCAAGGTACATACAGTAAAACCTTGGATTGCGAGCATAATTCTTTCCAGAAACATGCTTGTAATCCAAAGCACTTGTATATCAAAGCAAATTTCCCCATAAGAAATATTGGAAACTCAAGTGATTCGTTCCAGAACCATTTATTTATAGGTCCTTCAGTTTATAGTCTATATAAAAAGATTATAGCAATGTGATAGGATGTGTAACCATAAAATGTCCATCCACAAATGGAAGCCTCCACAAGGGGATTAGAAGCAAAATCCATCAGGAGCTACAGAGTATAAAAGAGAAGAGAGGCGCCTCTAAGTGTAGCAATATGTTGCTAAATGTTGTACCTTCATTAAATGTAACCATATTGCTACTCTAAAGGCCCATACACACGATCAGACTTTTTGACAACAACGGTCCGACGGGCGTGTTCTATCGGACAATCCGACCGTGTGCATGCTCCATCGGACAATTGTTTTCAGTTTTTCAACGGACAAATGTTCGCTGTGAATGCTCTCAAACTTTCCGGCAACAAATGTCCAATGGAGGATAATACGATCGTGTGTACACAAGTCCATCGGACTAAAGTCCAAAGTACAAACACGCATGCTCAGAACCAATGCTAAAGATCAGACAACAATAACAGAAGTTGCCCAAAGGGTGGCGGTAAAGAGCTGAAAAAACACGTGATTTGGTGAATGTTGGCTGAAAAAGTTCTGCCATGTGTATGCAGAACAAGTTCACGGCCAACGCCCCCTTCGGACCAAAATCCACGGTACAGACAGATGGAAGTCCGATCGTGTGTATGAGGCTTTAGAGGCGCCTCTCTTCTTCTTATACTCATTTGTGACATGACGCTACTTGTATATCAAGACATCGCTTGTATAGCAAGTCAAAATTAATTAAAAAATTTAGCTTGTCTTGCAAAACGCTCTCTAACCAAGTTACTCTCAAACCAAGGTTTTACTGTATGTGTACTAACAATTTTTCTCTATACTTTTTTTTTTTTTCTTAAGCTACTGTTTGTCATGGGGGAGACGCCCTGATAAATTAAAAGGACCTTGCATTTTATCGCAAGGTCCATTTTAAGTAACCCTTGTCTATAATAGACAAAATCGACAGCGAACCAAAGCTTGTCCTTGAAAGGAGCACAACGTCACCACCTGCAATACAGGATCCAGGAGTAAGCTACATATTTGTACTAACAATTTTACTCTATAGTATTTTTTTTTAAGCTGCTGTTTATCATGTGGGAGAGGCCCTGATAAATTAAATGGACCTTGCATTTTATTGCAAGGTCCATTTTAAGTTACCCTCGTCTATAATAGAAGAAATCGCTGGCAAACCAAAGCTTCTTCTTCTAAGAATTTTATTTGGCACAATAGCAGTGTACAATCCACATATTGCTAGCGCGTTTTGGCCGAATCCTTCCTCATAGCATGTAAGTAACCTCCGTCTCCCTGAGTCAGCCCACCTGGACTATTTTTCTCCCCATTCCAGTGTGTATGGCTTGTTTCTTTCAGTACTCTCATGGCGCGTACACACGACCATTTTTCTCGTCTGGAAAAATTACATTTTTTCTATTTGACGAGAAAAACGACCGTGTGTGGGCTTTTCATTATTTTTCCCGATGAGAAAAACGGCATGAATCACGACGAGAAAAATAAGAACATGCTCTACACACAGTCGTTTTTCTCGACCAAGAGAAAAAATGTCAGGAAAACCGGCCGTGTGTAGGGGAACAAGCCGTTCCTTGTTTTTCCCGTCGATTTTCTCGACGGTGTTTTCACCATCGAGAAAATCGATCGTGTGTACAGGGCATTAAAGTGACTTCTTGAAGATTAAATTGTGTTTTTTTGGAATAGGGGGAAACATTCCAACATACGACACCCCCTTTAAACCCTATTTCTGTACTGAGATGTCCTGCGCGTGCACCTAGTGACATAAATCAGTTTACAGCTATATTAATTTATCGTATCTACAATCCATTAATACATTATTTTTTATTCTTTACAGAAATAAAGCAGAATTTGTCAGTTACTATGTATTTATATTGTATTTTTAATCCATTTTTTCAATACACTAACACACTTTATTTTTAAAAACCCATGCACTTACTTTTTTTTTTTATATATATATATATTTTTTTCCTTTCGATGTTTCAGCCGTTTCAATGAACGGGCACACTTTTGCTAGTAATTTTATATGCCTGCTGGTTATCGAGGCTGCACTTCTCACTTCGAACTTATGTAGTGCTTTGGGCAGACCTTTTCAGCATGTACATGAGGCCCCAGGGTGTAGTCTGCTCAGCCTCTTTTCCCACTTCATAAAACAAAATTGAAAGAAGAATTAGCTACACAGGACCATCGCCACTAGGAATATATTTTGTGCAAAATTGGGAGTTTACATGAAACAAGCCTCACAGTAAGAGCTCCGAATTGCATTCCAGGTAATATTGCTGTGTTAACATTATACATGCAGCCGAATGAAATTCTAGTAATTCGGTTCTCATAAAACCAGAAGTACATATTAATAATTTCAAGCATTTTCCTGCTGCTCTCTTCTAGTTCCAGGTACTTCCAGGGGGGGAGGTGGACTGTAGAACCGACACTTCTGAATACTTGTACCATCTTCTACCCTTTTTCATGCTTTGCTTTCACCGGCCAAAATATAAAATATAAACTCTCTTTTGTAAGTCACAAAATTAAAATAAAAAATAAAAAATCTTGACATACAGTAGTAGATAAATGCTAGTTAGGCTTTGCAAGCATTTGGGCGAAATATGACAATTTTTTGCCCAAATCTTATCTATTAGTGAATTCTACTAGAGACAAAAGGGAAGGTGGAATTAAATTGGTTTTATGTGTTTTTTTAAAGCTTGCACGGGCTTTCAAAAGCTTTTAATTGCATTTTATTTGTTTTTTTTTCACTTTTCTGACATACCGGTATTTTGTTTTGATGTTGTTTTTAGACAACAAGGAAACATTTAAGGGAGTGCACTTTTTTGGGGACTTTTGTTAAATATAAAAAAACAAATATAACAAAAAAAACAAAGAATAATTTTTCTTTTTTTTTTCTTTTTGGGTTTTTTCTATGTAGTATTTGTTCTGTTATATGGGATTTGTATGATCTTTTTGTATTGTTGTAAATGTATTAAGTAAATAAAAATAAAAATAATTTTGATTAAAAAAAATAATCAAATAAACCTTTTACATTTTTCAAGCTGTTATTCAGACTAGTTTTTTTCTCCCGTTGTCTACAAATATATATATATATATATATATATATATATATAAAACAAAATACCAAAAAAGCAGGAAAAAACACAAGAAAATTGCTCCAAAACATTTTTGGTACTTTTATTACTTTTTTGGGGGGGAGGGGGGGTTTCTTAAACACTGCATGCTTGGTCAGTATCAATGATTATAATAATGCATGCTGTAGTTAAAAATAAAATAATATAAAAAAATATACCCCCAAAATATAGATTAATTATTTTTTCATATTCTACATACACTTTTTTTTTGTTCTATGGCTACACCATTTAGGATCTTTTTGTTGTGGCCGCAATATGTCTAAAAAATGTTATGTTCATAGTCAGCAAAACGGTTAAGCCCCGTACACACGATCGGATAACCTATGGATTTTCGTCCGATGGATTTGACCATCGGAAATCCGATGAAACTGTTTTTCATCAGTCTTGGCCACACACCATCAGTCAAAAAACCGACCGTTCCAAACGCGGTGACGTAAAACACTCCGATGAGCCGAGAAAAATGAAGTTTAATGCTTCTGAGCATGCGTCGACTTGATTCTGAGCATGCGTGGGTTTTTGATCCGATGGACTTGCCCATAGACGATCGGAAATTACCATCGGTTTTTGATCCATCGGAAAATTTTAAAACAAGTTCTATTTTTTAAAACCGATGGAAAAAAGACCGATGGGTACCATACACGATCGGTTGGTCTGATGAAAACCATCCATCGGACGGTTTTCATCAGTCAAACCGATCGTGTGTACGGGGCTTTACTCTTAAGCCGTGTACACACGATAGGTTTTACCGATGAAAACAGTCCGATGGACTGTTTTCATCGGACAAACCGATCGTGTATGGTACCCATCGGTCTTTTTTCCATCGGTGTTTAAAAATAGTACATGTTTTAAATGTATCCGATGGTTAAAAAACCAATAGCAAATTACTATCGTCTGTGGGGAACTCCATCGGATAAAAAACCCACGCACGCTCAGAATCAAGTCGACGCATGCTCAGAAGCATTGAACTTAATTTTTCTCGGCTCATCGGAGTGTTTTAAGTCACCGCGTTTGAAACGGTCGGTTTTTTGACTGATGGTGTGTGGGCAAGACTGATGGAAGTCAGCTTCATCGGTTTTCCGATGGAAAAATCCATTGGTTAAAAACCATAGGAAATCCGATCGTGTGTACAGGGCTTAACTGTTACAGGTCAACAATTTCCTATTAAGCAATAGATTAACTGTGGCACCAAATATGTGTACTAAATATGTAATACAATGTACAACTTGTAGCATACAATATGTGGGCTGTACCACCCTCCGGCTTCATGCAAGGATAGGGGAGCGTTATTGTGAAGTGGTTATTATAAATTCTAAAAATATTTCCAATGTGTCCAGACACTTAAGAACTATACATTAGTGGTAACATGTCCTCGCTTTTTCTATGCCGCAAAAAAAAAATAAAAAATTTGGAGAGATGAGGTGAAAGGTATTGCAGGATTTTCAAAAGAGAGGTCTGGTAGATATACTATATAAATCACAAACTTCTAAACTTTTATCCTATACAACATTTTTGTATGTACTTTGTATCCTATTCCGTACCGATGTTTATAGACAAAGAATTTTCAATTCGTTCCTCCCCTTAACCACGCGTGGTTTTCCATTTTTATATATAGTATGTTTTAGCATAATATTATAACCATTACTAAGGCCCAATGTCCGAAAAGCATTGGCCTTTTTGTGTGGATTTTATTCAATGTTCTTCTAAAATAAAGGCTATTTATTTGTGGATTTTACCGAAGTGCTGGCACTTTTTCAAGATTTTTTTCATATTCTGCCTTTATTTTCATGTTTTGGTGTATTTCATTGCTATTTAGGGAACAACTTTACCTTTAGTCAAGTCCTACCAATGGAAGCTTTCAGCTGTCTCTGGAAGTACAGCTTACCCGCAGGAGTGAATGAATAGCATGAAGGGGAGACAGCCAGGACATTGTCAGAGAAAAGAATACTTGATTGGTAAGGTGAGTATTATCCCATCTGGGCTGCACTCTTGAGGATGGGGGGATTTATTAAAGGACAACTTCACTGAAGGGGAAGGATCTGTATACAGTGCCTTGAAAAAGTATTCACACCCCTTGAAATATTCCACATTTTGTCATGTTACAACCAAAAACGTAAATGTATTTTATTGGGATTTTATGTGATAGACCAACACAAAGTGGCACATAATTGTGAAGTGTAAGGAAAATGATAAATGGTTTTCAATTTTTTTTTACAAATGAATATGTGAAAAGTGTGGTCAATACTTTGTAGAACCTCCTTTCACTGCAATTACAGCTACAAGTCTTTTTGGGGATGTCTCTACCAAATTTGCACATCTAGAGAGTGAAATGTTTGCCCGTGCTTCTTTGAAAAATAGCTCAAGCTCTGTCAGATTAGGTGGAAAGTATCTGTGAACAGTAATTTTCAAGTCTTGCCACAGATTCTCTATTGGATTTAGGTCTGGGCTTTGACTGGGCCATTCTAACGTATGAATATGCTTTGATCTAAACCATTCCATTGTATCTTTAGCTGTATATTTAGGGTCGTTGTCCTGCTGGAAGGTGAACCTCCGTCCCAGTCTCAAGTCTTTAACAGACTTAAGTTATCTAAGATTACCTTGTATTTGGCTCCATCCATCTTCCCATCAACTCTGACCAGCTTCCCTGTCCCTGCTGAAGAAAAGCATCCCCACAATACAATGCTGCCACCACCATGTTTCACGGTGGGAATGGTGTGTTCTGGGTGATGTGCAGTGTAAGTTTTCCACCACACATAGTGTTTTGCTTTTAGGCAAAATAGTTCAACTTTGGTCTCATCTGACCAGAGCACCTTCTTCCCCATGTTTGCTTCACATGGCTTCTCGCTAAGTGCAAATGGGACTTCTTATAGCTTTCTTTCAACAAAAGCTTTCTTCTTGCCACTCTTCCATAAAGACCAGATTTGTGGAGTGCACGACTAATAGTTGTCTTGTGGACAGATTCTCCCACCTGAGCTGTGGATCTCTGCAGCTCCTCCAGAGTTACCATTGGCCTCTTGGCTGCTTCTCTTATGAATGCTCTACTTGCCCAGCCTGTCAGTTTAGGTGGACGGCCATATCATGATAGGTTTGCAGTTGTGACATACTCCTTCCATTTTCGGACGATGGATTGAACGGTGCGCTACGTGAGATGTTCAAAGCTTGGGATATTTTTTTATAACCTAACCCAGCTTTAAACTTCTCCACAACTTTATCCCTGACCTGTCTGGTGTGTTCCGTGGTCTCCATGATGCTGTTTGTTCACTAAGGGTCTCTAACAAACCTCTGAGGGCTTCACAGAACAGCTGTATTTATACAGAGATTAAATTACACACAGGTGGACTCTATTTACTAATTAGGTGACTTCTGAAGGCAATTGGTTCCACTAGACTTTAGTTAGGGGTATCAGAGTAAAGGGGGTTGAATACAAATGCACGTCACACTTTTAAGATATTTATTTGTAAAAAAAAATTGAAAACCCTTAGTTATTTTGTTTCCACTTCACAGTTATGTGCCACTTTGTGTTGGTATAAAATCCCAATAAAGTTTATTTATGTTAATTTATGTTTTTGGTTGTAACATGGCAAAATGTGGAAAATTTCAAGGGGTATGAATACTTTTTCAAGGCACTGTACAATAGAAAAAAAAGGTCAAAATAGCAACCTTTGCATTTTTAACAATAGGTGCATGCTTGAGAGCCTATTTAAATCTGTGGGCTGCGTTTAATGCAGGTGTGTTATGTTACTTTTTAAGGTGTGTTGGTTTAAGGCAGCCCATTAATTTGAATAGGCTACTAAACGGAACAAAATACAACAACAAAGGTGTATGCACTGTTTTGGGCAATACAGCAGACCAAAACATAATGCAGTGTATTACCGTGCATTGTGGTGCATGGTATGCAAGCAATGACGGTATTAGAATCAGCTGCTCAAAATATGTGTCAGTTAAGATGAACAGTGTAGGAGGGATGCTGGAGGGATGCTGGGGATGCAGCGGTGATCAGTGATGAAGAAGGAGTGCAGAGTTGAGCAGTGGATTCCCAGACAGTTTATTAAAATAAAAGTATATGAACTTTTTTTTATTTTAGAATCATACTTACCTAGGTGGATGCAGCATTGGTCCCCCGCCAGCTCTAACACTGAGAATCAAGCGATCTAACCAGTGACGGCTGCTCATACGGGGTGCAGGGACACCGCCCCCTAATCCTAATCCCTAATCCATGTGCCTGACCACCAGCCGCCACTGGATTTAACAATGCTGATCGCTCGGTTTTCAGGACTCCCTGAGCAGACAGCTGGTGGGCAGTGAGCTTGTCTCTTATCTGCCCCCTTCATGCTCTCAGCAGCCAGCTCAGGCTCTCAGAAGCTCGCTGAGAGGCTGAGCCATGTGCTGGTCCAGGCATGTGGGCAGATCCCGACTTCATTGACGCAAACTTGCCCGACCCTGGACCAGCTCTGTGACGTCAGCCGACAGAGGGCTTCAGCCCGCTGTCTGCTGAAAACGGGTCACAGGAGTGCAGAATGCACTGCACTCCTGTGATCCACAGAAGAAGTACAGCCAACACCTTAATGCATTCTATGCATTAAGGTGAAAAAACATCTGAGCAGTAGCGCCCCCCCCGAGCCCCCGTTTACTGACCTGACCCCTCGAAAGTCCCGCGCCGTGAACGCGCAGGCTTCTCGGACGGCTTCTCGGCTCATTCATTGGTTGATTGAAAGCAGCGCAGCCATTGGCTCGCGCTGCTGTCAATCATATCCAATGACGCGGCGCGCCGGGGGGGTGGGGCCGAGTGATACAGTGAGCGGCTATGGCCACCGGCTGTATCACAGGAGCGCGCCCGCAAGAACTTTCCACCATATTCGCTCGCTCGCATGAAGGTGGAAAGTTCTTGTGGGGGGAGCCAAGACAGCCGCCGAGGGACCCCAGAAGACCAGGCAAAACAAGCTGCACAGTGGAGGTAAGTATAACATGCTTGTTATTTAAAAAACAAAAAAACTAAGGTTTAGTGTTCCTTTAAGCTCTTCCTTAACCTCCCTGGCGGTATTCCCGAGTCAGGCTCGGGGTGAGTTTTTCATGCTAAGAGCAGTAACCCCAAGCCAGACTTGGGATTGCATCGCAGTATCCAGGGGAAGTTACTTACCTTGTTCCCTGGATCCTGCGATGTCTCCCCGCAGTGTGTGCGAGCTGTCTTCTCGCTCGATCCACACTGCCGAGTTCCGTTCCCTGCGACGTTGCGGCGCACGGGGATGGAGTTCGGCGCCAAATTCAAAAAGTGAAACACACAGTATACATACAGTATACTGTAATCTTACAGATTACAGTACTGTATAAAATAATTACACATCCCCTTTGTCCCTAGTGGTCTGTCCAGTGTCCTGCATGCAGTTTTATATTATAAAAACTGTTCTTTCTGCCTGGAAACAGGAGATTGTCCATAGCAACCAAAAAGTGTCCCTTTATGTCAAAAGTGGTTTTAGACCAGCTAGAAAAAAGCGATAATAATAAATTAGAATCACTCGCAGAATTGAGCGATAGCGATTTGTGGGGAAATTCGTCATCAAACACTAAATCTAATGACAGCGACAATTCTGCAACTGAGCAAATTTCTGTGTTTTTGATTTGATTACATTATTGAATAATTTTTATTATTATTATATTATTATTTTTTATAATTATTTATAGTTATTTATTATATTATAATTTATGATTTTGTGTTTCAAACTTTATCATACCCGGGATGTCTACTAGACTCTTGTTTGGTCAGGTTTAAGTAAGTAATTACTAAGAATTGCAGGCCTACAATACATAACGCCAAATTTCCATGCAAAATAATTGTACCGCTTTTGGTACATAATTCCATAATTTTGTGGGTACAAGGAATAGTAGTGATAAAAAAAGCACTTGGGTTTAACCAATCTTTTTTTGTACAATTCTCCTTTAAGGGGGCGTGGCAGGGGGTGTGTTCTATGCCTGCATACTTTTGCTGATAGGTGTTCCTCATTCCCATCTCAAAAAGTTGGGAGGTATGATACTGGCCCCTTCTGCAGGTATAGATATGTTAAACTTTAAAAATAAGTGCCTATACTGTTTAAAATCCACCATTACAATGTCTCACCCTGCTCTGCACATGCTCAGTTGCTTTCTATTTTTAGGCACTGTGCCAAATTTGTAGAGGCTGATCTGCTGACAAACTAAAGAGTTACTGTTGTTCAGGGGCTCTGGGCTTCAGCAAAATGGCAGCTACCAGAAAAAAGGAACAGGAGCAATGCTGGAGACAATTTACAGCACACACTCATTTTGGTAGCATTATTAATAATGTGGAATGTATTCTCCTTGTTAACAAACATTACAGTAAAACCTTGGATTGTGAGCATAATTCGTTCCGGGAAACATGCTTGTAATCCAAAGCACTCTTATATCAAAGCAAATTTTCCCATAAGAAATAATGGAAACTTGGATAATTCGTTCCAGAACCATTTATTCATAAGTCCTTCAGTTTATAGTCCATATAAAAATATTAAAATGTCCATTTACAAATAGCAGCCTCCACAAGGGGATTAGAAGCCAAATCCAGCAGGAACTACAGAGTATAAAAGAGAGGTGTCAGGGTCACCTGTGGCCAGGTGACAGATGCACACCGTAGGGGGACAGGAGTGCACCGCGAGGTAGTGAACCCTATGGCTGGCTTCTGTGGGTAGGAAACTGGGTGGTTGTGGAAAGCGGGACCAGAGGAGCACAACCGGGATCCCAACGGAAGCGAGAGCCAAGATTCCCCAGGGCGCGGAGTCTAAGACCCAGCTGGTCTTCTCCAGGGCCTCTAGTGGTGAGGATGTTACGCTGCAGGCTGGGACCAGGTCGCGGCCCCTGGAGTTTCCTAGCTCACGCCCCGTAGGATAAGGGGAAGCAGCGGCACACGATAGAGAGAACCGAATAACAAGCCGAAGGTCAGGGGCCACAAGCAGACAAGGATAACGAAGAACGAGCCGAAGGTCAAGGGTCACGAGCAGACAGGGATGGTCGGGGACAAGCCAATAACGTAACAGAGAGACAGACGTAGCACACGGCAGGCAGGAACCCAAACACACAATGCCTAACAAACACGTTGATCAGCAAAGCAGGCTTGCAGTGCACAGGTTAATATAGTGTTCAGTGATAGGGCCTGGGGTGGAGTCAGGCTGGGAGGAGATTATAAAGGAAGCCAGGTGAAGGAGGTCTGGTCTCTAGATGAACACATGAGGAGGAAGGTAAGATGGCAGACAGACATTAATGCATATCCATGACAGTACCCTCCCTCTTACGAGGCCTCCCCCTTCCCCGCCTGGGCCCAGGTTTAGAGGGAAACTTCAGATGAAACTCCTTTAACAGACGAGGTGCAAAGACCTCAGATGCAGTGATCCAAGACCTCTCCTCAGGACCAAACCCTTTCCAATGAACGAGGTACTGAAGAACGCCTTTACAGAGTCGGGAGTCCAGAATTTGACTGATCTCGTACTCCTGATTATCCTCCGAGACAGGCGCCACGGTAGGAAGAGGACGAGAGAATTTATTGAGGACTAAAGGCTTTAGAAGAGCAACATGAAAGGAGTTAGTGATTTTAAGGCTCTTAGGAATCTGGAGTTTGAAACAAACCGGATTCAGTTTAACAGTTACCGTGTATGGACCGATGAATCGTGGAGCAAACTTCAGAGAAGGAACTCGGAGCTTGATGTTCCTGGTAGAGAGCCAGACTTTGTCCCCTGGCTGAAGAGAAGGCGGTTTACGCCTGCGGCGGTCTGCAAAGCCTTTGAATTTTTCAGCAGCTGCCCGGAGGGAATCATGAACGTGACCCCAAACGGAATTGAGAGACTCCTGAACCGAAGCCAAAGCTGGAATGTCTGGAGAACAGATCATAGGAAGAGGAAGTTGAGGGTGTTTTCCATAAACTGTGAAAAAGGGTGTCTTCTGCGAACTGGTATTCACATGATTGTTATGGGAGAATTCTGCCCACGGGAGTAGAGAGGACCAATCGTCATGGTGAGAAGACACAAAGGTGCGAAGAAAGACCTCTAACTCCTGATTAACCCTCTCAGTCTGTCCATTGGATTGGGGATGGTAAGAAGAAGAAAAATCCAAGACAATATTGAGGGATTTGCAAAAGGCTCTCCAAAAACGAGACGTGAATTGGACTCCCCTGTCGGAAACAATATGAGAAGGGACCCCATGTAGGCGGAGGATTTCTCGAATGAAAATGGGAACCAAGGCAGGGGCAGAAGGAAGACCAGGAAGAGGAACAAAATGAGCCATCTTGGAGAATCGATCGATTACCACCCAAATGACTGTATTATTCTCAGACAGTGGGAGATCGGTGATAAAATCCATGGCAATATGGGCCCAGGGTTCCTTAGGAATAGGCAAGGGCATGAGGAGACCAGCAGGAGCTTGTGTGGAGGATTTGGACTGAGCACAGACATGACAAGCTTTAACATAGTCTTTGACGTCTGAGCGGAGATTAGGCCACCAGTAGTGACGACTGATGAGTAGGAAGGATCGGAGGAATCCAGAATGCCCTGCCACCTTGGAATCATGTCCCCAACGAAGGATCTTAGCTCTTAGCTCAGTGGGGACAAAGGTCTTACCAGGCGGAATTTTAGACTTCAGGGTGGTAGAGTGGGCAACAATGCATGAGGTGGGAATGATCGGCTCAGGTTCAGGGGCGGACTCCTCGTCCAAAGTGTCAAATGACCTAGAGAGCGCATCAGCCCGACCGTTGCAGGAACCAGGTTTGTAGGTAATCGTGAAATTAAAACGGGCAAAGAAGAGACTCCACCTGGCCTGTCTAGGATTCAGACGTTTAGCATTCTGTAGATACTGTAAATTCTTGTGATCGGTAAAGATCGTTATGGAGTGAGGGGAACCCTCCAAGAGATGACGCCACTCCTCTAACGCCAATTTAATAGCGAGAAGTTCCCGATCACCGATGGCATAATTCCTCTCTGCCTGAGAAAATTTTTTGGAGAAGAACGCACATGGTTGGCGTCTCTTCTCAAAGATTTGAAGAAGCACAGCTCCCACCCCCATTGAGGAAGCGTCCACTTCAATAAAAAATGCATTCCCAGGATTTGGTCTCCTCAAGAGGGGGCCAGAAACAAAGGCCTGTTTCAGGTTGTGAAATGCAGAGACAGCTTCGGGAGGCCAGTCTCTGGCATTCACACCCTTCTTGGTCAAAGCGATAATAGGCGCGGCAATGGAAGAGTAATTCCTTATGAACTGCCTATAATAATTAGTGAAGCCAAGAAAGCGCTGTGTGGCCTTGAGGCTAGCAGGAAGAGGCCAGTTGGTGATAGCCAAGACCTTCCCAGGGTCCATACGAAGCCCCGAACATGAGACAAAGCACCCCAAAAACAGGACCTCAGAACATTCAAAGGAACATTTCTCCAGCTTGGCATAGAGATTGTTCTCTCTAAGACGTTGAAGTACAGTGCGGACATGGTTTCTGTGGACGAGCAGATTTTCAGAAAAGATCAGAATGTCATCCAGATAGATGACAACAAACTGGTACAGCAGATCTCTGAAGATTTCATTGACAAAGTTTTGAAACACGGCTGGAGCATTACACAGACCAAAAGGCATCACCAGATATTCGTAATGCCCGTCTCTAGTGTTAAATGCAGTCTTCCATTCGTCACCCTCCCGTATTCGAATGAGATTGTACGCGCCTCTGAGATCCAACTTGGTGAAAATGGAGGCACCCTTCAACCTATCGAATAGCTCAGATATTAAGGGTAAGGGGTATCGATTTTTAATAGTAACCGCATTTAAACCCCGATAATCGATGCAGGGTCTTAAGGTACCATCCTTTTTGGCAACAAAAAAGAACCCTGCCCCTGCAGGCGATGAGGATTTCCGGATGAACCCTCTCTCCAGATTCTCTGCTACATACTCCGACATGGCCTGGGTCTCTGGGATGGACAGAGGGTAGGTACGACCCCTGGGTAGGGTTGCTCCGGGGACAAGATCAATAGCACAGTCAAAAGACCTGTGGGGAGGAAGCACCTCAGCTGATTTTTTACAGAACACATCCCGGTAATCGCTGTATGCGGCGGGAAGATCAGAAGAAACAGAAGTGGCAGCAACCGGAAGACTCTCCTTGGGGGTCACCTTGAGAAGACACGACGAGAAACATGAGGAACCCCAGGCCAGGATCTGCCCAGAGACCCAGTCCACATGTGGAGAGTGGAGCTGTAGCCAAGGGAGGCCCAATACAACTGGGGTAGAGGCCTTGGGTAGAATAAGAAAGGATATCCACTCCTGGTGGAGAATCCCTACCGACATCCTAATGGGTAGCGTCTGGAAGCGAATAGGGCCCCCTGGGAGAACAGTGCCATCAATTGCCGAGACTACCAATGGGGTAGTGAGAGGTGAAAGGGTAAGCTTCATAGAAGAAGCAGTTCTCCAATCCATGAAATTGCCGGCAGCCCCGGAATCCAGGTATGCAAGGGTTGACTGAGGAGAAGTGCCTACATGAAGGGACACCGGCAAGAGCAGGCGAGAAGGTGATGTTTCTGGGTCCAATACTCCACCTTCCAAATGTATTAGACCCGAGCGTTTCCCGGACGAAGCGAGCAGGAGTCACGAAAATGACCCTTGCCCCCACAATAGAGGCACAAGCCCAGAGTTCTGCGCCTAGCACGTTCTTCGGGGGTTAGTCTGGTCCGGCCCAGCTGCATAGGTTCTTCAGCAGGTAGAGGATGCTCCACGGAATGAAGGGAGGGGAGCTCAGACTGGCTAGGACCCAGAGAGTGCTGGCGTCTTTTTTCTAAGGACCTCTCTTGAAAACGAATGTCGATCTGGTTGCATAATGAAATTACATCGTCCAGACCGACGGGAATGGCTCTTCCCGCTAATTCGTCTTTCACTCGGTCAGAGAGGCCATGTAAAAAGGTAGCGACCAGGGCCTCATTATTCCAGCTCAATTCAGCTGTGTGGATACGGAACTGAAGAGCATATTGCCCCACTGAACTAGATTCTTGGCGAAGACGTAAGACAGCACTAGCCGCTGAAGAAGCCCGAGCCGGCTCTTCGAAGATATTACGAAAGAGCTTCAAGAATTCGGACAGACTGGAAACCACCGGATCGTTCCTCTCCCACAGGGGGGCAGCCCAGGCCAAAGCTTCACCGGAGAGGAGGGAAATGATATAGGCTACCTTAGCCCGGTCAGATAGGAAGCTTTGAGGCTGAAGCTCAAAATGAATAGTGCATTGGCTGAGAAACCCCCTGCAGGCCTTGGAGTCCCCAGAGAAACGGAACGGAGCTGGCAATCTTAGTGCGTGTGAGGCTGCGACTGGTGCGATAGGTACAGCCGCTGGTTGTACTTGGGGTTGCGGATTCGGGGTTCCCAAGGAGACCTGAAGCTGCTCGAATCGAGAAGCCAGATCCTGGAGGAATCGCATCACCTGGGTCTGATTTGATTCCTGGGTCTCAAGTCTGCGAACTATGCCCTGCAATGGATCATCCGCGGGAAGCGGGATGTCAGCCGGGTTCATGGCTGATCAAACTGTCAGGGTCACCTGTGGCCAGGTGACAGATGCACACCGTAGGGGGACAGGAGTGCACCGCGAGGTAGTGAACCCTATGGCTGGCTTCTGTGGGTAGGAAACTGGGTGGTTGTGGAAAGCGGGACCAGAGGAGCACAACCGGGATCCCAACGGAAGCGAGAGCCAAGATTCCCCAGGGCGCGGAGTCTAAGACCCAGCTGGTCTTCTCCAGGGCCTCTAGTGGTGAGGATGTTACGCTGCAGGCTGGGACCAGGTCGCGGCCCCTGGAGTTTCCTAGCTCACGCCCCGTAGGATAAGGGGAAGCAGCGGCACACGATAGAGAGAACCGAATAACAAGCCGAAGGTCAGGGGCCACAAGCAGACAAGGATAACGAAGAACGAGCCGAAGGTCAAGGGTCACGAGCAGACAGGGATGGTCGGGGACAAGCCAATAACGTAACAGAGAGACAGACGTAGCACACGGCAGGCAGCAACCCAAACACACAATGCCTAACAAACACGTTGATCAGCAAAGCAGGCTTGCAGTGCACAGGTTAATATAGTGTTCAGTGATAGGGCCTGGGGTGGAGTCAGGCTGGGAGGAGATTATAAAGGAAGCCAGGTGAAGGAGGTCTGGTCTCTAGATGAACACATGAGGAGGAAGGTAAGATGGCAGACAGACATTAATGCATATCCATGACAAGAGGAACCTCTAAGTTTAGCAATATGGTTACATTTAATGAAGGTAAAACATTTAGCAACTCACATGGTTGATGAATAAAAGAGGCACATCTTAGTATGCAGGCATTCAGGGGAAAACCGGCCACATAAACCGTCCTCCACACCGCCGGTTCTCACCACTGTCAGTCTACAATTGTGACCGGGAAGACTACCCTGCAGTAGAGCAATCTGAAAGTGAGGCTTGAAGTGCTAGTGGAGCGCAGCATGAAAGGGATGATGTCAATGGCGGTGAGGAGGACGGTCTATGTGGACAGCTTTACCCCGGATCCCTGCATACTTAGATGTGCCTGTTTTTATTATCAACCATGTGAGTTGCTAAATGTTGTACCTTCATTAAATGTAACCATATTGCTACACTTAGAGGCGCCTCTCTTCTCTTTTATACTCAGTTGGGACATGACGCTACTTGTATATCAAGTCAAAATTTATTCAAACATTTTGCTTGTCTATTAAAACGCTCTTAAACCAAGTTACTCTCAAACCAAGGTTTTACTGTATTTTTATCATCCTGTTATAGGTAAAGTTCCACTTTAAGGTGAGCATTTACATTGCAATAATTCTCAGGAATAAATGATCTGGTTTTATTAACAATACGTTAGCTTTTGACTTCACTTCTATACAGGGCTGAAATAGGTACAAACAAATACTTTTACTGTTTGTGTTTTTTAGCATTCAGACATTCATATTTGCCTTTGTATGACTTTTTTGTAGAATTTTTCTTCTTGTATCCTAGTATAGTAACATTTTTCAAAAGTGGGTCCTCTGATTACGAAGGTTAGAAAACCCCTAATTGGACTGGATTAATAAGATTTGTCGGACATCAACAAACCCATTAATTGTAGCATCTCCTCACCCATTACGCCCATGGGGTGGAATCCATGGGTTGTCTTAACATTCCAGGCCATTGGTAAAGAATAAGAAACTGAGGCCTCTATTGCTATAAATTGCATAAAGCCTAAGTATGGTGTACCATCATCCAATTTGGAATGGGAAAGACTGGGAGATGGGTCCCCAACTGATTATGGGTGATCAGCTGGGGGACTGATCTCCCAGTCTTTCCCATTGGTAAAGAAGTTCTATTGATTAAAATAATTTTATGAATATTTTCTTTGTCAACCGCTTGCCGACCATCGTACGACTATACGTCGGCAGAATGGCACGGGCAGGCAGATGGACGTATATATATGTCCCCTTTAAGAAGCGGCTTTGTGGAGCTCCGTGAGTCCAACCGCGGGTCCCGCAGACTCGATGTCCGTGGGGATACCTGCGGTCGTCTCACGGAGAGGAAGAACGGGGAAATGCTGATGTAAACAAGCATTTCCCCAATCTTCCTAGTGACAGGACACTGATCACAGCTCCCTGTAATCAGAAGCGGTGATCAGTGTCGTGTCACACACAGCCCATTCCCCTACAGTTAGAAGCACTCCCTAGGACACACTTAACCCCTTCAGCGCCACCTAGTGGTTCACCCCTTCACTGCCAGTGTCATTTTCACAGTAATCATTGCATTTTTATAGCACTAATCGCTGTAAAAATGACAATGGTCCCAAAAATGTGTCAAAAGTGTCCGATGTGTCCGCCATAAAGTCGCAGTCACGATAAAAATCGCAGATCACCGTGATTACTAGTAAAAAAAAAAAATAATTAATTAATTAATACAAATGCCATAAATCTATCCCCTATTTTGTAGATGCTATAACTTTTGCGCAAACCAATCAATATACGCTTATTGCGGGTTTTTTTTTACCAAGCATATGTAGAAGAATACGTATCGGCCTAAACTGAGGAAAAATTCGTTTTTTTATAGATTTTTTGGGGATATTTATTATAGCAAAAAGTAAAAAATATAGAATTTTTTTCAAAATTGACGCTCTATTTTTGTTTATAGCACAAAAAATTAAAACCGCAGAGGTGATCAAATACCACCAAAATAAAGCTCTATTTGTGAAAAAAAAGGACGTCAATTTTGTTTGGGAGCCACGTCGCACGACCGCGCAATTGTCAGTTAAAGCGACACAGTGCCGAATCGCAAAAACTGCTCTGGTCTTTGGCCAGCGAAATGGTACGGGGCTTAAGTGGCTAATTGCCAAATGTACACCCAAGCCATTGATATCCTCTGAGAAGGTAAAACAATAATTTTAATCTGAGTACAATGAATGTGTTTACTGATATACTACAGAACTCATTAATCGCAGAGAAGCTAGTGGGAAGTGAGAAGCCTTTGGCAGCTTGAAAAGGTTTCTCGCAGAGAGATGGTGGGGCAGTACTGGTATGAGCAAAGTGAACATTAAGAGCCAATTCACACGATGGGGGTTATTTACGAAAGGCAAATCCACTTTGCACTACAAGTGCAAACTACAAGTGCAAAGTGCACTTGAAATTGCACTGAAAGTGCACTTGGAAGTGCAGTCGCTGTAGATCTGAGGGGAAGCTTTGAAATGAGGGGAAGCTCTGCTGATTTTATCATCCAATCATGTGCAAGCTAAAATGCTGTTTTTTATTTTCCTGGCATGTCCCCCTCGGATCTACAGCGACTGCACTTCCAAGTGCAATTTCAAGTGCACTTCGCACTTGTAGTTTGCACTTGTAGTGCAAAGGGAATTTGCCTTTAGTAAATAACCCCCAATGTGTGGTGACAGACGTTTGGCACCATATGGTAACCCAGTGTCACCGCAGGGACACACAGGAAACAATTGTTTACCTACTGTATGTGTCCCATTCACACTGCAATTCAGCTTAGCGCTACACTGCAGCATGCTGTAAATAAAAAATGCAGACATGCTCCCTTTTATTGCAGCACACTGGGTGTGCGCTGGGATGTCACTGGGTGTGTGCTGGGATGTCACTGGGTGCGTGCTGCTATGTCACTGGGTGCGTGCTGGGATGTCACTGGGTGTGTGCTGGGATGTCACTGGGTGTATGCTGGGATGTCACTGGGTGTGTGCTGCGATGTCACTGGGTGTGTGCTGCGATGTCACTGGGTGTGTGCTGCGATGTCACTGGGTGTGTGCTGCGATGTCACTGGGTGTGTGCTGCGATGTCACTGGGTGTGTGCTGGGATGTCACTGGGTGTGTGCTGGGATGTCACTGGGTGCGTGCTGCTATGTCACTGGGTGTGTGCTGGGATGTCACTGGGTGTGTGCTGCGATGTCACTGGGTGTGTGCTGGGATGTCACTGGGTGTGTGCTAGGATGTCACTGGGTGTGTGCTGGGATGTCACTGGGTGTGTGCTAGGATGTCACTGGGTGTGTGCTGGGATGTCACTGGGTGTGTGCTGGGATGTCACTGGGTGTGTGCTGGGATGTCACTGGGTGTGTGCTGGGATGTCACTGGGTGTGTGCTGCGATGTCACTGGGTGTGTGCTGGGATGTCACTGGGTGTGTGCTAGGATGTCACTGGGTGTGTGCTGGGATGTCACTGGGTGTGTGCTGGGATGTCACTGGGTGTGTGCTGGGATGTCACTGGGTGTGTGCAGGGATGTCACTGAGTGTGTGCTGGGATGTCACTGAGTGTGTGCTGGGATGTCACTGTGTGTGTGCTGGGATGTCACTGTGTGTGTGCTGGGATGCCACTGTGTGTGTGCTGGGATGTCACTGTGTGTGCCCGCTGGGATGTCACTGTGTGTGCGCGCTGGGATGTCACTGTGTGTGCGCGCTGGGATGTCACTGTGTGTGTGCGCTGGGATGTCACTGTGTGTGTGCTGGGATGTCACTGTGTGTGTGCTGGGATGTCACTGTGTGTGTGCTGGGATGTCACTGGGTGTGTGCTGGGATGTCACTGGGTGTGTGCTGGGATGTCACTGGGTGTGTGCTGGGAGTTCACTGGGTGTGTGCTGCAATGTCACTGGGTGTGTGCTGCAATGTCACTGGGTGTGTGCTGGGAGTTCACTGGGTGTGTGCTGCGATGTCACTGGGTGTGTGCTGCGATGTCACTGGGTGTGTGCTGCAATGTCACTGGGTGTGTGCTGCAATGTCACTGGGTGTGTGCTGGGAGTTCACTGGGTGTGTGCTGCAATGTCAGGCAGCGTATTGTACGTTTTGTACACTTCAAATAAAGCACATATAAAAAAAAAAAGAGCAGTGCGATGCACTGAATTGTGCACCACACTGCCCCCTAGCAGCTGGCAACACAGAGGGGGATATTTACGACAGGCAAATCTACTTTGCACTGAAAGTGCACTTGGAATCAGTCGCTGTAAATCTGAGGGGTAGATCTGAAATGAGGGGAAGCTCTGCTGATTTTATCATCCAATCATGTGCAAGCTAAAATGCTGTTTTTTATTTTCCTGGCATGTCCCCCTCGGATCTACAGCAACTGCACTTCCAAGTGCACTTTGCACTTGTAGTTTGCACCCCCGCAGAGTGGGTTATCTGATGTGGGGAGGAGACGAGAGAGCCACCGTGGGACCCCAGAAGAGGATGTTCAGGGGTCACTCTGTGCAAAACGAACTGCACAGTGTAGGTAAGTATAACATGTTTGTTATTTAAAAAAAAAAAAAAAAAATGTAACCTTTAGTATCACTTTAAGCCAACTGTTTTCTGACATTGTGCCTGATAGGGAACATATTGGCAGTGTTTTTAGATTGTAGAATCTTGGCTTGGCTGTTAGTAAATATGGAATAATGATTTAATATTTTACAAGTGTAAAAAAATGCATTTTGTGATATAAAAAAATTAATAAAATTAAATCCACTTTTGCAATGACTGTCCCTTTATACTGAGAAAGAGGGGTTACTTTTGCCTGGAGATTTCTTAACCTATAGAATATGAGTTATTGCCATCAATGACAGAACGCAGCCATGACTTTTACCTAATTGCTCCATAACTACTGGCTTCCAGCAGGCCTTGTTTAACAAGTAAGCTTTTAAAAGTATCTTACAACCTCCTAAGTGACTCAAGTACACAAATGTTTATCATAGTAATGTCTACAATCCTGGAATGTAACAACAGACAGGCCCAGCTGCTGAACGTGACATACAGAAAAAAAAATAAAGACTCGACAGACAGGGCCTTGTGAATCGCTGAGATTTATACGTATTTATGTTTTCTGAAGTGGTATCTAATCAGTTATGTTTTTAGAGCTGTGAGTGTTAAAGTAATGCCTATTATGTACACATTTTAAACCATGTTTAAATAAAATTGCCACCTCGAAGACAATCACACTGAGGTTTCCTGAGAATCATGCAATGCCACTGAAAGATTGGATTTTAAACTAACGTCACCGCGAGACAACAGAGAGAAGAAAGGCCAAAAACAAGAGCTCTGTCCTCCATACTGCTAAAAACCGCGCAATGTTAAAGTGGTATTAACCCCTTCACACCTAAGGGTAAAACAAATCTGAACACCTAAACTCAGTTTTGCAATTTTGACGTGGATTATACCTTGTTCTCTTCAAGACAAATTGGCCTTTCATTCGGTAGTAAATAGTTACGGATATCTCCTGTTTTTTTTTATCATACACGCATCTATATCGCTCGACGCGTTTCATGGATACTTCCAATCTTCAGGAGCAGATGCACTATCGCTATCTATAAAAAATATATTTTTTTATTATCAAATGAAAACTGTGCCAAAATAGTAAAAACAAATCTTTTTTTATTTTATTTAGCTGTATATTTGTTGTTACTACCATAATCTACCACCAAAGAACAACCCAAACTAAATTCTCCTGCTCCTGATGACCGCAACGATATCACATATGTGTATGTTATTTGTTGTTTGTACCCATAGTACAGCTAGGATTGCCACCTGTCCAGGATTCACCCAGACAGTTCGGGTTTTGAATTAGTCCACCTGAAACCCGGACACATTATTCAGACAGGTATGTGGCTCGGAACAGGGCCTGACAGGAGGGTGTGGGGGAATTATGTGTGCAGATTTACTGATCTATTTGGAGTGCCCAAAGGTGTCCCGGGTCTGTTACAATCCTATAATGTATACTAAAAATAAAAGAAAATTTGCTGTGCATCACTAAAGTGTTCGGGTTTGGCTTGAAGAAAAAGTGGCAACCCTAAGTACAGCCCAGAAGCAATAGTGCGCATTTTGTGTTTTTTTTTTGTCCTACCTAAAACCCCCCACTTGGTTTTGGCCTGTGGTGTCCTTCACCTGCAAACACAGGTCCTATGTAAGTAATAATGGACGTTTCAAGGCTACCATCCTTAGTCCATGATTTATTCCTCAATTTACCCTGTTTGTCATCTGGTCAGCCCCTAAAATATTATACGTATATATTTTTTATAGATAGCGATAGATAGCGATAGTGCATCTGCTCCTGAAGATTGGAAGTATCCATGAAACGCGTCGAGCTATATAGATGCGTGTATGATCAACAAATCAAGAGTGATATTAACTGTTTTATAATATGCTGTACTGGCTTAGACCAATATGCTACGGCTTTGCTATATACATGTGTACATGGATTTTTGAGTCTGGTGGTTTTAATATCATCATTGTGTCATTTTTATTAACTTACATGTTAATTATGCTATTGTGCTACTATGTGATGTTTATTCATTAAACCCCACCACAATATATATATTTTGTGTTTCTGTTATGCCATTGTATATTCAAGATGACACAATGTTATTAGGAGTATTTTATAATTGCCAGCCACTCCATGTTCACACTGCCAATTCAGCCGCACACTTCATAAAAAGTCCCGAATCTTTTCTCCATGCTACTACCTAAAACACACCTGCACTAACTGACACTGATGCTAATGAAAAGTGTAGCACCCTCTACCTAGTGTAGGCAGTAGAGTGAGTTTTTTTTTTGTACAGCAGGTAAATTTAGGCAGGCCTAGCTAAAAGCTAGGCCTGTTTGTTTTGATCTGTGTGGGCTGGGAGTGGCTCAGTGTAGGCCGGTGACTCACAGATAGCATCATCTTTCGGTTACCTCCCTTCTGCTTCTAGAGGCTTCTAGAAAGAAGGAGGGGGAAAAGGGTGGAGCGCTCTGGGGTGTTTTAAGGAGCCCTGACCAATCCCCAACCTGGATTGGCAGGAGGCAGGCCTCCTTAACCACTTCACACAAAACGACATGCCGTACGTCGGTACTTTGACGCTAAATACCATTGTTATGGCAGCAGATAGCTGCCATAACCCCGGTATTTTCGGGAACGCCGCGCGTTTCTCTTTAAGATAAAAGTGGTCTCCGGGGCAGATTCGCCGCCAGAACGCTTTTTTCATCGGTGGCGGGAGAGGTGCCCACCTCCCTCATGTTATTCAGATAAGGGGTGTCTGTGGATAAAAACAAACTGTGCAGCTTTGACTAGAGTTGAATAATGGCCTTGCTATAGTTGAAGGCGATAAATGAACCTCCTGAAACCTGACAGAAAGACTCCCAGAGATGACATTATCCCATCCTGCCTTGTTGTCCACCATCAAAGGAGTGAGTTCTTTCTCTGATTCAGACCTCTTCACATGCGCTTCTTTTCCCCTGATGAAGTAGTGCTGAGCTCACTGCTGTGATGGTGGGCATGAGCAGTAACTGCTGGGAGTGTCTTAGCAATGTCCTAGCAACAAGGTAGGGTGGGTTAGGCATTCTCTGGGAGTTTTTCAGTCAGGCTTCATGAGGTATGTAAATGCCTACACTACACCTAAAGCAAGGACATTATCAACTTTAGTCAAAGCTCCACAGTTTGTTTTTATCAAGGGATACCCCTTACCTGCATAGGCAGCTGTTTGGTAAAGGGGAACTATGCCTTTAACTTTGCTTTACAGATAAGTTTATAACAAGTCCTACCTGTACGTAATTTGGAAACTGTCTAAATCTGCAGTTTAGTAGATAGAGATGTCAGCTCTGGATTTATTTCACAGGTAAGTCTGTCATAATGTACTAATATGCATTGCATAAACCACCTTAGGCCTGTTTACAAAAAAGTGAGTTTAATACCGCTTTCACTGCTTGCCGACCGTGTCACTTACATGTATGGCAGTCACGTACTAGGTACGTGATCCGGCACTTTCAGGTAGGGAGTGCACCGCCAGCGACCTGGCTGTGCTGTGATTATACACAGCAGATACCAATCAGCGGGTGCCAGCTAATGAATGGCCGCCGGCACCCGCAGATTGTTAGGAAGACACATGTAAACAAGTTCTGTCCTGTCAGTGGGGAAGTAATGCATTTTCTTTCCCTGTAAAGCAGGGGAAAAAATCCATGAGTTCCCTTAGTAAAAGCACCACACACAGTACACCAAAACACTGGTTAAGCACACATTTAATCCTTTGATTGCCCTAGATGTTTAACCCCTTCCCAGCCAGTGTCATTAGTACAGTGACTGCATATTTTTAGCACTGATCACTGTATTAGTGTCACTGGTTCCTGCAAAGTGTCAGTTAGTGTTTGATTGTCCGCCACAATATCGCAGTCCCTCTCTAAGTCACTGATCGCCAGCATTATTAGTAAAATAAATAAATAAATAAAAAATTCCAGTATATATTCCATAGTTTGTAGACGCTATAACTTTTGCGTAAACCAATCAATATACGCTTATTGGGATTTTTTTTAACCAAAAATATGTAGCAAAATACATATTGTCCTAAAATTATGAAGAAGTTCTATTTTTTTTATTTTATTATTGAATATGTTTTAAAGCAAAAAGTAAAAAATATATATATATATATATTTTCAAAATGGTCTTTTTTAGTTTATAGCGTAAAAAATAACAAACATGGTGGTGATTAAATACCACCAAAATAAAGCTCTATTTGTTGGAAAAAAGGACATAAATTTAATTTATGTACAGCATTGCATGACCGTGCAATTGTCAGTTAAAGTAACGCAGTGCGGAATCGTAAAAAATGCCCTGATCATGAAGGGGGGTAAATCTTCCAGAGGTCAAGTGGTTAAAGCTTCTGTCAAACAGTTAAATACACAGTTGAAATACATGTATGGTAGGTAACCCTTTTACCTGCCAAAGAATATATGATGTTGTCCTGTAAGTCCTAACATGTTCCCAGCTCTTCCAGACAACATTTAAAGTGTTACTTAAAGGGATTGTAAGGCTTCGTTTTTTTTTTTTTTTTTTTTTTTTTTTTTTTTTAAATAACAAACATGTTATACTTACCTCCACTATGCAGTTCGTTTTGCACAGAGTGGCCCTGATCCTCGTCTTCAGGGATCCCTCGGCGGCTGTCTCGGCTCCTCCCCGCAAGAGCTAACCCCCTTTATGGGAAGCTCTCTCCCAAGGGGGTTAGCTTGCAGGCACGCTCCCGTAATACAGCCGGCGGCTATAGCCGCCGACTGTATCACTCGGCCCCGCCCCCGGCATGCCGCGTCATTGGATGTGATTGACAGCAGCGCGAGCCAATGGCTGGGCTGCTATGAATCTATCCAATCTAGCCAATCAACGGCCAGACTCCGTGGAGAAGAGGACACTGGGGACGAGCACAGCAGGTGAACGGGCTCAGGTAAGTAAAATGGGGGGGGGGCTGGGGGGGGCCATCATTGCCAGGTGTTTTTTCACCTTAATGCATAGGATGCATTTAGGGAGAAAAAACACAAGGCTTTGCAACACCTTTAACCACTTCCATACAGGGCTTTTTATACCACTTCCATACCGGGCCTATTCTGGCACTTCTCTCCTACATGTACAAATCATCATTCTTTTGCTAGAAAATTACTCAGAACCCCCAAACATTATATATGTTTTTTTTTTAGCAGACACCCTAGGGAATAAAATGACGGTCGTTGCAACTTTTTATCTTGCACGGTATTTGCGCAATAATTTTTCAAACGCCTTTTTTTGGGGGAAAAAATGGTTTCATGAATTAAAAAATAACAAAACAGTAAAGCTAGCCCAATTTTTTTGTAAAATATGAAAGCTTATGTGTCAAGGTCACCTGTGGCCAGGTGACAGATGCACACCGTAGGGGGACAGGAGTGCACCGCGAGGTAGTGAACCCTATGGCTGGCTTCTGCGGATAGGAAACTGGGTGGTTGTGGAAAGTGGGACCAGAGGAGCACAACCGGGATCCTAAAGGAAGCTAGAGCCAAGATTCCCCAGGGTGCGGAGTCTAAGACCCAGCAGGTCTTCTCCAGGGCCTCTAGTGGTGAGGATGTTATGCTGCAGGCTGGGACCAGGTCACGGCCCCTGGAGTTTCCTAGCTCACGCCCCGTAGGATAAGGGGAAAAGAGGGGAAGCAGCAGCACAAGATATGAGAGAACCGAATAACAAGCTGAAGGTCAGGGGCCACAAGCAGACAAGGATAACGAAAGAACGACCCGAAGGTCAAGGGTCACGAGCAGACAGGGATAGTCGGGGACAAGCCAAATATGTAACAGAGAGACAGACGTAGCACACGGCAGGCAGGAACCCAAACACACAATGCCTAACAAACACTTTGATCAGCCAAGCAGGCTTGCAGTGCACAGGTTAATATAGTGTTCTGTGATAGGGCCTGGGGTGGAGTCTGGCTGGGAGGAGATTATAAAGGAAGCCAGGTGAAAGGGCTCAGGCCTCTAAGATGAACACATGGGAAGGAAGGTAAGCTGACAGACAAACACTACTGCATATCCATGACAGTACCCTCCCTCTTATGGGCCCTCCCCCGCCTGGGCCCAGGCTTAAAGGGAAATCTCTGATGAAACCTTCTCAACAGATGAGGTGCAGCGACATCAGATGCAGCGATCCAAGACGCCTCCTCAGGACCAAAACCTCTCCAATGCACAAGGTACTGAAGAATGCCTCTGCAGAGCCGAGAATCCAGAACTTGTCTAACCTCGTACTTAAGATTATCCTCAGAGACAGAAAACGAGGTAGGGAGATGACAAGAAGATCTATTGAGGACCAAAGGCTCTCTAGGAATAAGCAAGGGCATGAGAGGATCAACAGGAATCTGAGGAGGGTCCCCTAGACCCTTAAAGGGGAACTGGTCATCTTGCACAGGACCATCAGACTGGGCAGATGTCAGTGGAACCCTGAAGTCAGGTTGGTTAGAAGGTGACATGTCGCCGGAGTCAAACTGAATAGCTGAAGGACAAGCAGAATGTCCCGAACAAGAAAAAGTAGGAGGCTCACTGGGCATGGGCTGGACTGGCATAACTAGTACAGAGGCAGAGTGAATAGCTGAGTCAGGTGTAGCGACTACCTGAATCGCATCGCAAGACGTAGCGACTGCAGGACTTGTAGACAAGCTAGCCTGGCTGTGCGTCCAAGGGTGGTTAGGGACAGAGAAATGTAAATGGTTATGCAACCTGGAATGAATGACCGGCTCAGATTCACAGGGGGCAACCTTGGGTAGGCAGGACGAGGAACAGGAGGGACCCCAAGCCAGGATCTGTCCAGTAGTCCAGTCCACATGAGGAGAATGGAGCTGTAACCATGGGAGACCCAAAATTATAGATGTTGAGGCCTTGGGTAAGATAAGGAAGGACATCCACTCCTGGTGGAGTGTCCCTACCGACATCTTAACAGGGAGGGTCTGGAAGCGGATAGGTCCCCCTGGGAGAACAGTACCATCAATCGCCAAGACCACCAATGGTGTGGTGAGGGGCAAAAGAGTAAGTCTCATGGACGATGCGATTTCCCAGTCCATAAAATTACCAGCGGCTCTGGAATCCAGATATGCTGAGACCGAATGAGAAGAAGCACCAACATGAAGGAACACAGAAAGCAGAAGACGAGAAGGGGAAGGTGATATTTCTGGGTCCAATACTCCACTTTCCAGATGAAGTGGACCCGAACGTTTTTCTGGACAAAGAGAGCAAGTGTCACGAAAATGACCTTTGCCCCCACAGTAAAGACACAGACCAAGAGTTCTGCGCCTAGCACGTTCCTCGGGGGATAGCCTGGTCCGACCCAGCTGCATGGGTTCCTCAGCTGGTAGGAGATGCTCTACGGGTCGAAGAGAGGGGAGCTCAGGCTGACTAAGAACCAAGGAGTGCTGGCGTTGCTTTTCTAAGGTCCTCTCCTGAAAGCGAATATCGATCTGGTTACACAAGGAGATAACGCCGGCCAGATCAGTGGGGATGGTTCTTCCTGCTAATTCATCCTTCACTCTATCAGACAGGCCATGCAAAAAGGTTGCGACTAAGGCCTCATTGTTCCAGCTCAACTCAGCCGACAGTATGCGGAAATGAAGGGCATACTGTCCCACAGAAGCAGACTCTTGGCGGAGACGTAAAAGGGCGCTGGCCGCTGAAGAGACACGAGCCGGTTCTTCGAAGATATTCCGAAAAAGTTTCAAGAAGCCAGACAGGCTAGAAACCACTGGATCATTCAGTTCCCACAGAGGGGCTGCCCAGGCTAAAGCTTCACCAGAGAGGAGGGAAGTGATATAGGCTACCTTAGCCCGATCAGACAGGAAGTTTTGGGGCTGGAGCTCAAAATGAATTGTGCATTGGCTAAGGAACCCCCTGCAAGCCTTGGAGTCCCCAGAGAAACGGGACGGAGCTGGCAGTTGTAGTGAGTGTGTGGCTGCGACTGGTGCAATAGGTGCAGCCGCTGGTTGTATTTGAGGTTGCAGATTCAGGGTTCCCAAGGAGGCCTGAAGCTGCTCAAAGCGAGAAGCCAGATCCTGGAGGAATCACATCACCTGAGTCTGATTCGATTCCTGGGTTTCAAGTCTGCAAACTATGCCCTGCAACGGATCATCCACGGGTAACGGGATGTCAGCCGGGTTCATGGCTGATCAAACTGTCAAGGTCACCTGTGGCCAGGTGACAGATGCACACCGTAGGGGGACAGGAGTGCACCGCGAGGTAGTAAACCCTATGGCTGGCTTCTGCGGATAGGAAACTGGGTGGTTGTGGAAAGCGGGACCAGAGGAGCACAACCGGGATCCTAACAGAAGCTAGAGCCAAGATTCCCCAGGGCGCGGAGTCTAAGACCCAGCAGGTCTTCTCCAGGGCCTCTAGTGGTGAGGATGTTATGCTGCAGGCTGGGACCAGGTCGCGGCCCCTGGAGTTTCCTAGCTCACGCCCCGTAGGATTAGGGGAAAAGAGGGGAAGCAGCAGCACAAGATATGAGAGAACCGAATAACAAGCTGAAGGTCAGGGGCCACAAGCAGACAAGGATAACGAAAGAACGGCCCGAAGGTCAAGGGTCACGAGCAGACAGGGATAGTCGGGGACAAGCCAAATATGTAACAGAGAGACAGACGTAGCACACGGCAGGCAGGAA
This sequence comes from Rana muscosa, assembly GCA_029206835.1. NCBI lineage: Eukaryota > Metazoa > Chordata > Amphibia > Anura > Ranidae > Rana > Rana muscosa. Next base: position 93,200,480 of record CM055116.1, on the reverse strand, counting down.
CCCAAACACACAATGCCTAACAAACACGTTGATCAGCCAAGCAGGCTTGCAGTGCACAGGTTAATATAGTGTTCTGTGATAGGGCCTGGGGTGGAGTCTGGCTGGGAGGAGATTATAAAGGAAGCCAGGTGAAAGGGCTCAGGCCTCTAAGATGAACACATGGGAAGGAAGGTAAGCTGACAGACAAACACTACTGCATATCCATGACATTATGTTACGCCGAGTAAAAAGATACATAACATGTCATGCTTTAAAATTGCTCACACTCATGGAATGGCGCCAAACTTCGGTACTTAAAAATCTCCATAGGCGACGCTTTGAAAATTTTTACAGGTTACCAGGTTAGAGTTACAGAGGTCTAGTGCCAGAATTGTTGCACGCGCTCTAACGCACGCGGCGATACCTCACATATGTGGTTTGAACGGCGTTTACATATGCGGGCGGGACTTACGTGTGTGTTCGCTTCTAAGCGCGAGCTATTGGGGACGGGCGTTTTAAAAAAAAAAACATTTTTTTTATTTTTGTTTTACTTATTTTTTTTATTTTTACTTTTTTTTTACACTTTTTTTTTTTTTGATCACTTTTATTCCTATTACAAGGAATGTAAACATCCCTTGTAATAGGAATGTGTGTGACAGGTCCTCTTTATGGAGAGATGCGGGGTCAATAAGACCCCACATCTCTCCTCCAGGCTGGAAAGCATGAGATCGGGAAAAAAAATTCCCTGATCTCCTACTTATAGCCGCAATGGCGGCTTTGTTTACATTTGAGGACCCGGGCGTGACGTCATCACATCGCGCCCGGGCCTCCGACGATCATAGAGATGACTGGTGACCATCTGGTCACCAGTCATCTCTATGCTCGTCACGTGACCCCCCACCGGTGCCGACGATTCTCTCCGGGTCCCCGATGGCACGGGAGAGCCCGGAGAAGCACCGGATGGCGGCGGGAGGGGGGGATGTCCCCTCCCGCCGCCTATAAGAACAATCAAGCAGTGGAACCGCCGCTATGATCATTCTTATGGTGCGCAGGATCGCCGGCTGAGCAAAAGGATATCTGAATGATGCCTCTAGCTGCAGGCATCATTCAGATATCCCCCCTCAAACCCAGGACGTCATATGACGTCCACCCGGAGGGAGAGAGAGTTCCTGCCGGCGTCATTTTACAATGGCCCGGTATGGAAGGGGTTAAGGAAAATTGTATTTTTTTAATTAAAAAAATAAGTTATACTTACCTACTCTCTGCAACAGTATTGCACATAATGGTTGGTCGGGCTCCTCATTTTTTTTTGCAGTCCCTGCCAGCGCTTTCAGCTCCTCACGCCTTTGGGTGCCTCCCGTAGGTGCTAAGGAGACCCCCGTGTGTGCATGCTCCCATTGGATCCTGACTAGGGCTGCGTACGTTCATAGACACACACAGTGCAGGTAAGCCATGCCCTTGCTCCTTCCCCACAGGAGTTTACTTAATGGCAACAGACAGTGTCACCCACTCCTGCTTCAGAACAGGGCTGACTAAGGCCTACACATATCGGCCATTCACAGCCCACACAGAACTCAATTTCTGCAGCTGGTGTGCACATTATTATTATTATACAGGATTTATATAGCGCCAACAGTTTACGCAGCGCTTTACAATATAAAAGGGAGACAATACAGTTATAATACAATAAAATACAAGAGGATAAAGAGGGCCTTGCCAAGGAGCGCTTACAATCTAATAGGGTGGGGCAGGTGGTACAAAAGGTTGTAACTGTGGGGAATGAGCTGATGGAAGTAGTAAAAGATTATTTGGAGATGTGATAGGCTTCCCTGAAGAGATGAGTTTTCAGGGATCGCCTGAAGGTAGCAAGAGCAGGGGATAGCTGGACAGGTTAAAGTAGCGAGTTCCAGAAGATAGGAGAGGCTCTGGAAAAAATCCTGGAGACGAGCATAGGAGGAGGAGACGAGAGAGCTTGAGAGTAGGAGGTCTTGAGAAGAGCGGAGAGGACGGTTTGGGTGATATTTGGAGACAAGTTTGGTGATGTAGCTCGGGGCAGCGTTGTAAATGGCTTTGTATGTTGTGGTTAGTATTTTGAATTTAATTGCACATATGGTGGGTCATATACCCTTCACTCACCACAGCAACAACTCACTGATGGCTGGGGATGCTCCTCGCATCAGGCCTGATGTCTTTCATGTGGTTACAGGATAGGGCTCAGACAGCTTGCAGAACACCTGAGGCCCATGTCACATGAAGCCCAGGTCACTGGTACATGGAGGGAGTCAGCTCCTTACTGACAAGAGGGAAACCTCTTCTTCTTTCCACCACCTGCCTCAACCCAACCAGGTTTGCACAAGAATTGTGTCCTCGGATCCTGGATCCCACAGTGTGTTTCCTCCATGGAATGCACCTATCAAAGCGCTATGGCCTAACTGTGTGCTGTCCCAACTCACACCTTCAGGGATATCTGCCATCCACTCCAATCACTCCATGGCAGCCAGAGTCTCAAGGCAACTCTAATTTTATTTGTACTTGAGGTAGCAGTTCAGAAACAGTCTTTAGTATTAATTATTCTTCAATACATGAACATAACAGGTCCTCTTAGCATGTCATGTACCTTCCACGTCCCGGTGAAGGCCTGCCCATCCTGGGGTGTAAAAAAATAACTTTAAGTCCTTATCTCATCTCTCTTACCAGACTCTCCTATTCCCACCAGCCTACTGAACACTGCTAAGCTCCACTTAGAGTTTATATAATATTCTGCCAGGAAGGAAGTGAACTCACCTCACTTCCTGGGAGGATTTAACAAAAGTTCTATTTTAAAGGAGCAGTAAATTGACCCCTATCTACTCACTGCCTTGAGTTTTTTCTGTGAAAGCAGGAAGTGACGGGAGCGCTGCTGGAGCTGGAGACAATGCTGAACCGTGATATGGAGCCAGGTAGGTGTTTAGGGACAGAGGGAGGAAGAACAGGTACTGGGGCATTGTTTACCTCAATGCAGAAAATGCTTTGAGGTAAAATTCATTTAGTATTTTAATTCTGAAGTTTAGATAACCACTTGAAGACCAGACTTTTTCTGGCACTTTTTGTTTACAATTTTAAACCAGTATTTTTTGCTAGAAAATTACTTATAACCCCCAAACATTATACATTTTTTTGGGGGAAAAATAATTTTTAATGAATTAAAAAAAAAAAGCAAAACACAATATATACCCCAATTTTTTTATAAAATGTGAAAGATGATGTTATGCCGAGTACCGGTAAATAGATACCTAACATGTCATGCTGTAAAATTGCAAACGCTCATGGAATGGCAACAAACTACGGCACTTAAAAATCTCCATAGGCAACATTTTAAATGCCTTTACAGGTTACCTGTTTAGCGTTACAGAGTAGGTCTAGCAGTGGAATTATTGCTCTTGCTCTAACATTCGCGGCGATACCTCACATGTGTGGTGCGTACACAATTTACATATGTGTGCACAACTTACATATGCGCTCACTTCTGCGCGCAAGCACGGAGGGATGGGGCGCTTTAATTTTTTTTCTTATTTATTTAGATTTTTTTTTTTCCACAGTGTCCCTTCAATTTTTTTTAACGCTTTTATTTTTTTGATCACTTTTATATTTATTTTGATCACTTTTATTATGTTCTAGAAATAAGCATGACAGGTCCACTTTATGGTGATATCTGGGGTCAAAGAGACCCTAAATCTCTTCTTTACCTTTAAAAGCAAAAGATCCCCAAAAAATTTTTTTTGATCTTTTGTTTTAAAAAAAACAGTTTACTTCTACCCTGGACCGGAAGAGACATCTTGGCATCACTCCTGTCCTTTCAGGCTATAGAGGCAATCAAACTCAAAGACAATCTAGTGCATGCAAACGCTCTCCCCAGCGCAAATATGAACAAAATGCCAGAAGTCTCAAAACTCAACCAAAATGTGTACAAATATGACAAGAGATAAGGGAAATTATAAGTGTAACATACAGTCATTTTATAAAAGTCCATAATCCAAAAGTCTATATTTCTACATATACACATCCAGTCGCAAACATCCGGTGACATCACTTCCTGGTGGAATGCACGCCGGTTCAGGTTGAGTGGAATGGCAGTGCCCATTACTCTGCTCTAGTTGCGGTGGATATACTGTTTTCCGGTTAGGACACCAGAAAAGAAAAGCCCGAAGCAGAAAGACAGAATGCAATAGGCGGAGGGCTGGCATGACTGAGTGAACAGGGTATGAGATGTGAGGGGATTAATGATTGGATAGTGGAAGTTTTGAGGGGAGGGGAGAAGGCTAGATAAAAGGTAGTCCCCGCCCCTCTAAGACAACACAGCACGAGGGAAAGTTCACAGCAGCAGGTCAGCTAGCAGCAGCATGTCTTCTGTAGACAAACTTCTGGCCCAGCTTTGGGCAGAGGCTGCGACACGGGGCGAGGATTGGCTCCAGGAGACCCTGGGGCTGATGCTGTCGGGTCCGTCTGGATCGGAAGGTCCAGACCTCCGGAGCGATATTCACCAGGCCCCTCCCCCAGAGCTCAGCGGCAGAATGGGAGTCCCCCTAGGGCCCCTTCGGGCCCCCCGGCCAAGCGCGCTGTGTTGCCCAGGGCGGGGGGTCCTGGGAGGAATCCCCCTCAAGTTCGGAGCTCAGCGGGGGGGCGCGCCGGGAGTTCCGGTGCGGCCAACAGGCCCGCGCAGCGCATGGAGTCGGAGGGTGCGGGTCCCACCCCCCGGGGGTCTCCGGAGGGTTCGGGGCCTCGGCGTGGGTCATCGGTGGTCGCAGTGTCCGGGCATCCCCCCCCTCGGCCGGACTCTGCAGTACGGTGCAGGCGGGTTCTGGAGTGAGGGAGACGGTGAGAGATGACGGCGGTGCTGGGGAACAGAGTGGTGGCAAGTCGGTGGACCGATCGAGGTGCGGGTCTGGTGTGCGGAGGATGGAGCGATCGGTTGCAGGACCCTCGGCTTCCAGGGACAAGTCGCCCAGTGAGTTTTCCTCTGGGGGTGAGGAGCAGTCGGGGGTGATGTCTGAGGGGGAAGTCTACAGCTCGGAGGAGGATCGGAGACCCGGACGGTCGGTGGCAGCGGTGGAGTCGAGTCGATCGGCTGGTGGGAGTTCTTCCAGGCAGCCCGGTAAGTCAATTTCACCTACTCATTCTGGGGGCCATACTGGGGGTAGTGGCCAGGTGGTTAGGCCTGCTGGGGGTGTGGGTTTAGCGATGCAGGTGCTGGATCCGGGCAGGCTGGGGGGCTACGGTCCCTGCTGGGGGAGGTGCACGGCTGGATGGGCTGCAGGGGTTTCTTGCGGGTATCAAGTTCTTGGTCAGCCAATTTGAGAAGGGGGATGGAGGGCAGGTCAGCCCGACAGTGGCGTGGGTCCCGCCGGCTGGGCCGGGTGGGCCCATTGCTGCGGTTATAGCACCGATTCCACCTGCGGCGACTACTGTGGTGGGGGAAGCTGCAGGGGTGACTAACGGGGCGTTGGGGGCCACACAGGTGGGTAATGCGGTGGAACAGGCGGCACGGCAGGATATCATTAGGTTGGCTGATGCTGCAAAATGTGAGGTGTATGTGTGTTATGAGGCACCGCTGGGAGCACACCTGAAACCTGAAGTGAGGGAGAAGATATGGAAGTACGTGGAGATGTTCTCACTGTTACCATTGGAAAAGTTTCACCTGGACAGGGTTAAACCAGATGATTCTAAAAAGGAGGATGAGGAGAAGAGGAGATATAGGCTTATCCCACGGACGTTTGCTAATTGGCTGCAGGCGTTCTCCATCATGGCCAGTGTTATCGTACAGAAGAATCCGGAGCACTGTTCAGCACTATTTGGCTATCAGGACTCCATTGGGGAGGACTACAGGGTGTACGGGGGCACGGGGTGGCGAACAGTTCAGGCAGAGGAGAGCAGTCCGGCCGGATCTGCGGTGGGATAATAAGGACATCAGCTTATGGATGCGGTTGATGACCTCGCCGAGGGCTCCCAGTCAGTTTTTTCAGGGGGGGGCCGGTGGAACCTCTTCCCCAGGATAATCGGCCGGTAAGAAAAAGGGGGTGTGCTGGCAATATAATGAGGGCACATGCAAATTCGGGGGGTCCTGCAGGTACAAGCATGAGTGCTCCGGTTGCGGGGGCTCCCATACGCAGGCTAGATGCTTTAAGCAAGGTAAGGTAAGGGTCGTGCCGGGGACTCTGGGCACAAAAGGGAGGACTCCGGTGATGGTGGAAAGGATGCGGCTGTTTCTCGGTAGGTATTCGGACAAGGGGGCGGCCAGATTGCTGGATCGGGGTTTTTCAGAGGGGTTTCGCATTCCGTGTTCCTTGCAGGTCATCCCCCCGATCGCGCGCAATTTGCGGTCGGCCATGATGCAGCCGGCGGTGGTCGCAGAGAAACTGCAAAAAGAGGTTGCGTTGGGCCGCATGGGCGGTCCTTTCCCTTCCCCCCCTTTGGAGAATTTGGTGGTCTCCCCACTCAAGGTTGTCCCCAAGAAGGAGCCCAACAAGTTCCACCTCATTCACCACCTGTCTTTTCCGAAGGGCGGGTCGGTCAATGACGCGATTGATCCGGAAGCTTGTACGGTCAGTTACACGTCCTTTGATGCTGCCGTGGGCTGGGTTCGCAGGTACGGGCAGGGGGCGCTGATGGCGAAAGCCGACATAGAGGCGGCGTTTAGATTGTTGCCGGTTCACCCGGATAGCTTTCACCTCCTGGGATGTCATTGGGACAATGCGTTCTATGTGTTTACCTATGGGATGCTCCATATCGTGCACATTGTTTGAACAGTTCAGCTCGTTTGTGGAATGGGTTGTCAGGGATGTGTCGGGGGTGAATTCAATTATTCACTACTTGGACGATTTTCTGTGTGTGGGTCCGGCCTCAACCAGGATCTGCGCGGTGCTCCTGGCCACCTTGGAGCACATTGCAGAGAGGTTTGGGATCCTTTTGGCGCCTGAAAAAACTGAGGGGCCTTGCACGGTTATCACGTTTCTGGGCATTGTCCTGGATTCGGAGGCCATGGAGTGCCGCCTACCATTGGACAAGTTGGAGGCTCTCAAGAGGGAGCTGAGAGTTATGATGGGGCTGAGGAAGGTGCAGCTTAGGGTGTTGCAGTCGCTGCTGGGAAAGCTCAATTTCACGTGCCGCATTCTGCCTATGGGCAGGGTGTTCTGCCGACGGCTGTCGGCTAGCACGGCTGGGGTACGGTCCCCCACACACTTTGTGAGTTTGGGCAGGGAACACAAGGCTGACTTGCAGGTTTGGCATTCATTCCTGGAGGAGTTCAAAGGGAGAGCGTTATGGATGTCCGGCTCAATTAGCAACTTTGATCTGGAACTGAACACGGATGCAGCCGGGGGGTCAGGTTTTGGGGCTTTCTTTCAGGGTAAGTGGAGTGCGGGCCCCTGGCCTCAGTCATGGTTTGATGCGGGTTTCACTAAGAACTTGGTCCTGTTGGAACTGTTCCCGGTGGTGCTGGCGGTGGAATTGTGGGGTACTTGTTTCAGGGACTTGAAGGTGTGGTTTCATGGGGATAACCTGGCGGTGGTGCAGGTCATTAACAGGGTTACGGCATCCTCCCCCCCGGTGGTGCGGCTGCTGTGCCAGCTGGTGTTGAGATGTTTACAGCTCAATGTGTTTGTGTATGCGTACACCTTCCGGGGGTGGACAATGTCATAGCTGATGCACTGTCTCGCTTTCAGTGGGACAGGTTCCGAGAGTTGGCACCGGAGGCGGAGCAACGTGGGGTCCCTTGTCCAGGCTGGCTGTGGAAGATTCCGTTGGAATAGTGTCAGGTTGGATCAAGAATTTGGTGAGTACGGGCACATGGGTAGCGTATGAGAAGGTGTGGCTGGAATGGCGAGAGATGGTTCGGGAAGCTGGAGCGGACCCGGTGGGTCCCAATGTGAGGTTATTGGTGCTGTATTTCCTGGCTAGGAACATGGAGGCTCGCGTGTCCAGGTCCAGTTTGGGTAAGAAATTGGCAGGGTTGGCCTTTTTGTTTAAATGGCAGGGGTGCCCGGACTTTACAAAAGATTTTTGGGTGCGGCAGGCATTCAAGGGTTATGGTCGGGGGGGCCATAAAACGGATGGCAGGCGGCCGGTATCGTTTACTTTATTGGCTGGGATCATGGGGCGGTTACAGGGCCTATGCTAGTCCAGATATGAGGTTCGGCTGTTCACGGTGGCCTTTTCACTGGCATTCTTTGGAGCATTTTGGATAGGTGAGTTGGTCAGCCCATCCAAAGCAGTGCACGGGGGGTTGCTGGCTAGCGAGGTGGGTTGGACGGAGGAAGGGGTGTCACTGGTGCTTAGGAAGTCTAAGACGGACCAGATGGGCAGAGGTAAGTTGGTACAGGTTTTTCCGGTTCCAGGTTCACTGTTGTGCCCGGTAAAGGCAGTAAAAGGGTACTTGGAGGTTCGCCCGTCTGAGGGGGGTTCCTTTTTTGATGCATGAGGACGGTACCCCACTTTCAAAGTACCAGTTTATTGCTGTGTTCAGAAAGTGCCTTCGGGCTTTGGGTCTCTGTGATAAGGAGTTCTCCTCTCACTCCTTCAGGATCGGGGCAGCTACGGAGGCAGCTAGATGTGGGATGGATGAGGAAGCTGTCAGGAAGATAGGCCGGTGGGAATCCAGGAGGTTCCGGCTATATGTGCGCCCCCAGCTACTGGTGGGGCTAGAATAATGTTTGGGTAAATGCCTGGGGGTGTTGTTTCAGGCTGCTGAGTTGTACAGTTGGGTTTTGAGTTTTCTTACGGGTATTGTTCTTCTTCTATTTTCAGATGGGACGCAAGCTTTGGTCTGTTTATACTGGGCCATTCGTTTGTGTTCTGGGGGGCTAAGAGGGCTGACATTCGACATGAGGGATGGCAGTTGGGGATTCCCAAGACCTGAGGCTTGTGTCCGATGGCTGGGAGTTCAAGGAATGTTGTAGAGCAGGATGGTTCCGGAGGTGCACCGTTTTGCTCGTCTGGACAAGCCACCTGACGTTTTAGTACTGCACGTAGGTGGCAATGATCTGGGCAGTAGGTCCATGTTAGAGATGACGAGGGACATGAAATTTGATTTCCTGCGGCTCAGGATGTCATTCCCAGACATGATCATTGTCTGGTCTGATATGGTGGCCTGGACAACATGGAGAGGGGCGAGGTCCATGAATGGCATCGATCGGGCTCGCAGGAAAATCAATAAAGACATGGGAAGGTTTGTGGTACGGAATGGGGGGTTGGTGGTAAGACATTTGGAACTGGAGGTCGATACGTGGCGGTATCTGCGGAGTGATGGTGTCCATCTGAATGAGGTGGGGACTGATTTGTGGGCTTTTGGTTAGCAGGATGGGATCCAATGAGCCCTTAGGGTTTGGAGGGGCACCAAAGGTGTTTTCCCTTGGGTGCTGTGGCGGGTGTTTTGGTCTTTGCGGGAGAATGAAGTACCTCAAAAAGCAAGTGCTCAGGACCTATCGATGGTATGGGTTCTGAGGGTGTATTCCAGCTAACAGGAGTTTAGCTGGAAGAGTTTGATAATGGGGGCACTGCGGTCAGTGGTCGTCTCTGAGTAGCTAGTTCGGCTTGAGGCCTATGACCATTTAAGGTACCGCAGTGTCACGTGGATTGTTATTGATGGGTTTAAGATTGATATGATTAACATTATTATGATTAATATATTGATTAATATTATTATAGTAATTTTGAGGTTCCTGCAAAGACCAACACTAGGAGGCAATATTTCTGATACGTTCTGTTTATGTTTTTGATAGTTGAAGTTTTTGATAACTGATGTAACAGTTAAAATAAAGGAGGCTGCTACGGCCATGTTTTACTCCAAATAATAAGGTGTGGTCTCATTGCTTAAATATAAGTAAGGTATGGGGTAGAACGTGGTGGGCAGACCAGGAATACATCTGTTATACAATAGTCATGTGTGAGTGAGTTTGCTGGGCCAACTTAATATGGAACCCTACGGACTAATGCGGCGTACACACGATTGTTTTTCATGACATTTTTTTAACCAACGTTTTTCTCGTCGTTTTTTTTCATGTTTCCTCTCAAGCCTGTCTTGCATCCACACGATCATTAAAAAAAACACTCGAGCAAAGCGCAGTGACGTACAACACGTACGACGGCACTATAAAGGGGAAATTCCGTTCGAATGGCGCCAAACTTCATGTTAGTAAACTTTGTTGAGCGGCGATTCACGCTTTTCAGCCTCGTGCTTTTCAGTCCGTTACAGCGTGACGAATGTGCTATCTCCATTACAAACGCTAGTTTTACCAGAACGAGCGCTCCCATCTCATACTTGATTCTGAGCATGCGCGGTTTTTTCCCCCTCGTAAAAGCATACACACTATCGGTTTTCACATCGTTAAAAAAAAACGACATGAAAAACGACGTGAAAAAAAAGAGCATGTTCGAAATTTTTAATGCCCGTTTTTCACGCCGTTAAAAATGCTCTGGAGCATACACACGATCGGTTTTAATGGCCATTTTTAAAAATGGCATTTTTAACGGCATGAAAAACGATCGTGTGTACGCCGCATAAGACTGGGATGTCAGTAAAGTTCATGTGCGTGTAAAGGCAGGTGTCCCAATACTTTTGACAATATGCATGTCTTATGTTTGCTGAGCACCAGTCTTGTCAATACAAGAGAGCATGGACTTAGCTTGTTTCATGATAAGAACACCTATTTTCCTTTTTATCGTTTTATTGTTTTTTTATTAAACTAACATTTGGTTGTAACTGTGTTTAAGCACATGAATTGGCAAAAGTGTACGTTTGATGTTCTGTTCTTGATGTTGGTGTGAGTTTCGGCACATATTAACCGCATCCCGCCCGGCCCATAGTCAAATGACGGCCGCAGGAACCTTTTGTCTCTCTCATGCGACGTCCTGGGATTCCCGCAGAGTGGAGTGCGCGCGCTCGCCGCATCACTGGAGACCCGATGCGCGTGCCCGGTGGCCGCGATGTCCGCCGGGCACCCGCGATTGCTCGTCACAGAGCCAGGGACGTGGATCTGTGTGTGTAAATACAGAGATCCACATCCTGTCAGGGAGAGGAGACCGATGGTGTGTCCCTTGTACATAGGGACACACCATCGGTCACCTCCCCCAGTCAGTTCCCCTCCCTCCACAGTAAGAATCACTTCCTAGGGAACACATTAACCCCTTCCTCGCCCCCTAGTGTTAACCCCTTCCCTGCCAATCACATTTATACAGTAATCAGTGCATACTTATAGCACTTTTGGCTGTATAAATGTGAATGGTCCAAAAACAGTGTCAAAAGTGTATCGCAGTCCTGACAAAAATTGCAGATCGCCGCCATTACTAGTAAAAAAAATAAAAATAAATGTCATAAATCTGTCCCCTATTTTGTAGCTGCTATAACTTTTGCGCAAACCAAAAAAAAAAAAATTGTGATATTTATTATAGCAAAAATTAAAAAATATGTTTTTTTTTTTCAAAATTGTCGGTTTTTATTTGTTTATAGCGCTAAAAATAAAAACCACAGAGATGATCAAATACCACCAAAATAAAGCTCTATTTGTGGGAAAAAAAGGACGTCAATTTTGTTTGGGAGCCACGTTGCACGACTGCGCAATTGTCATTCAAAGCGTGACAGTGCTGAAAGCTGAAAATTGGCCTGGGCAGAAAGGGGGTGAAAATGCCCTGTATGGAAGTGGTTAAAATGTTAATGAGCAGAATCATTATTTTTTAAATATACTTAAGCTTCCTTGCCGTGCTGTGTTGCCTCCCCCTGCGACAAAGTCAGAAGTGACGAAACGCATATGAGCGGGGCTACACGACAATGCCAAGAGGGTGACTCCACGTGTGCGAAGGAAGATATGAGGAGATCGCAACACTGAGTCACCTGGCATGTTTGGAATTTTAACAAGGCGATTTTGAATCTTTTATGATGTAAGCGCATTACTTTTAATGAACCGAATACCTTAAGGTGTTTTTATATTATTGGAGGCTCTGTCTCAATTTCTATCCCCACATGTGAAGAGTGTCTTTATTGATCTGGATGGAGATTGGTGTGTTTAAGTGGCTCTAGGCGATATTTGCCAGACACGAGAGTGAATGGCAGCAGCATCTGGTGAGCTTTATTCTTAAAGCGGAGTTCCGCCCACCCCTTTAAAAAATTTAAGTCTGCAGCTACACATACTGTAGTTGCTGACTTTTAACATTAGGACACTTACCTGTCCTGGAGTCCAGCGATGTAGGCACAACATCCGATGTTTATATCGTCTGGTTGGGTGCTGCCGCCCAGAGCGGCTAAGGGAACCTTTCGGCTTCACGGCCGGGTCCTTTCTGCACATGCACAAAGCACGCTACAGTCTCTCACTGGCCTGGCAGAGGGGAGGGAGGTGGAGGGGGAAGAGCTGCTGACGTAATTCGCCACGACCTGGTCTCCTGGAAGCGGGGACAGGGTACCTGTATAAAACAGGTACTTGCTCCCCCCCCAAAAGTGCCATATGTGGCACCAGAGGGGGGGGGGGACAGCAGAAACTCCTTTTTTGGGTGGAACTCCACTTTAAGGAGTGGAAGTGGCACACATCTGTCAGGGATCAGATGGGAGACTGATTTGATGAGGTCAGCCTCTCTTATATCTCCTGTCCTGGCTCCGCTGAAGGTGAGACAGAGGAAGCCAAAGGACAAGAGGGACACGAGTGTCTGGAGCAGGAGTTCCCGGGAGAACAGCTTGGCAGGGTTCAGCGGCCTGGAGTAGACTGTGGTGTGCAGAGCAGGAACAGGAAACAGCCAGGCAGTTAACCGAGAGTTAACAGCAGCCAGGAACATAGACAGGAGCAAGGTCTCAGGAATAGCCAGGTTCGTCAGCAGGCGGGCAGTGAGGTACCAAATCATAGACAGAGCCAGAGTCAGGAACGGAGCCGGGTCAGAGATGGACAACAGTACAGGAACAGAACACAGAGCCAAGGTCAAGAGCAAGCCGGGTCTAAATACTGGGAGGACACACAGGATCAAAGCAGGATTCAGGAACACAGCTGACGATCAGTCAGCAAAGCACAGGAGCCAAGACTTCCTTTAAATAAGCCGTCTGGCGCCAAGGGGAATTAGACTCGTACGTGTGCGTGCGCACGCGCGCCCGCGATCGCGGGCTCTGGCGTGCATGCACGCGCCTGTTTGCCGTTCTATGGCAAAGACTATGTGCTTGTGCACGTATATGTGCAAAACGTCTCACAGGAATTCCCTGACAACATCACTTTGGTAAAGGATTGTGGTAGATCAACGACATTTTGTTTCACAATTTTTTTACTATCTTTTCATCTCTTTAAGTTGGAATGTATTACCATATTGATTTGCATATGTTGTAGCATATATTTTTGGGATTTGCTATATGGACACTTTTTATTATATATTGGCTTTTTATGTTGATCATGTCTAAATGACAATATTTAGGAGATTTATAGATTAATTAGTGCGTTACTGTGGAATTATTTGTCTTTTTTTCACATTGATGGTCGTTTCACCTCATTTGCATGTTATTTCAATATTAAGTGGCAGCACAAACAGGTGTTTTTCATCAGCACAGTGCGCACACATATATTTATCTTTTAAATATGTTTATGTACATGCTTTTAGATATTACCTTTTTTAACATTAATATTTTTCAGATATTGCTTTTGATATGAAGCATTGCATATTTATTTGATTTACACTAAGATGGTCTTGGTCTTCATAAATATGATGGTGCCATTTTTTCCTTCCCCAAAATGGTGTCCAGAGGAAGGCTGTTTGTGCCTGTTAATATGGCACCCTGAAGCTTCCTTTATTTGGTCTCCAGCAAGATGGTGCCAGTATGCATTTTATATTTGGCCTCCACCAATATGGTGGTACCTGTTTCATGTACTCCAAAATGGTGCCCGGGGCCTATTTATTCCAAAGACTGTAAGTGTTATGCAGGCTTGACAAAGGTTCAGAAATGCCATGGAATTTGTTGCCACACCTCCTCTGACATCATTACACCTGTCTGATACCCTGCTTATGCCCAGATGATCTCCATGTGGTCCACAGGGGTCCTTCTGGTTCCTGACAAGAGACTATCTTCATAAGAAAGTCAAAAGGCTGGGGAAAAGTCTGTCATCAAGTGGAATTGCTTTACATGCTGCTTTTTGGATAGTCGTGGCCCTGTTTGTTTTTCCTTGTCTTTTTACATACACATATTTTAATTATATACCGTTTACCATTTAATTTAACATTACAATGCAAACAGCTTATGAAGCAATTATCTCTCTCATATGAATTTAACAGTGGAGTTTCCTGCACATGAAAATCAAATATCATGAAAGTTAAAAGAATTTTTTTTTAAGAAATAATCTCCTTAGTAGCTTGTACTGCCATTGCCAAACATTAGAAGTGTGCCCTCTGACTTGTTCACACAGTGCACTTCCTCTGTAGCAGATGCTCTGGTAGTAACTGAGAGCGCAAACTGCACAAGCGGAGTGTTTGAATAAGCCAGAGCAACCACTGGAGGCACAATTCTAATGTCCGACTCATCCTGCCATCAAGCCCAGACAGAGGGGGGTCAGATACTTAGGAGTTATTTTCAGACAGGCTGTGTATGACAGATCTACATGTATAGAGTGGTATGTAATGTGCTTTGGATGTTGGAATGTATGCATTTTTTGAAAAATGCCCAATAAAAGTGAATCCTTTAACCACTTGCCTACTGGGCACTTTTTACCCCCTTCCGGCCCAGGTCAATTTTCAGTTTTCAGTGCTGTCACAATTTGAATCACAATTGCGGGGTCATGTAATGAAATTGTTATCATTTTTTTCACGCAAATAGAGTTTTCTTATGGTGGCATTTAATAAACCAAAAAAAAAAAAGTTGGGGGTCTTGTAACAGGGGTCAAGGAGTGTTGCCAATCAATAATGATCCTTATCCTTGATGCCACATATTCTCGAGTACTTTCGCAGGCTTTGAAGAATAAGGGAGCAAAAGCACCACAAGTTTGCTGAGGCATGAGAAGCAGAGTCCTTGGGGTCACTGAGAATTACAGTATCTGGAACTGCCTCCTTCCAGCCACGTACTACTCCCAAGGGTTCTGCAAACAATCTCTTATGCCCTGTACACACGATCGGTTTTACAGATGAAAACTGTCCGATGGACTTTTTTCATCGGACAAACCGATCGTGTATGGGCCCCATCTGTCTTTTTTCCATCGTTGAGAAAAAATAGAACATGTTTTAAATTTATCCGATGGAAAAAAAAAAACGATAGCAAATTCCGATTGTCTGTGTGGAACTCCATCGGAGAAAAAACCCATGCATGCTCAGAATCAAGTCGACGCATGCTCAGAAGCATTGAACTTAATTTTTCTCGGCTTGTCGGAGTGTTTTAGGTCACGGCGTTTGGGACGGTCCGATTTTTGACTGATGGTGTGTAGGCAAGACTGATGGAAGTCAGCTTCATCGGAATTCCGATGGAAAAATCCATCGGATTTGAATCCATAGGAAATCCGATCGTGTGTACAGGGCTTTAAGGTTTGACGTATGTCTTCCTCTGCTTCTATTTCTCCAAAAGTGCCAGAATCCTTCTCCTCCTCCCTCTCCTCTTGTGTGTTTTGTTGCGTCGCAAGAATGGTATCTGCATAAAGTGGGCCTTGAGAGCAAAGGAAGACCTCCTCTTCCTCTGCTGATCTGCCTCGAGTGCCCTGTCCATAATGCCACACAGAGTATGCTCCAACAAGAACACAAGAGGGATTGTGTCACTGATGCATGCAGTGTCACGGCTCACCATCCGTGTCGCCTCCTCAAATTGTGACAGTACAGTGCATGCATGCTTTATCAGCAGCTATTTGCATGGGGAATAAAGCTGAACTCCCCTGTGCCTGTCCTTGTGCCATACTCACACAGGTACTCTTTTATGGCCCTCTGCTGCATGTGCAGCCACTGCAGCATTGCCAAAGTTGAGTTGCACCTGGTGTGTCACAAATCATTCGGTTTATAAACAGGTGCAATTCCCCCTAAATTTCAGCCAACCAAACACTGGCTGTGTATGACTGCTTGAAATCGCTACAGACTCTTCTGGCCTACCTTAGAGGATCTTGCAAACCTGGGTACCTGTTAAAGAAATGCTGCACCACCAAATTGAGGACATGTGCAAGTAATAGCACATGTGTCAACTTTCCCTGTCGAAGGGCGGACAGGAGGTTTGTACCATTATCGCACACCACCATTCCTGGCTCAAGCTTTCGTGGCGTGAACCATCTCTGGGCCTCTCCCTGCAGAGATGAAAGAATCTCTGCTCTGGTGTGGCTTCTGTCCCCTAGACAGACCAGCTGAAGCACTGCATGGCACCTGTTAGCCTGACTCCTTGAATGGCCCCTTGAACGTTTAGGGGTACTGGTGGTCATAGCTTCCAACTGTCCCTGATATCGAGGGACTGTCCCTGATTTCGAGGGACTGTCCCTGATTTGGACAAGCACTGTGTCATATAACAGGCTTTAACCACTTCAGCCTTGGAGGATTTGGCTGCCAAATGACCGGGCCACTTTTTGCGATTCGGCACTGCGTCACTTTAACTGACAATTGCGCGGTCGTGCGACGTGGCTCCCAAACAAAATTGACGTCCTTTTTTTTTTTTACAAATAGATCTTTCTTTTGGTGGCATTTGATCATCTCTGCGGTTGTATTTTTTGCGCTATAAACAAAAAAAAGCGTCAATTTTGAAAAAAAACCCAGTATTTTTAAAGCCCTGTACACACGATCGGATTTCCTATGGATTCAAATCCGATGGATTTTTCCATCAGAATTCCGATGAAGCTGACTTCCATCAGTCTTGCCTACACACCATCAGTTAAAAATCCGTCCGACCCAAACGGCGTGACGTAAAACACTCTGACGAGCCGAGAAAAATTAAGTTCAATGCTTCTGAGCATGCGTTGACTTGATTTTGAGCATGCGTGGGTTTTTTCTCCAATGGAGTTCCACACAGACGATCGGAATTTGCTATCATTTTTTTCCATCGGATAAATTTAAAACATGTTCTATTTTTTTCTCACCAATGGAAAAAAGACCGATGGGGCCCATACACGATCGGTTTGTCCGATGAAAAAAGTCCATCGGACTGTTTTCATCGGTAAAACCGATCGTGTGTACAGGGCATTAATTTTTGCTGTAATAAATATCCCCAAAAAATATCTAAAAAACATTTTTTTTCCTCAGTTTAGGCCGATGGTATTCTTCTACATATTTTTGGTAAAAAAAATTGCAATAAGCATATATTGATTGGTTTGCGCAAAAGTTATAGCATCTACAAAATAGGGCGGTAGTTTTATGGAATTTTTATTATTATTATTTTTTTACTAGTTATGGCGGTGATCTGCGATTTTTATCGTGACTGCGACATTATGGCGGACACATCGGACATTTGTGACGCTGTTTTGGGACCATTGTCATTAATACAGCGATCAGTACTATTAAAATGCACTCATTACTGTGTTAATGAAACTGGCAGTGAAGGGGTTAACCAGTAGAGGGCGGGGAAGGGGTTACGTGTGTCCTAGGGAGTGATTCTAACTGTTTGGGGGGCGGGGCTTACTGTGACACGACACTAATCACTGCTCCGATGAGAGGGAGCAGACGATCAGTGTCCTGTCACTAGGCAGAACAGGGAGATGCATTGTTTACAAAGGCATCCCCCCGTTCTGCCGTTCTGTGACCCGATCGCAGGACACCCGCGGACATCGAGTCGGCGGGTCCTGCAGTCACGTAGAGCACAGCGGGCGCTCGCACATGCCGGCGGCAGCACACGCGCCCGCTAGGTGGCAGATTCAAAGCAACGTATATATACGTTGCTTTGCCTGCCCGTGCCTGCTGACGTATAAGTGCGTATAGGCTAAGGTGACCAGATTTTTTAAATGAAATCCGGGGACATATTTTTTTTTACTAGTAATAGTGGCAATAAGCGACTCTCTGCCCGTCCCTGCCCGCCTCACAGCCTGTCAAATCTTACTCTCCGGGCCCCAGCTACTACTGGGTGGGGAGCGGAGGAAGATCACTCCACCAGGGAAGGCAAGGAGATAAACAGGCAGGGGGCTGGCAGGGACTTGAGCCAAAGCAGAAGAACATGCGAACGGACCTGAGTGGGCATGCTCCCGGGAACCAGTACATGATCATCAGAAAGGGGCACAGATAATGGAAAAAAATACACCCCCCTAAGCTAGTAGGAGTGGCGAAGCGGAGGTGTGTGTTCTGCACTGATTGTCTTTGAAATTGCCCTAGCCCCTGTTCAAATCCAAAACCAGGGACAGACTTGGTCCGGGACAGTGTCCTCAATCCGGGGGCTGTCCCCGAAAACTGGGGATGTCTGGTCACCCTAGTATAGGCAGTCGGCAAGCGGTTAAAGGAGCAGGATCCTTTTTTTTGGGGGGGGGTTAACAAACGCTTTAAGGACTTTGGCTTTCCATAATTATTTAAAATCAGTAACTCAGAAAGTATTGGAGCCAGAGTGTCCACAAAACAGCCAGGAAATTAGCATTTCTGGAAGTCAGAAGTAGTAGCACCCATATTTATTTTAAGAAAAACGTACTAACGACTGTCATGCTGCTCCAGTCATTTATGTTCTTTGCATCTTTGCACTGTTCAGTTTGCAAATCAGAAGTTTAATATTTCTCTGACTCGTCTGATAAATGCTTGCCCCAAGTCAGCATCTCAGAAAGTACTGAAGCCAGCAGCAGACAGGCAACTAGCATATTTATCAAGAGATCAGTAATGGCATCCTCTTTTCTTTTCTTTAAAGACAAGGCTGAAAATAGAACTGGGTATGCTCACTCATATTTTAACGTTTACGTAGTGGAGAAATTAAATCATAATAATCAAACTAAAACTGTGGAATCTTTACTCGTTTTTGTTTGAGTCAGTTTGGTCTGTGTTTAATAACTAGTGATTGTCAATGTCAAGTCCAGAATCAGTTTTAGGGGAAATGGACTATGTTTAACTTATATTTGGCATTGATTTACTTAGTACTAATACCCTGAGTCCATTTAAACCCATTAAAGCAAATGCAATTGCAAATGCTCAGTCCCATTCCCGGGCTTCTATCTGCCTTTCTGTCAATCACATAGTTTGCTGCCCACACTCGCCTTGCTAGGATCATCTTCCTTATTTTCTTTTTCACGTCTGCGAGTGTGAATCTCAGCAATAATTCACAGAATATTTGAGGAAGGAATGAGTCAGGTTGTGTAATTTGTTTAAAAGGTGCTTACGGCATGTAAACGGAACATGAGAAAAGTGCATTTCTGAAGAAGGTCATCTTCAATGTGAACTAATATTTTTGACCAGTGCCCCACCTTTGCCTCATATGTTAGAGAATCTATATTATTCTAATCAAGAAGTCATGAGATGTCAAATACACAATTTAAAACTGTATCCAAAGATTTTTTTTTTAATAAGTAGAGAAATGTGAGAATCAGAAAAAATTCTAAATTCTGAGTTGTCACCAGAAAAAGAAGAAAGGGGTATTCATCAAATGATGCCATTTGTTTGGGTGACAACTAGGGATGAGATCGGTTTGGTCTGAACCTGGGTTCAAACCAAGGAAGCTGCCACCCACTGCTGTCCAATCAACTGCAGCCAGGGTGTTCCTTGCCTGCCATGTGGCCATACTAGGTTAATGATGTCATGGGCATCCCCACCCCTTTTATCGGTGCAACTGCAGGGTGGTGGATGCTCTGGCCACGGTTGATTGGGCGGCAGTTGGTGGGAGTGACAATCTCTAAACTAATTCCTAATGGCAGGTTCATGTATTAGAAGGGGTACAATCTTGTACTCACCCTTCCAGTGGACTTGGTCCCCTAACTTTAGAGGACTCTGTCCCCTACCTTTCCTCCATTCCAGAACTGCAGCCTCCATAAGACTTCTTTGTATTCAACTAATAGGAGTGTAGACTGCCTGTGTCTCCCTGATACATGCTGTAGTCCTTTCCTTCAACCTCCATGTCATTGCAGGACTGAGCTTTTGCACAGGGAGCTGGAAATTATGGCAGGAGAAAAAGGCACCTGACACTCCAAGAAGAGCTGAATGTCAAAGAGTATTTAAAGCGGAGGTCCACACAAAAAGTGAACCTTTGCTTTTCGGAACCCTATCCCCCCTCCGGTGTCACATTTGCTACCTTTCAGGGGGGAGAGGGGTGCCGCACGACTCGCGCATGCGCAGTAGGGAACCGGGCAGTGAAGCCGCAATGCTTCACTTCCTGATTCCCTCACCGAGGATTGCGGTGGGGGCATCCGAGAGACGAGCGATTGATCGGCTTTGGCTGCTGACATCGCTGGACTCCAGGACAGGTAAGTGTCCATTTATTAAAAGTCAGCAGCTGCAGTATTTGTAGCTGCTGGCTTTTAATTTTTTTTTTTTATACGGGACCTCCACTTTAAGGAGGCTTCAGTGCTGGAAAGGAGGAGAGTATATTACCTCTTCTAAAACAGGGATGTCCCATATGAATATTTTGCTTTAAAGGAGTTGTTCATTTACAAAAACATTAAAAAATCTATTTGCCGAAGACCTAAACAGTAGGGGCCACCCTGAAAGCCCTTATTACTCTCAGAATTATAAAGAAGCAATTTCAAATACTGTGGAAATGCCTGATAGAAAGTCAGGAGGAGAGCCACAGTTCAGTCACCAGTATAGAATGCTCCTTCAGATCTTTTCCCAAGGGCCTACTTACCATAGCTTGTTTTGCTCTACCTCTTCATATGGTGGAAGACATCTTTGCTTACTCTTGTCAGAGTTCTGTCTTCTCTCCTGATTACTGGTGATCTAATGAACAAAGAATTGTTAACTAGTGGAATTATCAGCAGGTGGCAGGAGAGGTGGACAAAACACAAATTCACTAAATAAATTTAATAGGATCAAGGAGGTCCTTGCACTTCAAGTCTTCAGGTACAGCTTCCCCTCCAGCAGGTGCCTAGAAGGACTTTGGTCAGCACAGCAGTGACATCACCAAATATAATCAAGTGCTCAAGAAGACATTCCAAATTGTGCAGGGATAGCATTCAACAGAGGCAGGAGATGACCTCACAAAATGGATATGAAGCTATGAGGCTAAAGAAACCTAAGTATCTACAATCTACATCTGCAAAATTGACCTAAGAGGTGTGAGAGATAGGAGCTTGTTTTCTTAAAAGTTTTGTGCGGTACTTCACGTTTATATAAACCATGCCTTTTCTTATACTTAGTCGTATGGCATTTCTCTTTCTCTTAGTTAAACTTTATATTGACAATCAATTTTTTCAGACATACTATGCCCTGTAACTTGTGAATATGTGCCAAGACACTAACAAACTTTGTGTAAACTTCTCTTGCTCAATCTCTCCGAAGGAGATCTTGAGCTTCTGCATACTGTGATGTTTTTCATATTTTCGATTTGTATGTCGCTTTGAACCAAAAAAAAAGTAGCTTTTTCCTAATCGATATACAGCTGTCACATTACCCAGCTCTTTCCCAGCCTGTCTGCAAGGAAACATAAGCAGGAGGAGCTTCTAGTCCCCTGCTGCTGGTCACATGTTCAAAAAAAAACAAAAAAACCTTTGGAATACAGAGTAAAAATAAATAAATAATATCAATAAACTGTTTTAAATTGGCATACAAATATACATTTAAAATCAAATCTTTATTATTTTGTGGAAATAACATGGTGTGGGCAGCTTTCTGCCAGTCAGAGGCTGTGTCATGCTTCTCCAGCTTGTGTCTTAGAATAAGAGGAAGGTGGAGCCACCATTATCTACATGTAATATACTGCACCCATTGTGTTTAGCTGGTTAGTGGGCATGGAGGAGGAGGAGGGAGGGAGTGGGCAGTCATTTACCACTGTGTATACACCCACATGTGTGACTCTATAGTCACATTGCCTGCTCATATGTGATTGGGAGGAAATGTTCAACATAGAAACTCACTGAAAACTGAGCATGTGCAGAGTTACCATCACAGCTGCAAAATCCCTAGCTGAATTGGCTACATGAACAGAAGGGTGAGACAGCAGCAGGATCAACCAGGTTTTTTGCAGAATACTGAAAACAAATCTCATAGTGACTAAATGAGTATGAACAGCATATAATACACCATTTATTGATTTTTTTTTATGATGCAGGTTTAGTACCACATTAACTACTCAGGAGGCATTTAAAGAAGAGATTTTTCAGGGCACTATATATTGCCAGTATTTCTGCAATGCAGGACATACTGTACTAGGGAACCTGTTTTGATGAATGTAGGCTCAATTCTCTAAGCTTAAATTGTACATGAACCAAAAAAAGTTTCATTGTTTGTTTGTTTGGCATCATGTTTTACAGTATACAGGTCTATGAGTAAGGCAGTCCAATGGTCAACGGAATCATTTTATATGGCAAGATAACAACACTGCCAGGATCTCCGGATAAGAAACCTTGCAACAGATTCACAAAAAACGATGTGCATTATAGACATGTGCAATTTGTTTTGTTCCGAATAATTTTTTTAACGAATTTAGACAATTTCGTAAATTTGGAAATATCTGAATTAACGAAGACCCGTTTTCCGAATTCTTCAGAATATTCGAAAATTCCGAATTTACGATTTCAAATGTTCGAATTTACGAACTTCATAAATTCTAATATCCGAAGATTCGAAAACGTAAAAAATTTGGAAATTCAAAATTCGAAAATCCAAAAATTCTAAATTTCAAAAATTCGAAAATAAACGAAGATTAAAAAGAACAAAAATCCAAAAATTCAAAAATCTGAAATAATAACTAACTAATAATAACTTAACTATTACTAACTATCAAATTTTGCTGTTAGTGAACGTAATGAATACAAATTTATCCAAAGTTAAACATTTTCCAATATAACGGATGCCGTATCTAAACGAATAGAACGTAATGAATTATTAATAATAAATAACAATAATAATAACTTTGTAACGGCACCCCAATCTCAAGGGTTATTATTATTATTAATTATTAATTTGTTCTGTTCCATTTGTTTAGATGCAACATTCGTTATTTCGGATAATTCGTAACTTCGGATAAATTTGTATTTGTTAAGTTCACTAACAGCCAAATTTGAAAGGAAATTCCAATACCTATGATTTAATAGTTAGTTATTATTAGTTAGTTAGTTATTATTTAGATTTTCCGGATTTCAGATTTTTTGAATTTTCGAATATTCGAATTTCCGGTTTTCAAATTTACGAATTTCCAGATTTTGTCTTTTCAAATTTATGAATTTTCAAACATTGGACTTAGAAGAAAATAACTGTCACTTAAAGTAGGAATTCTCATCCTACGGTGTTAGCTTTGTGATTTGAACATAAATTTGTCCTCTCCACCCAACCTTTCAATGAAGCCCGAACACTTATATTCTAAACCCTTATATTCTTGAGACACAAATGTTCCAGTTTGCACTTTGTAAGTCATCTCATTTGTGCCTTGTCAGTAAAGGCACTACACTAAGCATCCTGTTGACACTTTACAAATAATTTTCAAATAAATAACATCATACTGAGCTGTGAATGCCAGAATCAGGTATATTATGCATTTTTTTCCAAGCATATTGCCAAATTAATTTCAGTGGTGCTGAGAAACTGCAATTAGGATTTAAGGAAATAGATTTTCCTTGAAGGCCTGTAAATGACTTGTTTTTATCTAGAACACTTCACTCGCCATTCAGTACTACTTACAACAAAAAAATTACACTAACCTGGTATTGAAATTGGGTTAACAACTTGCCGACCGCAATACTTATTTATATGTTTCGGTTTGTAAGTGGTTTACCGGCATTATGGCTGAAAATATCAGCCATAACCCCACTAGTGGTTTTTTTTTGCAGGCGGCTTTCTCATGAAACTGGTCCGAGCGGCTCATGAGCTGCTGGCACAGTTTCTGAAGTGGCGGGAAGGGACATTCCCTCCCGTTGCTCGCCGGTGTTTCTCGGGCTTACTGTTTCCTCCGGTTCGCCGAGAAACGATCCAGTTGTGATGCCGGCTGCTTCCATAGGCGATCAAAGAGTTAACACTCTTTGATCGACTCTATGGCCTTGGAGGACCGGAGCGACGTCATGACATCACTTATGGTCCTGGCTGGAAGATTTTTTTTTTTTTAAAGCAAAATGGTAAACTGTTTGTGATACACAGTGCTCCAGAAAGCTAAATGTCATTCAGTTAAGGTTTACATCCACTTTAATATATACACATGTAGCATCCTCCTAGGTAGGTGCTAGGATAGTTAGACAATTGTTAGAGTGTTTTTGTAGGCAGTGTGGCTATAATTATGTACAGGTAAAAGCATAGTTCTGCTCACTGTACCCAGTAAGCTGTGATCGTTTAGTTAGGTCAGATCGGTGTGCTATGCTGCTGCCAGTCTACTGGATAACTACCTCTGTATCCAGGTAACTTGAGAAGATTCTGGATGACAGGTGTGGAGCTATGCAGATGGCAGCACGAATATTGATACAGCCCCAGCCTATCCCAGAGAGGCAGGCTCCGAAGGCATGCTGGGAGACTGTATGTATTCTGGGAGCACACAGAGGTCTTGGGCTTGTCCCAGAGTGGAGGAGTCCAGCCTGAGGGGCACACTTCCCTCTCAGGTACAAGCTGCCATGAGGAGGCCTCAAATGGGTGACCTAAGGAAAGAATGCTGAGACACAGGTGCTTGGAAGAAGCTGACTGTGGGGAGCTGTCTCCCAAAGATCGGTCAGATATCAATGGGGGGGGGCATCACTTGGAAGATTGGAAGATGGCTCAATCTGTCCTTGGGCCTTGTGAGTGCAGACATTGAAGGATCTTGGGGACCTTGTGCTTTAGCTACCCCTCTGGTGCCTTGTTATAGTCAGCTGAAGGTCTACAAAAGAGGACATGGCTGGTGTCCTGAAGAGCTCTGTCCAGTCACTTTCCTACTCAGAGGGACTTCCTGCTAAGGGCTCTACTATCACTTAAAGTGCAACTAAACTCTTTTTTCTTTATCTTTGGCTAGAGTGGAGAGGGATTAGAATGCTTGTCAGTTCTTAATGCCATCTGTACCCCTGTTAGGGAGATTCACCCTCTCTATTAGTCCTGTTTATTATTATCTTTCAACGAGAAAGTAAAAGAAAATCCCAAATTTTGTGTTGTCCCCAGAAAAGTAATAGAGGGGAAGTCTTCCAATTGTGACACTAGTTCTGGTGACCTTGGGGTCCCCAAGAAATTCCCTTAATTTGCAGGGATTTCCTCTCACTTTCTGTTTGGCTATGGGACAGGAAGTGAAGGGAAATCTCCACAATGGGAAAGATATGGCAAAGAAAAATATGACCGGGGTATAACCCTCAATTCCAAAATGGAAAAAAAGTTTTGCCTATAGTTCTACTTTAAGCTGAAGTCTACTGTTTTTTACAAGCCTGGACTTCATCATAGCTTGTCCTAAATGAAAGCCAAGTCCTTAATTGTACATAGTTCTTATCTTTGGAGTATCCTACCACTTCCCTCATCCCTATCCAAGTTCTCCAAAAATAAAAACAACAGAAAAACAACATCCCCTAGACTGGTCCTTGGAGAAGGAGTGAATAAGCCTGTTGTGTACCTGGCTTTTGGGCAGAAGTCCGGAATACCTTGACAGCAATTCTTGCAGCTCCAACGGGAGTAGCGCTACACAAACAAGGCAGTGGTTCTCAATCAGCAGCTTGGCATCAAATTGATTTTGTAGGGTATTTAGCCAAGTGAAGTCATGTTGACTTAAAGCACTTAATCATATTCAGTTTTGTATCTAGTTCCTCCATTCCTCCTGGTCATACCTGGGAACAAGAGTTGCTTTATTAAATCAGTGTATAATTTATTCCAAAAAGAATTCCAGAGTACTCACATTTAAAACGGTAAAAACTAGCATGTCATTAAGTATAAAACAAAGAGATGTTTCCAACCCACAAGATGGCCACGGTCAGCGTGTGTAGCATCATGACATCAGATCCCAGGCTCTACCCTATGCGTTTCGTCCAATGGAGGAAAGTCGTCAGGGGCATTCTCTGGAATTCTTTTTTAAAATAAATTATACACTGATTTGATATACTGCACCATGAGGAGTCGCTTTCTCTTATTTAAATGCATGAACCGATGGATCCACCACCTGTGACGGCTATACAAGTTCCAGTTGATTGTTGTCTTAGTGGAGACGTGACCAGCCTGTGGATATACACTGTTGTTGTTTGACTACCTATAACCTAGTGGTCCACTATTTGGGGTAAGAGACCCAGTTTGTTGATGTTCGGTGGAGGATATCATTATTCAATCTAGTCTGTCTGATTTACACCTTGGGTGACTCCAGAAAAGAAATGTGGACTTTTGTGCCAGCGTTTGTGGACTTTAATAAATGTACATATTTATTTTCAGCACTGCCTATACCCATTTTTTCCTAAATTAATCTGGAAAAATTAGGCCGCCCATCCGTACCAGGAAACAACAAAAAGAAAGTGTTTAATATTTAATTTAATGTTTTTATTGGAAACAACAATGCATAGTTTCATATATAAAAATATATCACTAAATAAAATACAAATCTATCTCTCTGTTTAGTGCCAATGTCTGTCTTAAAAAAAAAAAAAAAAAAAAAAACATATCAATATCAGTTAAGTAGACAAACAGCAAAAGAACAATTTTCAGACAGACCTCTCCATCCCCATAATGTAAAAACGACTCTAGTCATGAATACAGGTAATCCTACTTGACATGAAGTTGCTGATCGTTAATACAGCTAAGACAGCACACATCGCCATTTCCTTTACTAATAAGATAAGTACAGCTTATTGTATGCGCCACATAGACGGCAGGAGAATGACAGGAAGGGAGACATCTGTTTCCCATGTCTCTTGTCTGATGGAATGAATTGGCACACACCCACTTAAAGTCTAAGTCCACCTCTTGCAAAAAAAAGTAATAAATGCAGCCACATTTGCAGACAAAACGTGAATTTATTATTATTTTTTTACAAAAAAGCCTGTTGATCAGCAATACATAGGCTCCTGCACACCTTTCCTCCAGTCCTATGTCCATATGAAGGGACTTTTACTTAAGCCTGCCATAGATGGATCGAACCTCAGCAGGGACCAGCCAAGATTCGGTCCATCTATGGGCAAGCTGGTTGTACTGAAGTTGATCCCTCAATTGACTTCAGAACAACTAGCCTGTTGAATTTGCTGCATGCAATTGCTGCCGGCGTCTATAGCCGCCAGCAGTAATCGTGTTCTGCGTTCAGGAAAGGCTACCCGCTGACAGAACATAATAGCGCTGCAGGAGGAATTCTTTCATCAACATTGACTGTGTTGATGGAGGAATCAAGCAATTTTCTTTCCTGCAACCCATACACTAAACATACACTAAAAGGTGTTACTAAACCCACAAGAGTAAAAATCAGTCTGTATATGCAGTAAAGCCTGCTTGTTATACTCATTGTGGAGGGGTTAATCCTCTGCATTGTCTAAAAAGGCTGTTTTGATCCTGTCTTCTCTAATCCTCCCATTCTTCCATTGTCCCCAATCTATCTGCTGAAAGAATTGAACCTGGGGGAGGGGCAAGCTGCACATGCTCAGTTTGGTGTGTGTTGCTAGAGAGTTTTTTTTTTATTCTTGGGAGAGTGCATGTGATCAGCACAGGGCCAATCAGCACCGTCCAAACAGATGGTCAGGGGTCCTGCAGCCTCATAGGACAGTTAGAGTAGAATAAAAACTCCTCCTACAAGCTTTAACCAGACACCGATAGAAGTCATAGGACTGCTATATACTGCTGATGATAAAAACATTATTTAGCAGTTTATATTTACTTAAATAGTTGCATTTCCATGTTCTGTGTACTGTGGGAGATCAGATATTGTGAATGCAGGCAGGGCCGGGACAAGAGGTGGGCAGGAGGGGCGGCTGCCCCTGGCGCAATGGTTTATTGCAGGGATGGGGGGAGCACCCTGACCCTAACCCTAAGGGAAAGGGGGGCGCAGTTTGGCATCTTTGCCCTGGGCGCTTGATGACCTTGTCCCCCCACTGAATGCAGGGTCCTGGGTTTAGTAACACTTTAAATCATCTTTTCCCACTTCCCATTGGCGCATAAAAAATGTAATCTCTAAAGATGATCTCTAATATCCACAGCTGTTTTTATCAATGCTCTTTCTGAGTGACAGCAGTATTTACACATACAGATGAATGAAGCCTATTAGACCCGGTTCAGTGAATCCTAACTGCTCAGAAAATGTAAAATGTTGAGTTAGCATGGTGAAGGGAAAGGTTGAAACTGTCGACTTTTTTACCATCTGTACCCTTTTATGGAGATTTCTGAATACTTCCTGTCCCACAGACTCAGCAGAAAGTGAAAAGAAATCTCTCCAATCTTTCCTCGATTGTTACTACAAGTGTCCCCCATCAAGACTATTTTCTGTCACTTTTAGTTCCAGTGAAGTTGGTCACCAGGACAAATGGAGAGGTTAAATCTTCCCAGCATTTGAGAAGCGCTATATCCTACATACATTCACATACAGTTGATAAAAAGGGATATAAACCAGGTTTGCATGTATTTTTATTTTATTGTATGTGTTACTAGCAAAAAATTTACCTATTCTTTGAATGGACTGAATGTGAAAGATAAGGTTTCAGATATGGTGGAAAAATTTTGGTGCAGGCATATTGGTGAAGGTGGGGGGCTTCTGGTGACTGACAAATGCTCTGTAATCAGATAAGTTGTTTTAACAGCGGCCATACACGTATTGATAAATTATCAATTTCTTCTCTGATCAAATTCTTCCAATAGGAGTAATCAATCTTCAATTGCTTACTCATTCGATTGTTATGCCATACACATGGACAGTAGATTTCAATCAATAGTTAGGGTATAATAGTAAGTTATCCATCTCGTCTCTGTTTCGATCATGTAATCTCATCATCTTACCAAATGAAATATGATCGTATTTATGAACAAAGTGCTGCCGATTGATGCAAAATGTTGATCAACTCAGTTTGATCAAATCCAATCAAAATCAGGTCTACTGTATGTCGATCAGAAGGGAAGTTATGGCTACTTAATTGTTTGCAAGTTCGAGTGTATCAAAGATTGATTTGATAAGAAAATTAAAGCATGTATTGCCACCATAAATATATATGGTTAGCAAACACTGTGAATCTCCCAAGTTCTAGAACTTTTAGGCTCCAGGGAGTCATTATGGATGAGGAGAGCAGTTTTTGGTAAAACAGATTTTGCGGCAAAATTTCCCATTTCACCATCAAAGAAATTTAGCCAAATCAGAAACTTTCAATTTGGCTAACTGAAATGCTTATGCAAAATTTTCTTTATTTAGATTTATTTATTTTTTGGGTGTTTTATAGTAGTGTAAGTTATTTAATTTCATTTAATGTTCTTTGTATTTGTGTTTTGTTTATGTGTAGTTGATCATTAGTTTTCTTTGACCACTTGCCGACCAGCGCACGACAATATACGGCGACACAATGGCTCAGCTGGGCATATGGGCATACAGGTACATCCCCTTTAGGACGCGGCATCGTGGACGCGCGCCCGCCGCAAGCTCCGTGAGTGTGACTCGATGTCCGCCGGGAGTCCCGCGATCGTCTCACGGAGAGGAAGAATGGGGAAATGCTGATGTAAACAAGCATTTCCCCGTTCTGCCTAGTGACAAGGACACTGATCACAGCTCCCTATGATCGGGAGCAGTGATCAGTGTCATGTCACACGTAGCCCATCCCCCCTACAGTTGGAACACATTCCTAGGACACACTTAACCCCTTCAGCGCCCTCTATTGGTTACAGGAGCACTGCCAGTGCCATTTACACAGTAATCAATGCATTTTTATAGCACTGATCGCTGTATAAATGACAATGGTCCCAAAATGGCGTCAAAAGTGTCCAATGTGTCTGCCATATTGTCGCAGTCACGATAAAAAATGCTGATCGCCGCCATTACTAGTAAAAAAAAAGATATTAATAAAAATGCCATAAAACTATCCCCTATTTTGTAGACACTATAACTTTTTTGCAAACCAATCAATAAACGCTTATTGCATTTTTTTTAACCAAAAATAAGTAGAAGAATACGTATCGGCCTAAACTGAGGAAAAAAATAGTTTTTTTATATATTTTTGGGGATATTTATTATAGCAAAAAGTTTAAAATATTGCATTTTTTTTCACAATTGTCGCTCTTTTTTTGTTTATAGCGCAAAAAAATAAAAATCGCACAGGTGATCAAATACCACCAAAAGAAAGCTCTATTTGTGTGAAAAAAAGGACGTCAATTTTGTTTGGGAGCAACGTCGCACGACAGCGCAATTTTCAGTTAAAATTACGCAGTGCCGAATCTCAAAAAGTGCTCTGGTCTTTGGCCAGCCCATCGGTCCGGGGCTGAAGTGGTTAATGCTTTATTTAACTTTAACATTGTTCAAAAAAAATAGGCTATTAAGGGGCTCATTACTGTATAGATGCAGAATAAGTTTTAAGGCACTGCTACCTCTGAGTGCTGTTCACCTCTTTTTTCCCCTGTAAGCTGTATCTGAGAGCCTGCAGTGCAAGGATCTCCCTGCTTCTCCGTTATTCATCTGACGAAACGCGTAGGCTAGGGTGACATCATCACACATTCAAAAGTGTACCGATCGGGTCCTGAATATTGTAGATTTATAGTGCTATTATCTTTTTTATGCATGTGCGTGGTTTTAATAATTTTTTAAATATATTTCAATTGAATTTACACTGTTGGGAGTGTGTGGCTCTTCATTTTTCTTTTCACATATTTGTGATGTTCGGAGGTGATACATAGAGAGAAGTGGTGGAATTTGAAAACTATATTGAGCTCATGGTAGATGTAACATCTATGTGCAATATGACTATTTAATAAATGGGGCCATGGATGTCTGGTAAACTTTCATTGTGTGGCAGGATGGTGGAGTGGACCTTGGAAGATTATCCTTTATTTCTCACATTGTGACACAGAAGGATTTTGTTGTGATTATTTCACAGATTTTTTTTTTTTACATAATATTGGCACATACAGTGGAACCTCGGATTGCGAGTAACGCGGTTAACGAGCGTTTCGCAAAATGAGCAATTTTTTTTTTTTAAATCCTGACTCGGTTTGTGAGTGTTGTCTTACAGTACCGCATTTGGCCAGAGATGAGGGAGCACCGGCGACACTCTGAGCCGTTCGGAAATATTTGGAAACACTCGGAAATACTCAGAAATACTCTGTTCTCAAGTGTTTCCAAGCCTTCTCGAGGGTTCCTGAGTGTTTCCAAGTCTTTCCGAGTGATCTCTGCGTATTTCCGAGTCTCTCCGGCACCCCCCACCTCTGGCCACATGCGGTAATGCATGCAATAGAAGTCAATGTGGAACGAATTATCTTCGTTTCCATTGACTTCTATGGGGAAACTCGCTTTGATATGCGAGTGCTTTGGATTACAAGAATTCTCCTGGAACGGATTATGCCCGCAATCCAAGGTTCCACTGTATATTCATTATCATTTTTGCACTTGTATATAAATGTATTTGGATTAGCGCAGCACTTTTTTCTATATTAAACATTTATTTATATGATATCCAATATTGTGCGAGCTCCTTCTTCCTTTTATCTATTTTTTATGTGCCCACAAGCGTGGTTCCATTCGATTTTTCATCCTGTAGATCTGTCATCACCACTCGTCAGATCACCAGTCATCATGGGGGCAGCTCTAAAATGAAGAAACAAGCCCTGCCTCAACCAAGATTGGCATCACCACACAGAGACGCGATGCCCAAAAAAAAAATAAAGAATCAAACTTAGTCAGTAACTGAAAAAATAAAAGATGGGAAAAAGAATTAGCTGCTAGGAACCTTCTAGCAAGACTGCTAAATAGTCACTTGCCCTCTCTTTGCCTTTTTTTGAGAATAGCATCCACCATTTAGCTTCTCTTTAACCTCCCCTTTCCTATTAATTTTAACGCATTTTGCCAAAATGACCAAGTTTGCCAAAGTCTGCCAATTTTTGACGAAATTTGGTGGAAATTAAAATGTTTAACTTGGCTCATCTCTAGCAGCTAAGCCCAGAGTGCACAGACACACAATACTGGCTGTTGATGTGTGGCTGCCCCTGGGTTAGCTGCTCATTACCAGGAATGCAGGCAAGGCTGTGCTGACAGCTCGGTGAGGGATTGTACAGGCAGGTCAGGCTTTCACTAGCATAGCCCAAGACAATAGCGTTATGTTCCCTCTCCGCTTGGCTTGTCTGTGAATTGATTCCTGAAATAACATTGCCAGTGTTGCTGAAGCTGTCATAAACACCTGGCACAGGTGGGCAGCCAGCTCTATTTGTAGAGCCCCTCTTATGGCTCAACTGGGAGCCAGTAAATAAGCCCAACATTATTTAAGCTAATGTGTTTTTAATAGGAACATACGGTTTAATGGGGTTTTAATGAAATGTAAATAATAATGGCACTACTGTTTTAGGCTAGTTAACTTTGTTTTAGGGCAGTTTGTTCTTTTCTGTTTTACGATGCTCTGCAGGCTTTTATATCTCAGCACGATGGCTGGATGCATGTTTACATGTTGTAATGTTGTATGTTGGCACCCCTTATAACTGCATATAAACGCTTAATTACCAATGAAACGCTTGGGGGTCAAGCCAGAGAGCCATCCTGGGGCGATGTGAGTTGTGCTGTGTATGGGATATCACTTATCACTGCTTTATCTGCTCTTCCTTCATTCAGAGAGGGCTAAAGGAGTGACTGCAATATGGGATAAATTGTTATATATACTGAAATCATATTTTACTGTATAAAGACTAGCCTGAATGCATCAATAATAAAAATAAACATTAATATTTATTAAGCAATAAATGTGACATTCACTAAATATTCACTGCAGGTGAATATTCCTAGTGCATTTGAATTAGAGTGATTGATTTACCTACAATGAATGTCACATTTACTGTTTTTCAAATATGCCCCTGTAATACCTGTGAGGAAAAATAATAATAAAAATAAAAGTACTGATAAATAAATAAATAGGTAATAATAATATTAATAACAATAGTAATATTTATACAAATACATGTACTGATAAATGAATAATAATAATAATAATAAATGTATAGGTACTGGTAAATGATTATTAATAATAACAAATGTATACACTAAGTACTGATGAATAATAGTAACAAACAATTTATAAGCTCTGATAAATTATTATTAATAACATTCTTTTTCTTCTTCTTCTTCTTCTTTTTCTTTTGTACACAAAATATGACTTTTTTTAGAATCAATGGAAATATTAATAGCCCTCAGGAGACCCTGATACACTCTGGGCTTTATAATTGCATATTCCCTTGTCCATCATTGTCCAATGGGAACTATTTGGCCATTGGTATGGTTCTAAACGACCAGATTTAAAGGGACATACTTGTTGACCTGAAATTACAGCAGGTTCCGTATGTATGTCTCATACCAGAAGGATGATGTATTACTGAAGGTCTCCCCTTAGCCCAAACTTGCCCAATGAATTGCTTAAAGATGTGTGGAGCCAGACTCTTGGAATGAAGCCCTGAAGAAGCGGCCTGGGTGACGCGAAACATGTTGGCAAGCTCCATATATCAAATTTGATGTTATGTCTGATCACTTATTTTCACACATGTGATTTTATGTACCTAGGGGCCTGTGTTTGCCCTATCTCTCCATGCATGTATGTCATTTATACTTGAATAAACATATTTTTTTAAATTAATATACCCATGTATTTGTATATTCAATCAAACAGGGAACTACCACTTAACAACCAGCTTTTTTTTATTTATTCTTATTTATTCTTATGTACTATTTTATTTTTTTAACATCTTTTTATTGAAGGTGATTGTGCTAGCTGCAGTGTTTCACTTAGTGTACTGTGTCCTTTGCACTGTGTGCACCAAAAGCTTACCTGAATGCAATTTCTGGTATTCTGATACAAATACAGGCAGGGAGCTGCAGTATTTTTCTTTAGTGTCCTTTGCACAGTGTGCACCAAAACTTACCTGACTACAATTCAAACATTTACATAAAACATTTGTCCATTTTTCTGTTACTCCTATGTACTATTAAATATTGATAGACCAATTTTCGAACTTTGTATACAGATTTTTGCCTTAGCTTGAAGTAATGTACTATGTCATGCACTGCCAAAACTTTTATAATTTAACATGTATTCAACACTGAAATGGACATCCACCCATCTTTTTTTAAAGAGTTTATGCAGCGCAGTAATTATTATTGCAATGTTAAAAAACTTGTGTAGAAGTATAGATTGATTCAATACTCTATGTAATGAGCGAATACATGTCAGCATCACCCAACTAGTGCTAGAATGCATGCATTCCCTGCCTTACCAGTATACACATCACCTATCCAACGCTGGGCCCACATACAGCTCACAACATAAGAACACATTACACACCCTTCTCCACAAACCATCTGGGTGAGCTGGGTACATGGAATCATATAGCCTCTTCTGTTCCAGTTTCTACAAGTCCACATCCACCACTGCTTATACCTTCTTCGAAATTAAGAGAACCACTCATTAGTCAGTTTCACAAATTTATGAATAATAATGATTATCATACATTTCAGGAGGGATACATTTGTATATTTACTCCAGGATGCAATTTTTTAAGTAGTGAGAGAATCCCAGGTTCTTTCTTAGATGTTCAAAAGGTTTCCCTTATCTCTACACATTTCTTGCCAGGTTTGATATTCGTCAGGGCTTCATTGTCTGCGTTATGCTACTATATCATTCTCCTAAGGCTTGCATTTGTACGTAGTACACAGTACTTCAATGTAGTACACAGGGCTGCCTCTTATCACCCCTACTATACACACTCTGTACTGGACCACTAGCCACTTGTATTAAAGTGGTTGTAAACCCACTTTTTCAACTTGCACCTACAGGTAAGCCTAGATTAAGGCTTACCTGTAGGTGCAAGAAATATCTCCTAAACCTACACGGTTTAGGAGATATTTACTAAAATGTCAAGCGCCGCTATCTACGGCGCATGCACGCCGTAGACAACGGCGCATTTATGGGGTTAATCCCATTCACATACTCGGCTACTTCCCAGCAATCGCTGGGCGTAGCCGAGTGGGACGCCTCCCGTGCGCATGCGCAGAGTGACGTCTCCGATGCTCCGGCCAATCACAGCGCCGGAGCGGCGCTGTGATTGGCTGGTGCGGCGATACCCGGAAGTAACATTCCGGCTATCGCCGCAGTGATGTCTGCGGCTGGACAGAGGGACGAGGACAGCTTCGGGGGCCCCGATCTAAGGTAAGTGGAACATAATGAGCTATTATGCTAGTCATAATAGCTCATTATGCCTTTCTCTTGCAGGTGGGCCAAAAAAAAAAAAAAGTGGGTTTACAACCACTTTAAGGCCCACTCTGATATTAAAGGCCGGACTGTTCGTTTACAAAGTACTAAAACTGCACTATATGCAGATGACATCATTTTTTATTTTTTTATTTATTGTTTTAATAGCTTTGTTATCAGTAAACATTAAAAAACTAAATAGTAACTATTATAAAAATACATAAAACCAAGGATATAATATACAATGGAAATATATACTTTATATATATATATCTATCTATATTAATATAGATATATATATATATATATATATATACATATTTGAACATACAGTCATGGCCAAAATTGTTAATTGTTGGCACCCCAGAAAATCAAGTATGTCTCACAGAAAAGTATTGCAGTAACATATGTTTTGCTATACACAACAAAAAAAGGGAGGAAAAAAAGCAAATTGGACATAATGTCACACAAAACTCCAAAAATAGGCTGGTCAAAATTCTTGGCACCCTTTCAAAATTGTGAATAAATAAGATTGTTTCAAGCATGTGATGCTCCTTTAAACTCACCTGGGGCAAGTAACAGGTGTGGGCAATATAAAATTCACACCTGAAAGCAGATAAAAAGGAGAGAAGTTCACTTAGTCTTTGCATTGTGTGTCTGTGTGTGCCACACTAAGCATGGACAACAGAAAGAGGAGAAGAGAACTGTCTGAGGACTTGAGAACCAAAATTGTGGAAAAATATCAACAATCTCAAGGTTACAAGTCCATCTCCAGAGATCTAGATTTGCCTTTGTCCACAGTGCGCAACATTATCAAGAAGTTTGCAACCCATGGCACTGTAGCTAATCTCTCTGGACGTGGAAGGAAGAGAAAGGCAGAACAGAGGGAGGAAGAGGAGGACTTCCTTACCTCTCAAGGCCCCCTTTATCCAGACAGTGTTCCTGCTGGCCCACCTATCACACAGGAAGAGGATGAGGAGGAGGAGGATTGTGTCAGCATGGGGGTGAAGCCTAGCACTCAGCATCAGCAGCAGTCTTCAAGGGATCAATTACAGTCCCAATACACCCATGGACTTGTACGTGGCTGGGAGGAGGTGGCTGCGGATCATGTCGTCCTGAGTGACCCAGAGGACTCCGGACCAAATGCCTTTGCACCGCCTGTATACTGCTGTTCAGAGTATATAGGGCCTTTTTTTAATTTGGGTGCGGGGTTCCCCTTAATATCCATACAAGACCCAAAGGGGCTGGTAGTGGGCTGGGGGGATAACCATGCCATTTTTCTCAATGATTTTCATCCATATTGCCGGGACCAGACATTACATCAAAGCCGCAAGCAGTTTTAAATGACTTTTTTTCCTTTAGAAATGTCATTTTGTGCAGGGACAGTTCTAAACACGGGAAACACGTGCCACTTCACAGGCATACTGTAGACACCCCCCAGGTACGATATTTTAAGGAATATTTCCCTTTTTTTTCCACTTTATGCATCATTAAAATCACTGCTCCTGAAAAAACTGCAGTTTTTAAAACGTTTTTTTGCATTGATACATGTCCCCTGGGGCAGGACCCGGGTCCCCAAACCCTTTTTAGGACAATAACTTACATATTAGCCTTCATAATTAGCACTTTTGAACGTATGAGTCACATAGACTT
Source organism: Rana muscosa (assembly GCA_029206835.1). NCBI lineage: Eukaryota > Metazoa > Chordata > Amphibia > Anura > Ranidae > Rana > Rana muscosa. Next base: position 93,163,542 of record CM055116.1, on the reverse strand, counting down.
TAATAGGGTTCTAAAGTTTGCGCGAACTTTCGGTCCATTTGCAGGTTTTGATGCGAACCGAACCGGGGGGGGGGGGGGTGTTCGGCTTATCCCTAATCATAATAATAAGTGAAAGGATACATTTGTTTATATATAATATACAATGTAAATATATACAGTATAGCACGGACACATGAGTGTAGTAGTAATAATGTTAAAAATATTATTTATACAAATAATAATATTTTTATAGTCAAACTATATAATGGCAGCAAGCTGGGCTTTTTGTGTACTATGTGACTTAAGGACTGGAGCAGCGTTGCTCATTATGTGACATCCATATCAGGCTCATAGCAGATCCTCATGCAGCTAATTGTTGGGTCTTTGGCTCCTGGCTGCTCCCATTATTGAGGTCAGTCTTCAGCACTTGCCTGTGCAGCAATTTACAGGTAATGGTTTGCAGATGTTGGAACCTGGAGCCTTTGAACACTACAAATCGATTTGGTATAATCCTACATAGAAGGGAAGCATTACCCGGCTTAGAGGCCCAGCGAACACCTGTCTTATGAAAGCACACCCGAAGATGTCTCCCTTCTGCAGTCATAGGTCCAGAATGGGACAAGAATTGCTTCAACTGCTGGAATAACAAACGTATTATAACTGCTGGTATTTATGGGATAAGTCACACAAGGCATTGCTGTTTCCATCTACCATTGTGTTTTACATATAAATTATGTCCATTAAATTCAACTGTTATGTGTGATCCTGATGTGTTCAACAAAATAACTGAAATATACTGTTTTCCTTGTCTCCTATACATGACTTTTAAGATTTTGATATCTATCTATCTATCTATCTATCTATCTATCTATCTATCTATCTATTTATCTATTTATCCAATATTCTACCTAGCATCTATTTATCCATGATTTTATCTATCTATCTATCTATCTATCTATCTATCTATCTATCTATCTATCTATCTATCTCTCTATCTGTAGCGGGGTGTTCCCCTTTAACGCAGAGAGACTACATTACCCAGAACCCCGTTCGGCAATGTTTCCGCCGCAGAGACTCATGGGAGGGGTTATAAAAGGAGGAGGCGAGGCTGGGCTCGGTCTCTTTGGGACACGAGACTTCAGAGACTGATCCTCCTGTGCGGATGTGTCGGAGTGCAAGGCCTGAAGCCTGAGGTCTTGCGCAGCACCAAAGAGCCTTCCACCCCTCTGCGAGCCTGGGTGACATCGGACTTCGCTCTATTACAGCATTGGTTGGATCGGGGACCCGATCGCTGGAGAGACTGTGAGTGTGTGTGAGACACAGTCGGTGGAAGTTCCCGGACTGGGACCGCAGTCCGGTTGGGTGAGAGGGCGTATGCCCAAATCATATACTGTTACTAGGCCTATAGACTGCCGTGGCCCACAAGTTGTTCCTGATACTCTCACTGAAGAACCGTGTCAGAGCTGAACTCAGTTCGCATAGCAAAGTGTTTACCCCATCTTCACCTTTCCCATTGGATTACAAATTATACTCTGTTAATGTGCACCACCGTTAAAGACCTGCCGGTGAAGAAAAGAACATCATCCCCTATAGACGAAGTTTTAGCTGTTTGAACCAGGCCTGGTGGGGTTTTCTAATTTGTATGGTTACCGCGCCACAGGGCGTCTAACTAACGGTCGCCCGTGTGGTGCACTTATTGCTGTTAACTTTATATTCATAGTGTGTTAGTGTTGCAGGGCTCTGCTATATATATATATATACATTGTAAACTGTAATAACTGTTAACCCCTTTCCTAACTAAAGCTTGAGTAAATTCTATACCTATTTCATTTTAGTATTGTCTCAGTGCTTAATTACTCATACAGTATAAGATAGACATTTTGCTGTCAGAACTAGCTGTGCCAGTAGGGGGTCGAGTATATTGCCGGGGGTTGGCGGAGCTGTCTTCAGGGCCCAAACTAATCTGCGGCCTTCTTAAGTGAAGGTATCGCTACATATCTATCTATCTATCTATCTATCTATCTATCTATCTATCTATCTATCTATCTATCTATCTCTATCTATCTATCTATCTATCTATCTATCTATCTATCTATCTATCTATCTATCTATCTATCTATCTATCTATCTATCTATCTATCTATCTATCTATCTATCTCCTGTGAAATCATATTCATTTGTTTGTACGAACATTCACATTTCAGTAAGCATATAGAACGGTATGAACTGATCAGTCTGTCTGTGTTTTTATGAGTGATCATACAAACAGTACAAACAAGAAAATAAAAACTTAACTCTGAATCATTGCCCCCCCCCCCCCAAAAAAAAATAGGTTGAAAGACTCTTGCAAAAATTAAAAGACAAAAATTTTTAAAATGTAATTTTGAAAAAACCAAATAAACATCTATTTATCACATTAACAATACATATTTTGTTTTAATATTTTTTTAAGAAACAGTATATTTATGTAGCGCCCTACTCCTGATGACCAAGCGCTATGTTAACCACTTGGCGCCCGCCCTATAGCAGATTGAGGGCGGCAAAGTGGTTTCAAAATCCTGACTGGACGTCATATGACCCCCGGGGGCGCGCATCACGGCGATCGTTGCTGCGGGGTGTCAGTCTGACACCCCGCAACTCCGATCTAGGTAAAGAGTCTCCGACAGAGACTCTTTACCACGTGATCAGCCGTGTCCAATCACGGCTGATCACAGTGTAAACAGGAAAAGCCGGTCACCGGCTTTTCCTCACTCGCGTCTGTCAGACGCGAGTAGAGGAGAGCCGATCGGCTGCTCCTCTGACAGGGGGGGGTTTGTGCTGATCAATTATCAGCACAGCCCCCCCGAGGATGCCCACTGGACCACCAGGGATGCCACTAGACCACCAGGGAAGCCCACCATAAGGTATGCCACCCTAGACCACCAGGGATAATGGATGCCAATGCCAAATGGATGCCAATCAGTGCCACAATGGATGCCAATCAGTGCCCACAATGGGCACCACTGATTGGCAGGCATTATTGTTTGGCACTGATTGGCATCCATTAGTAAAGTACAGTGCCACCTATCAGTGCCCATCCATGCCACCTATCAGTGCCCATCTATGCCCATCCGTGCCACCTATCAGTGCCCATCCATGCCGCCTATCCGTTCCCAACAGTGCCCACCTGTGCCGCCTATCTGTGCCCACCCATGCCGCCTATCTGTGCACACCCGTGCCGCCTATCTGTGCCCACCCATGCCACCTATCTGTGCCCACCCGTGCCGCCTATCTGTGCCCACCCGTGCCGCCGATCGTTGCCCACTTGTGCCGCCGATCATTGCCCATCCGTGCCGCCGATCGTTGCCCATCCGTGCCGCCGATCGTTGCCCATCTGTGCCACCTCATCGGTGCCCATCCGTGCCGCCTTATCCGTGCCCTTCAGTGCAGCCCCATCAGTGCCCATCAGTGAAGGAGAAAACTAACTTATTTACAAAGTTTTGTAACTGAAACAAAAAAAACTATTTTTTTTTCAAAATTTTCGGTCTTTTTTAATTTTTTTAGCAGAAAATACAAATCGCAGAGGTGATCAAATACCACCAAAAGAAAGCTCTATTTGTGGGAACAAAATGATAAAATTTTGTTTGGGTACAGTGTAGCATGACCGCGCAATTGTCATTCAAAGTGCAACAGCGCAGAAAGCTGAAAATTGGTCTGGGCAGGAAGGTGTATAAGTGCCCAGTATGGAAGTGGTTAAATTTAGTGGGTGTCTGAGCTGGTAGTTAGCTCAGACTTTGTAATGATTAAGGCTAAATCAGCCTCTGTTCCCGCTATGGCTGTGTTTGTAAGGACTTCCCACTGTTTGCCTGTAGGTGACGTAACCATCCCGGGCCATGGTTTGAACACAAGCAGGCCAGAGCGTATTGGGTATTTTTCCCAGGGAACAGCCCAGTGGGAGTGGTCTCTCCACTGGGCATGCTGGGGAAAGGTCCTTAAGGGGCAGACGCCATTTATTGGGGCTCTGTTCGCCTCGTGGCCCTCCTGGCTCGAGGTATGTGATAGTGAAATTTCACCCGCGGAGCCATGTTGGCCTGAGGCTGCATCTCTGCCAGGTAGGCCCAGTTGTCCTGACTGGGGCCTGCACTATGAAGGTGATTCTGTGCTGTCTGTCCTGCAGGAGGAAGCCACTCAATGGAGGAAACCAGGGGAGGACCTGTCCTGGAGAGGACCAAGCAGAAGGCTGGTATTTTGGGGAAGGCCTGGTGACCTTATTGAAGGATGCACCGTAGCTTATGTTACCTTACAGTGTGCCGGGTCGGCTTAAAGGCTCTAAAACTGTAAGGCTGGATCTCTGGAGACTAAAATCCTGTGGCAGAGGATTATTGAACAGTTCATTTGTATCGTCCTAAAGTCTGTGGCAGAGACTGTTGTTCTTCATTTTGTTCGTGTATCGTCCCAGCTGCTAGGCCAAGTGAGAGGGGCCTATCCGGGTGAGTAACACCCACTTGAAGGAGAGTGGTGAGTGTGACCTTTGAAACTTAGAAGTTTCCCCAGTGATCTGCATCGTGTGCCTGAACCTTCCCCTGACCCTCCATCCCTCAACCTGTGCAAGATTGTGTGAAATAAAGCCTAACGAAAAGGATTCATAACTTGTGTAGACATTGAAGTTACTATAGACTCTCATCCCCTAGACAACGAATGGTGAGGTAACGTGCAAGGCCCAAATCTAAACCAGCAGCTCCTACGGGGGTAGTGCTAAAATTTCAAATAATAAAATTAATTTCAAATCCTTTATTTTTCCTAATGGATTTAATTTCACTGCGACATTAATTGGAGCAAGTTTTTTAAGCTGAGTGTACACACATTCAGAATCTGTTCCCCAGGATTCATGGTGACAATGACAACCAACTTTTCCAACAATTCACCCAAGCAGTACCTGGCAGGAAGTATCAGCAAGTCTTTGGACTTTGAATATTTTCTAGGTTAGGTGGCATGCTTATGGATTTGTATTCATTCACATAGGCACCATAAATAATAACAATGCTGATTACTCTATAATAGGGATGAGCTTCGAGTTCGAGTCGAACTCATGTTCGACTCGAACATTGCCTGTTCGCCCGTTCGCCGAACAGCGAACAAATTGGGGTGTTCGCGGCAAATTCGAAAAATCTATGGGAGAAATCTAAAGTGCTAATTATAAAGGCTTATATGCAAGTTATTGTCCTAAAAAGTGTTTGGGGACCCGGATCCTGCCCCAGGGGACATGTATCAATGCAAAAAGAAGTTTTAAAAACGGCCGTTTTTTCGGGAGCAGTGATTTTAATAATGCTTAAAATGAAAAAATAAAAGTGAAATATTCCTTTAAATTTCGTACCTGGGGGGTGTGTATGATATGCATGTGAAGTGGCGCATGTTTCCCGTGTTTAGAACTGTCCCTGCAAAAAATTTCATTTTTGAAAGAAAAAAAGTCTTTTAAAACTGACTCGCGGCTATTAATGAATTGTCGGCTCCCGGCAATACATACAAAAGTCATTGATAAAAAAAAAAAAAAAGCGTGGGGGTCCCCCAGAATTCAATTACCAGGCCCTTCAGGTCTGGAATGGATATTAAGGGAACCCCGCCACAAATTTTAAAAAAAATTGACGTGGGGTTCCCCCAAATATCCATTCCAGGCCCTTCAGATCTGGCATGGATTTTAAGGGGAACTCCACCCCAAATTTAAAAAAAATGGCGTGGAGTCCCCCTAAAAATCCATACCAGACCCCTTATCCGAGCACGCAACCTGGCCGGCCGCAGGGGAAAAGGGGGGGACGAGAGAGCGGCCCCCCTCCCTCCTGAACCGTACCAAGCCACATGCCCTCAACATGGGGAGGATGTCCCCATGTTGATGGGGACAAGGGCCTCATCCCCACAACCCTTGCTCGGTGGTTGTGGGGGTCTGCGGGCGGGGAGCTTATCGGAATCTGGAAGACCCCTTTAACAAAGGGGACCCCCAGATCCCGCCCCCCCCTATGTGAATTGGTAAGGGGTACATTGTACCCCTATCATTTCACGAAGAAAGCGTAAAAAAATGTTTAAAAAAACACACAAACACCTTGAAAAAGTCCTTTATTTAAAATAAAAAAAAAAAAAAAAACATTCCAGCGCTGAAATCCAGTGTCCTGCGGCGATCCGATGTCCAGCGCTGTCCGTCATTGGTTGTGCCTGAGCGGACCTGATGGGGAACTCCCTCTCAGTATTTTAAATGTATAGACCCGCCCCTTCTAAAGTTCCCCATCAGGTCCGCTCCCTCGGTATGTCGGACCCGCCTACGTCATTGGCTTGAGCGGGGAACTTCCTTCACTGTGTAATTTAAATTTACATAGTGAAGGAAGTTCCCCGCTCAAGCCAATGACGTAGGCGGGTCCGGCATACCGAGGGGGCGGACCTGATGGGGAACTGCTCTCACTTTGGCAATACATGTATAGACCCGCCCCTTCTCATGTTCCGCATCTGGTCCGCTGAGCGGACCAGATGGGGAACTTTAGAAGGGGCGGGTCTATACATTTAAAATACTGAGAGGGAGTTCCCCATCAGGTCCGCTCAGGCACAACCAATAAAGGACAGCGCTGGACATCGGGATCGCCGCGGGACACTGGATTTCACCGCTGGAATGTTTTTTTGTTTTTTTTTTAAATAAAGGACTTTTTCAAGGTGTTTGTGTGTTTTTTTAAACATTTTTTTACGCTTTCTTCGTGAAATGGTAGGGGTACAATGTACCCCTTACCAATTCACATAGGGGGGCAGGATCTGGGGGTCCCCTTTGTTAAAGGGGTCTTCCAGATTCCGATAAGCCCCCCGCCCGCAGACCCCCACAACCACCGGGCAAGGGTTGTGGGGATGAGGCCCTTGTCCCCATCAACATGGGGACATCCTCCCCATGTTGAGGGCATGTGGCTTGGTACGGTTCAGGAGGGAGGGGGGCCGCTCTCTCGTCCCCCCTTTTCCCCTGCAGCCGGCCAGGTTGCGTGCTCGGATAAGGGGTCTGGTATGGATTTTTAGGGGGACTCCACGCCATTTTTTTTTTTAATTTGGGGTGGAGTTCCCCTTAAAATCCATGCCAGATCTGAAGGGCCTGGAATGGATATGTGGGGGAACCCCACGTCAATTTTTTTTTAAATTTGCGGCGGGGTTCCCCTTAATATCCATTCCAGACCTGAAGGGCCTGGTAATTGAATTCTGGGGAACCCCCACGCTTTTTTTTTTTTTTTTATCAATGACTTTTGAATGTATTGCCGGGAGCCGACAATTCATTAATAGCCGCAAGTCAGTTTTAAATGACTTTTTTTCTTTCAAAAATGACATTTTTTGCGGAGACAGTTCTAAGCACGGGAAACATGCGCCACTTCACATGCATATCATACACACCCCCCAGGTACGAAATTTAAAGGAATATTTCACTTTTATTTTTTCATTTTAAGCATTATTAAAATCACTGCTCCCGAAAAAACGGCCGTTTTTAAAACTTTTTTTTGCATTGATACATGTCCCCTGGGGCAGGACCCAGGTCCCCAAACACTTTTTAGGACAATAACTTGCATATTAGCCTTTATAATTAACACTTTAGATTTCGAACGTTCGAGTCCATTGTATTTAATAGGGTTCTAAAGTTCACACGAACATTTTGTCTGTTCGCAGGTTCTGGTGCGAACCAAACAGGGGGGTGTTCGGCTCATCCCTGCTCTATAATAGGAAAAAGGAAAAACAAAACACAGATTAGATTTTAAAGTAAATGTCTTGATCTCTGATCAAATTGGTGTAGGTGGAATTGTCAAGTTAAAAGTATTCAGAAGTGTTTAAGATCACATAACATAGATTTTTAGTAAAATACTGAAAATTGTGTATAATTATAGCTATTTATTTTTTAAGTGGATTAAGACACGAAAACGAAAATTTTTCTGAGTGTGGCAGGGTTAGAACTCCTGCCAGGTATTTAATTGCTCATCGCAACAATTAAAAGGAAACCAGCACACGAGAAGTAGATTCTGAAGCAGAATTTACTGAAGCAAAGAAAATTACACCAACATTTCAAGAGCACAGTGGCCCTCAGACACCTTGAAAAAGAGGGCTATCGTTCTTTGTTGGTGTTTTTGTTTTCTCTTCATTGTTGGATTTTGCATGGTACCACGTAAAGCCATGCACCCACCCTTCCTAGGGTTACCTATGGGTGTATGGGTGGTATGGTTTGATGTATTGTTAATCATAAGGTTTTTATTCTTGTCTAGACTTCCCCCTTTAATTTGCCTGGTGACCATTGTAATTGAGAAAGAAAGCAATGCAAAAATGTTATGCCGCGTACACATGATCGGAAATTCCGACAAGAAAAACGTGGATTTTTTTCCGACGGAATGTTGGCTTAAACTTGTGTTGCATACACACGGTCACACAAATGTTGTCGTAAATTGCGAACGTCAAGAACGCGGTGATGTACAACACTACAACGAGCCGAGAAAAATTAAGTTGAATGATTCCAAGCATGCATCTAATTGATTCAGAGCATGTATGTTTTTTTATGTGTCGGAATTGCATACAGACAATCAGAATTTCCGACAAGAACTTTTCTTGACGAAAAAATTGAGAATCAGCTCTCACATTTTTGTTGTCGGAAATTCCGACACACGGTCGGAATTTCCGACCAAAAGCTCACGATCATGTGCACGCGGCATTAGAGTTGTCACAAGACCACAAATTGAGGGAAAAAAATTCCCACTGGGACATATGTTCCTCTGACAACTTTCTGGCCTGGGACTTTGCCTTTGGAAAAAAAAAATTCTCATTTCCCATTTCCTCTCCAGTACAGGAAGTGGAGGTAAATCTCCACTAATAGGAGTTTTTACCCTTCCACACTGTAACTAAAACTAAAAAGCTTTTGCTTTAAATACATTTTAGTTTAATTATTAAGATGATATTAATGTATTTTTTACTCATTGTAATGATATATTTTTAAACTATAGCATTGAGCCAATGAGAATGTTACTGCAATGCATGGCAATGAAAGTTGCATTTGTTTGTGCATTGGGGTGGTATTCATGTTGTACGGCACTCCGATGCAAATAGGCGATGCAAGGCACCAATGAAATGCAATTGTAAAAATACTCATATTCAATTTTGAAATGTCAGGGCAGCTGCTCTAATAAGGCTAGGCGACGTATCCTTGGGTTGCTAGGACTATAAGAACGTTTGCTCTACTTTAGTAAATTTACATAAAATGTTTTCCAAGCAGAGAATGTATGTGTTTTCCCTGTACACACATGCGTGCATTGTGCTTAGTTTTAGTAAATCTCTCTCTCTCTCTCTCTCTCTCTCTCTATATATATATATATATATATATATATATATATATATATATATATATATATTCCCTCTTACCAAGATTTATCCTATGTGACCACTTGTAATGCCAGCTTAACCATTATCTACACCCCTCCCCGTTTGACCCCAATTTATACCGAACCCAGCAGTTATCTAAACCACCTTGTGATTCCTTTTATTGCCAACTAAAATTATGTAGACTATAAGCATCTTGTGGATGCCCTTGTAAAGCCAGTCTAACCATCATATGGAACCACCCATGTGATCACTTGTAGTAACAGCGTAATTGATATCATTGATGTAATGTTATCTACAACTACCCTGTGTGATGCAAAGTCATCCTAGCCATTAAATTGAACCACCCTGCACTTCTACACTTCCCCTTGTAACACCAACCTACGGTAACTGTAATCTAGAAATACCCTGTTTGACACTTTGTAATTCCTATCTGATGTTGACTCTTTTGGTACACCTAGGTTCTATAAAGTTTGTGTAGCGGCCTCAATCCCTTCTCTTGTGAATCGGTTATCCGATAGCTCTTATCTAGGGGTATCTTGTATGCGAGAGTGTATGCGAGAGTGAGATGCGCTACGGCCCATGTCCTCCCCATTGCAGCGGGTGAGGTGAAGGCCAGTACCTGTTGTTCTCCTCGGGCCTGTGTGCTTCTTTAAGAGCCAAGTCTGTTGTGCTGACACTCTCCTTCGCTCCCATTAACCAGAGTACCACACACCGATAAGGGTCCAACCCTTGTTTATTATAGCACACGAATAAACAGTCCTTTGCCAGCCGACTGGTTGGGACCCATAAAACAGTTCAATACGGTGGGGTGAGCAGGTCGAGGCACAGTCCTAACAATCAAACTAAACCACTGTGGTTTCACCAGCGGTTGCTACAGCCATCGGCTTGTGAGAGAACTTGAATCTTTGGAGTCTCTACCAGCGACTCTAGAGAACATGAACTGGAGTACCTTTGCTGTGTTGCGGCCCCTGTCAGGGGGAAGATGTCCCTCCAAGGGAGTTACCAGAGGCCCCTCCGTCACCGGGTTGATGCTGCTCCGTGCTCTTCAGAAGGGTAACCTCTCCGGCCTCCTCAACTCAGATACGGGCCCCATCCACCTCGGACTCATCCGCCCTTGCGGAGCCCAGTCGAAGTCACTGGGCCTCAGGCCTCCGGTGTAGTACCTCACCCCAGGCTTAAGGTGCCTGAGATGGACGCTGCTCCGACCAGGCCATGGGCACCTGGGCCGGAACTCCGGACCGCCAGCACCCAGGCCTAGGGTGCCTGGGCACGGGATAGCAAGAAGACCTCGTGGCGAGGGCGTCTCCCCCTTTTATCTCCTCCTCCAGCAGCCACAGCAGGTTCCCCGCCCCGCTGTACCACCGCCAGAGCAGGACAAAAAGGGTGCAGCACTGCGGCAGTAGTTCTACCTCGACGTGGGACAACATCGCCACCCACAGGTCAAGGAGAATAGCACACCACCAAAGTCCTCCACGACTTAAATGGTCTAACCCCTCTCATGATTGGTACATCCTGGATCATACTACCACCCAGGTGCTCCCCCTAGATTTAGACCCCCCGCTACACTCTCCTCAGCGTCTGGTGCAAACCCATGTCTCCCAAAGAGTGGTAACATAAGCTTGACCCCAGAGGCCATCCCCCAACTTAAATCCTAATTTGTGCCAAGACCTGCTCGAGGGAAGGGGAACATAAAGTAATAAACTTTCCAATAAACAATCTGAACATGTACACATATACAATCCCTCCCATAACTGTCTAAGAACCACCCCATACTCAGTAGCCTTGACAGATGGATCTCCTGCAGAAGGGAAACAAAAAAAAAACACAACATCCTAACACATTTGTGTGACTTGGAATGAATGGGTCTATCAGCCGAGAGGCCCATTCGCTCCAATGAGTAAGGTGGTGCAAGTGTAAAAAAAAAAAAAAAAACCTTGCGCAATACTGCCCCCTGGTGACAGTGCTGCGGTAATGACACTTGGCTGAATCTTCCAGACAACCTTCCTTCTTCTGGCTGTGTCCCTACTCTGACTCTTCCCCAAAAGTCCTTGTGTTTGATGCATAAAGAAAGAGGGAGAACAAACAAAAACAGCTCCCATTTCTCCAAAGAGTAGAAAAGCCCAAATAAAAAACTAGGGCACAGTCCTTGTGTTCAAGGGAGTTCTGCAGTAAACAAAAGTGCAACAGCACACAGGAGTCTTCTTCTTTTTTTTTTCTACAAGTAAAACTTCGGATGCGGCAAGAACAGGGGCTTCAGATGCTTATCAAAAGTTTCAACATTATATTCAATGTCCTCTCTATCTTTCCGGCAGATAAGCACCCTGTCTGCGTGGATGTGACAGCCCAGCATCCACTCCGCTTTGCAGTCCCTGAATTGTTTAGACACTGATGGTGAACAGGACAAGTACCGGTGGGCATGAGGCACTTTGAGTTTTTCCCAGACGAACTCGTCATACCATCGCTGCCGCAAGACCTCGACTTCAAAAAGTAAGTCCCGAGGCAAATAGGGGTATTCCCATCCATATTCACGGGCAACCCTCTGACAAAAGAGCCGCTGCAGTCGGGCCAAAGGTGGCATCGTGGCCCGCTCACCTTCTCCAGGCGGAACAATAGCTTCTGGATGCCGAGGTACTTTAACTACCTCCTGAGGTTTGAGTCTTGGTGCCCGCAGTGATGCGCGCTGTGTTCCCGCTATCGGAACGGGTGATGCTGCGGGTGGTGGAAGGACAAGCAGAGGACTAGGCTTCCTCGTAAGCTCCGGGGCTTACGCTCGGGGCGTACTGTCTCCTGTGGACATAGGCAGATCCTGTGGTGCACGTAGCGCAAGCAATGGCATTTTGTCCCAGCCCTTGCGGTGAAGGAGTTCATCAATTTCACCATCATCTCCACAGTCCGACAGCGATTCTAGGTCGCAGGTGTCGTACATCTCTGCGGGTAGGTAGTTCCCAGTAGACACGGAACCACCCTCCCTGGCGGGCTCCACCGACTGTGGACTCCCGACACCTCCAACCAACACCACAGTCCCAGCCCCTGGCTCACCTGGACCTTTGGAAGAACAGGGATGTCCAGGACTCTTCCAACCGGATCCATCCAGGCCCGGCAAGCGGCGGGGTGAAGCTCGACCACGACCACAGGACGCCTGTACCAGGCCGACTTTCCTCTTCGGAGGTGGGAGCAGGGAATCTGTGGCGACCGAAGCAGCATCCTCGGATTTTCCTTTCTCAATCTCTGGTTGGGCAGTCACGTCGCCCTGGTCAGTGCGTACGGGGACCTCCGCAAAGGCCTGGCTCTCCCCTTCCCGAGTAGCGGTACCTGTGAGGCAGTTGAGGCGAAGGGCCCGGGCCTTACTGTGGATGGCTCCACCTCGAACAAAAACTCTTTACATGCCTCGCAACGCCCGAATGGCTTCAGGTGGACCACCAGTCCCGAACATCCGGGACAGATCACGCCGAGGGCCTCCGTGTCTCTGCAGGTGTACAGAGCCAACTGCCCTCGGGGTCTAAGTCTTATCCCCGTGTCTGTAAGGGGAGCAGCAAAAGCAGTCATCTTCGTGGGGTAGGGAACCGGAATCCACGGGGAACTTGAGGTCATCCCGACTATCTGCTGCTCCATCACGCACTGACCTCGCGCCGGAGTCTCCACGTGTATCTCCCCACATGGCCAGACTCCTCCCATAACTTGCACGTTTTCGCAGGCTTCCACTAGCCTCCGCCCACGAACTGCGCAGTTATGGGGTGCCTCATGGCGCAGTGCAGTAAAAGCCCCCACATGTAGTGGACTTCTCCCTCTTCTCGCTCTTCCGCATGGGCCTTTCCCGTCTTAGGGTCATGTCCACGACTTCGAGCAGGGATGCACTTTGGCCAGTAACATGGCCAACCCACTCGGAACTCCCCAGGGCAGCGAAGTTCAAAAACAGACGTTCTCAGTTCCATAGTCAAAACACACACGATCCCGGACTTCCGAGCCCCCACGTGTAGCGGCCTCACTCCCTTCTCTTGTGAATCGGTTATCCGATAGCTCTTATCTAGGGGTATCTTGTATGCAAGAGTGGGATGCGCTACAGCCCATGTTCTCCCCATTGCAGCGGGTGAGGTGAAGGCCAGTACCTGTTGTTCTCCTTGGGCCTGTGTGCTTCTTTAAGAGCCAAGTCTGTTGTGCTGACACTCCCCTTCGCTCCCATTAACCAGAGTACCACACACCGATAAGGGTCCAACTCTTGTTTATTATAGCACACGAATAAACAGTCCTTTGCCAGCCGACTGGTTGGGACCCATAAAACAGTTCAATACGGTGGGGTGAGCAGGTCGAGGCACAATCCTAACAATCAAACTAAACCACTGTGGTTTCACCAGCGGTTGCTACAGCCATCGGCTTGAGAGAGAACTTGAATCTTTGGAGTCTCTACCAGCGACTCTAGAGAACATGAACTGTAGTACCTCACCCCAGGCTTAAGGTGCCTGAGATGGACGCCAACACTGCTCCGACCAGGCCATGGGCACCTGGGCCGGAACTCCGGACCGCCAGCACCCAGGCCTAGGGTGCCTGGGCGCGGGATAGCAAGAAGACCTCGTGGCGAGGGCGTCTCCCCCTTTTATCTCCTCCTCCAGCAGCCACAGCAGGTTCCCCGCCCCGCTGTACCACCGCCAGAGCAGGACAAAAAGGGTGCAGCACTGCGGCAGTGGTTCTACCTCGACGTGGGACAACATCGCCACCCACAGGTCAAGGAGAATAGCACACCACCAAAGTCCTCCACGACTTAAATGGTCTAACCCCTCTCATGATTGGTACATCCTGGATCATACTACCACCCAGGTGCTCCCCCTAGATTTAGACCCCCGCTACATTTGGTTTTACTAAGGATTCCTAGTTCTGTATATAACGGTTCTTATGATCTCTTATTGCCTCAGGAAGTGTAATTACAAATGCCCAATGTACACAGAATGAGAGATGTGTGTGTCTATAACATCTCCAATTTTTCAGGCGTAGATTTTGCCTTTTGTAGGCGTTAGAGATTGTTGCATTTGGGCCCCGTTGTTGAGTGGGCCTCAAATACTTAGCTCTCCCCGCCACCTTATTTACAAGTTTATGGCTATTTCATTGTGGCCATTGGGGGGTGTGGTGAAAGTCATAAAATTGATGATAGAATCCCTGCACAGCCAATAATAATCCTGCAAAGAAGGAAATAGCGGTAGTTGCAAACAATTTTATTTTCCATTAAGACCTAAATCTTTTGTTGGCTCTAAGCCAGTGGTTCTCAACTCCTCTCCTCTGGACCCACTAACAGGCCAGATTTTAAGTATTACTTTGGGAAGATGCAGACTAGAATACTGCAATCACTGGAGCAGCAAATTATATCACCTGTGATGTATTTCAGTTATCTTGCAAACCTGGCCTGAGGACAGGAGTTGAGAACCACTAATCTAGGCACTACAGGTGTTCGATTTCAGGCAACTGGAATAAAAATGGGGCTATATGGCAGTTAATTCAACATTTAAAAAATTGTCCTGTAGTCTGATTACTTGCTATGTGGAACATCTCCAGTTCAGTTTTTCTAAGGATTCCTAATTCTGTATACAGGTGAAACTCGAAAAATTTGAATATCGTGCAAAAGTTCATTTATTTCACTAATGCAACTTAAAAGGTGAAACGAATATATGAGATAGACTCATTACATGCAAAGCAAGATAGTTCAAGCTGTGATTTGTCATAATTGTGATGATTATGGCTTACAGTTAATGAAAACCCCAAATCCACCATCTCAGAAAATCAGAATATTACATGCAATCAATAAAACAAGGATTGTACATAGAACAATATCGGACCTCTGAAAAGTATAAGCATGCATATGTAAATTGTGAGAAAAACTATCAGCGCCACAATGCTAATAAATTACTCTTATAATGACTTGGAAAAAAATCAAATATACCCCTCTGAGTGTCTACACAGCTGCTGAACACTTATAGTGATACACGCGTTTAGAGGGGAGGAGTCGAATCTGTGATGTCAGGTGAAGCACCGTGAGTTTAGATCTGCGGTGAATGAGCTGGTGATTGGATACATGCTGTTTTTATTGTTATTTCTTGTAAGTGTAACTTTTTATGGGGGTTTTTTTAATAAATTTAAAAGCAGAGAACACTATGGTACTTGTGTTTTTTGTTTCATGTCCTTAACCCCTGGAAATATAAGTGGAATTGATTATTGAAAAGCGAGTGGAGGAAGGTGTTGTTTGGAGACAATTCAAACGTTGATTACCCACACAGAGGTGCAGTCTGGGGACTGTAGGAATTACTACCCAGGGTAAAGTGGATTGATTGTGGTGGACACGAGGAGTGATCTGTCTATGAGTTTTATACTCATCCTTGAGGTGAGCAGGCATTTTAGCAGGTGGTAGTGTGCACTGAATATTGGATCCATTTAAATAGGATTTTACACAGCGGTGACAGCTTTGGAAACCTACATATGAACTGTTTTTTTTTTCATAAACTGTCTTATTGAATGTATAATTATTTGTTTATATAAGATTTATAGATACGCAGCGCTGCACTATTTTTACAAAATTAAGCATGTACTCAGTACTTGGTTTGGGCCCCTTTTGCAGCAATTACTGCCTCAATGCGGCGTGGCACGTAAGCCATCAGCCTGTGGCACTGCTGAGGTGTTATGGAAGACCAGGATGCTTCAATAGCGGCCTTCAGCTCTTCTGCATTGTTCGGTCTCATCTTTCTCTTGGCAATGCCCCATAGGTTTTCTATGGGGTTCAGGTCAGGCGAGTTTGCTGACCAATCAAGCACAGTAATCCCACGGTCATTGAACCAGGTTTTGGTGCTTTTAGCAGTGTGGGCAGGTGCCAAGTCCTGCTGGAAAATGAAGTCAGCATCCCCATAGAGCTTGTCTGCGTAAGGAAGCATGAAGTGCTCCAAAATCTCCTGGTAGAGGGCTGCGTTGACCCTGGACTTAATGAAGCACAGTGGACCAACACCAGCAAATGACATGGCTCCCCAAATCACCACAGACTGTGGAAACTTCACACTGGACTTCAAACATCTTGCAGTGTGTGCCTCTCCATTCTTCCTCCATACTCTGGGTCCTTGGTTTTCAAATGAGATGCAAAATTTTCTCTCATCAGAAAAGAGGACATTGGACCACTGAGCAACAGACCAGGTCTGTTTTTCTTTAGCCCAGGTAAGACGCTTCTGACGTTTGTTGTTCAGGAGAGGCTTGACAAGAGGAATACGACATTTGAAGCCCATGTCCAGGATCCGTCTGTGTGTGGTGGCTCTTGATGCACGGACTCCAGCCTCAGTCCACTCCTTGTGAAAGTCCCCAACACTTTTGAATGGCCTTTTCCTGACAATCCTCTCCAGGCTGCGGTCATCCCTGCTGCTTGTGCACCTTTTTCTTCCACACGTTTCCCTTCCACATAACTTTCTATTAATGTGCTTTGATACAGCACTTTGGGAACATCCAACTTCTTTTGCAATTACCTTTTGAGGCTTTCCGTCCTGATGGAGGGTGTCAATGATGGTTTTCTGCAAAACTGTCAGGTCAGCAGTCTTTCCCATGATTGTGATTCCCACTGAACCAGACTGAGAGACCATTTAAAGGCTCAGGAACCCTTTGCAGGTGTTATGGCTTAATTAGCTGATTCAAATATTGCACCTTTTCACAATATTCTAATTTTCTAAGATTGTGGATTTGGGGTTTTCATGAGCTGTAAGCCATAATCATCACAATTATGACAAATCACGGCTTGAACTATCTTGCTTTGCATGTAATGGGTCTATCTCATATATTAGTTTCACCTTTTAGGTTGCATTAGTGAAATAAATGAACTTTTGCACGATATTCAAGTTTTTCGAGTTTCAACTGTATAACAGTTCTTATGATCTCTTATTGCCTCAAGAAGTGTAATTAGATATGTCCAACATATACACAATAAGAGATGTGTGTGTCTGGTAATAAGAGGTTCATTTAAGGCTGGGTTCACACTATTGTGAATTGGATGCGGGTTTCCCCGCATCCAATTTGCATAGCATGAGATTGTGACTGGCTCTCTATGGAACTAGTTCACACATCTCCGGAGCGGCTCCGGGGCTAATTGCACAGGAGTCCTGTGCATCTTTTGGTCTGTTTCAGGTCCGAATTCAGCCAAAAATTTTGGCTGATATCGGACCTGAAACGGTGGATGAGGATGCACCGGACTCCTACTGTGAGCTGCTGCGTTCTCCAGTGTGAACCCAGCCTTAAGCCTCGTACACACAATCCGATTATTGGCAGGGGATTGTCTGTTGACAGACTGTTGGCCTAAAATCTGATCGTTAGTACTCTCCTTCAGACTATTGTTGTACAACTTTCTGCCAACAAATGTTGCATGACATGCTAGTAAATTTTTAGCGTACAATGGTTGCTTGTCAGATTTTCTAATGGTCGGTACACAAGTCCATCACACAAAAGTTGAAAGTACAAACACGCATTCTCGGAATCAATGCTCATCAAACACGAAATTAGCAGAAGGGGCCCAAAGGGTGGCGCTCAAGAGCTGAAATTCCTCATAGTAGGTCACTATGTTCGTGTTTGTTGGCCGACAATTGTGTACCGTTAGTATGCAAGACAAGATCCAGGCACACGCCCTGAAGACAAAAATCAGACGCTCGGTTGGCCAGCAATCTGATCGTGTGTAGCCCACCAGGCTTAATGCCGCGTACACACGATCATTTTTCACGTCGTGAAAAATGAAATTTTTTGTTTTCAAGAAGAAAAACGACCGTGTGTGGTCTTTTTGTCATTTTTCACGACGTGAAAAACGGCATTAAAAACGACGAGAAAAATTAGAACATGTTCTAATTTTTCTCGTCGTTTTTCCTGACATTTCTTCCGCGGCAGTGTTTCCCATAGGGAAACACTGCCGCGGAGCCCATAGACGATCGTTTTTCTCGTCCTTTTAAAAAATGACGAGAAAAATGACCGTGTGTGGGGAACAAGCTGTTCCCTCGTTTAAAATGTCATTATTCACGGCGGTTTTTTAACCGCCGTGAATAATGATCGTGTGTACGCGGCATAAGGGTTTAAAATAAATCTACCAAGTCCAAAAGTATAATTGTTCATTATAGCCCTTCTGTGTATGGCCAGGTTTAGTTATTCATTGGCCGTGCTCATCTATAATACCTCCAAATTTTCAGGTTTAGATTTTGCCTTTTGTAGGCGTTAGAGATTTTTGCATTTGGGCCCCCCTTCCTAAGTGGGCATCAAATACTCATTATATTTCATTGCAGCCATTGGGTGGTGTGGTGATAGTCATAAGATTGGTGATATAATCCCTGCACAGACAATAATAAGCCTGCAGAGAAGGAAATAGCAGTAGTTACAAACAATTTTATTTTTCATTAAGACCTAAAACTTTTGTTGGATCTAGGCACTACAAGTGTTAGATTTCAGGCAACTGGAATAAAAATGGAGCTATAAGGCAGATAATTCAACTTTTAAAAAAAATGTCCAGTAGTCTGATTACTTGTTATGTGGAACATCTCCACATTTAATTTAGCTTTTTTTAGTCCCTTCATCTTGTCAGCATTCAGACTGAAGGTACTAGAAAGGGAAGGTGATCTATGCAATGACAAGTAGGTTCTAATGATCCAGTGAGCAGGTTGTAATACTGATTCCATGAAAAGATCATGTAGTGTCACCCCGCTGATTAATCAAAGTGGATGGGTGACATTGCATTTCAGCCTAACAAATTTATATTTCATCAACATATGGCGTGTGGATTTAGGTGTCAAAACCCAAGGAATTAGAAATGGTAATTTTCCATCATTAAAGGTGAAATGTGATCTGTCACAACAACTGGAACATGTCTGCGTGCTAGCACAAATAATTCTTATGATTGGGGATCATTATGGATGTCAAGCGGACTCCATTAAGTTGTATAAAGGAATTATCCTTGACGTCCGAGCCCAAACTGCCGCCTAGACACAGGCAGGGCATTGATCTCTCAGCTGTACCTTGCACTGGGGGCTGGAAAATTGCTGTATTTTCTTAATGATAAAACTGTGTTAAGAAACAGTGCTGAGATCTAAGGAACGGCTGGAGAAGAGCACAGGGCATTAAGTGCTCCTACCATTAGTCTGATGGTAACTACTCTGCTTGATCAATTAGGTTTTTCTGTTCCTGCGCCAACCAAATTCCCCAGAAATTGCTGCTCTTTCAGAGTCACAAATCCAGCCCACGGTTCACATGAAAGGTGTTTTCTTCCCAATTCTGCTGAATTCCTGTACTCATCTAAGTAAATTCCCTGCTCAGTCCACCATACTGGCACATTATATTGAGTCAGGTGCTAAGAGAGTCAGGGGAAGCATGTGCAGCTACTAAAAGAACTACAAGTTCCAGTATAATTTCGTACATTCAACTAAATGTGAACCCTACAGATATATAGCCAAAAAGTTGTGTAGCAAGCTAGAAGTGTTCAGAAATAGAATTTTTAAAACATTTGGGCTGCCAGTGTTGAGAATGGAAGTGGCATATCCACATTTTTGGTGGCTTTAGGCCTGTTTGACAGTCCCTGCCGTCCTTTAGAAAGGCAAATCAAATTCCGGAAGTCTGCAGAATACCAAAATCTTTTGCAGACCGCTGGTTGACTAGGAATTTTCCATGTAGCTTTTTCTGAATAGGGACTGGTACTTGGTATCATGGGTGCGTTCTTCCCCCGAATTGGAATAGACGGAAAGGGTAGCTGGTGGTTGCCCCACCCACTCTTCAAGCTTTCGCATCTCAGATCAGCTTCCCTTGTCCCCCCCCCCCTTTTTTTGTGTGTTTTTTCTGTATTTTGTCCCCCTTTCTACTTCCCTCTGGTCCTTCCTTTCTTTTCCTTCCTTCTACTCCTCCTTTATATCTGACCCCGATGACCAGAGACTATGGGGGGTCGGGGTTACCTTAGTTGACCCCTCCTTCCATCCTCTTCTGAATATGTGGATCTCTAGGGATTGACATAGAATTTGAAACTAAGGCTCTGATCTAGTGTGGATGTGCCAATTCTCTTATTGAAGGCTCTGAAGCACCTGAGTGCATTCACACGGGCATGTCCCTTCACCGATAGTCTGATGTGTCTATGATGTGTATAGTATATAATGAGTATACTGTCCAGACCTTACCATGATTGTATGCAGGGCCGCCATCAGGGGGGTACAGGCAGTACACCTGTAAGGGGTCGGGAAGTCCCCGGATGGCAACCACCCTTTTTTTTTGGAAGGGGCCCGGAGGTCCCCAGGGCCCCAGATGGTAACCCCCCTTTTTTATGTGTTTTTTATTTAAAAAAAAAATGTAATTTAATTTTTATTTATTTTTTGTAAGGGGCCCAGAGGTCCCCAGAGGCCCGGAGGTCCTTAGGGCCCCGGATGGCAACCCCCCCTTTTTTTTAATAATTTTTTTTTTTATAAAAAAAATTAAAAAAATTGTAAGGGGCCCCCAGAGGTCCCCAAGGCCCTGGATGTCAACCCCCTTTTTTTTTTTTTTTTTTTTTTATAAAAATATACATTTTTTTTATAAATTATAATTTTTTTTTTGTAAGGGGCCCAGAGGTCCCCAGAGGCCCGGATGGCAACCCCCCCCCCCCCCCGCTTCTCAATTTGCCTGTGCCCTCCCCTTCTCAATCTGCGGTGGCAGCGCCCCCCCCCCCGGTTCTCATGCCTGAAGCTGTGTAAGGGGTCCCAAAATTCCTGTTGGCGGCCCTGATTGTATGACATATGACTGTACCTAATATAAAGCCGAAGCTCCTTGGCTTATTGTTTTACTCTTATTACTACTGTTGATACTTATGTGATATCTGTAAGACAATTTTTTTCAATAAAACTTTTTTGGAAAAAAAAAGAAAGGCAAATCGCAGCAAAAGGAGATACCTTCTGAATGTCTTTTTTTTTTTTTTTTTAAACATTTTTTTGCAAGCTGAAGGGGGATTTTGCTTTAAAATACCAGGTCCTGGTTCCATTGACTGCAATTGCCAAGTTTGACAGGTGGTGCTGCCTGTCAAACTTGTTAAATCTCCCTTGCAAAGCATCACAGCCACAGCATTTGTACAAATCCATTCCAGCTGCCATGTGGGGTTTTAAATGGTCAGTCGGTAGTTGGTAAAAACGAGGATCAATCAACAGCCTACTTCTACTACCCTCTTGCCATCCATGTAAAAGAGGAAAGTATTATGGTTTTTGGTGAATTTTCTTTTAAGTTTAAGCTTAACCCCTCAATAACAGAAAGTTAAAGCAAACCTTAAAGCTTTTGCAAATTAATAGGTAATGTTTAAAACCTTGTGTCAAAATGGGGGATTTTCCTTCACCTCCTGTCCTGGAGAAGCAATGGGAAGAGAGAGGAATTTTCTGAAACGTAAGGTACCGTATATACTCAAGTATAAGCCGACCTGAATATAAGCTGAGGCACCTAATTTTACCACAAAAAAACTGAGAAAACGTATTGACTCGAGTATAAGCCTAGGGTGTCCATCTGCATGCCTCACTGTGCCTCACTTTGCCTCACTGTATCCATGTGCATGCCTCACTATGCCTTACTGTGTCCATGCCTCACTGTGTCCATGCCTCACTGTGCCCATGCCTCACTGTGCCCATGGCTCACTGTGCCCAATCTCCCTACCTGATCTCCGGCGCTGTGTGACTAGACTGACTTTTAACATGGGAGTCTATGGAAGGGGTGCCCGAGTCTGAAAAATCGGTGCTCCCCGACCGTAGGTGCCCTGAACATAAAACTTTGCACACTTGTAGATGAAGAGTGGGGCTACATGTGTGAAGTCGGCACAGATTCGAGTATAAGCCGAGGGGGGCATTTTCAGCACAAAAAAGTGTGCTGAAAAACTCGGCTTATACTCGAGTATATACGGTATATCTTCTTTTGGACAGCAGTCACTGGATCAAGTTCACCCACTGGCAAATCCAAATTTTGAATTTGACCTCACATTTGGTCATAGTGACAATGGTCACCAAGACATATAGAGAGATTGAATATCCCTTGCAGGAATAAAGACAGCAATAAAAAACCTTTAGAAAAGTGGAAAAATTGTGCTTGACCTATGAGTTTATTGCCACATAGCGACCGCCGCACGACTATATACGTTGACACAATGGCACGGGCAGGCAAATGGGCGTACCTGTACGTCCCTTTAAATTTGCCACCCAGCGGGCAAGCGAGCGCTGCCTCGTGAGTGCGCTCGCGGGTCCCGGGAACTCGATGTTCCCGGGTGGCCCGCGATTGCGGTCGGCAAAGGAAGAGCAGGGGGATGCCTTTGTAAACAAGGCATTCCCCTGTTCTGCCTAGTGACATGTCACTGATCGAATGTTCCCTGTGATCAGGAACAGTGATCAGTGACGTGTCACTTGTAGCTCCTCCCCCTAACAGTTAGAATCAATCCCTAGGACACACTTAACCCCTTCAGCGCCACCTAGTGGTTAACCCCTTCACTGCCAGTGTCATTTTCCCAGTAATCAGTGCATTTTTATAGCACTGATCGCTGTAAAAATGACAATGGTCCCAAAAATGTGTCAAAAGTGTCCGATGTGTCCGCCATAAAGTCGCATTCATGATAAAAATCGCAGATCGCCGCCATTACTAGTAAAAAAAATTATAATAATAAAAATGCCATAAAACTATCCCCTATTTTGTAGACGCTATAACTTTTGCGCAAACCAATTAATATACGCTTATTGCGGTTTTTTTTACCAAAAATATGTAGAAGAATACATATCGGCCTAAACTGAGAAAACATTATTTATTTATTTTTTAAATTGGGGATATTTATTATAGCAAAAAGTACAAAATATTTTTTTATTTTTTTCAAAATTGTTGCTCTATTTTTGTTTATAGCGCAAAAAATTAAAACCGCAGAGGTGATCAAATACCACCAAAAGAAAGCTCTATTTGTGGAACAAAAAGGACATCAATTTTGTTTGGGAGCCACGTCGCACGACCGCCCAATTATCAGTTAAAGTGACGCAGTCCCGAATCGCAAAAAAGTGCTCTGGTCTTTGGCCAGCCAAATGGTCCGGGGCTTAAGTGGTTAATGGCATTGCTATCTTATCTTAATGTAATGATGTTGATTTAGGTGATCTGGTTTCCCAACAGGCTGCACTACACCCCAAAGGATTTCAACAGTCTTCTTAGCTTATAATGTAAAGTGAATTGAAGTGCCACGTCATTGCACACCACTGCTGAAAGCCCCAGATACGACTTTATTCCAGTAAGGGCCAAGGGGGACAATCGAAAGAGTATACATTAAAACCTTGGTTTGAGAGTAACTTGGTTTGAGAGCGTTTTGCAAGACAAGCAAAATATTTTTTAATACATTTTGACTTGATATACAAGCGATGTCTTGATATACAAGTACCGTAATGTCACAACTGAGTATAAAAGAGAAGAGAGGCGCCTCTAAGTGTAGCAATATGGTTAAATTTAATGAAGGTACAACATTTAGCAACTTATTGCTACACTTAGGGGCGCCTCTCTTCTCTTTTATACTTTGTAGCTCCTGCTGGATTTTGCTTCTAATCCCCTTGTGGAGGCTTCCATTTGTGGATGGACATTCTATGGTTACACAACCTATCACATTGCTATAATTTTTTTATATAGACTATAAACGGAAGGACCTATAAATAAATGGTTGTGTAACGAATCATTTGAGTTTCCATTATTTCTTATGGGGAAATTTGCTTTGATATACAAGTGCTTTGGATTACAAGCACTTTTTTTTCTTAATTCTGACTCGGTTTGCGAGTGTTGTCTCGCAAGACGAGCAGAATTCAACCTAATAGGGCCTGCAGTACCGCATTTGGCCTGAGGTACGGGGGCGCCGGAGCCGAGCAGAGCCGAACAGCGATGATCGCAGCCGAAATATACGGTAATACTCAGTTTCCGAGCCTTTCCGACATTTGCCGAGGTCAGCCACGTGACCTCGGGCCTTTCCATCCGTTTCCGAGGCTCTCTGGCGCCCCCCACCAACCTCTGGCTGCATGCGGTATTGAAGTCAATGCGGAACAAATTATTTTCGTTTCCATTGACTTCAATGGGGAAACTCGCTTGATATGCGAGTTCTTTGGATTACGAGCATTCTCCTGGAACGGATTATGCTCGTAATCCGAAGTTCAGCTGTATATCCAAAAAACCCTCCACTTTGTGCGTGCACCGTCACCACAGGCAAAATAGACTCTTACCGGAGAGCCTGGACCCTTTATTATGAAGGGTCAAACAGGCTTGATGTAAAAATCTTTGCAGGGGTCATCAGCTGGAGATGTGTCATCAGATCAAAAAGGGCATTAGCTGGATATTCAAACCAGACTCTATCCACACCACAATCATATAAATGAAAGAGACGCCAGATAGTGTAAAATCCCAAAAAGCTACCGGTAATTTATTAAAAGGTATTGCACTGACATTAATTCAGATAAAAACCAGCGTTGTATATAAATAGGTGGCCGCCATATAGAACATCCAGGCTGTGTGTACAGGAACACGATAGCAGGAAACTGCTCTTTACCCGACCGGTTTCGTCACAAAGAGGACTTCTTCCGGGGCATTTGAAAGAGTAGCCAATGCATTTTGGGGATCTAGAAACGCCTGCTTCATCAGGGCTTGAGAATAAAAGTACAGTATATTCCCTCTGTTCATCTAGGGACATCAGGGACTTTGGTGTTAAGTTGCCTTTTCTCGTCACTTGTGGACCTGTATACAGGTAGACCTCTAAAATTAGATAAATGTCTATAATGGTCAAGTGGTAATTTTGCTTTTTGCGTTTATATTTAATAGTTGCTATGGACATGCTTCCCCCTGACGAAGCCCCAATGGGCGAAACATGTAGGTACTGCGTATGATCTTCTCAACCTACAACTGATGCAACCACCACGTTGGAATCACCCTACCACAAATTGATTCAGTGATATTGCTCAAATTTTTTATCAACAGTGTATAATTCATTAATTAAAATGATTGTATATATTTTTACCAATTGGTTTTGCATTGTGTTTGATATTAATTTAATAGCACTGTTATAGTCCTGTTTCCTCCTTTTATCATTTTCTGGACCTTAATAGTATTTTCCTGTGTGGTTATCTGCACAGGTCTTATCAACAAGTTGGTGTGGCAGCCCAGAGGTTCTAAATCTTCACTGCTCTATCCAAAAAAATATATATTTTTAAATACACCAGATACCAAGGACTTGTCTATGTTGTCTGGCAGGGGTGTCTGAATCATAATGCTGGCTAAACATATTTACAACATCCTTGGCAATTAAAACAGGTCATGTATTTGTATTTCAAGTGCGGATTTATCTGTTTTACTGAAGCTCAACTTTTATTTTCACTAAATATTTCTAATATTTTTATTTTTTTTGTGGATAGAGCAGGGAAAGGTTAACCACTTACTGACCGCCCGCCGTCGTTATACGTCGCTACTTTGAAGAGGAATACCATTGTTATGGTAGCAGCTAGCTACCATAACCCCGATACCCTCTTCAAGAGCCGGCAGCCCGCTTTCAGATAAAAGTGGTCTCTGCGGTGGATTCGCCACAAAATCACTGTTATCAGCGACGGGAGCCCCCCTCCCGCCGCTCTTCTGTGCCCTCTGCCGCTTACCGGAGCTTTCGGCGGAGGCGATCGGATGTTGTCCCTTGTTAGGTATGGAGACGAGTGAGGGTAAGATGACCCCCACCCGTCTCCATATCATTGCAGGGCTGAAGCGACGTCAAAACATCACTTCCGCCCAATGCTCTTAAAGGGACATTTTTTTCTTCTTTTTTTTATGACATAATTTTATTTTTAGTTTTTTATTGCATTTTAGTCTAAATATGAGATCTGAGGTCTTTTTGACCCCAGAGCTCATATTTAAGAGGACCTGGCATTCTTTTTTCTATTACAAGAGATGTTTACATTCCTTGTAATAGGAATAAAAGTGACACCATTTTTTTTTTTTTAAAACAGTGTCAAAATAAAAAAAAGTTAAATAAATAGGGAATTTTTTTTTTAAAGCGCCCAGTCCCGACGAGCTTGCGCGCAGAAGCAAACGCATACGTATGCAGCGCCTGCATATGAAAACGGTGTTCAAACCACACATGTGAGGTATCGATCGTTAGAGCGAGAGCAATCATTCTCACCCTAGACCTCCTCTATAACTCAAAACATGCATTTTTTTAAGGGTAAAAGTGTGTCGCCATTCCACGAGCGGGCACAGCTTTGAAGCGTGACATGTTGGGTATCAATTTACTCGGCGTAACATTATCTTTCACAATATAAAAAAAAAAATTGGGCTATCTTTACTGTTGTCTTATTTTTTAATTAAAAAAAGTGATTTTTTTCCAAAAAAAGTGCGCTTGTAAGACTGCTGCGCAAATACGGTGTGAAAAAAAGTATTGCAACGACTCCCATTTTATTTTCTAGGGTGCTAGAAAAAATATATATAATGTTTGGGGGTTCTAAGTAATTTTCTAGCAAAAACTTGTAAACGCCAAATCTCAGAAAGAGGCTCAGTCCTTAAGTGGTTAAAGTGTTGATGAGTTTATTGCTCTCTGTGATCCTACAAGGGCTTTATTTTCTCACAGGACAGTATGTAATGGAAAGTATGGGGCTGTAAGTGATGGAAAGTATCTTCAACGTGGACACAGACATAGAAAACACAGACAAGGACACTTCAGCTCTTGAATAACTGCAAGTATCTGCATGCCCTCACCAGGGCAGCTGATAGGGGGGGACCACCAGTCCTCCTGTAGGGGGCCCGGGCACACAGAGGGTCCAAACAGCAGAGGGAATCAGTGTGGTCAGGTAGAGGGGCAATTAAAGAAGGATGCCCTGTGCGGTTCTTTGCAGCAGCTGAAAGCCGGTTTCTCCCCCTCCCACTGGCTTTCAGCTGCTGCAGGGAGAGACACAGACACAGGGCATCGTTCTTGTATTGCCTCCTCGCATTAGTCCCCCTCCCTGTTTTTAAAATTGTAATAAATATTTTTTTTTTAAATTGTAAAGTTAAATCATTTTTAAAAATCTAATAATTTTTTTTAATTTTTTAATTTTTTAAAATATATATTATTTTTTTTTAAGGAATGTAAGAAAGAATTTAAAAAAGTCTGATTCTTTGTTGTGTTTGTGTCCACTGATACTGATTTAGTGTATTTCGTTTTTTTATAATTTCTGGGGGCCTGCCAGGTAGGCTGTACGGGGCCCCATGGTTTCTAACAGCGGCCCTGGCATTACCTATGTACAAAGTTTTCATGCCAGGAAAAATATTGGGCACTGAAGTGTTAAAACAGCAAGAGCGTTGCTTCCCAACTTCTCAGCACTTAGCTGAGTCTCACTGAGGACACAGAATGGGCTCCTGTGACTAATACTGATGTTATGGTTTACTAAGAAGGTCACATAAAATGCATATGCTGCACATTAGCAGACCGCTCACAGGGGACAGGACAGACCCGACATGTCATCTGGGAGTATGAGAGAAAGACTGTGCTGGCCTTATAATAAACCTAACTAATGGGTTTGCAACTGCAATAATAAATGACTAAAGGGAACCATTAAAACTGCCATACATGTCTGAATTGAATACTTTTAGTTGTGGAAGTGCTACAAGTCATCACATATCTGCATGTAAATGTACACCATATTACCAAAAGTTTTGGGACACCTGCCTTTACACACACATGAACTTTAATGGCATCCTAGTCTTAGTCCGTAGGGTTCAATATTGAGTTGGCCCACCCTTTGCAGCTTTAACAGCTTCAGCTCTTCTGGAAAGGCCGTCCACAAGGTTTAGGAGTGTCTATGAAAATGTTTGACCATCCTTCCAGAAGCACATTTGTGAGGTCAGACACTGATGTTGGATGAGAAGGCCTGGCTCACAGTCTCCCTAATTCATGCCAAAAGTGTTCTATCTGGTTGAGGTCAGGACTCTGTGCAGGCCAGCCAAGTTCCTCCACCCAAAACTCGCTCATCTATGTCTTTATGGAGCTTGCTTTGTGCACAGGTCCAAATCATTTGGTGGAGGGAGAATTATGGTGTGGAGTTGTTTTTCAGGGGTTGGACTTGGCCCCTTAGTTCCAGTGAAGGGAACTTCTAAGGCTTCAGAATACCAAGACGTTTGGGACAATTTCATGCTCACAACTTTGTGGGAACAGTTTAGGGATGGCCCCTTCCTGTTACAACATGACTGTGTACCTGTGCACAAAGCAAGGTCCATAAAGACATGGATGAGTGAGTTTGGGGTAGGGGAACCTGACTGGCCTGCACAGAGTCCTGACCCCGAAAAAACACCATTTGGATGAATTAGAACAGAGACTGCGAGCCAGGCCTTCTCGTCCACATCAGTGCCTGACCTCACAAATGCGCTTCTGGAATAATGGTCAAACATTCCCATAGACACACTCCTAAACCTTGTGGACAGCCTTCTCAGAAGAATTGAAGCTGTTATAGCTGCAAAGGGTGGGCCAACTCAATATTGAACGCTACAGACTAAGACTGGGATATCATTAAATTTCATGTGCGTGTAAAGGCAGGTGTCCCAATACTTTTGGTGATATAGTTGTAGCGGGTATTTGAATTATGTGAGGACTCTGGTGGTGTGAGGTTCCTTGGGGTCCCTGGGTGGCGCTGTCGCCTTGGGCCGAAGTTGAAATCACACTGAAAACCGTGCCTTTTTGTCCTCCCCTAGAGCTGGTACAGAGGGGCGGGGAACCCGCTGTGACACAAAGGGAGAGGTCATAAAAGGGGCGGATGCCCTGACCTGAGGGAGAGAGTTGGAGGACGCGGCCGCACCCAGGCACCTTCAGCTTGGGTGCTGGCGTTCAGGTGTTCCAGGCCTAGGCGCCCTTGGCCTAGCTGGAGCAGGGATGGAGTCCATCTCAGGCACTTTTAGCCTGGGGTGAGGTACTATGGCGGATACCTGGGGCTCAGTACCTTCGACTGAGTTCCGCGAGGGTGGAGGAATCCGAGGGGGCCCTAACTCCTTGGGTGCCCGTGTCTGAGTTCGTGAGGACTGGTGCGCAATAACTTCTCCGAAGAGCCCGGCGCAGCATCGCTGGTGACGGAGAGGCCTCCATTTCTCCCTTGGACGGATTTCTTCCCCTGACAGGGGCAAAGTGAGCGAAGGTAATTCACGTTCTATATTACCTAGTCAGTGACAGTGACTATTCACCACTGGTGACAGCACAGTGGGCAGCAGCAAGAAGGGAAAGGATTGTGCCTCGATCTGTCCCTCATTTTCCAAAGGAGAAAGATTGTTTTATTGCTTGGCAAGAAGAATAAAACTGAGTTGTACCTATTCACTGTGTGGAACTTGGGTTACTAAAGCAAAGGAGTCAGGGACGAAGGACTGGACTTGACTCTAGGACACCTACACCAAAGCCCAATCTTCTGGCCTTCACCTCTTAGTTACGGGAGGACATGGGCCGTGGTGTGTATCATCTCTCTCCTAGGTACCCCTAGACAACAGCCATATAACCGATGAAGCAAGGGAGAGGGGTGAGCCCGCTACACGTGGGGGCATCATATCCGGGATATGTGTATGGTGTCTGAATTTGAACTTTGCTGCCCGGAGGAGTTCCGAGTAGGTCGGCCATATTGGCCAACGCGCCACGAGGCAACCCACAACTGCGTAGTTCGTGGGTGGGGCAAGGGAAAAGCCCGCGAACAAGTGCAGAAGGTGGGAGGAGTGTGGCCACGTGGACGTACGTACGTGGAGATTCCGGCGCAGGTGGGTCAGTGCACAATGGAGCAGCAAAGAGAGAGGATGGCTTCAAGTGCTCTGTGGATTTCTGTTCCTTCCTTCGCGGATATGTCTTCTCTGGCTGCTCCGATCATGGATACGGGGATAAGACTAAGGCCCCGGGGGCGATTGGCTCTGTATACCTGCAGAGACATGGAGGCCCTCGGTGTGATCTGTCCCGGCTGTTCAGGACTGGTGGTCCAGCTGAAGCCGTTCGGGCGCTGTGAGGTCTGCAAAGAATTCCTCTTCGAGGTGGAACCATCCACAGAAAAGCTTCGCGCTTTTCACCTAGACTACCTCACAGGGACTGCCACTCCGGAGGGAGAGATCGATGCTGGTGCGTTCCCCGTGCGCACTGATCCGGATGAAGTGACTGCCCAAACAGAGGTGAGAAGAGAAAAATCAGAGGATGTTGCCTCGGTCACCAGCAGCTCCCTGCTCCGACCGCCGAAGAGAAAAGTCGGCCTAGTGATGGCCTTGTGTGGTCGTGGAAGAGCTTTGCCCCACTTCTTGCCTGGCCTGGATGGCTCCGGTAGGAAAAGTCCTGGACATCCCTGTTCTTCGAAAGGCCCAGGTGAGCCAGGGGTTGGGACTGTCTGTGTGGTTGAAAGTGGCGGTAGCCCACAGTCGGTAGAGGCCGTCAAGGGGGATAGTTCCGTGACTGGGAATTATCTGCCCGCTGAGTGCTACGACACCTCTGACCTGGATTCATTGTATGACAATGACGATGATGGGGAGATAGATGAAATCTTCCAACAGTAGGGATGGGACAGAATGAAGTTACCCTCGGCCCGTGTTACAAGGGACCCACCTATGTCTACTGGGCATAGTACACCCCGGGTGGAGGCCTCGGCGCCGAGGGAAGAAGCTGGTCCTCTGTCTGAAGTTCCCTTTCTTGATTCAACATCCATTTCACATGTTCCTGTTGCGGGAGTGCAACGTCAATCACTGCGGGCTCCTAGGCCCAGGTCTACTGAGGTGGTGAATGCACCTCGTCATCCAGAAGCGATTTTTCCACCCGGAGAAGGAGACCGAGCTACTATGCCACCTTTATCAAGGCTGCAGCGTCTCTTTGGCCAGAAGGTTGCTCAGGAATATGGGTGGGAATACCCGTATCTGCCTCGGGAACTGCTCTATGAGGTGGAGGTCTTTCGGCAAAGATGGTATGATACCTTTGTGTGGGACAAACTGAAAGTACAGCAAGCACGGCGGTACCTTTCCTGTTCACCAACGGTCACCAAGAATTTTCAGGACTGTAAAGCTAAATGGATGCTGGGAAGACACATTCATGCGGACAAAGTGGTGATCTGTCGCAAGGAAGGAAAGAGTGTTGAGTACCATGTGGAGGCTTTTGATGATCGTTTGAAGCCTATATCATTGCCTCATCCAAGGTTTTACCTGTAAGAGAAGAAGAGAGGAAAAAAGACTCTCGTGTGCTTTCTTTTCTGTTCCTGGCTGAACTTTACAGAAGTGCCTTTTCCAGAACACAGAGACTGTGCCCTAGTTTTTTTTGTATTTGGGCAATTCTACTCGTTGGAGATATGGGAGCTGTTTTTTTGTTTGTTCTCCCTCCTTCTCCTGGCACTCAAAAGAAATCAGTGACTTTGGGTTTTAGATAGTGCAGGGTCACAAAGAAAATGTTCAAGAGGAAAGTTCATCTGGAAGTAATGAGTGTCTTGACCGCGGCACTGTCACCAAGTGGCAGTGTTGCGCAACGGTTGTTTTTTGTTTTTTTTACATTATGCAGCACTTATTGGAGTGAATGGGTTTCTTCTAGGATAGACTCATTCATTCCAAGCAAACACACATGTTTATAGGATGTATGTTTCTTTCTTTCCCTCTGCAGGAGACTCGTCTGTCAAGACTACTGAGAATGGGTGGTCTTTAGATAGTCAGGGGGAGGGAAGAATGTAAATGTGTGAGATATTTTAAGTGTTTTATTGGAAAGTTTTATAGTTATATTGTTTTAAGTTTTCCCTTTCCCATTCAGGTCGTGGCACAATTCAGGGTTAAATTGTGTAGTTTGGTTTCTGAGCTGAACTCATGTCACCACCCTTGTGGGGTATGGGTTTGTACCAGACACTGGGGACCAGTGTCAAATCACCAGGGGGAGAGTGTAGCGGGTATTTGAATTATGTGAGGACTCTGGTGGTGTGAGGTTCCTTGGGGTCCCTGGGTGGCGATGTCGCCTTGGGCCGAAGTTGAACTCACACTGCAAACCGTGCCTTTTTGTCCTCCCCTGGAGCTGGTACAGCGGGGTGGGGAACCCGCTGTGACGCAAAGGGAGAGGTCATAAAAGGGGCGGACGCCCTGACCTGAGGGAGAGAGTTGGAGGATGCGGCCGCACCCAGGCACCTTCAGCTTGGGTGCTGGCGTTCCAGTGTTCCAGGCCTAGGCGCCCTTGGCCTATCTGGAGCGGAGATGGAGTCCATCTCAGGCACCTTTAGCCTGGGGTGAGGTACTATGGCGGATACCTGGGGCTCAGTACCTTTGACTGAGTTCCGCAAGGGTGGAGGAATCCGAGGAGGCCCTAACTCCTTGGGTGCCCCTGTCTGAGTTCGTGAGGACTGGTGGGCAGTAACTCTCCGAAGAGCCCAGCGCAGCATCGCTGGTGACGGAGAGGCCTCCATTTCTCCCTTTCTCCCTTGGACGGATTTCTTCCCCTGACAGGGGCAAAGTGAGCGAAGGTAATTCACGTTCTATATTACCTAGTCAGTGGCAGTGACTATTCACCACTGGTGACAGCACAGTGGGCAGCAGCAAGAAGGGAAAGGATTGTGCCTCGATCTGTTCCTCATTTTCCAAAGGAGAAAGATGGTTTTATTGCTTGGCAAGAAGAATAAAACTGAGTTGTACCTATTCACTGTGTGGAACTTGGGTTACTAAAGCAAAGGAGTCAGGGACGAAGGACTGGACTTGACTCTAGGACACCTACACCAAAGCCCAATCTTCTGGCCTTCACCTCTTAGTTACGGTAGGACATGGGCCGTGGTGTGTATCATCTCTCTCCCAGGTACCCCTAGACAACAGCCATATAACCGATGAAGCAAGGGAGAGGGGTGAGGCCGCTACATAGTGTATGTGTGATGTACAGTATATGTATATGTATAGGTCTTTGCTCAATTTACGATCAACTAATGGGCAGCACAGTGGCTAAGTGGTTATCGATTCCACCTGTTTGAATCCCAGAAATGACACCCTGGGTTTACTACGGTGTCCTCCCACACTCCAAAGACATGCTGGTAGGTTAATTGGATCCTGTCTAAATTGGCTCTACTATATGTGTGAATTAGGGACCTTAGACTGTAAGCTCCTTGAGGGCAAATGTAATGCACTGTGTAAATTGGTGCTATATAAGTACCTGTAATGAATAAATAAACAAATCAAACATGGTAAGTACCTAAATCTGATAGTATTGGCCTCTTGCAGTCCCTATACAGTTGTGCTCATTGAGAGAGAAAAATAAGCAGCACACGGAATTAACCAGTTTATGTGCTGACAAGGAGCATGCTGATAGGAGGAGAAAGTAGAATAACCAGTAGATTGGCATATCGCTGTGCTGCTTCTCCTTCACCGTGCAGTCTCAGACTCAGGGCAGGTCCATGACCACCTGGCTTTAGAGGAAGTGGGCTGGCTGTCACTCAGCCTAAAAGACGGAGGACATCTAGTGGTAGAAAAGAAGTACTGCCTTTTTCTTGTTTTAATGAGCAAATATTGTTTTTTTTTAATCTTTTACTAGAGTTCTGCTTTAACTATTAACCAATTTTACCCTGCAGAGGCCGCTGATGTTAACTGGTTCTTTCCCAAACAGTACAAGGGCCGCCAGTGACCCAAGCAACAGTGACCCAAGCAACAGTGACCCAAGCAACTGTCCAATAAACAGTCTAGGGCAGTGGTTCTCAACCTTACTAATGCCGTGACCCCTTGATAAAATTTCCCAAATTGTGGGGACCCCTAACAGTAAAATGATTTTCGTAGCGTGGGTTGTCAGCACTCAAGGCAAGTAATTTGCGCCCCTAACCCATGGACATTTAGCGCTTCCCGAGTCCCTTCCACTCGTACCATATTAAAACCCCTTATGGTGCATTTCAGGATTTACCACTCTTTCTTCTCATTTCTTTCCCTTTTATCTCTCTCTACCCTAATTTCTTGTTTTTTTTCCCCCATCCCGCTCTCTAGTGATCTTTCTTGTTCTTTCCCTTATTCTTTATCTCCCTTTTTCTTTGTTCCTCCCCTCTTTTCCTCTCCCTTCAATGTATTCTCTATTTGTATTCCTTCTCTTACTCCTTGGTGGTGGTGGGGGGGGGGGGGGGTGAGTGGTAGGGCTGGGGGAAGTTCTAATCAGCCAACTTAGGTGCTCTTGATCACGGCCATCTGCTGATCTGAGAACTGTAGTGGGGACTTTTAATGGCAACTCTAATCACAGGTAGTGTTACTCACTGTGTCTCCGGCTTCACTGTGTCTCCAGCTCTGTGGTGTCTCGTAGCAGTGACACCTATGCCGAAATCAGGAGATAGGGTCTTCTCCAGCCCCTCCCACTTCACATTCCTCACCAGTCAGCTGACCTCTAGTCTCTGCCCCCCAGCTATGCCGTGAACTGAATGGGTGGCTGTGAAGAGGCTGAGTGGGCGGCTGCGGGCTCCAAGAACAGCCCAGCTGGGCGACCGCGAAAAAGCTGGGAGAGTGGTGCGGACTTCATGAACAGCCCATGATTTGGTGACCCCTGGAAAATCGTCATTCGACCCCCGTGGGGGTCCCGACCCCCAGGTTGAGAACCACTGGTCTAGGGGTTGTCTTCTTGTAATTCATTGCTTGTAAAACTTGCAACAGGAGAGGGGTTGGGGCATTGGATACTCCAAAACACTCAGTAACCTTGATCAGAGGACACTCTTCTCCTTGTGGATTAGGGGACAGTGTAAGGCCTCACGGCTAAAGACAATGAGACAAGTCTCTTAGTCATCTGAGCATCCTGCTCGGCTGCACAGCTATAGGTAACCAGTGCAATTTTAGGACACTGCACAGTCAAAAGGGGGTCAGTTAAGATGTTTATTCACAGTTCATCCACAGGACAGCAGCCTCCTCCAGACACGGTCCTGTGAGTGAGACTCTCCCTCTCCAGACCCGATCTCTTGATAGAGAAATCCTGCACTTGGCTCCAGATTATTCCCAGATCTCCAGCCCCAGTCAGAGTTGAGAACATGCAGAACAGCAACTCAATCCATAGAATGCTTCAGAGGCAAGCAGTCCCCTGAGGCTCTAGGAACATTCCCTGACAGGGAAAATTACAGTCCCCCCAGGGCTCCATACTATTTACCTCCTCTCAGACCATCTTCTGGGCACACTTTCCCAGGGATTGGCCAGGGAGAGTTAAATATTCAGACCAGTTATTTGAATTTCCCACCATAAGCTCTGGAACCTTCTTCCAGAGGCAGGGGAAAACAATCAAACTTCCATCCTATGAAACTCTAAACAGACCTGAGCAAGTGATTATTGCACCCTTGATTACAGAAGTAGCCAAAAACTGGATTTACTTAGAATCCTACGCTAGGAGGGTGCTACATCACCCTAATACTTTGGCTACATTGGTGCATCAAATTAGCATTGCCCAAAGTTACATGCTTCTCTTTGCATGGCTGCAGGCAGGTTGAATCACACGCCGTCTTTCTGTATCTTACAGGGACTGCAGTGGAGTGATATCTCTCCTTGAACTTCCAGTTCACACAAACTGCCATTGCATGGGAGTAGAATCTTTAAAGCGATTGTAAAGCTTCAATTAGAATTTTTTATTTTTTTTTAATAACAAACATGTCATACTTACCTCCACTGTGCAGTTCTTTTGCACAGAGTGGCCCCGAACACCAACTTTTGGAGTCCTTCAGCGGCTCTCGCGGCTCCTCCCCGCATCAGATGACCCCCAGGGAGAAGCGCTCTCCCGGGGGGGTTACCTTGCAGGCGCAATCCTGAGTCCAGCATTCGGCGTCCATAGCTGCCGAATGTATGACTCGGCCCCACCCCCCAGCGCCCGCGTCGTTGGATTTGATTGACAGCAGCGGGAGCCAATGACTGCGCTGCTATCAATCTATCCAATCAAGAGCCGGGACCCCGTGGAGAGAGGGAAAGCACGTCCCTGCCGAGGGAAATTCAGGGCTCAGATAAGTAAAATGGGGGGGGGCTGGGGGGCCAGTGACTGACAGGTGTTTTTTCACCTTAATGCATAGGATGCATTAACCACTTGCCGACCGCCTCCTGTACATTTATGTCGGCAGAATGGCACGGACAGGCACATCAACGTACCTTTAAGTGCCTGTCCGTGTGGTTGTGCGCACGCCGCCGGCGCCACGCTCGCGACCCTGCCGCCATCCCCGTGAGTCTGACCGCGGGTCCCGCAGACTCGATCGTCGCGGGAATCCCCGCAATCGTCTCACGGAGGTATAGAGTGGGGAGATGCTTGTGTAAACAAGCATCTCCCTGCTCTGACTAGTGACAATGACACTGATCTCGGCTCCGTGTACTCGGAATGGAGATCGGTGTCATGTGACACAGAGCCCACCCCCCCCTACAGTTAGAAACACTATGCAAGGAACACTTAACCCCTACAGCGCCACCTAGTGGTTAACCCCTTCACTGCCAGTGTAATTTTTACAGTAATCAGTGCATTTTTATAGCACTGATCGCTGTAAAAATGACAATGGTCCCAAAAATGTGTCAAAAGTGTCCAATGTGTCCGCCATAATGTCGCAGTCATTAAAAAAATCACTGATCGCCGCCATTACTAGTAAAAAAAAATAATAAAAATGCCATAAAACTATCCCCTATTTTGTAAACGCTATAACTTTTAAACGAATCAATAAACGCTGATTGCTAATTTTTTACCAAAAATATGTACAAGAATACGTATCGGCCTAAACTGAGGGAAAAAAATGTTTTTTTATATATTTTTTGGGGGATATTTATTATAGCAAAAAGTAAAAAATATAGAATTTTTTTCAAAATTGTCGCTCTATTTTTGTTTATAGCGCAAAAAATAAAAACCGCAGAGGTGATGAAATACCACCAAAAGAAAGCTCTACTTGTGGGGAAAAAAGGCATCAATTTTGATTAATAGCCACGTCGCACGACCGCGCAATTGTCAGTTAAATCGCAAAAAAGGGCCTGGTCTTTAACCAGCCAAAATGGTCCGGGGCTGAAGAAACACGAGTGTTTACAACCCATTTAAGTGTAAAACAGAACCAATGGGAAATCCAGCAGCAAGAAGATGACATCTACTACTGCAGGATTTTGCCAATGACGTTTTCTAGAGATAAAAATAAGTTGATGATTAGTCCACAAACCGTCCATTTTATGTAACTATAGTTTAGCTGCTACCACTTTGTCAAAAAATAATGATTTCCGATGAGGAGTGGTTAAACCAAAGGCTTATTTTTTTCTTGACTTTATTGCAATCTGTAAATTAATTTTACAGTAAAAAATGCATAATTTTGTGCTATTGGTAAGGCTTGGTAAGTGGATTTTTGGACAATTTTATAATGAACTGAACCCTCTATAATGATATATGGTGTATACATTAGAGGACCCAGCAGCACATTCAATGTACACAACATTTTATCTCTGGATGTAAAACATTTTGGAGGATCCATCACATTGTCAGTGACCCGAGTAATCCCTTCTGAAAACAGAATTACCCGGGTGAGCGCTTTATCAGCCACAGCGCAGGGATGGGTTAAACAAGTTTACTGGGACTAATAAAGAGCACATTATTCGGGAGGGCTCTCTAATTGCTGTAATGAGTCATTTACCGCTGGCATCATACAGAGGGATGATGATCTCTCGCGTCACGCTTCATTAAACTGTACCTTCTCCAAAATCTTCTGTAAACTTTATAACTGTAAAATCTGTATGAGAGAAATATAAAGGGAAAGTAAAGTGTATTTTCAGTAAGAGCATATTTTAATATTGGATGACATTTACTTATTTAATGTGTATTATAAACCTTTTTTTTTCCTAAATTTTTTTTCACCTTTTTATCCTTTGTTGCATTTCAGTGCTGCTGATCGATCTCCTGCAGCCTCCTTGCAGCCACTCTGAGGCCGCGTACACACGACCGGTTTTCTCGGCAAAAAACGACAAGAAAACTGCCGGGAGTGTTTTCTTGCAGAGAAAACCGCCTGCGTGTA
The DNA here is from genome assembly GCA_029206835.1 of Rana muscosa. Lineage (NCBI taxonomy): Eukaryota > Metazoa > Chordata > Amphibia > Anura > Ranidae > Rana > Rana muscosa. Next base: position 93,125,314 of record CM055116.1, on the reverse strand, counting down.
CGCGGGTTTCAGTTTTCTCGTCGAGAAAACTGCCCAGATTCCCCAACGAGAAAAAAGACGACCTGCGGTCTTTTTTCTTCTCGAGAATCTCGTCGGCCTGTTTCTCGACGAGAAACCCGAGCGTGTGTACACTTACCTGTCGCTGTGGAAACCCGCGCATGCTCAAAATGACTTTGACGCATGCACGGTAGCTTCCTAGGCATAGGCATAGGGTGTAGCAAGATGGCGGCGACGGCATCGAATGTGACGAGCGCACGCTCGTCGTAGTCGATGACGTCACCGCGTGCGTGCCATTCAAAAGAACGGTGGTTCTTTTGAATCGTACGTGTGTACACTCGGCTGGGACAAGTTTCTTGTTAAGATTCTCGTCAGAAAAAACGACGGGTTTTTCCTGACGAGAATCTCGGCCGTGTGTACGAGGCTTGACAATCAGGTTTCCTGATGGAGACAACATTGGACCATGCTTGTGTAATACAGGTCCTTCTCAAAAAATTAGCATATTGTGATAAAGTTCATTATTTTCTGTAATGTACTGATAAACATTAGACTTTCATATATTTTAGATTCATTACACACAACTGAAGTAGTTCAAGCCTTTTCTTGTTTTAATATTGATGATTTTGGCATACAGCTCATGACAACCCAAAAATCCTATCTCAAAAAATTTGCATATTTCATCTGACCAATAAAAGAAAAGTGTTTTTAATACAAAAAAAGTCAACCTTCAAATAATTATGTTCAGTTATGCACTCAATACTTGGTCGGGAATCCTTTTGCAGAAATGACTGCTTCAATGCGGCGTGGCATGAAGGCAACCAGCCTGTGGCACTGCTTTGGTGTTCTGGAGGCCCAGGATGCTTTGATAGCGGCCTTAAGCTCATCCAGAGTGTTGGGTCTTGCGTCTCTCAACTTTCTCTTCCCAATATCCCACAGATTCTCTATGGGGTTCAGGTCAGGAGAGTTGGCAGGCCAATTGAGCACAGTAATACCATGGTCAGTAAACCATTTACCAGTGGTTTTGGCACTGTGAGCAGGTGCCAGGTCGTGCTGAAAAATGAAATCTTCATCTCCATAAAGCTTTTCAGCAGATGGAAGCATGAAGTGCTCCAAAATCTCCTGATAGCTAGCTGCATTGACCCTGCCCTTGATAAAACACAGTGGACCAACACCAGCAGCTGACATGGCACCCCAGACCATCACTGACTGTGGGTACTTGACACTGGACTTCAGGCATTTTGGCATTTCCCTCTCCCCAGTCTTCCTCCAGACTCTGGCACCTTGATTTCCGAATGTACTTTGGACCACTGAGCAACAGTCCAGTGCTGCTTCTCTGTAGCCCAGGTCAGGCGCTTCTGCCGCTGTTTCTGGTTCAAAAGTGGCTTGACCTGGGGAATGCGGCACCTGTAGCCCATTTCCTGCACACGCCTGTTCACGGTGGCTCTGGATGTTTCTACTCCAGACTCAGTCCACTGCTTCCGCAGGTCCTCCAAGGTCTGGAATCGGTCCTTCTCCACAATCTTCTTCAGGGTCCGGTCACCTCTTCTCGTTGTGCAGCGTATTCTGCCACACTTTTTCCTTCCCACAGACTTCCCACTGAGGTGCCTTGATACAGCACTCTGGGAACAGCCTATTCGTTCAGAAATTTCTTTCTGTGTCTTACCCTCTTGCTTGAGGGTGTCAATGATGGCCTTCTGGACAGCAGTCAGGTCGGCAGTCTTACCCATGATTGCGGTTTTGAGTAATGAACCAGGCTGGGAGTTTTTAAAAGCCTCAGGAATCTTTTGCAGGTGTTTAGAGTTAATTAGTTGATTCAGATGATTAGGTTAATAGCTCGTTTAGAGAACCTTTTCATGATATGCTAATTTTTTGAGATAGGATTTTTGGGTTTTTATGAGCTGTATGCCAAAATCATCAATATTAAAACAAGAAAAGGCTTGAACTACTTCAGTTGTGTGTAATGAATCTAAAATATATGAAAGTCTAATGTTTATCAGTACATTACAGAAAATAATGAACTTTATCACAATATGCTAATTTTTTGAGAAGGACCTGTATATGTTAGAACAGAGCATTGTCACTCTATGACAGGAAGTGCCCGAAGAAAGATCTTCATGGCGGGATCACCAGCTATTATTATAATGAAAGCAGTGATTTGAAAAGATTTAATATGACTTTTAAAGGTAAATTAATTTGTTAAAGTTTGAGAGAGATTTTAGTGGTTGAATTTCTATCAACTGTAAAGTAATTTTTGGTATGACTTCCGTATTTGTCCATGTTTTTATCACTGTATTAAATTAAGAAATATATATATTGGACACTAGGTGGAGTAGCTAGAGCAATTACTTTGCATCTCCTAACGACTGTTGCAGTAAGATATTAGCCACTCATTGAATGTATTGATTTTAGTGAGTCGAATTACTCACAGGGTTTGATTTACTAAAGAAGTAGATGCTTAACCACATAAGGACCGCCGCACGACGATATACATTGACAGAATGGCACAGCTGGGCACAAGGGCATACAGGTACATCCCCTTTAAGATCCCAGCCGTGGGTCGCGTGCGTGACCCGGTCCGAAGCTCCATGACCGCGCCCGCGGGACCCGCGGACCCGATCGCCGCCGGTGTCCCGCGATCGGGTCACAGAGCTGAAGAACGGGGAGAGGTAAGTGTAAACAAACCTTTCCCTGTTCTTCCTAGTGGCATGTCAGTGATCGTCTGTTCCCTGTCATAGAGAACGACGATCAGTGACGTCACACGCCAAGCCACACCCCCCCTACAGTAAGAATCACACATTAGGGCACACTTAACCTCTACAGCGCCACCTAGAGTTTAACCCCTTCACTGCCAGTGTCATTTTCAAAGTAATCAGTGCATATTTATAGCACTGATCGCTGTAAAAATTACAATGAGCCCAAAAATGTGTCAAAAGTGTCCGATGTGTCCGCCATAATGTCGCAGTCACGATAAAAATCGCAGATTGCCGCCATTAGTAGTAAAAAAAATAATATTAATAAAAATACCATAAAACTATCAAATATTTTGTAGACCCTATAACTTTTGCGCAAACCAATCACTATACGCTTATTGCGATTTTATTACCAAAAATATGTAGAAGAATACGTATCGGTCTAAACTGAGGAAAAAAAAAACATTTTTAATATATTTTTTTGGGGATATTTATTATAGCAAAAAGTAAACAATATTGCATTTTTTTCAAAATTGTCGCTCTATTTTTGTTTATAGCGCAAAAAATAAAAACCGCAGAGGTGATCAAATACCACCAAAAGCAAGCTCTATTTGTGGGAAAAAAAGGACGTCAGTTTTGTATGAGAGCCATGTCTCACGACCGCGCAATTGTCAGTTAAAGCGACGCAGTGCCGAATCGCAAAAAGGGGCCTGGTCCTTTAGCAACAAAATGGTCCGGGACTTAAGTGGTTAACAGGAGCTCATTCTCTTCTTCCCTTGAAACATAGTAGGGTTGATTTACTAAAACTGGAGAGTGCAAACTCTGATGCAGCTCTGCATATAAACCAATCAGCTTCAAGGTTTTTTTTGTCAAAGCTTAATTGAACAAGCTGAAGTTAGAAGCTGATTGGCAACCATGTCCAGCTGCACCAAATTTTAAGTCCTTCAGTTTTAGTAAATCCCCCCCCCCCCAGTGATGTCACGCACTCCTTTGCAAGGAGTTGTAGGTTTGGTTGAGGTATTTGTTTTTTCACAAAACTTTCCTTTTTCCAAAACGTTCCTTTTTCACAGGGGTTTTTAACTGCTTGCTGACCAGCCGCCGCCATTATTCTGTGGCAGGTTGGCAAGGGTGCGCAAATAGCTGTAGGTGTACCTGCCGGTTTAAGAGCTATAGGCATAGCTCCCAACTGTCCCTGATTTCGAGGGACTGTCCCTGATTTGGAGCAATGTCCCTCTGTCCCTCTTTCCTCCTCATTTGTCCCTCATTTTGGTCTGATCTATATAGTTGTATATAAAATACACTTTTTATCTATCAAAACATGTTTCCCAGTGCTAAACAGTTCATCTGATTTCTAAATTGCTGCATTTGTAAATTCCAAAAGCCAATATAAAGGAATAGAAGTGGTAAAAAAAAGCACTTGTGGGTTCAACCAATCTTATTTTCTTTCTCGTACATCACGGGACACAGAGCGACATAGTCATTACTAATGGGTTATATAGATACCTTCAGGTGCTGGCACTGGCAACTTCCAAAACCGGAAGTACCCTCCCCTATATAAGCCCCTCCCATCCGGGAGCACCTCAGTTTTTTGCCAGTGTCTAAGGTGTTGGCCAAGAAGTAACATGTGTTTTTCACTGAGCTTGCGTACAGGTTCTTTTGGGCCTCAGTAAGCTATTCCGGATCCGACCAAAAAAGCTTCATAGCTAAACGGTCGGTACCCGGGCCTTGCAGAGAAGAGCAAGGTTTTGCCTGTAATGCCTCTCTTAGGAGGGCTGGACCCTGGGATCCAGAGCTCTGGTCATACCCACGACCAAGATGTTTTCTGTGCAGGGTGCTATACAGGTCCAGGGGAGTGGAATCCTTGGGAACCCGGTCCCTGAAGGTTTGATTACAATGCCTGCCGTGATAGGTGAAGTTTGGGCTTCTGTGGACCAAACAGAGTCCTGCGGCGAGGAAAAGGTAAGTGGGGGCCCTCGGGAACTTGGTTCTATTGAGGGACCCCCAAACCTATTTTGTCTTTCTGCCTGTTACCTAAGGTATTCCCGCTAATATTCTGTGTATGCCTGTTACTACTGAGAAAATGTAAAAAAATGTAATAGTAGGCAAGGAAAAAAAAAAAAAATGTAAGACCGCGGTACCTGTGTTAGACACTAGAGGCCGCTATGGTTCTTTTTCTTGTAATATGGATTTTTTTCTTCCAGAATCAAATCCAGGCAGTTGGTATGTTCTCTGCTGGGAAGCTGTCTCCTCTGCCCTGTTGCTGCGCTCATCCATCCCCGGGCCCTGCGGCAAAGGGACCCTGGCTCCCATCTAGCTCCTTATTGTTTTCAAAAAAGGCGCCGAAGGCGCACGTGCCCGCGCGCGTGCGCGTGCACGCGCCTCTATATATAGAGGCGATCTGGAAAAAGGGGCGGAGCGGGTGGATGACGCTCAGGTGTGCGCCACGGCGCTACTGCGCATGTGCGGGCGTCCAGCGTGTTTTAAAGCACATTATAGCTGGCTATTGAAGTGCACAGACAGAGCTAGCAACAGTATAAAGGCACACAGAGGCGGTTGATGCAGGCATCCCCTAGAAAGGCACTTTAGTAGACACCAACTGTGATATAGCAGCAATTGTGCTAGACTATTCTCAGTAAAAGTGGTGTATTACGGCTGGAATACCTCAGCTTTAGGCTTAGGAATATGCCGTCCAGAAGCTCCGGAACTGAATCTTCCAGGAAGCGAAGGGGGTCTCATCGGGCTCTGAGGATCTTGGGCATGCTTCTGCTGCACCAGTCTCCCCTGAAGTTCAGAGGTAAGTGACCGTAGAGACCCCGCAGGGGTACTTGGTACTGTGGCTGTCCTCAGTTCACCTGCTCCTGTGTATGTAACAGAGGAGGTTTTTTCCTCAGCTCTGGGAGGATTAGAAGAGAGATTGTCAACATTGATCGCTGCCTCCCTGTCAGGGAAAGCACGCCCAATCTCCGTCTCCTCCTTCAGAGTGCCTGTTAGCAGAGCAACAGTCCCATACAGGGATCGACCTGCCTGAAGGGGATCAGGATGAGGTTGATTCTGTTATAGAGGAATCAACAGTGGGGGAACCTTTTCTCAGCATCTCAAGCTGAAAGATTATGGGTTCAGTCTCTGACTAACATGGTCCGATCAGCATTTAAAAATGCACCTTGCGGAACCATCAACCACTACTGTATCCTCGTTGGGGTCGCTAGAAGCCCCCAGACTGTCTGTTTTTTTCCACTTCACCCTTTACTGAAAGGGCTCATTTACCAGGATTGGGAACGTCCTGAGAAAATATTTATTCCCCCAAGAGATTTCCGGTGGTCTATCCCATGGAGGATAAGTTCATCAAAAAATGGAAGGTCCCTACAGTGGACACAGCCATCTCTTGTATGTATAAATCACTGACATGTCCAATGGATAATGTCCAAATGTTCAAGAACCCAATAGATAAAAGATTGGAGTCCTTATGAAAGTCTGCTTCTTTCTACAGCAAGCTTGGTGACACAACCAGCAGTGAGGTCTGCTAAGCAGTGAAGGATCAGTTGAAACAGGTCTTGAGGGACTTGACAGATCAGCAGGCCTTGCCCTAGCTGATCTACCTAGAGCCTTAGGCTTTGCGGTTGAGGCCATAAAGGATTCAGTCCATCAGGCCTCCCGCCTTACGCTGTCTATAGTACATATGCGTAGGCTTCTATGGCTCAAAAACTGGTCTGCTGAAGCTCCCTGTAAAGAATGGCTGGTTAGCATCCCATTTCATGGTGAACGCTTATTCAGGGAAAACCTGGACAAATATATCCAGAAAATTTCCAGCGGTAAAAATACGCTCTTGCCGGTTAAAAACAGAGTTAGAGGTCCCTCTTTAAGAGGCCTGCTTCTCCAGTCCCTGGGGCATCGGCTGTGTAACAGTTCCGACGGCCTCCTCGGTCAATTCCCGGGGGTAAAAAACAGGGACAATAGCAGGGTAATGAGAAACCCTGGGTCAGGGGAGGTACAAAACCTCCCCCAAAGTTAAATTCATTGAAGGGTTGCCCCCACTCAGTCGGGTGGGGGGAGGACTCCAGTTGTTCGCAAGAGACCTGGCGGGACACGATCAAGACAGATAGGTGCTCTCCGCAGTATGTTTGGGATACAGTTTGGAGTTAAAAGACTCTCCTCCTTCCCATTTTTGAGGTCAAACGTGCCAAGGGATCCCCGGAAGAGAGAGTCCCTCCTGTTGGCACTAGAACAACTATTGCTCCAAGGAGTAATTATGGAGGTTCCCCTGGAAGAATGAGGGTTCGGGTTTTACTCAAACCTCTTTACAGTCCCGAAGCAAACGCGGACGGGAGGCCCATATTAATTCTAAAAGGGCTATACAAATTCCTGTATATCAGGACTTTCCGATGGAGTCGATCCGATCGGTGGCCACTGCCCTACAAGGGGAGGATTGGTTAGCCGTGATCGACATCAAAGATGCTTATTTGCACATTCCCATCTTTCCAGTCCACCAAAAATTTCTACGCTTTGCAGTAGAAGGGCGCCATTTTCAGTTCAGAGCCTTACCCTTCGGTTTGGCCACAGCACCACGAGTGTTTACAAAAATTCTGGCCCTTTATTGGCCAATCTAAGAACACAAGGTGTAATGATAATGGCATATCTAGACGACTTGTTGCTGATAGACCACTCAGTGAAAAAACTAGACGTGGTCGTTCACAAGACAATCAAGTATCTGGAATCTCACGGTTGGATTATCAACCGAGACAAGTCAGCCCTAAAAACCAGTCAAAAGTCTGGAATACTTGGGGCTAAGGTTGGATTCAGGCCAGAGAAAAATATTCTTGCCTCGAGGAAAGGTGTTGTCTTTGAAAGATTTGATCCACTTAGTGGGTACAAAAAAGACAGCCGTCCATACGCCTGTGCATGAGGCTGCTGGGAAAAATGGTGGCATCATTCGAAGCAGTACCCTACGGTCAATTCCATTCAAGGAATTTGCAAGGGGCCATACTGTCAGCCTGGAACAAAAAAGTTCAGGCCCTAGACTTACAATGTCCTTGTCCCCTTCCGTTCGCAAGAGCCTCCGTTGGTGGTTGGTTCCCCAGAATCTGGAAAAAGGGAAATCCTTCAGTCCGATTTCTTGGAAGGTGGTCACTACAGATGCCAGCCTTATAGGCTGGGGAGCAGTACTGGAGCAATAGTCTCTCCAGGGCAGATGGTCGGATGCAGAAAAGGCCCTGCCCATCAATCTCTTAGAGATACGAGCAGCCCGGTATGCCCTAGTAGCATGGACATCCAAACTCCAAGGGTCCCCTGTCAGAATTCAATCAGACAATGCCACAGCAGTGGCATATATCAATCATCAGGGGGGCACCAGGAGTCGTGCAGCCCAGAGGGAAGTAAATTACATCCTGAAATGGGTAGAAAGATATGTCCCAGCCATATCTGCGGTATTCATTCCAGGAGTGGAGAATTGGAAGGCGGACTTTCTAAGTCGCCAGCAATTATGCCCAGAGGAAGGGTCCCTTCACCCCGAGGTTTTCTGGACAAAATGTCAGCGGTGGGGAACATCGGATGTAGATCTTCTAGCATCCAGATTCAACGCAAAGGTGGACAGGTTTGTCTCTCGGACAAGGGATCCCCTAGCTTGCGGCTCGGATGCCCTAGTGTTCCCTTGGGATCAGTTCAAGCTGATATATGCATTCACACCGCCACAATGGTTACCTCGATTACTCCGCAGAATCAGGGTAGAAAAGAAACCAGTGATTCTGGTGGCTCCAGCGTGGCCCCGAAGAGCGTGGTACGCGGAGATTGTAAAATGTCAGTGGGGAGTCCTTGGACTCTCCCACGTCGTCCGGACCTGCTTTCGCAAGGACCGATATACCACCCTTCCTTACCAGCCCTAGGTTTGACGGCCTGGCTATTGAAGCCCACATTCTAAAAAAGAGAGGGCTCTCTAATTCTGTGGTATCTACCATGATCAATGCCAGGAAGCCGGTATCCAGGCAGATCTACTATAGAATCTGGAAGGCGTACATCGCCTGGTGTGAGGCCAAGAAATGGCATCCACGTAAATACGTAATAGGTAGGATTCTGGACTTCCTACAATGGGCTGTAGATAGGAAGCTTGCCTTGAGTACTATCAAGGGTCAGATTTCGGCCTTGTCAATATTTTTTCAAAGGCCCTTGGCTTCGCATTCACTAGTCAAAGCCTTTATACAAGGAGTGATGCGTATTAGTCCTCCGGTTAATATTCCCATATGTCCATGGGATCTAAACTTGGTTCTGTCGGTTCTACAGAAACAACCATTTGAACCATTACAGCATATTTCTTTGGTTCTTCTCACCAGGAAATTGATTTTTCTAGTAGCCATTTGTTCGGCTAAAAGAGTGTCGGAATTAGCAGCTATGTCCTGTAAGGAGCCATATCTGGTTATCCATAAGGATAGAGTAGTGTTACGCCCTCATCCAGCCTTTCTTCCTAAGGTGGTATCGAGGTTTCATTTGAACCAAGATGTGGTTCTTCCTTCTTTTTTCCCCAAACCTACTTCGGTAGAGGAAAAGTTATTGCATTCTTTGGATGTAGTAAGAGCAGTTAAAGCTTATCTAAAAGCCACTGCTCAGATTCGCAGAACGGATACTTTGTTTATTCTGCCGGAAGGCCCCAGAAAGGGTCAGGCAGCGTCAAAATCTACTTTAGCCAAGTGGATTCGACAGGTCATAATGCAAGCCTATGGCTTGAGAAGGAGACCGCCTCCGTTCAAAGTTAGAGCGCACTCCACGAGAGCAGTTGGAACTTCATGGGCAGTGCATCACCAGGCCTCCCTGGCTCAAATCTGTAAGGCCGCAACATGGTCTTCAGTACACACGTTTACTAGGTTCTACCAGGTGGACGTTAGAAGTCAGGAGGATGTCGCCTTTGGGCGCAGTGTGTTGCAGGCCACAAAAGATCCTCATGTCTGATAGCGCTCAGCTTATGTATGGTGTATCCCCCCCCTCGTTGGGCATTGCTTTAGGACATCCCATTAGTAATGACTATGTCGCTCTGTGTCCCGTGATGTACGAGAAAGAAAATAGGATTTTTATAACAGCTTACCTGTAAAATCCTTTTCTTGGAGTACATCACGGGACACAGAGCTCCCACCTCTCTTTAGGGACACTTATTGCTTTGCTACAAAACTGAGGTGCTCCCGGATGGGAGGGGCTTATATAGGGGAGGGTACTTCCGGTTTTGGAAGTTGCCAGTGCCAGCACCTGAAGGTATCTATATAACCCATTAGTAATGACTATGTCGCTCTGTGTCCCGTGATGTACTCCAAGAAAAGGATTTTACAGGTAAGCTGTTATAAAAATCCTATTTTTTTGTACAAGTCTCCTTTAAGGGGGTGTGGCAAGGTGTGTGTCCTATGCCTGCATACTTTTGCTGATAGGTGTCCCTCATTCCCATCTCAAAAAGTTGGGAGGTATGTATAGAGGGCACGACGCTGGAGCCGATGCCCGTGGCCGGCTACCCGCGATTGCTCCTCAGAGAGCCAGAACGGGGATCTGCCAATGTAAACAGGCAGATCCCCGCTCTTTTAGGGAAGTAGAGAGGGATCTGCTATTCTTAGTGATCAGGAACAGCAATCTCTCTCTACTCCTAGTCAGTACACTCCTCCCACAGTTAGAAAAACCTCCTTAGGACACACTTAACCCCTTGATCACCCCCTAGTATTAACCCCTTTCCTGCCAGTGACATTTATACAGTAATTAGTGGCTATTTTTAGCTCCGATCATTGTATAAATGTCAATGGTCTCAAAATAGTGTCAAAATTGTTAAATCCGTCTGCCGCAATGTCGCAGTCCCACTAAAAATCGCTGATTACCACCATTAGTAGTAATAAAAAAATAAAAAAATGCCATAAATCTATTCCCTATTTTGTAGACGCTATAACTTTTGCATAAACCAATCAATATACGCTTATTGCAAAAAATTTTACCAAAAATATGTAGAAGAATACATATCGGCCTAAACTGAAGAAGAAATTAGTTTTTCTTTTAAAATTTTTGGGATATTTGTTATGGCCAAAAGTAAAAAAAAAATTTTTTATTTTATTTATTTTTTTCAAAATTGTCTAATTTTTTTGTTTATAGCGCAAAAAATTTAAATCGCAGAGGTGATCAAATACCGCTAAAAGAAAGCTCTATTTGTAGGTAAAAAAGGACATCAATTTCATTTGGGGACAACGTCGCACGACCGCGCAATTGTCAGTTAAAGCGACGCAGTGCCGTATCGCAAAAAATGGCCTGGTCAGGAAGGGGGTAAATCCTTCCCTGGCTGAAGTGGTTAGTCATCAAGTATTTGGGGATCTGACATGGACCTTGCATTCTCATGGAAAGTCTGCTATAAGACATTGATGAAATCATTTACATAAAACTAATCTTTTTAATTTGTTGAATATATTAACAGCACACAATTCCTTTATAGAGCAATTCCAGGCATAAATATTTTTTGTATAGTTACAGACACTGCTATTCCAGTGATCTTCACTTGCTTCCAGGTCCTGCCCCAAGTAACTGTCCTGCTGCATTCTGAACACAGGAGGTTGAGAGGTGGGGTAGTGATATCGTGCTCTCCACTTCGTTCAATTACAAACGGCTTCAGCATGCAGAAGCGCAGTAGCTCAGCACTGGACCCAAAAGCAAGTGGAGATTACTGGAGTGGCGGTGTCTACTTTAGTCATTTCCAGCTTCCAGGGGCATCGGCTAGGTATGGTATAGACCAGGCATGTCCAAAGTCCGGCCCGTGGGCCAATTGCAGCCTGCGTTCCCTTTTTAAACGGCCCCACTGGTAATTTGGCTATATATATCTTTTGTGGCCCCCAACGCATCCCTGAGTGCCGCGGGGCACAAAAGATATATACCCGTATTTATGTATTTATATATGTGCTTCGGAGGGGACAGGGAGGGGGGCTGGATGAGCACGGACAGAATACATACAGTGAGAATTTCCTGTTTTCTCTGTGCCTCTGTAATAGGAAGTCCCGTCTCCTGGGCTGCCATTGGACGACTGTCCTGTCTATCATAGGAGGCAGGACTTTGTATTAAAGAGGCTGCCGAGAAAACAGGAGATTCTTACTGTATGTAATCTGTTGGCGCTCGTCCCACCCCCCTCCCTGTCCCCTCCAAGGCTGCAGATGGGCATTGATCAGGCTGCACTGATGGCAATGGTGAGGCTGCATTCATGTCACGTGTGAGGCTGCATTCATGTCACATGTGAGGCTGCATTCATGCAATGGTGAGGCTGCATTTGAGGCTGCATTCATATAAATGGTGAGGCTGTATTTATGGCAATCGTGAGGCTGCAGATGGGCACTGATTAGACTGCAGATGGGCACTGATTAGGCTGCATATGGGCACTGACCCTTATTTTGCTTCACAATTCTTTATTTAATTTTTTTTTCCCCCTGAAACTTCCCTCTTAAAGTGAAGGTGCATTCATGGCAAAGGTGAGGCTGCATTCATGGCAATGGTAAGGCTGCATTCATGTAAATGGTGAGGCTGCATTCATGTCACATGTGAGGCTGCATTTATGTCACATGTGAGGCTGCATTCATGCAATGGTGAGGCTGCATTCATGCAATGGTGAGGCTGCATTTGAGGCTGCATTCATGGCAATGGTGAGGCTACATTCATGCAATGATGAGGCTGCATTTGGGGCTGCATTCATGGCAATGGTGAGGCTGCATTCATGGCAATGGTAAGGCTGCATTCATGGCAATGGTAAGGCTGCATTCATGCAAATGGTGAGGCTGCATTCATGTCACATGTGAGGCTGCATTTATGTCACATGTGAGGCTGCATTCATGCAATGGTGAGGCTGCATTCATGCAATGGTGAGGCTGCATTTGAGGCTGCATTCATGGCAATGGTGAGGCTGCATTCATGCAATGATGAGGCTGCATTTGGGGCTGCATTCATGGCAATGGTGAGGCTGCATTCATGGCAATGGTAAGGCTGCATTCATGGCAATGGTAAGGCTGCATTCATGCAAATGGTGAGGCTCCATTCATGTCACATGTGAGGCTGCATTTATGTCACATGTGAGGCTGCATTCATGCAATGGTGAGGCTGTGTTTTAGGCTGCATTCATATAAATGGTGAGGCTGTATTCATGGCAATGGTGAGGCTGCAGATGGGCACTGATTAGACTGCAGATGGGCACTGATTAGGCTGCATATGGGCACTGACCCTTATTTTGCTTCACAATTCTTTATTTAATTTTTTTTCCCCCTGAAACTTCCCTCTTAAAGTGAAGGTGCGTGGTATACGCCTGTGCATGTTATATACCGATAAATACGGTATATCCAAAAAATGGGGCCGAGCTCATCCTTAGTCCTGAGCGGCGCTCAGGGATTTGTTGGGGGCCACAAGAGATGGTCGGCCCTCAAACATGTTCGCTTCATCAAATCTGGCTCTCTTTGAAAAAAGTTTGAACACCCCTGGTATAGACCAATGTAAATATGCATAACATATCCATACTTGGATTCTTCTTTAAAGGGTAACTAAAGAAAAAATAATAGTATACGAAAAATTACCTTTCATTTTCAATCTGCAGCCGCTGTAATTTACTAAAAATGCAATGCAATATGGCTACCTGTAGGGGTTCTGTACACAGAATGTGATTGGCTCCCCAATTTTCCCAGAGGTCTGCCCAGTGCCTAAGATACAAGTCAGATTTCAGGCATTTCCTGCAATAAAAATGTAATTTTTGGTGAGATAGTTCCAATAGGAAAATGTCTAAAGGGATGCAGGCCCAGCAGTTTTTCTCATTAGTGCTCTGCAGCTGCACAGCTGACTGATAATTATGAAAACATTCCTATTAGATCCACTCAGCCCAGAGGCACAGAGGAACATACATGGATTACTTCAGAATAACAAAAGGTAGGAATCTGCAACAAAGGTTGTTATAATCCTTGCAATGTACATAAATCACCCAGAGGGGAATGTTTTTTTCTCAACAAAAGTGGTGTTACACTTTAAGCTTTAAGATTCTGGACATTGAGTGCAATATTCTGAAGACAGAGATCTATTTTTAAGGGAAATAATAATAACAACAATCATAATACCCTATATATTATACATGAGCTCAGTGCAACACCTCTAAGCAGTTGGTAATTTCTGTGGAATGTATACTGTAATTATATGTGTGTAACCTCTTCAGATCCGGGCCATTGACAAATGACGGCCTCAATGTGGATCTATAAATCTGGGAGGACGTCAATAGACGTCCTCGGCTATTTCGGCCACTGGGGGGCGCGCGAGCGCCACCAGCGGCACGCGCGCGCGCCCGGCGCATTACTGAGATGCTGATGCGCGTGCCTGGCGGCCGCGATGTCCGCCAGGTACCCGCGATCGGCCGTTACACAGAGCAGGGACGTGGATCTCTGTGTGTAAACACAGAGATCCACGTCCTGTCAGGGAGAGGAGACCGATGCTGTGTCCCTTGTACATAGGGACACAGATCGGTCACGTCCCCCAGTCAGTCCCCTCCCCCCACAGTAGTAATCACTCCCAGGGCACACATTTAACCCCTTCCTCGCCCCCTAGTGTTAACCCCTTCACTGCCAGTGTCATTTTTACAGTAATCAGTGCATTTTTATAGCACTGGTCGCTGTAAAAATGACAATGGTCCCAAAATGGTGTCAAAAGTGTCCGATGTGTCCGCCATAATGTCGCAGTCACAATAAAAATTGCTGATCGCCGCCATTACTAGTAAAAAAAAAAATTATTAATAAAAATGCAATAAAACTATTCCCTATTTTGTAGACGCTATAACTTTTGCGCAAACCAATCAATAAATGCTTATTCCGATTTTTTTTTACCAAAAATATGTAGAAGAATACGTATCGGACTAAACTAAGGAAAAAAATATTATTTTTTTAAAAAAATGGGATATTTATTATAGCAAAAAATAAAAAATATTGTGTTTTTTTCAAAATCGTCGCTCTTTTTTTGTTTATAGCGCAAAAAATAAAAACCGCAGAGGTGATCAAATACCACCAAAAGAAAGCTCTATTTGTGGGAAAAAAAGGACGTTAATTTTGTTTGGGAGTCACGTCGCCCGACCGCGCAATTGTCATTCAAATCGTGACAGCGCTGAAAGCTGAAAATTGGCCTGGGCAGGAAGGGGGTTTAAGTGCCCAGTAAGCAAGTAGGTAATATATAAATTATTTTAGCTAAGGCTCCAAAGCCAGTATAATTTCTCCATATGTATGATTTGGTGATTGAAGAAACTATTTCACTTCCTCCTTGTTGTATAACAATGTACAGTAAAACCTTGGTTTAAGAGCATTTTGCAAGACAAGCAACATTTTTAAATAAATTTTGACTTGATATACAAGCGATGTCTTGATATACAAGTAACATCATGTCACAACTGAGTGTAAAACAGAACAGAGGCGCCTCTAAGTGTAGAAATATGGTTACATTTAATGAAGGTACAACCCGGTCACGATTGCAGACTGACAGCAGTGAGAGCCGGGGGTGTCGGGGATGGTCTATGTGGACAGCTTTACCCCGGATGTCTGCATACTTAGATGTGCCTCTTTTAATCATCAACCATGTGAGTTGCTAAATGTTTTACCTTCATTAAATGTAACCATATTGCTCCACTTAGAGGCGCCTCTCTTCTCTTTTATACTCTGTAGCTCCTGCTGGATTTTGCTTCTAATCCCCTTGTGGAGGCTTCCATTTGTGGATGGACATTTTATGGTTACACAACTTATCACATTGCTATAATCTTTTTATATGGCCTCTAAACTGAAGAATTTATGAATAAATGATTGTTGAACGAATCATCTGAGTTTCCATTATTTCTTATGGGGAAATTTGCTTTGATATACAAATGCTTTGGATTACAAGCATACTTTCGGAATGAATTATGCTCGCAATCCAAGGTTTTACTGTATGTGTATTTCAAATGAGAATGATATTGAGACACTTGTTTGCACAAACTGTACACCAAATAGATGGCATAAGACCTTGCTACAGAGGGTCCAACCCTTGCTAATTTGATGATGATCAGCATTGGTATAACTTTCAATATTTGATACTAATATCCTGAATCCTACTGCAAAGTGTAAACCGGTGGATATGCAGTATATTTATCTGAGGGTGAGCTCTCAGGACGTAGACCCGGTACCAGCTGCTATGGTCACTACCTGTATTGATGTGACATTCAGTATACATGCTGATAACTAGACATGTGCGATTAGTTTCGTATGAATCGGAAATTTGTACAAATTTTTCGAAATTCATACACTTGTATGAATCCTAATTACGAATTTTTACGAATACGAATTCTGTACGAAATACGAAATTTCGTTTACGAATTTCGGCTTCAAATTATCCGAATCCAAACTACCAAATAACGAATTTCAACTAATACGAAAGAAATTATAGTGGACATAACGAATGATTCAAATGAATTCGAGATTCAGTATAACGAATATCGACACTCTATGAATAATAACAAATTCGTTTTCGGTCCAAATTTCTTTACTACAGAAACATGTGACTGTTGGTTGACCAATCAGAGGTTTTCTTTATTATTATATTAATCAACTAAAAATAAGGCTTTCAGAAATACGACTCATTCCGATTCAACGAAAAACGTTGCTTGCGAAAATACGAATTAGTCCGAACATGAAAATCGCGTTTTACGAAATTACGAATTTTTTAGTTATGCACAAGTCTACTCTAGTCTACACAATAGACTTGTGTTATGTAACCTTAATACGTTTTCGGATAATTTGTTACTATTCGTAGAGTGTCGATATTCGTTATCAAAATTAACGATTCGCACGAAATTCGTATTTCGTACGAATCCGAATTAAATTCCGTACACGAATTACAATTTTTTTTAAATACGAAACGGAACGGAACGAAACGAAACAAATTTTTTTGACGGCTCCCATGTCTACTGATAACAGCGATTTTATAATAAGAACCACAAATCATATTTTTGGGGGCGCAGAAATCTCTGTGCAACCTTAAAATTTTTGAGTTTCATGATTCAAGATATTTTCCCTTTCCATCTCCTGAAGGGGAAAATCATTACACTGAGTCCAGGGCAAGATACAATATTGTAAAAACTGTATAATAATTATAACAATAATACAAATCGAAGGAATGCGTACAGGTGTTTTTTTTTTTTTTTTATAGTTAAAGTGTAAAACAACCCATTTAGTTTAAAACAAAAGTAAAAGGTAAAACATATGTGTATAGATATAAAAAAAAACTTTATAAATACCTTTTTTACCTTTTTTTTATAAGTGATCACATTACCTCAGTTGATTTTGTGTTTCAAACTTTATCATCCCCGGGATGTCTTCTAGACTCTGGTTTGGACAGATTTAAGTGAGTTATTCCTAAGAATTACAGGCCTAAAATATAAAACGCCAAATTTCCATGCAGAATAATGGTACCGCTTTCAGCACCTAAAATCTGACAGAATCACACCGCCAGGGAGGTTAACATCAAGAATGGGGCTCCATTTCTCCCAATACCAACAATTCCCCCCAATGATACCAACGATGGGGTACTATTCTTCCCCCTAATACCAAATTTGGCGATGTATACTCCCACTGATGCCAGAAAATGTCCATTCCCGCTGTCTGAAGGACAATAAACTGGAGACCCCTGATTTACACTATACCAATACCAGTTATTGAAGCACAAACATATGTTATAATTGTTTTTAACCACTTGACAACTGGGCACTAAACCCCCTTCGTGCCCAGACCAATTTTTAGCTTTCAGTGCTGACGCACTTTGAATGACAATTGCCCGGTCATACAACGCTGTACCCAAATGATATTTTTATCATTTTTTCCCCACAAATAGAGCTTTCTTTTGGTGGTATTTGATCACCTCTGCGGTTTTTATTTTTTGCGATATAAACAAAAAAAAGACAGAAAATTTTGAAAAAAAAACACAATTTTTTTTACTTTTTGTTATAATAATATCCCAATTTTTTTTAAAAAACTATTTTTTTTCTCAGTTTAGGCTGATACGTATTCTTCTATATTTTTTTGGTAAAAAAAATTGCAATAAGCGTATAGTGATTGGTTTGCGAAAAAGTTATAGCGCCTACAAAATAGGGGATAGAATTATGACATTTTTATTATATTTTTTTTTTACTAGTAATGGCGGCGATCTGCGATTTTTGTCAGGACTGGTATATTGCGGCGGACATATCGGACACTTTTGACACTATTTTGGGACCATTCACATTTATACAGCGAACAGTGCTATAAAAATGCACTGATTACTGTATAAATGTGACTGGCAGGGAAGGGGTTAACACTAGGGGGTGATCAAGGGGTTAACTATGTTCCCTATTTGTGATTCTTACTGTGGGGGGAGGGGACTGACAGGGGGAGGTGACCGATCTGTGTCCCTATGTACAAGGGACACAGCATCGGTCTCCTCTCTCCCTGACAGGACATGGATCTCTGTGTTTACACACAGAGATCCACGTCCTGCCTCTGTCACAGCCGATCGCGGGTGCCTGGCGGACATCGCGGCCGCCAGGCACGCGCATCGGCATCACGTGACCACGGCGGGCACAGCTGTTCCCCCGCCGCGCGCCCTCGGCGGCGCACAGGGGGAGAGAAACAGCAGGACGTCCATGGACGTCCACTCAGCACTTGAGAGCCGCGCTGCAGACGTCTTTTGTCTATAGCGCGGGTCTCAAGTGGTTAAAATGTAATAACATGAGGGCCAAAATGGGCGGGGTTTCATCATCTATATAATATCTGGTATAAACGTTTGTTTTAGTGGCACAAGCGCAGCACAAACAAATGGTATATTTGTTTTTAAAATGTAATAACATGGGGTGCAAAGTGGGTGGGGCTTGAGGTCACATAATATCAAATTTAATGTACAATAACTTCAAAACCAAACCGTCAGAAACTTTCATTTTTGCGGCACAACTCAACACAAATGCAGCACAAAGAAATTGTATATTTTTATTCACATATTATGGGGTGCCAAGGCTATGCTAAGGCTGTGAATTTAAAATCACAAAGGAGGAGGATTGTGTCTTTCAGAAACAGGTTTTATTTCAGGTCTTCTGCCAACAATAAAATAGTTTTACCAAATCTAGGGCTTAAGTTAAAAAAAATATTTATTGTGCTACAATATGTTTATGTGTACTTATAGTGTCATTTTCAAAGTTAATAATGTTATGGAGGATGCCATCTTGTTGCTTAACCACTTACGGACCGCCTGCCGTCGTTATACGCTGGCACTTTGAAGAGGGATAGCTGCCAAAACCCCCGATATCCTCTTCTTCAGCGGGCAGTCCGCTTTCAGATAAAAGTGGTCTCTGCAGTGGATTCGCCGCAAGATCACTTTTATCGACAGCAGGAAAGGGGCCCCTCCCGCCGCACTCCGGTGTCCTCCGTGGCTTGCAGCGGCGGAGGTGATCGGGTCCACTCTCCTCTGTCAAACGACAATTCTTTAATATTTTTTTTTATTGCATTTTAGTGTAAATTTGAGATCTGGGTTCTTTTTGACCCCAGATCTCTTATTTATGAGGTCCTGTCATGCTTTTTTCTATTACAAGGGATGTTTACGTTCCTTGTAATAGGAATAAAAGTAACACAATTTTTTTTCTTTTTTAAAGTACAGTGTAAAAAAAAAAAAAAAGGTAAAATAAATAAGAATTTTTTTTTTAAACGCCCCCTGTCCCGCCGAGCTCACGTGCAGAAGCGAACGCATACGTGAGCAGCGCAGTGTTCAAACCACACATGTGAGGTATCACCGCGATCGGTAGAGCGAGAGCAATAATTATAGCCCTAGACTTCCTCCATAACCCAAAACATGCAACCTGTATAATTTTTAAAACGTCGCATATGGAGATTTTTAAGGGTAAAAGTTTGTCGCCATTCCAAAAGCGGGAGCAATTTTGAAGCGTGACATGTTGGGTATCAATTTACTCGGCATAACATTATCTTTGACAATATAAAAAAAATTGGGCTAACTTTACTGTTGTCTTATTTTTTTATTCAAAAAAGTGTATTTAAAAAAAAAAAAAAAGTGCGCTTGTACGACCGCTGCGCAAATACGTGTGACAGAAAGTATTGTAACGACCGCCATTTTATTCTCTAAGGTGTTTAAAAAAAATATATATAATGTTTGGGGTTTCTAAGTAATTTTCTAACAAAAAAAATGCTTTTAGCTTGTAAACACCGAATTTCAAAACGAGGCTCGGGGCTGAAGTGGTTTAACACGGCAACTAAATGCTCTTGCTCTGCAAGTGCTAACTTAGCAGTGGTGCAAGCAGATTTGCAGCACTGCATTCAGTAGTGCACGGCTTAACATAGCAATCACAACTGCTGCTTCACTGAACCTGCCTCTACTTATCTCAGTGTGATAATGTAATGTAAAGGGTATCTTTACCACATAAACAGTACCCAATGTAGTTTTATGTTTAATTTCAGATTGAGGAAGAATTTCACACGATTACAACATTGCAATTACATTCAAGATTCATGCAAAAATTGGACTTCTACACCCCAAAGCTACTCAGCTTATTAAAAAAGTATGTGGTACTGCAGGAAAGAAAATCTGTAAGAACATGGACCTTCTCTATACCGTATTTGATCATTGTGACATATTGAAGTGACATTTTTATATGTTGTAAGTGTTACAACTTAACAAATTCTCTCTTTTGATAGAGCAACACCATTGACGGAAGGCGGTACGCTGTTCTCAGTAACCTCATTGCTTAGCTGGGCGAGAAAGTGGAAAACCTAATAAAGGAGTACAGGGTAAAAATATGTAGATATATTTTTTTCTGTGTAGGTCTTTGTTGTGTTTTGTAGATCAGTTTACTTTTCACTTTACCATAGTTCTTTCTTCTTGCTCCAAGTTTATGTATTAAAGTTAAAAAAAAGGCTTGCAACTGCAATTAACGGGATTTGACTATTGTGAGCACAGTGGTCCTAAGCATATATAAACCCACCAAGCAGTAAATAATATATATACGTTGTATGTATGGCTAAGTATGTGTGGTAACTTTGTGTATTAACCACCTCCCTACTGGGCACTAAAACCCCCTTCCTGCCCAGGCCATTTTTCAGCTTTCAGCGCAGTCACACTTTGAATGACAATTGCGCGGTCGTGCGACGTGGCTCCCAAACGAAATTTGCGTCCTTTTTTCCCCACAAATAGAGCTTTCTTTTGGTGGTATATAATCACCTCTGCGGTTTTTATTTTTTGCGCTATAAACAAAAGAAGAGCGTCCAGTTTGGAAAAAAAACACAATATTTTTTACTTTTTGCTATAATAAATACCCATTTTTTTTTCAATTAAAATTTTCCTCAGCTTAGGCCGATACGTATTCTTCTACATATTTTTGGTATAAAAAAAAAATCGCAATAAGCGCGTATTGATTGGTTTGCGCAAAAGTTATAGCGTCTACAAAATAGGGGATAGTTTTATAGCATTTTTTTTTTTTTTATTAGTAATGGCGGCGATCTGCGATTTTTATTGTGACTGCGATATTGTGGCGGACACATCGGACACTTTTGACACATTTTTGGTACCATTCACATTTTATACAGCGATCCCTGCTATAAAAATGCATTGATTACTGTATAAATGTGACTGGCAGGGAAGGGGTTAACCACTAGGGGGCGGGAAGGGGTTAAATATGTTCCCTCAATGTGTTCTAACTGTGGGGGGAGGGGACTGACTGGGGGAGGTGACTGATGGTTGTCCCTATGTACAAGGGACACACCATCAGCCTCCTCTCCCTCACGGGACGTGGATCTGTGTGTTTACACACACAGATCCACTTTCCTGCTTGGTTCCCGGGCAATCGCGGGTGCCCGGCGGCAATCGCGGCCGCCGGGCACGCGCACCGGGTCCTTGGTAACGCGGCGGGCGCGCGCGCGATCCCCCTCCTTCTGAGGGACGTTCAGGAACGTCCACTCAGAAGGAGAGAGCACCCACCCGGCCGTATATGTACAGTGGCCGGGTGGGAAGTAGTTAAATATACATATATTTGACCTTAAAATTTGAATATGCCACCCTATTTCATCACCACCTCCCATATATTTAAATTTTTATATGTAGGTACTCAATGGAGCAATTCAGGTTTTGCCTAGGGCAGCAAAACCTCTTGCACTGGCCCTAAAAGGAAGATCAGTATTTCAGTGTGAATAAGCATGTCTATCTATCTCTCTCTCTGACCCCATACACATACACTTTTAGATTTTCTGCAGATTTTTGTCTTTAGATTTACCAAAACCATATAATATGTAGGTCAAACCTTAAAGCCGTGTACACACGATAGGTTTTACCGATGAAAACAGTCCGATGGACTGTTTTCATCAGACAAACCGATCGTGTATGGGCCCCATCTGTCTTTTTTCCATCTGTGTTTAAAAATAGAACATGTTTTAAATTTATCCGATGGTTAAAACACCGATAGCAAATTACTATCGTCTGTCTCGGCTCATCGGAGTGTTTTACGTCACGGCGTTTGAAATGGTCGGTTTTTGGACTGATAGTGTGTGCGCAAGACTGATGAAAGACAGTTTCATTGGATTTCCGATGGAAAAAAACATCCGATTAGAATCCATAGGATATCCGATCGTGTGTACAGGGCTTAAGAGTTTCAATTTGTATGCAATCAGGCAGGCCCTTGCACTACATGGTTTTGGTAAATCTGCAGACAAAAATCTTCAGAAAATCTAATAGTGTGTATGGGGCTTTACTGTTGTATTCAGACACATATATGTTAGAATTCAACTCCCATCACTCACATGCAGGTAAAAATATTTCCCCTCGTTTTTTTTTATCTTTCTTTTGGGAATGGCAGTTGTACCCGAGATTTAAACCCCCCTAGTTTTCATAGAAGTGAATGTCTTAGAAACGCATTTTGCTAAATATCTATATATATTTATATACAGTATTAAAGAAATTATATGCTGTAAGAAAGTAATGATTATTTATTTAACTAACTTTGGGATTTTTTGAAATAAATTTATTAAATTGCTGTTGCAAATAACTACCTTGTTACGCCCTCTGTGACATTCTGTTCTGGTCTTTACCTTATTACACTGTTTTTTGTTTCCACAGGACCTGGTTGATGAGGATGCCTCACGGATCCAAGAAGACCTATTTACCTAGATCCTAAATATTTTTGTTATCCACAAAGTTACTGATGAAAACAGTACCACCCTGGGGATAGTTATTGAGGGAGTAGGGGTTCTCGCTGGAATCTCTGATGTACCCCAAGCATGTGTTTTTTCTTATGGGGCTCATTTATGCTTTTAACCTGAGCTACCCTAAAAACCTAAAATATACCTTTGAAGTTTTTCAGAAGATCTTTTTAGAGCTAGATGTGGGGAATCTATTTTCAAAAGTTCACACTTTAAAGTGCAAATTATTTTCCTAAAAGGCTTAAAAATAAAGTTAATACATTCTGTGTTCTATGTTGTTTACAGATATACTGTATGTTACATTTGTGTGTTTCAGTTTGATTTGTTAGTTGAGAACTTGAGAAAGAGGTCCTTTATTTATTTTATTTTTTTGACAAACTTTTTTATTGTGTACAAAATAATGGTACAAACATTTACATTTGATGCTGCTTTAATAATATTACATTTGTAACACTTTATAAATAATAAATGTTAAGTTGTTTTGAAAGCCTGTTTCATTAGACTATTCTTTTTCTTTTTTAAAACATATTATTGTAATATTATTATATAAAAACCTTCAAAACATATATCAAATACATTTGGAAAATACGTTTTACCAACTTAAATTGTTTTAGTAAGTTACAAGAAAAAATAAGTTAATATCATTTAATTATTATCACTATTATTCCAGACAAGTTAATAAATGTATTCCTAACATAAACCTATGGTCTATAAACTGGAAACATTGAGTTGACTTTACTTAAACCTATGGTCTAGAAACTGGAAGAGATGAGTTGGCTTTACTTGAATCTATGGTCTAGAAACTGAAAAAATTGAGTTGGCTTTACTTGAACCTATAGTCTAGAAACTGGAGAAATTGAGTTGTCTTTACTTAAATCTATTGTTCCAAACAAGTTAAGGTATGTATTCCTAACTTAAACCTATGGTCTATAAACTGGAAACATTGAGTTAACTTTACTTAAACCTATGGTCTAGAAACTGGAAGAATTGAGTTGGCTTTACTTTAACCTATGGTCTAGAAACTGAAAATAGAGTCGGCTTTACTCAAATCTATAGTTCCAGACAAGATAAGTTATGTATTCCTAACATAAACCTATGGTCTATAAACTGGAAACATTGAGTTGACTTTACTTAAACCTATGGTCTAGAAACTGAAAAAATTTAGTTGACTTTACTTAAAGCGGAGGTTCTGCGGCAAATAATTTTGTTCTGGTATTCAATAGGTTTTGGCATTATAAATAAATACTCACTCGTTTGATGTCATGAAATATCCCATGTCCGTTTTCCGGCAAAAGAAGAACTTTGAAAATGCGAGCACGGCAGTTCCCATTTTGCTTGTGGGCATGTTGAAGCCCACAAGCAATGATTTCCTGTATGCTGATGGTTGCCATCACAACGGGCGGGGTCATTGAATGTTCACGCCCCATTGTGATGGAATTCCTAGTACGGCGTTCCGCAATGAAGCATGACACCAAGCTCCCAAGATTCATTGCGGCGCCAGGGAATACAGTAGCAACGCCTACTCCCGCGGGAGTCAAGTCCCGGAAGTCAATCTGGAAACGCCAATAATAAGGTATTTACAGAGAGCAAAAAAAAAAAGATTTGTCAAGTGAACATGTCGGCAGTGTGCTGAAGGAGATAAGATAAAGTTGTTAATCTGGGTGGAACTCCGCTTTAAAACAACAATGTTGAAAACATGAAAAGTCTAATGAGTCAGACAAAAATAAGTTTAGTTGACAATACTTAAAAAGCTGATGCAAATAGTTGTCTCAATTCTTTTGAGTAGACCCAGCACAATTTTTTTTACAGTGAAGCAGCAACAATGTGTAGGCAGTGGTGGCACAGAATGACCCTATCATGCAGTCTTCCTGAATGAATGATTTTGTATATAGTATGCACTTAAATATATACAGACATTTGTATGATTTGAGATGCACTACAGACTGCTTTTATATGCAGAATCTTGTTATCAGCTTTCTGCCAGCAAGATCCTGTGTAAATCTGTATGCCTGTATGTATGAGCCCTAAAGAGTAAATGTCACAATTAAAATATATTTTTAAATTATGCAAAAACTCATGAAATAACAATTCTGACCTTTTACATACACAGTGGGCATAGAAAAGAATCAACCCCTTTAAAATAATCACATTGTGTTGTTTTGCAGCCTGAAATTAAGATAAAAACACAATTTTTGTTTTATCTATCTGTATTTACTACTGCAATTTATAAAATTTTGAAGTGAAAGACATAACACCAACATGTCAGAATTTTTTTTTTTTCAAAAACAGAATCACTAAGTTGGAAAAAGAATCACCCCCTTCTGTCAGTATTTTGTTGGACCACATTTTGCTTTAACCACTTAACAACCACCTGCCGACAAATAACGTCGACAAGGTGGTTGCTTAACTCTGGGAGGACGTTATATGACGTCCTCCCAGAATCGCGCTCCCGCGCGCCCCCTGGGGCGCGCACACGGGAAACTCTGTGACCGCCGGGTCCAGAGGACCCGGCGGATCACGAATCGTGGTAAATCGCTGCTGATAGCGGCCGTTTACCACGTGATCGCTCCGTCAAATGAACCATTTGATGACGCCGGTTCCTCCCTCCCCTCTCTGTACCGATCGGTACAGTGTGAGAGGGGAGGGGGAGGGAGCGGATGGCAGCAGCAGCACTGTGGGCTGGATCTGTGACAATTGCAGTCACAGATCCAGCCATCCATCCATCCCTGCTCAGCCATCCCTGTGCAATACCCTGCCAATACTCTGCAATACACCCTGTGCAATACTCTGCAATACACCCTGCCAATACTCTGCAAAATACTCTGCAATACCCTGGTGCAATACACTGCAATACCCTGGTGCAATACTCTGCAATACCCTGGTGCAATACTCTGCAATACCCTGGTGCAATACTCTGCAATACCCTGGTGCAATACTCTGCAATACTCTGCAATACCCTGCGCAATACTCTGCAATACCCTGGTGCAATACTCTGCAATACCCTGCGCAATACTCTGCAATACCCTGGTGCATAATACCCTGCGCAATACTCTGCAATACCCTGTGCAATACTCTGCAATACCCTGCGCAATACTCTGCAATACCCTGCGCAATACCCTGCAAAATACTCTGCAATACCCTGCGCAATACTCTGCAATACCCTGCAATACCCTGCGCAATACTCTGCAAAATACTCTGCAATACCCTGCACAATACTCTGCAATACCCTGCACAATACTCTGCAATACCCTGCGCAATACCCTGCACAATACTCTGCAATACTTTGCAATACCCTGCACAATACTCTGCATCACCCTGCGCAATACTCTGCAAAATACTCTGCAAAATACTCTGCAATACCCTGCGCAATACTCTGCAATACCCTGTGCAATACTCTGCAATACCCTGCGCAATACTCTGCAATACCCTGCGCAATACTCTGCAATACCCTGCACAATACTCTGCAATACCCTGCACAATACTCTGCAATACCCTGCACAATACACCCTGTGCAATACTCTGCAATACCCTGCGCAATACTCTGCAATACCCTGTGCAATACCCCCTGTGCAATACCCCATGCAATGCCCTGCCATACTCCGCAATGCCCTGCCATACTCCGCAATGCCCTGCCATACTCCGCAATGCCCGGCACTACTCTGCAATAACCACTTCCAGCCCGCCGGCCGTCATATGACATCCTTGACTTTGTGCGGGGATATCTGAATGATGCTTGCAGCTACAGGCATCATTCAGATATTAGCTTTTTCAGCCGGCGATTCCCTACACCATAAGAACAATCATAGCGGCTGTTCCGCCGCTTGATCATTCTTACGGGAGGCGAGAGGGGATGTCCCCCCCTCCCGCCGCCCTCCGGTGCTCCTACCGACTCACCGCTACGATCAAAGCCAGGATTGTTTTTTTTTTTTGTTTGTTTTTCAGGCTTACCAGCCTAGAGGTGAGATGTGGGGTCTTATTGACCCCATATCTCACTGTAAAGAGGACCTGTCATTCCATATTCCTATTACAAGGGATGTTTACATTCCTTGTAATAGGTATAAAAGTGATCAAAAAAAATTTTGGGGCAGAAAAACATGTCAAACTAAAATAAATAAAGTAAAATGAACAATAAAAAAATATATTTTTTTTTAAAGCGCCCCTGTCCCCGTGAGCTTGCATACAGAAGCGAACGCATACGTAAGTCCCGCCCACATATGAAAACGGTTTTCAAACCACACATGTGAGGTATCGCCGCGAACGTTAGAGCGAGAGCAATAATTTTGTCCCTAGACCTCCTCTGTAACTCAAAACATGTAACCAGTAAAAATATTTAAAGCGTCGCCTATGGGGATTTTTAAGTAGCGAAGTTTGGCGCCATTCCACAAGCGTGTGCAATTTTTAAGGGTGACATGTTAGGTTTCTATTTACTCGGCGTAACTTCATCTTTCACATTATGCAAAAACATTGGGCTAACTTTACTGTTTTTTTTTTTTTTTAAGCACAAAACATTTTTTTCCCGTAAAAAACGCGTTAAAAAAATTGCTGCGCAAATATCGTGCGAGATAAAAAGTTGCAACAACCACCATCATATTCTCTAAGGTCTTTGCTAAAAAAACATATATAATGTTTTGGGGTTCTATGTAATTTTATAGCAAATAAATGATGATTTTTACATGTAGGAGAGAAATGTCAGAATTGGCCTGGGTGCTCCAGAACGCCTGAAGGGGCTCCCTGCATGTTGGGCCTCTGTATGTGGCCACGCTGTGTAAAAGTCTCACACATGTGGTATCGCCATACTCTGGAGTAATAGCAGAATGTGTTTTGGGGTGTAATTTGTGGTATGCATATGCTGTGTGTGAGAAATAACCTGCTAATATGACAATTTTGTTAAAAAAAAAAAAGAGAAAAAAAAAATCTTGATTTTGCAAAGAATTGTGGGAAAAAATGACAACTTCAAAAAACTCACAATGCCTCTTTCTGAATACCTTGGAATGTCTTCTTTCCAAAAAGGGGTCATTTGGGGGGTATTTGTACTTTTCTGGCATGTTAGGGTCTCAAGAAATGAGATTGGCCGTCAGTACTTCAGGTGTGATCAATTTTCAGATATTGGCACCATAGCTTGTGGACTCTATAACTTTCACAAAGACCAAATAATATGCACCAATTTGTTCTTATTTTTACCAAAGATATGTAGCAGTATAAATTTTGGCCAAAATTTATGAAGAAAAAATAGTCATTTGCAAAATTGTATAACGGAAACGAAAAAAACCCAATTTTTTTACAGAATTTTCAGTCTTTTTTCTCTTATAGCGCAAAAAATTAAAAACCCAACAGTGATTAAATACCACCAAAAGAAAGCTCTATTTGTGTGAAAAAAAGGACAAAAAATTCATATGGGTACAGTGTTGTATGACTGAGTAATTGTCATTCAAAATGTGAGAGCACCGAAAGCTGAAAATTGGTCTGGTTATTAAGGGGGTTTAAGTGCCCAGTGGTCAAGTGGTTAATTAAAGCCTTTAGTCTGTTGGGATATGTCTCTACTAACTGTGCACTTGCCCACTCTTCTTTGCAGAACTGCTCAAGTTCAGTTCAATTTGATAGTGACCATTTGTGGACTGCAGTCTTCAAGTCATTGCACAGACTATCGTTGGGGTTTAAGTCTGGGCTCTGACTAGATCATGCAAGGACATTTTTTGGGTCATTGTCATGTTGGAAGGTAAATCTTCTTCCCATTGACAACTTTTTGGCAGAGGGCAGCAGATTTTCTTCAAAAATTTTACGGTATTTTGCCCCATCCAGTTTTTCTTCTATTCTGATAAGTTCTCCAGTCCCTGCAGCATAGAAACGCCCCCATAACAGCATATTACCACCTCCATGCTGTACTGTAGGAATGGTGTTATTTGGATGGTGAGCTGTACTGAATTTCTGTCAGACATATCATTTGGTGTTGAGGTCAAATACTGTATATACTCGAGTATAAGCCGAGTTTTTCAGCACATTGTTCTGTGCTGAAAATGCCCCCCTCGGCTTATACTCGAGTCACCTTTTTGCGGTTGATCTTCCGGACTTTGGGGACCCGGTACCGGCCGGCCCTAGGTCCCCTGGACCCCAAACTTGGCACACATATAGCCCCACTCTTCTTCTACAGGTGTGCAAAGTTTATTGACCAGGGGACCTACGGCCGGGGAGCACCGACTTTTCAAAGCCGGGAACCCCTTCCATAGACTCCCATGTTAAACGGTAATTTCTTCGGTGATTTTGGGGACCCGGTACCCAATGGTCGTAGGTTCCCTGGACCTGAAACTAGGTACACATGTAGCCCCATTTCTCCTCTATAAGTGTGCAAAGATTGTTGTCTGGGGGACCTACGGCCGGGGAGCAACGATTTTTCAAAACCGGGCACCCCTTCCATAGACTCCCATGTTAAACATCAGTCTAGTCATGGACACAGTGAGTCATGGACACAGTGAGGCAGACACATGGACACAGTGAGGCATGGGCACAGTGAGGCATGCAGATGGACACCCTAGGCTTATACTCGAGTCAATAAGTTTTCCCATTTTTTTTGTGGTCAAATTAGGTGCCTCGGCTTATACTCGAGTATATACAGTAATTACATTTTAGTCTCATCTGACCACCTTAAATGCACCTTGAAGATTCTAAGGCCACATGGAAAAATGTGTTATGGCCAGATCAGAGTAAAATTTAATTATTTGGCCTCAACACCAAACAAATATGTCTGGCGGAAATCCAATACAGCTCACCATCCAAATAACGATGGAGCAACGATGGAGGACCGGAAACCAGTGAATACCTAGGGAAAATTTTACTATTATGCCTTGTATACATGATAGGAATTTCTGATGAAAACAGTCTGATGGAATTATTTCATCAGAAATTCCTATCGTGTGTGGGCCCATAGGATTTAAATTTTTCTGATGGAATAAAATCCTATGGAAAATTACGATCGTCTGTGTGGAACTCCGTCTGAGAAAATTCCTACGCATGCTCAGAATCAAGTCGACGCATGCTCGGAAGCATTGAACTTAATTTTTCTCGGCTCGTCGTTGTGTTTTACGTCACAGCGTTTTGTATGGTCGGAATTTTGTCTGACAGTGTGTATGCAAGACTGATGGAAGACAGCATGATCGGAATTCTGATTCAGATTTTAGTCCATCAGAAACTCCTATCGTTTGTACAAGGCATAAGACACAGTAGGCTTGTGACTAGTGGTGGAAGGTGCTAGAGGTGATTTTTCCTGTACAGTCATTGAGTACATATTTTTTCTCCATCATCTGTAGAAATAGAGTCACCTTATATAACGTTATTTGCACAATATTCTAAACTGGAGTAGTAAAAGAATAAAATGGTGTGAAAATGTATCCTAACAGAGGTGGTTCTTTTGGGCACGTTGGTGATAGAAATCTGGGACTGTGTACATCCTTAACAGGAACTTCACCCTGCCAAAATATTCATCCCACCACTGTTCTTCCACACCACCATCTTGAATGTTTGCAGATGTGCTACAGGTCTTTGCCAGATATTTGGAACCTGAAAGAGAACTGGGACATGACTATGCATGTGTGGGGGATTCCCACGCCTTCGAACACATGCCACTGGTTTTGGGTATCTGAGACCTTATATGGATCTGCAACATGTTTACGCATGTGGGGGAATCACCCCGCATGCACGCATAGACATGCTGTGGGTCTCCGCCAGTTCCCAAATACCTGATCTGCATCATGTCTGCATATGTGTCTCTGATTAAAGTACTGCCTCTGGGATTCCCTACATCATTCTCACCTAAGTGAGGAGGCAGGAAATACTAAACATTTCTAAAAGTGATTTATACTTATAGCAGAGGAACGAAGCAGCAGACAGAAATGACACCTAGTGCTTTTAATTGAGACAAGTACACACTATAGAGGGGTATACTTTGTTCATATTTCATGTCTGAGGTTTACAACCACTTTAACGAGTGAAGGTTCACTTTAAGTTTGACAGTAGAGGACGGAGAAGCTAACAATAAAGTGCTATTAAAGATTAGTTTTTTGTTTTTTTGTTTTTTTAAATAACCAACATGTTATACTTACCTGCTCTGTGCAGTGGTTTTACATAGAGCAACTCCAATCTTCTTATTTTTCAAGTCCCCCACCGGTGCTCCTGGCTCCTCCCCCTCGAGCAGTTCCCCCAGAGAAAGCCGCTTCTTGCCCTGAGGGCACCACTGCATGCTCACTCCCGAGCCGTTTTTTTTTTTGCTGAACAAGCGTTTGGCTTGCAGTTGCGGCACAGCCGCTTTGACTTGAATGGAGCTGTCGCCTGTCAAATCCACATGCCGTATTAAATGTTCTATAGCATATGAACACCCCACTCCAGCTGTCTTGTGGACTTTAGGTGGACTTTAGCTGTAAGGCCTCTTACACAATTGCCAGCAGTAAGAGGCCTTACAGCTTTTGTTTGCAATGGTAGACTTCTTGTCAGATGTGAAATGGGAAGACACATATATTGAGAGAGAATGGCGCTGCGCACCCCGAGAATTAGGTAGCATGGGAAGTTCCCCCGATGGGGTTTTTTAGCAGCGAGATTTCAACAAATTAAAAAAGTATACATTAAAAAGATTTATTAAATATGTACATTGAATACAATCATAGGAAATAGAAGCTCTGGCAAAATAAATATATAAATCCACACACAGAATTACAAACACAGCTATACAGTCCACTAAATATTATAGAAACTATAAAGTTATATGGAAGCATTATGTATGCATCCTACATTGATGCCCTTGGTGTTTTATTGCAGGTGCTGGCCGTTTGACCGTGTGCGCCCCCTGAGGGGCCTCCTCCCCTCCAATATGACTCCTTGTAGGTCGCGCTTGGTTTGGTGGCGCCATGTCCCGGGGTGCAGAGCGGCTGGGAGACTGCTGGATCCCCCTGAAGCATTTCTCAGTAGAAATCTGGTTAAAAACAGTGTTTCCAACACACAGTTGACTGGTAATCATTTACTTTGTATTTTTTTACCATTGGGTACATACCTAGGTAAAGAATTGAAATTTATTACACAAGAATTTTTTACAGCAAACTACATATCCTCTGAAGAAGATCCTCCTCGGATCGAAACGTGTCAGGAACACATACAGATGCATTTG
The DNA here is from genome assembly GCA_029206835.1 of Rana muscosa. Lineage (NCBI taxonomy): Eukaryota > Metazoa > Chordata > Amphibia > Anura > Ranidae > Rana > Rana muscosa. The sequence goes on along the minus strand of CM055116.1, from coordinate 93,093,290 downwards.
GCATGTATAACTGTATAGCAATGCTGTGTTTGTAATTCTGTGTGTGGATTTATATATTTATTTTGCCAGAGCTTCTATTTTCTTTGATTGTATTCAATGTACATATTTAATAAATCTTTTTAATGTATACTTTTGTAGTTTGTTGAAATCTCGCTGCTAAAAAAGCCCATCGGGGGAACTTCCCATGCTACCGACTTCTTGTCAGATCGACTTCTTTCGGCAGAAGCTTCCTATCCGGAACGGAATATGTTAACAGTGTTTGACTGCTGGATGATTAAGCAGTCTGAGCGCTATCACGCTTGTTTATATCCCACCAGACAATCTCCCTCATAAATGGATGAATTCTTCCCAAGAGAAACTGGAACAGGTTACAACATTCTGCGCATACATTTCATGCAGGCTTATCCAATCAGACAATGACAAGAGCAGTGATGATGTGCAAAGTACACTACACCACAGCAACCAGCAAAGAATGTCTTCTGCTAAGCAAAGTTTGTATTGGAAAATGGTCACATAATATAACAACATTATCATTTTTAGATAAACTATGACCCTTTCAGCGAAAGAAAGATACTAATCATGGTGCCCTATGTCTGTAATAGACAAGAAATGCCAAGAACTTGATTTTTTTTCACGTGTGGCTACTAATCCCCTCAGTGTTCACAGCTGAGTACATCTGAACCATGAAATACACTTAGTTCCCATGATACAATAAAATCTGTCAATGCCTTGAGGTCTATACGTTGTGCTTTAAGTCTAAATGATGCAATAAATAGAGCCAGCAGAAACACACTAAAGCTGGCCATACAAAGCTCATATTTCGGCCCGGTTCCTGGCGGCACGTCTAGCTCAACAAACTTTGTCAGTTGTCTGTTGAACAGTGACCGCGTCCAACCAGATGCAGTTACTGTTCAGGCATTCATAACCTAATGATGTCTTAATACAACAGGCAGCAGGGGAAATTCTTCCCTCCATGCGGTTTAGGTCCCATTCACACTTAGCGATTTGGAAATCCAAATCACGGCAAAAAGCGGGACGCACGTTTTGGTACCATTCATCCTTAATGGCACCTCAAATGTGTTGTAATTTTGACACAATTGTTTTGCGACAAAACACCCAAGAATCGCGGCAAAATGTGGGTGTAAAAACACGCAAGACACATGTGGAAACGTGTGTGAATCACAAAAAAAATAAAAAATCATGAGCGGGAACATGTGTGAGTGTGAATGGGTCCTTAGGGCTGAACATGCGGCTGAAAAGGATACATTTAAAGGTCTATGGTTAGCCTAAGGCCTATGTAACACTAGTGATCTGTCGCTATTGTTAAAGTGGTTGTTAAGTCACTCTAACATCTTTATACTATCCGCGCTGTCTCCTAATTCTGTGTCCCCCTGTGTGTGTGAAATTTATTAAAAAAATGCAGCTATATACCTCATTTTAGAACCCCGCTCGGCACTCACGTGACCGGCCGGCTCTCACCTCTTCCCATCTGACAGCTGCAGCGGGCGGGGCCAAGATTCCCCCGCTGATGTCAGCCAGGAGGGGAGGAGGAGAGAGCCGGCCGGTCATGTGAGCGCCAATCGGCGCTCTGAAATTAGGTATATAGCTGCATTTTTTAAATAAATCACACACATGGAAGGGACACAGGATTAGGAGACAGCGCGGATAGTATAAAGATGTAGATGTTATTCCAGCAGCAGGAGGGGTGTGGGCACTGTCACTAGCTTCTCAGAGGAGACCGCCCACCTCAATAAAGTCATGCTACACAATATATATATATATATATATATGTTGTGTTACACTATGTGATTATTCTTGCTCTGTGTCTTTAAGATCTGTCCCCTACTTTCTAGCTGAACTCTCTCTCTCACCGTAGTTCTTTATATATCTTCTCCACTTCCTGATTCTGGTCATTACTCCTGTATATCTTCCATGCTAAACATCTTACATGTGGCTTACAACTGCAACGTTTTTCTATCTATGAATATCCATCATTAAACGGAACATTCGAAAGGATTCATCGTCTGTCGTCCTAACTGTGAGTTTATTCATTGAGTTAAACTGCCTGTATCGATGCAAGGGATGAATATCAAACCAGCTTGTGTAAGGCCTACTTCAACCTGGAGATGAACTTTATCGCTTTGTAGTTGAGACAGAACAGTAGAAAAACGGAGTTTCACAGCCTAATTACAAGATTTCTGCATGTCAGTACTGAAACAGACAAGATTTACTGCCCTCATAGCAAGACAGAAGGGACAGAGCAGCACATGGCAGCCTTATAGCCTGAGACAATCTGCACAGTGTCATATTTCAGCACACAGATCCTGCCTGCTTTCACAGTCAGTCTGCTATCATGAGTGACCAAGCTTCTGCATGTGAACTCACATCTCCTTCCTCACAAGTTCCTGAAGAAACTGAGTTACCCAAACGCTCAGTTAAACCCACTTGGAAAGTAATGGAGAATTATGAAGCTTCAAGGACTGAATTGTCAAATAGCTTGGAATTAGTCTGGGAGAAAATCCTTGCTGAAGCCAATACAGTGTCTGTTGAACGTGAACTACTGACACTAGAGGGCGCCATTAAACAACTTTCTGCCTCATATGAGCTTTATCAGCTTACCAGCATCAAATTCACTAATGTCTTACAAAACATGAAGTCAGAAAATGCGATGAGGCAGTTAAAGCGTGTCAACATTCTTAATCTTGAAAGAGACAGTTTTATCCAGCAAACCAGATTAAAGGCAGAAGCAAAGATAAAGCTGTTACAGGACACTGCATCTCACAGATCTGTTTCCACCAGACGTTCTAAAAACTCGTCAAGATCCCATAGTTCAAGATACTCAACACTCAGTGAGCGACTTATTAATTCCCACGCTGAAGTGGAAGCCAGCAAAGTGCAGGTGGCATATGCAGAAAAAAGAGCAGAGTTGGAAGCGCAGTCAGCACGTCAAAGAGCAGAGTTGGAAGCGCAGTCAGCACGTCAAAGAGCAGAGTTGGAAGCTCAGAGAGCAGAGTCAGAAGCTCAGTCAGCACGTCAAAGAGCAACAATGGAAACCTTAAATGAACAGTGTAAACATGACGCAGCTATGGCAAAGCTAAGGGTCCTACAGCAAGCTATCAGTGCAGACGAAGGTGCAAGTGAGAAAGACAGCATTAACCTAAACATAGCAGATATGGAAGACCCCCTCAAACGCACTAAAGACTATCTCCTAAGCCACTGCAGTGCACACTCCATTGTCTCCAATGCTCCCGACTACATAGAGACTCCTTCACAGCTTCAAGTTAAAGAGGTTCCAGCAACTTCCTGCACTCAAAATCACTCCACTGCATTTCCTACCTGCCTACCTTGCCTGCCTTCATACGTCACAGAGCATCAGCGCAAGCTTCAAGCAAGTCATCAATCTCCAGTCATCGGTACAGCCTTGAATCAGCGTACCATTGGAACAACTGACTTCAAGCAAGCAACTCACCTAGATGCATCTGCTGCACCATATTTCCCTGTGTCCTTTAACAACAATGTCAACGATAACGCAATCAGCACCATACAGCCAACAGCATCTCACATAAAGGCGGAGACAACTGAGACAGAAGAGTTTGTGAGGTACATGCTTCGCAGAGAGCTCACAAAGACTGGTCTTACAAGTTTTGATGACCAACCTGAGAACTACAGAAGTTGGAAATGTGCCATCAGAACTACAATCAGCAATATTGGCATTACAGCTGATCAAGAATTGAATCTGCTGATCAAATGGCTTGGTCCTCTATCTGCTGCACGTGTTAAGCCATTAAGATCGGTTTTCATGGACAATCCTACTGCAGGCCTCACAGCTGCATGGGAGCGACTAGAGCAAAGTTATGGCAGTCCAGAAGCTATAGAAAATGCTTTGTTCATGCGTCTGGAAACTTTCCCAAAGATATCCGGTAAGGACAACAAGGAGTTCCAGAGACTGAGTGACCTTCTCCTTGAGCTTCAGCTAGCCAAGACAGACCCAAAACTACCTGGACTCAGTTACCTTGACACTCCAAGAGGGGTAAACCCAATTGTCTCCAAGCTCCCGTATGGTTTGCAAGAGAAATGGACTGCACTAGGGTCATCATACAAAAGAGAGAACAAGGTTTCCTTCCCTCCATTCTCTTTCTTCTGTGAATTCATCAGGAAAATTGCAGAGACCAAGAACGATCCAAGTTTTTCCTACGGTGAGTACAGCCTCATCACACCCTTTCCTAAGAGTACCAGTCTTCAGGGCAACTATAGAAACCATAGAGGCCCAGTGTCCGTGAAAAAGACTGACATCCTTCCCACTCCTACCACAGTTCTGGCCACGAACAAACAGAGTAGGAAGATTGAAAACCCTAACAGAGAGTGTCCCATACACAAGAAGCCACACCCCCTCAATAAATGTATCGGCTTTAGGAAAAAGCCTCTGGAAGAGCGCAAGGAGCTTTTAAAGACATTTAGGGTATGTTTCAGGTGCTGTGCTTCTACAGAACATTTTGCAAGGGACTGTAATGTGTCCATCAAGTGCATAGAGTGTGGCTCTGAAGAACATGTGCAAGCCCTCCATCCTCTTGAGCCCAGCTCTGCACAAACTGCCAACACTCCTCCCAGGTTAACGCATGGCGGGGAGAATACAGACCAAGTGCCTAATTCTACCATCATTTCTTCATCCTGCACTGAAGTTTGTGGAGAAGACCACTGTGGTAAGTCCTGTGCTAAGATATGCTTGGTGAACATATACCACAAGGATCAACCAGAAAAGTCTCTAAAGGCATATGCTATCTTAGACGATCAGAGCAATCGATCACTTGCAAAATCGGAATTGTTCAATCTATTTGAAATAAAAGGCGAAGCTCATCCTGACACCTTGGGTACCTGTAGTGGAACTATAGAGGTTTCTGGAAGAAGGGCTCATGGACTCATGGTATCTTCTCTCAAAGGTAACTTGCAATTACCCTTACCTACACTTGTTGAGTGCAATCAGATACCTGCTAACAGGGAAGAAATCCCTACTCCAGCTGCTGCTTTCCATCACCCTCACCTCAAGGTAATAGCAAATGAGATACCGCCGCTTGACAAAGATGCTCAGATCCTTCTTCTGTTAGGAAGAGACATTCTAAGAGTTCACAAGGTACACAGACAAGTCAGTGGACCCCCAGATGCCCCATTTGCCCAGCGCACGGATCTAGGGTGGGTCATCATAGGCAATGTCTGCATAGGCAAAATGAAAAGACCTACCAACATTTCGTCATTCAAGACAAATGTTCTGCCAAATGGCCAAAACACTTACTTTGAGCCATGCCCACATCACTACTGGGTGAAAGAGAAGATAGCCAGCCACGAATGGCAACATGGTATCTCAGGTGACACAAGCCCTTTCTCCTGCCATGATGGCGACTTCGGCTCTACAGTGTTTAATGCAACCAGTGAAGATTAGACTTGTGCACAACGGAAAAATTTGTTCCGTTTCGGTTCGTTTCTTTCCGGTCCTGTTGATTCGTAATCATTCGTAATTTTGCTAGACGGGATTTTTCGTGTTCGGACTCATTCGTATTTTTGCAAGCGACATTTTTTGTTGAATTTTTTGTTGCTTTATAATTCGTACTTTCGGTAGAGTACGTTGTTTTTCGTTGATTCTGGACACAACTCCTACTTTCGTAACTTTTTTTGGGTTCGTACTTTCGGTAGAGTACGTTGTTTTTCGTTGATTCTGGACACAACTCCTACTTTCGTAACTTTTTTTGGGTTCGTTGATTCGTAATTTTCCGTGTCTCTCTCACAACGACGCTGCCTATTATGCCTAATGTGCTTCGAATGGATTTGTACTTTTCTAAATACATTGCGGTTATTTGTAACGATTCGAAATCTCGTATTTTACTTTCGTTTTTTACATGCGGCTATAGCCTCTGCCCCTGTACACCATTTTGAGAGGGTTCAGCACGGTGAGGGAGAAGCAGAGAGCAGAGCAGAGTGTTATTGTGCTTCGAATGGATTCGAAATCTCGTATTTTACTTTCGTTTTTTACATGCGGCTATAACCTCCGCCCCTGTACACCATTTTGAGAGGGAGTTCAGCACGGTGTGGGAGAAGCAGAGAGCAGAGCAGAGTGAGTGTTATTGTGCTTCGTATGGATTCGTACATTCGTAACTTTTTCATAACGAATTATGCCGAAGACATTCGGGCATTCGCTATTTGCGGTATAATTTATTTCGGATTCGGTCTTATTCGTAATTGCTTTGTTCGGAAATTCGAATGCTTCCGAATGTCCGAAAGTGGCTAAATTCGGACGAATTTCAATTCGTTACGAAACGAATTGCACAAGCCTAGTGAAGATGACATACTGGCTCCTTCAATGGAAGACAAGGAATTCATCAAGGTAATGGACAAGGAGTTCTTTCAAGATGACTCCAATAACTGGGTAGCACCCCTACCCTTTCGTCTCCCAAGAGAGAGATTGCCCAACAACTTACAGCAGGCCATCAGTAGATTCTCCTCCTTAAAGCGAAACTTAAGCAGGAAACCAGAGATGCAAAAGCACTTTGTGGACTTTATGCAAAATGTATTTGACAGAGATCATGCAGAGCCTGCTCCCCCACTAAAGGAGGGAGAAGAATGCTGGTACCTTCCATCCTTTGGCGTGTATCACCCACACAAACCAGACCAAATCAGAGTTGTCTTTGATTCCAGTGCTCAGCACGAAGGTGTTTCTCTTAACAACATGCTCCTTACTGGACCCAACTTGAACAACAGTCTAATAGGAGTCTTGATTCGTTTCAGACAAGAGCCTGTAGCAGTAATGGCCGACATTCAACAGATGTTTCACTGCTTCATCGTCAGAGAAGACAACAGAAACTACCTCAGGTTTCTATTGCACAAGGACAATGACCTCAACAAGGAAGTTATAGATTATCGCATGAAGGTACATGTCTTCGGTAACAGTCCTTCCCCAGCAGTGGCAACTTATGGGCTAAGGAGAACAGCTCAGACTGGAGAAGTTGAATATGGATCTGATGCCCGTCAATTTGTTGAAAGAAACTTCTACGTTGACGACGCACTTAAGTCCTTTCCAACTGCTAAAGAAGCAATTGATCTTCTCACCAGAACAAAGGAGATGCTGTCTGTAGCAAACCTTAGACTGCACAAGATTATATCCAACAGCCAGGAACTTATGAATGCCTTTCACTCTGAGGACTATGCCACTAGTCTAAAAAACCTTGACTTAGGTACAGATGTGCCTCCTGTACAGCGAAGTCTGGGTTTGTTGTGGAACATCAAGCAAGACAAATTCACCTTCCAAGTGTCAACTTGTGACAAACCCTTCACTAAGAGAGTAGTCCTGTCCGTGGTGAATAGCATCTATGACCCACTGGGTTTCCTTGCTCCAGTTACCATTCAAGGTAAGATTTTACTAAGACAGTTGTCTACTGAGAACATAGACTGGGATACTCCCTTGCCTAGTGAGAATCAACACAAGTGGGAAAGGTGGAGATATTCTTTGAAGTCACTAGAAAAACTTCAGATTCCCCGTTGCTATGTTCCAGGATCCACTTCAACTGCTAACCGGAGAGAGATTCATATTTTCTCTGATGCATCAGTTGAAGCTATTGCTGCAGTAGCCTATTTGAAGACCTCTGAACTGAATGGAGAATCACACTGTAGTTTTGTCCTAGGCAAGGTAAAACTCACTCCCAAGCCTGCACAGACCATACCAAGACTTGAACTTTGTGCAGCCGTGCTACCAGTAGAAATTGCAGAGGTCATACGAAGTGAAATGGACACTAAAATTGATTCTTTCACCTTCTATACAGACAGTAAGGTAGTACTTGGTTACATAAACAACCAAACAAAACAATTTTATGTGTTCGTCAGCAACAGGGTTGAACGTATCAAGAGATTCTCTCTACCAAGTCAATGGCATCACGTTCCCACTGAACTCAACCCAGCTGACTGTGGGACCAGAGCCGTGTCACCTGCTGCTCTTCAGGACAGCTTATGGCTGTCACCTCCAAGGTTTCTGTGTGAGGACTCCCACTCACCCACTATCGACACCACCTATGGGCTAGTAAACCCTGAAGATGATAAGGAAATAAGAACTGTGAACATCTCACTACACACTTCTGTAAGTACAAAACAGAAGCTGCGGTCACACCATTACAGGCATCGATGGAAGCAGGTGCAGCATCTAGCCAATGTGTTCTGGCATCGCTGGAAGAAAAAGTATCTTCATCACCTTCAAGGTCGTAACAAATGGCAAGCATCTAAGCCGAATCTTAAGGTTGGAGACCTCATCCTTCTAAAAGACAAGGAAGTTTGTCGGAATGAGTGGCCTATGGGTCTTATTACTAAAGTTATGCCCAGCGACGATAACAAAGTCCGGAAGGTAGAAGTCAAGGTAACCAAGGGAGGATCGACACAAACCTTTAGTCGACCAATTACAGAGTTAGTACTCCTTTTGCCAGGTGAGTGACTTGTGCAAGGACTAGCCATGCTGTTGGCACGGCGGGGAGTACATTGCTGCCATCTACAGGTTCTACTCAGAACTTTGGAATTATTTGAAGACATCATACTGTGACTTTATGTTCTTCATCCTGTTGAACTTACGTTTATTATTTGCTTGTTGCATGTTTTTCATTACAGGTTCCAGGACATTCATCAGTATTGGACTTTTTGAAAATATATATTTTAGTTTAAGGTTATGAAATCTAAAGTTTTCAGACGGGGAGTGTTGTGTTACACTATGTGATTATTCTTGCTCTGTGTCTTTAAGATCTGTCCCCTTCTTTCTAGCTGAACTCTCTCTCTCACCGTAGTTCTTTATATATCTCCTCCACTTCCTGATTCTGGTCATTACTCCTGTATATCTTCCATGCTAAACATCTTACATGTGGCTTACAACTGCAACGTTTTTCTATCTATGAATATCCATCATTAAACGGAACATTCGAAAGGATTCATCGTCTGTCGTCCTAACTGTGAGTTTATTCATTGAGTTAAACTGCCTGTATCGATGCAGGGGATGAATATCAAACCAGCTTGTGTAAGGCCTACTTCAACCTGGAGATAAACTTTATCGCTTTGTAGTTGAGACAGAACAATATATATATACACAAATCACATATATATATTTTTATCTACATAAACATGTCAGGGGGACATATTTACTGTCTGATCGAGGAAGAAGGAAGTCAATAATCTTCCTCCTTCCTTCTCAGCTCTCTGGGGATTCTCTCTCCCTCCCCGATTTTCCACTTCTGAGCTGGAGAATCTGGGATGAAGAATTCTGGCAGAGATCGCCAGTGAGGTCCTGAGATCCTACCTTCATAAACTGGCCTTTTCTGTTTCTGTCAATAACAGATCCTCTGTGGGCAAATACAGAGGAGTCAAAACATAAGGGAGAGAGAGAGGCGACAGGCAGCTGCTGGTGCGGAAGTTTTTAATAAAAGTTTTTAATAAAAGAAATGCTTAAAAACAATCCACTCACTGTTCATGTCAGAGCTGTAGGCATGTCAGTCTGTGAAGTCGGCTGTCCCATTCTCCCCTCCGATCCACGCTGCTGCTATCACTGAATCACTGGAGGAAATAGAGAGCCGTGGGAAACTCATGTGAACTGTCAGCCTCTGATGATGGAGGCGTGGTTAAGCCTCCTGAACGATCTGATTGGTCACAGCATCCCAGGCTGACAGCTCACTGCACTTTCCCCGCGACTCTGTATCCTTGGCTTCCTCCAGCAATTCAGTGATAACAGCAGCGTGGATCAGGAGAATGGGACAGCAGAGTTCACAGACTGACATGCTTATGGCTCTAACATGAACAGTAAATGGATTGTTTTTAAGCATTTCTTTCATTAAAAACTTCCGCACCAGCAGCTGTCTGTCGCCTCTCTCTCCCTTATGTTTTACTTGCTCTGTAATTGTTCCCCTGCCCGCCGCTCCGATCCCCCTGCTATCCGGGTCCCGCTGTGTGCCGGGGCTCGTAAAAGGAGGCCCCATGGTACCCCCGTAAGCTGGAAATGGTGTCCGGGTGTGAGGCAGAGGGAAACCCGGGCACAGCCTCCTAAACCCGTACTGTCCGGGTCATAAACCAGACAGGTGGCAACCCTAATTAGAATATTTTTTACATTTTAGAATGGGGTGCCTCGAGACTGTCCACAGTTTTTAAAGGGTGCCTCTGGATTGTCTAAAAATTTTAAGGGTGCCTTGACTAAAAAAAAGGTTGAGAAGCACTGGTCTAGAGGATATAAAAGAACTGATCTGTGTATCAACTTCTCCTCTTGTAAGACAACAGTCAGAAAACTTGGCACCCTCCTGCCCTTTGTATGTTTTATGTTGTGGCATTTTTGTTGGGTTTTGTCACCCATTTTAATGGGGGAATTCATATTTATTGTTGTTTACAACAACTTCCCCACTTCGCATAGCACAAAGGAACAGAGCTCAGGCTGTGAATCACAGTCTGTGTGCTGGAGCTCCCTCTCTGTCCCCTTTTTTATCTCTGTGTCAGAAAAAAAAGTCAGAAGTGACTCATGCTGATAACAGAGGAAGCAGGCAGCAGAGTGAAATTACACTTAGGGGGTTATTTACTAAAACTGGAGCGTGGAAAATCTGGTTTAGCTCTGCATAGTAACCAATCAGCTTCCAGGTTTTATAGCCAATTCTTAATTGAACAAGTTGAAGTTAGAAGCTGATTGGCTACTATGGACAGCTGCACCAGATTCCAAGTGCTCTAGTTTTAGAAAACCTCCTTCGTGCTCTGGATTGAGATAAGTACACACTATAGAGGGATATGCTTTGTTCACATTTCATGGTTGAGGTTTACAACCACTTTAAGTTATTTATTATATATTATTTATTTATGGTTAACCAAGGAAGTGCCCCTGCCGTTATTATCTACATTTGATATGCTCCTGGTTTGCTTTTTTAAATTTATTACTGTTCAATATTCATGTTAATTTTAGTGTTGTTTGCTATCCCATGTATGCTGAGCAACGCATACGTATCTCAGTGTGCAATTAATAGAATAAATACTATGAACAGGCAGGTAAGTCAGTCTGCTCATATTTTTATTTTATTTTTTGTTTACAACTTTTTTTATTTTTTTTAATGATAGTTTAGTTCCACTTTAATTCTGGTAAACAGCCTGTGCTCACCTAGAATACACAATCACGTGAAAGGCAAATTTTGGAGATGCCAGAAAAAGGGGGGGAGGACACCCCCGAAATGTGTCGTTATGGCAACCTGACAGTCATTGGTTCACTCCTCCTCAGGGGAGGGCTGGGCCAGGGGGCAGGGTGGCAATTGCCTCCCAGGCTGCCCTAACTTATGTTAAAAATGGCCGGCAGCCGCTGCCCGCTACCATTTTCTTTTTTATTCTGGTCTAGGAAGTCGGGCCGGGGGCATGGCTATGGCGGCCGACCACTAGCTGTAGTCCGCACTCAAGCTTCTGGTGGGTGGAAAACACAGCAGTGCAGAGGAAACTACAACTCCCTGGGAGCGGATTCTTGGAAGCAGACAGAGGCATGGCGTGCCAGGGAGTCAGGACGCAGGGCTGCAGGGCTGGGCGCTGGCTGCCACTTGACCCCAGGATCAGGAGCGTTACCCCCCCCCCCAGGAAACCGTGGCGTGCAAGGACCTGCTGAGCTGAGATCGCTGAGGTGAGAGACCCTGACACCCCTAGCTGACCCCCCATCTCCCTCCCATACACCCCATGTAACCTGCCCCAGTGATCAGGCTGCATTGATGGGCACTGGAGTTGGCTGCACTGATGGGCACTGGTGAGGCTGCACTGAAAAACCAGGTGGGCCATTGATGGTGAGCTGATTCGGCGGTTCAATGGGCCACTTGACTGGACTTGCCCCCCAGGCCTAAGGCCGCCAGCCCTCCTCTGCTCCTCCTCCTGCTCTGTGTGCCAGCCCCGGTAGGCAATACCGCTCTATCGTACATCTGCCCCCAGGGTTCCCCTTACAGTTTGGGGCTCCTCCTCAGCTTGGGGCGGGGGGTGTATTTTCCATTCCATCACCCAGGGTTGCATGTTCACTGTGGACAGTGTCGTGGGATTAACCCCTTGTTTTCTGGGTACAACTATCCATCCATCCATTTCAGAGTGTGCCTGCATGGAATTTAGCTGGAGCATTTCCCCGAGTCTGTTAGTACATTGAAGTGCCAAATTCACATTATTCTAATTATTGTTTTTATCACCAATTATCAATTAAAAGGATTTACCTGCGTTAGGGTGTGCACTTCCTTTTAATTTTTTTTGACATTGTAGAAAAGTAGCCTTTTTTTCCCAACTATGGCTTCTTTGGTTGCTGTGATATGGCTACACCTTTTTTTAACCACTTACTGACCGCTCCATAGCAGATTTACTGCTACAGGACGGCTCTCCTATGCAGAATCAGGTATATATACACAATTCTGCACTTCCGCCTACAGGGGATGTGCGCACGCTGCCGGCAGGCCACTTCTGCTGTGATCATTTACAGCAGAAGCTGATCGGCGGGTACCAAGCACTGGATGTCACCAGAACCTGCCAGTCGGTCACGTAAACAAGGCAGATCTCCATTCTGACAGGGGGTGAAGGGATGGATTTTGTGTCCCTGCAAAGCAAGGAATAAAATGAATCTCTTCCCCTAGTAAAAGCAGCACATACAGTACACAAAAGCACAAGCTAGGCACATAGTTAACCTTTTGATCGCCCTAGATGTTTAACCTCTTTCCAGTCAGTGTCATTAGTACAGTGACAGTGCATATTTTTAGCACTAATGACTGTATTAGTGTCACTGGTTCCCACAAAGTGTCAAAAGTGACAGTGTTCGATTGTCCGACGCAATATCGCAGTCCCGCTATAACTCGCTGATCGCCGCCATTACTAGTATAAAAAGAAATAGGTAAAAATTCCAGTATTTATACCATACTTTGTAGACGCTATGACTTTTGCGCAAACCAATCAAGATATGCTTATTAGAATTTTTTTTACCAAAAATAGGTAGCAGAATACATATTGGCCTAAATTTATAAAGAAATTTGAACTTTACATTTAATTGGATATGTTTTATAGCGGAAAGTAAAAAATATTGTTTTGTTTTTTTCAAACTTGTCAGTCTTTTTTTGTTTATAGCGCAAAAAGTAAAAAAAAGCAGTGGTGATCAAATACCATCAAAAGAAAGTTCTATTTGTGGGGGGAAATAAAAGGATGGAAATTTTATTTATGTACAGTGTTGCACGACTGCGCATTGTCAGTTAAAGTTACGCAGTGCCGTTTCGCAAAAAAATGGCCTGGTCATGAAGGGGGGTAAACCTTCCGGAGGTCAAGTGCTTAACTAAGATCTGTGAACCTTCACTTTGTAAAGTCAACAATCTCTACCCTTTTAAGCTGGTCATACGTGGATCGAAATTCAGACAGTTCAGCAGCGACCAGCTGAATTTTCGATCCATGTAAGGGCAGGGTGATTGTACAGAAGTCGATCTACCGACCCCTGTAGGTTTTTTGCAGCTGGATCAGCACAGCTGGCTATAGCCGGCAGCGCAGATCAGTGTATTCTCAGGATGGAGAAGTCTCTCCAATGTCAGAATGCAATAAATAGCTCAGCAGCGGAGGTAGAATTAACCCATGCTCACATTTGAGGTGAGTCAAATCTTTTTTTTTTCCATTTACCCCACCGGTTGAATGAAAATAAAATGACTCATCTATGGCCAGTCTTTGTAAATCAAGCCCTATGTGTATGACAATGTGAATCCTCCCATTGTCACTCTGCTGTAAATGACTATATAAGCCATACAAACCGTCTGACTGACACTTAACGAACAATCGTGCATTCCCTATGTATGGGTGTATTTACTTTGCCTTCTTCACAATGCCTCCTCTATTATGCTTGGTTTACATAAGATCCTTTGTGGCTCATTTGCACCTTTGCAAACAGCATTTATTTTGTCTTGTAGGTGTGTATTTTCCTTTTATTAATAGATTAGCATTAATGTGAGCAGTCTGTGTGTGAAGGAGCCGTGCGCTTGTGTATTTTCACTGCTATTCAATCTGTTATTCTGCTGCGGATTGCCAAAACTGTGCATTCTTTGTGTGCGGGAGCAGCGACGTTCCCTACGCTCCTCTCTTCCATTGAGAAGGTGTTATTCATCCTGCCCCTTTATGTGTGGAGGGGCACCGAGTTCCCATTAGCCTCCCTCAGCAGCTTGTCACCCAGCACTGAGTCACAGGTCACTGGCGCTCTGCATGCTGCCCGCACACAGGTGCTTTATTTGGGACACTTTTGTTTGTGCTGCACAAAGATCAGGAAGTGTGTCAGTCAGGGAAAGTGTCAGAAATAACACGGCCTAGTTGTGTTTTCAAGCAAACTATAAATCAAACCAAAGTTATTTCCAGGACTGTCTGGTCACAACAGGAGGAACACCATCCATTATCTATTGCTGGCTTTCACACACAATTCCTTTAACTGTTATTTATCAAGTCCACTCTTACTATTATAACTCCCAGGCTTAGGCAAGACCAAGTAGGCCTCTTTCAGCCTGGCAATGACACACAGTATCACACAGAAGTGAATACACCAAGGTGACCAGATTTTTAAAATGAAATACGGGGACATATTTTTTTTTTTTTACTATTAATGGTGGAAATCAGCGACTTTCTGCCCGTCGCCGCCCGCCTCACAGCCTTTTAAGTCTTAGGCCCCTTTCACACTGGGCGCGGGAGGTGCGTTGGCGGTATAGCGGCGCTATTTTTAGCGCCGCTATACCGTTGTTTTTGCCGCGATATTCGGCCGCTAGCGGTGCGGTTTTAACCCCCGCTAGTGGCCAAAAAAGATTTAATACTGCCCGCAATGCGCCTCTGCAGAGGCGCATTGCCGGCGGTATAGCCGCGCTGTCCCATTGATTTCAATGGGCAGGAGCGATAAAGGAGCGGTATACACACCTCTCCTTCACCGCTCAAAAGATGCGGCTAGCAGGACTTTTGGAGCGGTCCTGCTAGCGGATCACCTCAGTGTGAAAGCCCTCAGGCTTTTACACTGAGACTGCAGGGCAGGAGTTTTTCAGATGGTATTTAGGTGCTATTTTTAGCGCTAAAACGCCTGAAAAACTCCTCAGTGTGAAAGGGGCCTTACTCTCCGGGCCCCGGCTACTACTGGGTGGGGAGAGGAGGAAGATCACTCCACCAGGGAAGGCAAGGAGATAATCAGGCAGGCGGCTGGCTGGGACTTGAGCCAAGGCAGAAGAACATGCAAGCAGAGCTGAATGGGCACCCGAAACTGAAGAAATATTCCCTCCGCTCCGACCAGCACATGATCATCAGAAAGGGGCACAGATAATGGAAAAAAATACACCCCCCTAAGCTAGGTAGGTGCGGCGGAGCATGGGGTGTGTAATTCAGATTTTAATTTTTTTTATTCTGCACTGACTGTCTTTGAAATTGCCCCAGCCCCTGTTCAAATCCAATCCGGGGACAAAACCGGGGACAGACTTGGTCCGGGGACAGTGTCCTCAATCCGGGGACTGTCCCCTGAAACCGGGGATGTCTGGTCACCCTAGAGTACACCCCTCACATTTTTGAAAATATTTTATTATATCTTTTCATGTGACAACACTGAAGAAATGACACTTCGCTACAATGTAAAGTAGTGAGTGTACAGCTTGTATAACAGTGTAAATTTGCTGTCCCCTCAAAATAATTCAACACACAGCCATTAATGTCTAAACCGCTGGCAACAAAAGTGAGTACACCCATAAGTGAAAATGTCCAAATTGGGCCCAATTAGCCATTTTTCCTCCCGGTGTCATGTGACTCGTTAGTGTTACAAGGTCTCAGGTGTGAATGGGGAGCAGGTGTGTTAAATTTGGTGTTATCGCTCTCACTCTCTCATACTGGTTACTGGAAGTTCAACATGGCACCTCATGGCAAAGAACTCCCTGAGGATCTGAAAAAAAGTGTTGCTTTACATAAAGATGTTCTAGGCCAGGGATATGCAATTAGCGGACCTCCAGCTCTTGCAAAACTACAAGTCCCATCATGCCTCTGCCTCTGGGTGTTATGCTTGTGTTTTTCAGAGTCTTGCTATGCCTCATGGGACTTGTAGTTCTGCAAAAGCTGGAGGTCTGCTAATTGCATATCCCTGCCCTAGGCTATAAGAACAGTTTACTTGTGGCAATGTGAAGATGCAAAAATCTAATTTCCCATCAGTTTTATTAATTGCAATGATTTTAACCACTTGCCGACCAGCCGCCGCAGTTTTACTGCGGCAGCATGGCTCGGCTGGGCGAAACAACGTTATGTTACATCGCTTCGCCCTGTGGCCACTAGGGGCGCGCGCACGCCGCCCCTAGTGGCGTGCGCCCCCCCCCCGGATCCGATGCGAGTGCCCGGCCGGCACGATGACCGCCGGGCACCCGCGATCGCTCGTGACACAGCGAGAACACACAGATCCCGGTTCTCTTAGGGGAGAAATTACTAATCGTCTGTTCATACAATGTATGAACAGCGATCTGTAATTTCCCCTAGTAAGTCCCATCAGTTAGAACATGCAGAGGGAACACAGTTAACCCATTGATCGCCCCTAGTGTTAACCCCTTCCCTGCCAGTGACATTTATACAGTAATCAGTGAATTTTTATAGCACTAATCCCTGTAAAATTGTCAAAATCTGTCCACCATAATATTGAAGTCCCGATAAAAAGTGCTCTGGTCAGGAAGGGGGTAAAATCTTCCGGGGGTGAAGCGGTTAAGAAACGGTTAAGAAACTTGATTCCGGATTCTTACCTTTTCCCGCTCTGTAGATATTGATCAAGTCACTCCAGTCACTTCCTATTTCCTGAGTGCTTGTATGCCTAATATATTCACATGATCAGTCCCAGTATTGTAATGAGAAAAACTGCTGGGAAAACCAGTGATCCAATCAGATAAGAAAGAAATGACAAATCTGGGATCACTTCATTACATAAACAATATTTAGCATGTCCCTTATTTGTTACAAGTAAGCACATTTTGGAAAAAAAATTAAGACTAGTTAGGCTTTTCTTCCACTCTAACTTGTGTGATTCTTACTCTTTCCATGATCAACCCCCCAAATGAAACCTTTATTTAATGCCACCCATCGATGCCCTTGCCTTGACAATACACAAGATGCCCCCATAACGGTGAAACGCATTGATGAAATGCTTATCTCTTAACAACTATCATGATCTGTCGGTCTGCACTCATCATGAAAATGGAATGTGATGCTAATGAAAATATTTTGGAATCTACTGCATATTTATTAATGAAAAATATTTCAGCTGCCAGGAGCAGAACACGGCTTTCTAACACTTTGGCAAGATAAAGACTCGGAAACATTTGTATTTTTTTTTCTATGTTTGGAAGTTCAGAAATTCTGTACACTCATGCCGCGTACACACAACCGTTTTTCATGACGAGAAACATGGCATTTTTTAAATTGGTCGTGAAAAACGGTCGTGTGTGGGCTCCAGAGCATTTTTCTTGACGAGAAAAATGGCCATTAAAAATGTAAAACATGCTCTATTTATTCTCGCTGTTTTTCACGTCGTCGTTTTTTCTCGACGTACACTTTAACGACGGGAAAAACCGTGCATGCTCAGAAGCAAGTTATGAGACGGGAGCGCTCGTTCTGGTAAAACTAGCATTTGTAATGGAGATAGCACATTCATCATGCTGTAACGGACTGAAAAGCACGGAGACTGAAAAACGCGAATCGTCTCTCACCAAACTTTTACTAACACGCGGTAACACGAAATCAGCAAAAGCAGCCCAAAGGGTGGCACCATCCGAATGGAACTTCCCCTTTTTACTGCCGTCGTACGTGTTGTCGTACGTGTTGAAAAAAGTTGTTTTTTTCCATGACATTAAAAACGGTCGTGTGTACGCGGCATCAGAGTTTTATTCTCCAGTTTAAACTATTCAGAATGTTAACTTTAAAGATGAATTCTGGGATAAACAAATAATATCTAAATACCAGAGGAATGTGCATTCTTCTTTGAATCTTGGTGTGTATTTCTTCCAGATCTGTGCAGTAAACCAGTGTGAGACTTTACCTCTGTGCAGGAGCTTCCTGTAATAAAGACCGCTCACTGCTGCTCTCTCTCCTTGTGCAGGGTGATCGGTCTTGTCTCCGCCCCCTCCTGTAGATTCTGCAGGGAGTCTGTAGTGGGTGGAGCCTGCTGGGTTCCTCCCACAGCTCTGATGTCACAGCTACATTTACAAGGTAATATTTGGATTTGCAAAGGCATTTGATGCACAGAAAGTGGATTTATATCATTTATGGAATATATTTCAGTGACATTTTTTTTTTTTATGTCCAGAGTTCAGCTTTAAAGCTGGACTCAAGAAAAACAGTTAAATACAGTTAAAGACAAAACACATCTTCTCCGCCCACTTCAAATCCTTCCACCCAGCACAAATTCCCCCAAAATCCCCCCTGCTAGAATGAATCTTCTTCATCACACCCCCTCCCAACACAAGCCCCCATAAATCACCATTCTTAGCACTCCCCTCCCCCTTAAATCTCCCCACCTAAAGTAATACTTCCCCCCTGCCGCCCCTAATGCTGCATACACACGATCGTTTTTTCTGATGAAAAAAGACCAACTGACTTTTTTCATCGGACAAACCGATCGTGTGTGGGCCCCATCGGTCTTTTTTCCATCGGTATAAAAAAATAGAACATGTTTTAAATTTTACTGATGGAAAAAAAAAGATAGCAAATTCCGATCGTCTGTGGGTAACTCCATCGGAGAAAAAACTCACGCATGCTCAGAATCAAGTTGACGCATGCTCAGAAGCATTGAACTTCATTTTTCTCGGCTCTTCGGAGTGTTTTACGTCACGGCGTTTGGGACGGTCGGATTTTTGACTGATGGTGTGTAGGCAAGACTGCTTCATCGGATTTCCGATGGAACAATCCAATTTGTGTACAGGGCATAAATCCTCCCTTCCAACGTGAATTCCCTCTCCCCAAATCTCCTTGTAGCGCCCTCCCTTCTCACATGATACCACAGTGCCCAGGGCAGCCGCCCCGCCTCCTGCCCACCCTTTGGCCTGGCCCTGACTGAAACGCATTTGATTTACTAGGCTACATTCACACTTGAAAGTTTCTATCTTCTGTTGTTTTTGTGTGTCTTACGGGGCCCCACTCAAGTCAGTTACAGTTAGTTACAGTCAGTACGCTCCTTTTGGCAATTGTTGTCCAACTTTCGGACAACAAATGTTGGATGACATGCTAGTAAATTTTCAGCGGACAACGGTTTGACGTCTGATTTTCGTATGGTTTGTACACAAGTTCGTCACACAAAAGTCAAATGTACAAACACGCATGCTCGGAATCAATGCTCACCAAACACAAAATTAGCAGAAGGAGCCCAAAGGGTGGCGCTCAAGAGCTGAAACTCCTCGTAGTACGTCACCATGTTCTTGTTTTGTGGCACGACAATTGTGTAACGTTAGTATGCAAGACAAGATCCTGGTACACACCCTTTTGCCAAAAATCAGACGCTCGGTTGGCCAACAATCGTACCGTGTGTAGGAGACTTTAGACTTTGCACACTCTTTATTTTGATGCACCTGGAATTTATTTAGCTGATTTACTGTTCTCTTATGACTCGTACACACAATCGCGATTTCCGAAGAGAAAAGTGCGATGTGCGCTTTTTGACGCAAATTCTGACCGTGTATAGGCTCCATCGCACTTTTTTTGTGAGAATTTCCGCCAAGAAAAGATTCAGAGCAGGTTCTCTATTTTCGTGACGGGAAAAATTCCTTCGCGATCGTCTGTATGCAATTACGATGCGCAAAAAAAACACCCATGCTCAGAATCAAGCAGAAGAGCCGAACTACCTTATGAACTTCATTGATCTCGGCTCGTCGTACGTGTGGTAGGTCAACACGTTCTTGATGGTCGGAATTTCAGCCAAGATTTGTGTAGTTTGAGACGTTTTCCGGCTGAAAAAAAAACATGTTTTTCTTGTCGGAAATCGCGGTCGTGTGTACGAGGCATTAGGCTAGGTTCACATCTTTGCACTGCAGTAATGCATGCATATTGATGTTCCATGCATTAACGTGTTTCTTTCAAATGAATGGATTGCCTAGTGCACCAAATCGCACTTAAAAATGTGCATGTACTATTTTTTGTAATGCAGCGCACCACAACACACAGTGCTATGGTGTTTTGCAGTGCAAGGCTGTTGGCAAGTTGTGTTGTGGTGCCATTAAGAATGAATGGCACCGCAGGGCACCGGTGCACAAAACACGCATTTTCACATATTGCAATAATGTATGTGTAGCGGGGTCTTAAAAGTTAGTGGGATACACCTGGGGGTAGAGAGACCCAGGTGTGTAATTATGTCAGGGATTAGACCCCTTTTTCTTATTCGTGGAGGATTGGGTGGTGTAATATTCTCTTTGACCAGTGGGTGTCAGTGTACCTACTGGCTCGAGGTAGAATCACTACCACAGTGCTACCCTTCTTTGTCCCTTCCTGGAGATGGTACGGCTGGGGCGGGGAACCCGCCGTGGTGTCGATGGGAGGAGATAAAAGGGGGAGACGCCCTCGCCACGAGGTCTGTTGGTTTTCGGAGGAGATCATCTCGTCACGCACCCAGGCACCTTAGGCCTGGGTGCGGGCGGTTCAAGGTTCCGGCCTAGGCGCCCAAGGCCTGGCCGGAACGAAGATAGAGTCCATCCCGGGCACCTTCAGCATGGGGTGAGGTACTATTAAGGAGGCCTGGGACCCGGTGACTCCGACTGGGTCCCGCGAGGGTGAAGTTGCTCCAGGGCGCCCCTTGCGAGGGGACCCGCATCTGAGGTGAGGAGGCTGGGGGGGGGGTCACCCGTCCGAAGACCCGGTGTAGCGTCAACCCGGTGACGGATGGGCCTTCAGTAACTCCCTTGGAGGACATCTTCCCCTGATATGGGCTACAGCGCAGCGGAGGAGCTTTCATCAAGATTCCAGCAACCCCTGGTCATAGCACAGGGAGTGTAGGGACTAGGAACCTGTACAGTGCCTCGACCTGCTTCCCCATCGTATCCTGCCGTTGCATTTGACTGTATGTGGAGATACGTAATAAACCTGAGTTTGGACTTTGATGGGTGTATGGACTCTGTTGATGGGAACAAAGGGAGATTCCGGCACGGAAGGACTGACCCTCATAACCAGCACACATTTGGCCCGAGGAAAAGATTGATACTGGCCTTCACCTCACCCACATGCATGGGGAGGACATGGGCCGTAGCGCACCTCACTCTGTCGCTCGACATACCCCTAGTTAAAGAGGTCGGGGTGAGGCCGCTACATATGTTAATGCATGCTTTACTGCAGCGCAACAATGTGAACTGAGCCTAATATAAAGTTTTCTCTGTAATTATATCTCAAAAATGGATGGAACTTCCTAACATGTATACATTAAAAACCTTATTATTGATGGAGTCCTGCCATATGTAAGCTGGCTGCGATAGAGGAACTCCCCCATTCACCTGCTGTGTAGCTTACTGTGTAATGGGAATGCTGTTCATTCTAATCACTATCTACTCAGACATGTAGACAAAACAGAACTTTCTCCATCAGTATTACTCCAAGCCTCTGATTTCTCTGCTCATACCTGCCTGTCTATCACATTCAGTTTTTTTTTTTCCTCCTGCCCATTAAACGAGAAGTGGGGCCAAAGCTCTTCTGGTCCTACTTCTTCTATGGGTCACAGGAGCGCACCTAATTCTACACTCCTGTGACCCAGATTCAGCTGACAGCGTGCTAAAGTCCTCTGTCAGCTGATGTCACAAAGTCAGTCCAGACTCTGCAGGGGCTTTGCTAGAATTGTAAAAAACCCCAAGCACCTTTGGGCATCCAGAGGAAAAAACGGTGTTAGGTGTGGGCAAATAGCACTGTGGGAGGGTCTTAAAGGGGTATGGTTAAAAGAAACCTTAGCCTACTCACTGTATTCACTGTTAGGGTTGCCACCTTTTCTTCAAGCCAAACCCGAACACTTTGGCAGCCTGGGAGACCTTTGGGTGACCCAAGGAGAGTAGTAATGCGGTGCGCATAGCGTGCCACGGCAAACAGTGGGTGTGGCCAAATTGCTCTTGCTGACATAATCACTAGACATGTGCACAGCCGGAAAATTCGTTTTTTTCGTTTTCGTTTGTTTAGTTTGTTTGCTTTTTTCGGAAGTTCGGAAATTCGGGAAATTCGAAAAAATTAGCTTTTTCCGTTTTTTTTTTTGTTTTTTTATGAAATTCAGGAAATTCGAAAAATAGTTTTTTTTTCATTTCGTTTTTTTTGTTTTTTTGCTTTTTTTGGAAATTCAGGAAATTCAAAAAATTCGTTTTTTTTGTTTTTTTTGCTTTTTTCGGAAATTCGGGGAATTCGGGTAATTCGGAATTTGGAATTTTTTGAATTTCCGAATTTCCCAAAAAACGAATAAAACAAAAACGAAAAAAAAAAAATTTTGGAATTTCAGAAAAAAGCAAAAAAACGAATTTCGATTTTCGGAAATTCGGAAATTCTAAAGATTCGGAATTCGGAAATTCAACTTTCTAAATTTCCCATTTTCGAATTTTAGATTTTCGAATTTAGCAATTTCGAATTTTGGAATCTCGAATTTTTGAAATTTCGAATTTTCGAAATTCCAAAATTAGAAAATTAGAAAAGTCACCAGTGGCCATCAATGAAGCTTCACTAGTACCTATAAATGCAGCTTCACTAGTACCTATAAATGCAGCTTCACCAGTGCCCATAAATGCAGCCTCATCAGTGCCCATCCCATCAGCTCAGCTTTACCTGTGACCATCAATTTAGCCTGATCAGACAGGAGTGCCCATTAGCGCAGCCTTGCCAGTGCATGGGGACAGGGGAGAGAGGCGAACCGCCGGTTTACACAGTGCGGGTATCTCTTGCTTACCTGCCCATTGTCAAATTAAGTCCTGCCTGCTGGACTGGCTCCTAAGATGGACATCACACGTCCCTGCATTGGACCAGTATGACGTCCATCACAGAAGCTGGTCCAAGAGGCAGGACTTCATATGTCTCTCGGCCGCGTCGGGTAAGTGGGAGATGGAGATCCCCGCTCTGTGTAAACCGACTAGCCTAAGTTCACATCTATGCGTGTGGGTAACGCATGCAAAATTACATGCTTCCCAACATGCAAGGAAATGTGCTGTCCTTAAGCAGATGTGCAGCAGTGCCATTTTTTGTTATTGACACCTCCATGCATCTGCAAACATGTGGACCAAACTACAGGGTGCCGCACACTTTTTGAAAATATTCAGGACTTCTTTTCCATGTTGCTCGTGTGTAGGGCAGCCCATTGAAATTAATGGGCTGCCCTACACGTAATGCATGAAAACCACGCCTGTGCACGTGTGTGTGAAAAAAGCCTAACTGAGTAGATGCAAAATAACAATTCTCAATAAAAAAAAAATTCTCTAGATAATCAGCGTTCATACAATTGCACCACCATATAAATAACTGAACACTGTGCTCTGCTCTGTTTATTGAGGACAGGTAACATGTATATAGAGTGTTTAGTGTATGTGGGGAATTTACATGTTGATTGTACAGAGTTTGGAGAACACAGGGTTAAACTGAATGCTTATAAAGTTTGTTCACATTATCTGGACATACACAGAGGGTGGGGGTTGTTTATATAGTGATATGAGCCAGCTCCCAAGATATCTGTTTGCTGTGAGCAAGGCTCAGCCGACTCCCCCATACACACTCTGCTCTTCCGAATCCTTTATCATTCTCATCACACTGCAAACAAATCCTCCTGAATAGTTCTGATGTGAAACTGCCAACTTACCTCTCCAGACTGACATTTCTTAGAACATCAGCTCTGCTCACCCCCTTCCCTGCACAGTGTCAGCAGCACCTGGCAGTAGCAGTGCCCCGCCTCCGGGTTCTCTGGGCAGACGGCACTGGAGATAGGGGGAGGATCTCAGTAAATGAGGGCACAGATAGAACATACAGGAGACTCGCGGGGGAGATAGAAAAAACGAGATGCAGACTACAACACCCAGAATGCACTGCAGCAGCCAGCCAGCCAGCCAATCAGCCAGCCAATCAGCGGCCGCCGCGGCCGAATTTTACAATTTACAGGAAAAAAATAGCAAACAGGCAGCGCGGCCGTTTTGAATATAAGGTAGCCGGCCTGGGGGGGGGGAAATCTCCACCCTTCCCCCCGCCCAGCCCGCCCCTGTGTGTGACTATCTTGATTACTTGGGAAGTCACAGCCTGGTCTGAATAATGTGTCCCGGTTTCAGCCCACCTGAAAACCGGACACATGATTCAAAACCCAGACTGTCCGGGTGAATCCCGGACAGGTGGCAACCCTATTCACTGTATACATTGCACACATATGCCACAGTCCTTGTACCTACAAAATATGCTTCAATCACTGCGCCACAAGTGAGAATCTAACAGACACATACAAACCATTGCACAATCATACAACAACAAAAAAAAAACTCTTCCATTACATATTCTTTATTGTACACAGTCTACCTTAAAGTGGTTGTAAACCATTATATATACCCAGTAAAGTGACTATCCTCAGGTGATAGCGAATGCTCCTACATAAGTTGTACCTGTTTATTTGCAGTCTTCACTTCTCTACAGGTGTTCTGAGTGCCGAATTTATAAAGCTTATGTGAGCTATCAGGAAAAGAGCTCTGAGAGCTGATTGGAGGGAAGAGACACACCCTACTTCACACAGCTCACGGGAACAGACAAGAGGCTGTCAATCAGCTGGAGATCCCTCCCCTGTCACCTTTTTTCTCTTAGTGTCAAGAAGTGACTCATGCTGTTAGCACAGGAACGGAGCAACAGACAGAAATTACACTTAGTGCTCTTAACCCCTTCAGCCCCGGACCATTTTGAAGCTAAAGGACCAGGCCCCTTTTTGCGATTCGGCACTGCGTCACTTTAACTGACAATTGCGTGATCGTGCGACGTGGCTCCCAAACAAAATTGAGGTCCTTTTTTTCCCACAAATAGAGCTTTCTTTTGGTGGTATTTGATCACCTCTGCGGTTTTTATTTTTTGCGCTATAAACAAAAATAGAGCGACAATTTAGAAAAAAAATCTATATTTTTTACTTTTTGCTATAATAAATATCCCCAAAAAATATATAATTTTTTTTTTTTCCTCAGTTTAGGTCGATACGTATTCTTCTACATATTTTTGGAAGAAAAAAAATCACAATAAGCATTTATTGATTGGTTTGCGCAAAAGTTATAGCGTTTACAAAATAGGGGATAGAATTATGGCATTTTTATTAATATTTTTTTTTACTAGTAATGGCGGCGATCAGTGATTTTTATCGTGACTGCGACATTATGGCGGACACATCGGACACTTTTGACACATTTTTGGGACCATTGTCATTTTTACAGCGACCAGTGCTATAAAAATGCACTGATTACTGTGAAAAGGACACTGGCAGTGAAGGGTTTAACCTGTAGGGGGCGCTGTAGAGGTTAAGTGTGACCTAATGAGTGATTCTAACTGTAGGGGGCGTGGCTTGGCGTGTGACATCACTGATCGTCGTTCCCTATGACAGGGAACAGACGATCAGTGACATGCCACTGTAAAGAACAGGGAAAGGTTTGTTTACACTTACCTCTCCCCGTTCTTCAGCTCTGTGACCCGATTACGGGACACCGGCGGCAATCGGGACCAAGGGTCCCGCCGGCGCGGTCATGGAGCTTCGGACCGGGTCGCGAGTGCGGTGGCGCGCGCGACCCACGGACGGGTTCTTAAAGGGGACATACCTGTATGCCCTTGTGCCTGTTCGTGCCATTCTGTCGACGTACATCGTTGTGCGGAGGTCCTTAAGTGGTTAATTGAGACAAGTACACACTATAGAGGGATATGCTTTGTTCATGTCTGAGGTTTACAACCACTTTAAAGAAAAACCTTAAAGCAGAACTTCAGTATTTTTTTCATCTTTCCATCTATTAAATCTTCTGCCCTTGTTGTTCTAACTTTGGATAGTAAAACATTTTTTTTCT
The DNA here is from genome assembly GCA_029206835.1 of Rana muscosa. Taxonomy (NCBI): domain Eukaryota; kingdom Metazoa; phylum Chordata; class Amphibia; order Anura; family Ranidae; genus Rana; species Rana muscosa. The sequence goes on along the minus strand of CM055116.1, from coordinate 93,067,287 downwards.
GCCAGTAAATACCTTATACAGCCCACTTCCTGTTTCTTGTCTGGTAAAAAGCCTAGGCTTATGACATCATGCACAGCGCTCTCTCTCACTCTTGTGAGAGTTTATCAGGAAGGGAGGGGGATGAATCAATGAGAGCTGCAGAGCTGGAGGTGTGCCTCTGTGATTCTGTGTAAATCCAGGAAGTGAACAATCAGCAGCTTCTGCTGCCCACAGTTAAAATGGATGCAGCCAGACTCAGCGGAGGGAGATTTCTGCATCATATTAGGCAAATACAGAATCACAGAATATATCAAATAATATGCAAAGTGGTTGGAGGGAAGCTTCAGAATGGCAAAGATGTTTTTATTACAAATTATGTGAGCAGACTGCAGTTCCTCTTTAATAAAACAGTCAGTAGCTACTTAACAACCAGCATATCTTAACCACTTCAGCCACGGAAGATTTGGCTGCTCAAAGACCAGGCCATTTTTTGCGATACGTCACTGCGTCGCTTTAACTGACAATTGCGCGGTCGTGCGACGCTGTACCCAAACAAAATTGACGTCCTTTTTCCCACACAATCATCTCTGTGGTTTTTATTTTTTGCGCTATAAACAAAAAAAGAGAGACAATTAAAAAAAAAAACACAATATGTTGTACTTTTTGCTATAATAAATATTCCCAATTTTTTTTTTAAAAAAGCTATTTTTTCCTCAGTTTAGGCCGATATGTATTCTTCTACATATTTTTGGTAATAAAAATCGCAAAAAGCGTATAATGATTGGTTTGCGCAAAAGTTATAGCGTCTACAAAATAGGGGAAAGATTTATGGCATTTTTATTATTATTTTTTTTTATTATTAGTAATGGTGATGATCAGCCATCTTTATCGGGACTGCAACATTTTGGCGGACAGATCGGACACTTTTGACACATTTTTGGGACCATTGGCATTTATACAGCGATCAGTGCTACAAATATGCACTGATTACTGTGTAAATGTCTCTGGCAGGGAAGGGGTTAACAGTGGGGGCGATCAAGGGGTTAACTGTGTTAACTAGGGAGTGATTCTAACTGTGGAGGAGGGGACTGCCTGGGTGAGGAGACCGATCGATAGTTGTTCATACTTAGTATGAACAACAGATCGTTCTCCTCACTCCTGACAGCATCTGTTGAAAGATCCCCGTTCTGTCTCTGTGTGGCGCGATCGCGGGTACCCGGCGGTCATCGGCGAACCAATTACTGGTCAAAAGGCGAACTGGTCGGGAAGGAAGTTGGTCAGAAGTATAATATACTTTGGTAAGTATAAAATGTGCTTGGAGTGCAGTGGTCAGAAAGAAATATATGATATGCAGCAGAGTACATTATTAAGTAACACAAAGAGTGCAGGGATTAGTAAAGCTCAGGGCACAAGGGTTGGATGTGCATAGCACATAGTGCAGGGGTTAGCAGTACATAAGGCACAGAGCAGGGCCACCAATAAGACAGTACAGCTGTCCCTCCTGTACTGGGCTTGGGCCCCTTCAGTTCAATGGGGGGGGGCCTGGGCAGTTACTTGACCAGCAGGAGGGCCGGTTTTACTGCCCTCCCTAAAACCGATGCTCCTGTGGACTAATAAGTGTAGGATAGAAATAATTGAAATACAATGTGAAAATTAGTACTTAAAGTGGTTGTAAAGACAGAAGGTTTTTTTATCTTAAAGTGGTTGTAAACCCACTATTTTTTTTTTTTTTTCCCCAACGACCTGTAAGAGAAAGGCATAATGAGCTAATATGACTAGCATAATAGCTCATTATGCATCACTTATCTTAGATCGGGGCCCCCAAAGCCATCCTCGTCTCCCTCTTCAGCCGCATCCACCACATCCATCGCTGTTACTTCCGGGTATCGCCGCACCAGCCAATCACAGCGCCGCTCCGGCGCTGTGATTGGCCAGAGCGGCGAAGGCGTGACTCCGCGCATGCGCGCATGAGCCGTCGAATTCGGCTACGTCGTCGAATGCTGTGACCTAGCCGAATTTGTGAATAGGGTTAACCCCATGCGCATGCGCGTGACGTCAGCGTCGCCGCTTTTAAATGCAAATATCTCCTTAACCGTGTAGTTTAAGGAGATATTTCATGCACCTACAGGTAAGCCTTAATCTAGGCTTACCTGTAGGTGTTTGTTTACAAAGTGGGTTTACAACCACTTTAATGCATTTTATGCATTAAAATAAAAAAACTTTTGTGTGCAGAATTCCTCCTCAGCCACCCTAATACTTACCTGAGCTCAAATTAGATCCAGCGATGTTGCAGGAGTGTCTCAGCTGCCTGGGACTTCCCTCCTCATTGACTGAGACAGCAGCGCAGCGCCATTGGCTCCCGCTGCTGTCAATCAAAGTCAGTAAGCCAATGAGGAGAGAAAGGGGACGGGGCCGGACCGCGGCTGTGTGTCTGAATGCACACAGGAGCTGTGGTGTGGCTCCGGTGCCCCCATAACAAGCTACTTGCTGAGAGGGCACTCAACAGGAGGGAGGGGCCAGAAGCACCAAAGAGGGACTCGAAAAGAGGAGGATCTGGGCTGCTCTGTGCAAAACCACTGCACAGAGCAGGTGAGTATAATGTGTTTGTTATATTTAACCACTTGCCGACTGCCGCACGCACTTATACGTCAACAGAATGGCACAGATAGGCAAATGGGCGTACAGGTACGTCCCTTTAAATTTGCCGCGCGACCCTGTTGCGAGCTCCATGACCGTGCCCGTGGGACCCGCGGACTCGATGTCTCCTGGTGTTCCGCGATCGTGTCACGGAGCTGAAGAACGGGGAGATGTCAGTGTAAACACAACATCTCCCCGTTCTTCCTAGTGACATGTCACTGATCGTCTGCTCCCTCTCATTGGGAGCAGCGATCAGTGACGTGTCACTCGTAGCCACGCCCCCTAACAGTTAGAATCACTCCCTAGGACACACTTAAGCCCTTCCTAGCCCCCTAGTGGTTAACCCCTTCACAGCCAGTGTCATTTTTACAGTAATCAGTGTATTTTTATAGCACTGATCGCTGTAAAAATGACAATGGTCCCAAAAATGTGTCAAAAGTGCCCGATGTGTCCGCTATAATGTCGCAGTCACGATAAAATGTCGGCACATGTTGATACATGGGATATCTCCTAAACCGTGCAAGTTTGGGAGATATCTGGGGTAGCCACAGGTAAGCCTTATAGGCTTACCTGTAGCAAAAAGTGGTCTGTAAGGGTTTACAACCACTTTAGGTTGCTAGTATGTGATGCATACTAGCACATTATGCCCTTAACTTGCAGGGGGGATTTTTATTTTTTTTCAGATCTTACTACCGCATTAAAAATCTATACCAAATCCCTATCCATGTAGGATAAGGGTCTGGTTTGACTTTTGAATCTTTGCATGAGGTCCTCCTCAAAATCCATACCCTTTTAAGCATGTAGCCTGGCTTCCCATGAAAGAGATATTCAGCGAGCATGCCCCCCCCCCTCCCATACACACACACACACATGTAAACCATACCAGGCCACATGCCATTAATAGTGGGAGAGTACCTTGCCAGGGTGTATATGGGGTCTGTGAGGGGACATAGCAGAATCTGAAAGCCCCATTTGGAGGGCCTAAAAAATCCAGTATATAGTATCCCTGGCTACTCAATTACAAAAAACAGGACAAAGTAAATAAACAAATACAACAAACAAATAAATTCCCTAATAGCCGGTTCACACAGGGACAACACGACTTTGTGCGTGACTTTGCGAGGTGACTTGGACACGACTTGAGCGCGAACCACAGCGCGACTTGGGGCGACTTACAACGCAACTTGAAGTCGCCTCCAGGACAGGGGACTTTGCCAGTGGCCAATCACATAATAATCTGCTCTGTGGGTGGGAGGGGTTTGCCTAGAAAATAATTTTTACTTCCTGGATAGTTGCTTCAGTTAAGAAAGGGGATGCGACTTGGAGGCGACTTCCATTGAAATCAATGGCTACAAGTCGCCTAGACATCGGATTGAAGTAGTACAGGAACCTTTTCTGAAGTCGGAGTGACTTCAGTAGTGTACATTAAGACGGCTCTCATTCACTTCCATTGATTTTCCCATGTCGCGCGACTTGGGGCGTCTTGAAGTCGAATCCCAAGTCGCCCCTGTGTGAACCGGCTCTTAAGAAATAAAATGAATACTGAAAAATAAACAAATAAACATTGTTCCTTGATGTGAATCCAATGTCAATCATGTTGCCCAGTGATGTAGATCTATCACAAGGGAAGGATCCCTGATGACTCGTGCCATGATGATTTAGCCTCCTTTCGCTAAATGACAGCTCGGTGGATGACTACTAAATGCAGGGCTGGTGCAAGGTCTGACAAAGGAGCGAATTGTGCTCCTCCGAAACGTGTTACCACCCCCTTGAGCTTGGTTTCAGAAGTCCATCAACCATCTTGTTTCCTCTCTTCTCCCTCTCCTGTCACAGCTGCGGGCCAGCTCTCCCTCCCGCTAGAGGCAAAGGACTCTACAGGATGCCTTCTATGCTGACTGATATGCTCATTTGATCTACTACATTGTAAGTGTTTTTAACCGCTTATTATGAAAAAATACTCTTTAATACACTTAGTAGCGCCTTCTGTTTTTCCCTTAGTCTCCTCCAGAGTTCCTTCCTCTACCTGAAGTGCTGCTACAAGTGCTCCCCCAGTCTCTCCTCCTTCCCTTAACCCTGATGCTGATGTGATAAGAATCTAGTACAGTTCACTGGAGGACATTTCCTGACAGAAGTGCCCTATTCCTCTTCCTTTTGCATAATATTTGACTCCCACTGCTGTTTAGACAATATTTATGTGTATGTTTACTGTCTGGGTGATAACCCCAGTGTATAAGTGAGCCATGTCTGGGTGATGACTCCAAGTATATGTAAGTAAGTCCTCTCCAAGTGAGAACCTCACAATATAAGTGAGCCCTCATCAGGTGGTGACCTCACCATATAGGTGAGCCCTTATTTGGGTGATGACCTCACTACTGTATATAAGTGAGTCCTGTCCAAATGAGAACCTCACAATATAAGTGAGCCCTCATCAGGTGATGACCTCACCATATAGGTGAGCCCTCGTCTGGGGGATGACTCCAAGTATATAAGTGAGCCCTCTCTGGGTGATACCCCCCAATATATAAGTGAGCCCTCGCAAGGTGATGACCTTGTTATATAAGTGAGCCCTGTCTGGGTGATGACTCCAAGTATATAAGTGAGCCCTGTCTGGGTGATAACCCCAATATATAAGCGAGCCCTCGCAAGGTGATGACCTCATTATATAAGTGAGCCCTGTCTGGGTGATGACTCCAAGTATATAAGTGAGCCCTGTCTGGGTGATACCCCCCAATATATAAGCGAGCCCTCGCAAGGTGATGACCTCATTATATAAGTGAGCCCTGTCTGGGTGATAACTCCAGTATATAAGTGAGCCCTCCCCAGGTGAGAACCTCTGCATATAAGTGAGCCCTTGTCAGGCGATGACCTCATTATATAAGTGAGCCCTCTCTGGGTGAAGACCCTAGTATATAAGTGAGCCTTTTTCCAGGTGAAAACCTTAGTATATAAGTAAACTATATCCAGGCAATGACCTCAGTATATAAGTGAGCCCACTCTGAGTGAAGACCCCAGTATATAAGTGATCCCTCTCTGAGTGAGGACCCCAGTATATGAGTGATCCCTCTCTGAGTGAGGACCCCAGTATATGAGTGAGCCCTCTCTGAGTGTGGACCCCAGTATATGAGGGAGCCCTCTCTGAGTGAGGACCCCAGTATATGAGTGAGCCCTCTCTGAGTGAGGACCCCAGTATATGAGTGAGCCATCTCTGAGTGAGGACCCCAGTATATGAGTGATCCCTCTCTGAGTGAGGACCCCAGTATATGAGTGAGCCCTCTCTGAGTGAGGACCCCAGTATATGAGTGAGCCCTCTCTGAGTGAGGACCCCAGTATATGAGGGAGCCCTCTCTGAGTGAGGACCCCAGTATATGAGTGATCCCTCTCTGAGTGAGGACCCCAGTATATGAGTGAGCCCTCTCTGAGTGAGGACCCCAGTATATGAGTGAGCCCTCTCTGAGTGAGGACCCCAGTATATGAGTGAGCCCTCTCTGAGTGAGGACCCTAGTATATGAGTGAGCCCTCTCTGAGTGAGGACCCCAGTATATGAGGGAGCCCTCTCTGAGTGAGGACCCCAGTATATGAGTGAGCCCTCTCTGAGTGAGGACCCCAGTATATGAGGGAGCCCTCTCTGAGTGAGGACCCCAGTATATGAGTGATCCCTCTCTGAGTGAGGACCCCAGTATATGAGTGAGCCCTCTCTGAGTGAGGACCCCAGTATATGAGTGAGCCCTCTCTGAGTGAGGACCCCAGTATATGAGTGAGCCCTCTCTGAGTGAGGACCCTAGTATATGAGTGAGCCCTCTCTGAGTGAGGACCCCAGTATATGAGGGAGCCCTCTCTGAGTGAGGACCCCAGTATATGAGTGAGCCCTCTCTGAGTGAGGACCCCAGTATATGAGTGAGCCCTCTCTAAGTGAGGACCCCAGTATATGAGTGAGCCCTCTCTGAGTGAGGACCCCAGTATATGAGTGAGCCCTCTCTGAGTGAGGACCCCAGTATATGAGGGAGCCCTCTCTGAGTGAGGACCCCAGTATATGAGTGAGCCCTCTCTGAGTGAGGACCCCAGTATAGGAGTGAGCCCTCTCTAAGTGAGGACCCCAGTATATGAGTGAGCCCTCTCTGAGTGAGGACCCCATTATATGAGTGATCCCTCTCTGAGTGAGGACCCCAGTATATGAGTGAGCCCTCTCTAAGTGAGGACCCCAGTATATGAGTGAGCCCTCTCTGAGTGAGGACCCCAGTATATGAGTGAGCCCTCTCTGAGTGAGGACCTTAGTATATGAGTAAACCCTCTCTGAGTGAGGACCTTCGTATATCAGTGAGTTATTTCAAGGCAATGACCTCAGTATATAAGTGAGCCCTCTCTGTGTAAAGACCCCAGTATACAAGTGAGCTATTTTGTGGTGATGACTCCAGTATATAAGTGAGACCTGTCCAGGTAAGGAGCCCAGTATATAAGTGAACCCTATTTGTGTGATGACCCCATTAAGCCCTCTCCAGGTGGTGACCTCAGTATATAAGCGAGCCCTCTCTCCTGTGATGACTCCAGTATATAGGTGAACCCTATCTATGTAAGGGCCCTACTATATAAGTGAGTCCTCTCCAGGTGTTGACTGTAGTATATAAGTGAGCCGTGCCTGGGTGATGACCAGTAGTGTATTTGGATTTGTGCTGCCCTAGGCCTGACTAAACTCATGACCCCCTAATTTACATATGACCCACCCCTTCCTGTGAAGGCCACACCCCTTTCTGTTTAAGACCCACCCTGAAATTTTCAAGTGGGGGCACTAGTTCTCAGGGCCCGTGGGGGGGGGGCAATGGATTCCCTTAATTTTCATAGATTTCCTCTCACTTCCTGTTTGACTATGGGGCAGGAAGTGAAGGGAAATCTCTGCAATGGGACAGGGATGGTAAAAAATAAACTGACAGGGGCTATAACCCTCCCTTACTCTATCCAAAATGAAAAAACAAGTTTCTGATCATTTTATGGAGAGGACTAAGAAGATATAACCATGCCAATGGTGCAGCAGAAAACATATAGCACAGTGAGGAAGGTTTGTGGTCCAGAATAATAAGACAGTCAAAATTAGAAGCAGCTCCCCCCACAGTTGTGGAATGCTGGCCACCCGCATACCGGAAGCGGTGCGGCCACTTTATGGGGGCGCTAGACTAATTTGCCTCTCAGCCCAGTCTGCCCCATAAGACTAGCGCTACACTAACAGTGTAGCGTAAGCCGTCTGGGACTCTTTCCGTGCTGCCCCCCTGCAAAGTTCTGCCCTAGGCCTGGGCCTTGTTGGCCTAGGCCAGGATACAGCGTTGGTGATGACTCCAGTATATAAGTGAGCCCCCACCAGGTGAGGACCCCAGTATGTAAGTGAACCCTATCATGGTGATGACACCAGTGAGCCCTTTCCAGATGATGACCTCAGTATACAAGTGAGCCCTTTCTCCTGTGATGACTCTGGTATATAAGTGAACGCTAACCAAATTAGGGCCCTAGTAAATAAGTGAGTCCTCTCCAGGTGATGACACCAAGGAACCCTATCCAGGTGAGGACCCTAGTATATAAGTGAGCCCTCTCACCTGTAATGACTTCAGTATATAACTGAACCCTATCCAGCTGAGGACCCTAGTATATAAGTGAGCCCTCTCCAGGTGATTACTCCAGTATATAAGTGAACCCTAACCAAATGAGGGCCCTAGTATATAAGTGAGTCATCTCCGGGTGATGGCACCAAGGAACCCTATCCAGATGAGGACCCTAGTATATAAGTGAGCCCTCTCCAGGTGATTACTCCAGTATATAAGTGAACCCTAACCAAATGAGGGCCCTAGTATATAAGTGAGTCATCTCCGGGTGATGACACCAAGGAACCCTATCCATATGAGGACCCTAGTATATAAGTGAGCCCACTCCAGGTGAAGACTCTAGCATATGTGAGTCATGTTTGGGTGATTATTCCAGTATATAAAAGAACCCTATCCGGATGCGAACCCTAGTATATAAGTGAGCCCTATCTGGGTGATGGCTCCGGTATTTAAGTGAGCCTTCTCAAGTGATGAGTCCCCTGGGCTCAGGAAGTGATTGCGGTGAGGAGTGCAGTGTGGCTGTGCGGGGATCTGGGCTCTTATGTACACAGCCTGGACTCTGCACAGCTCTGGCCCACGCACATTCCTGAACACTGAATGAGGCCAATTCGTTTCCTGCCTATTAAATGATTATTTTTTTGACCCTGAGGAAACTTGTAGAAGAAATCTCAGGTATTAGTCTTTACACTTTCGAAAATAAAACAAAATTGTGGCTTTCCATGTAGGAATGACTTGTAAGTATTGAAAAAATAGAAACAAAGTGTGAATCTGCAGGAGGAGGACCAGTGCCAATATCACCAAAGTGCAGCCTGTACTTTCAGAGACTGACACCAAAGACACCGAACCACTTCTCTCATTGTTCCAAGTAGTATTAATAAGAATAATAACATTATTATTATTACTATATTATTACTATATAACATTAGTTCGGCTAGTCCTAAAAATATAACTGTGACTCTAGTAATAGGAGTAGTATCACTATGAAGCCAATAAAAATGATTGTTATCTTAGTTCGGTGATCTTCATTTACCAAAAATGCAATAAATAAATAAATAATAGAATAATAAAATAATAAAAATAAAAAACTACTGACACTGTCCACTACCCTACTACATTTTAACATTTAACATTTTTACGTTTATTTAGCGTGCTTATATATATATATATATATATTGTTCTAGATTGTAAGCTCTAACGAGTAGGGCCCTCTGAGTCCTCCTGTATTGAATTGTATCGTAACTGTACTGTCTTCCCTGATGTTGTAAAGAGCTGCGCAAACTGTTGGCGCTATATAGGTACATAGTTAATCATAGTTAGTCAGGTTGAAAAAAGACACAAGTCCATCCAGTTCAACCATAAAAAAACAAACAAAAATTAAATAATATCATACAATCCCATATACCCAATCTACACCCACAGTGGATCCAGAGAAAGGCGAAAAACCCCAGCAGAGCATGATCCAATTTGCTACAGCAGGGGAAAAAAATCCTTCCTGATCCCCCGAGAGGCAATCGGATTTTCCCCGGATCAACATTACCTATAAATGTTAGTACCCAGTTATATTATGTACATTTAGGAAAGAATCCAGGCCTTTCTTAAAGCAATCTACTGAGCTGGCCAGAACCACCTCTGCAGGGAGTCTATTCCACATTTTCACAGCTCTTACTTTGAAGAAACCTTTCCGTATTTGGAGATGAAATCTCTTTTCCTCTAGACGTAAAGAGTGCCCCCTTGTCCTTTGTGTTGATCGTTAGGGATGAGCTTCGTGTTCGAGTCGAACATACGTTCGACTCGAACATCGGCTGTTCGATCGTTCGACGAAGATCGAACGATTTGGGCCGTTCGCGCCAAATTCGAGTGACGCGAACGGCCCACAATGCACTACGCCATCGCAGTGTCATCCAGGCGCTGTGATTGGCCAAGCATGCACTGTGACCCCGCATGCTTGGCCAATCACAGCGCTGGCAGCGAGGAGAGCAATGATTGGCCACAGGCAGGATGCCTGTGGCCAATTATTGCTGAGGGTGTTTAGTACACGCCCCACACTATAAAAGGCCGCCAGCACGGCGGCCTAGTGTAGTGTGTTCCGGAGCAGGGAAAGAGAAGCATAGGCAGGGACAGTGACATTTATTTTTTCTTGCTTAACCTGGATTCCTTTAGTTTAGGGAAAGAGAAGGATAGGTAGGGAGAGTGTCAGTGTGTTTTACTGTGCGAATCCTTGTTTCTAGGGACAGGGAAGGACAGTGAGGGAATTCTCCTTGTGCTATAGTGTGCTTTAAAAAAACATTTTTTCTAGGGACAGAAAACTATAGGTAGGGAGAGTGTCAGTGTGTTTTACTGTGCGAATCCTTGTTTCTAGGGACAGGGAAGGACAGTGAGGGAAATTCTCCTTGTGCTATAGTGTGCTTTAAAAAAACATTTTTTCTAGGGACAGAAAACTATAGGTAGGGAGAGTGTCAGTGTGTTTTACTGTGCGAATCCTTGTTTCTAGGGACAGGGAAGGACAGTGAGGGAAATTCTCCTTGTGCTATAGTGTGCTTTAAAAAAAAAAAATTTCTAGGGACAGAAAACTATAGGTAGGAAGAGTGTCAGTTTCTTTCACTGTGATAATCCTTGTTTCTAGGGACAGGGAAGGAAAGTGAGGGAAATTCTCCTTGTGCTATAGTGTGCTTTAAAAAAACATTTTTTCTAGGGACAGAAAACTATAGGTAGGAAGAGTGTCAGTTTCTTTCACTGTGATAATCCTTGTTTCTAGGGACAGGGAAGGAAAGTGAGGGAAATTCTCCTTGTGCTATAGTGTGCTTTAAAAAAACATTTTTTCTAGGGACAGAAAACTATAGGTAGGAAGAGTGTCAGTTTCTTTCACTGTGATAATCCTTGTTTCTAGGGACAGGGAAGGACAGTGAGGGAAATTCTCCTTGTGCTATAGTGTGCTTTTAAAAAACATTTTTTCTAGGGACAGAAAACTATAGGTAGGAACAGTGTCAGTTTCTTTCACTGTGATGATCCTTGTTTCTAGGGACAGGGAAGGAAAGTGAGGGAAATTCTCCTTGTGCTTTAAAAAAACATTTTTTCTAGGGACAGAAAACTATAGGTAGGAAGAGTGTCAGTTTCTTTCACTGTGATAATCCTTGTTTCTAGGGACAGGGAAGGACAGTGAGGGAAATTCTCCTTGTGCTATAGTGTGCTTTAAAAAAACATTTTTTCTAGGGACAGAAAACTATAGGTAGGAAGAGTGTCAGTTTCTTTCACTGTGATAATCCTTGTTTCTAGGGACAGGGAAGGACAGTGAGGGAAATTCTCCTTGTGCTATAGTGTGCTTTAAAAAAACATTTTTTCTAGGGACAGAAAACTATAGGTAGGAAGAGTGTCAGTTTCTTTCACTGTGATAATCCTTGTTTCTAGGGACAGGGAAGGAAAGTGAGGGAAATTCTCCTTGTGCTATAGTGTGCTTTAAAAAAACATTTTTTCTAGGGACAGAAAACTATAGGTAGGAAGAGTGTCAGTTTCTTTCACTGTGATAATCCTTGTTTCTAGGGACAGGGAAGGAAAGTGAGGGAAATTCTCCTTGTGCTATAGTGTGCTTTAAAAAAACATTTTTTCTAGGGACAGAAAACTATAGGTAGGAAGAGTGTCAGTTTCTTTCACTGTGATAATCCTTGTTTCTAGGGACAGGGAAGGACAGTGAGGGAAATTCTCCTTGTGCTATAGTGTGCTTTAAAAAAACATTTTTTCTAGGGACAGAAAACTATAGGTAGGAAGAGTGTCAGTTTCTTTCACTGTGATAATCCTTGTTTCTAGGGACAGGGAAGGAAAGTGAGGGAAATTCTCCTTGTGCTATAGTGTGCTTTAAAAAAACATTTTTTCTAGGGACAGAAAACTATAGGTAGGAAGAGTGTCAGTTTCTTTCACTGTGATAATCCTTGTTTCTAGGGACAGGGAAGGAAAGTGAGGGAAATTCTCCTTGTGCTATAGTGTGCTTTAAAAAAACATTTTTTCTAGGGACAGAAAACTATAGGTAGGAAGAGTGTCAGTTTCTTTCACTGTGATAATCCTTGTTTCTAGGGACAGGGAAGGAAAGTGAGGGAAATTCTCCTTGTGCTATAGTGTGCTTTAAAAAAACATTTTTTCTAGGGACAGAAAACTATAGGTAGGAAGAGTGTCAGTTTCTTTCACTGTGATAATCCTTGTTTCTAGGGACAGGGAAGGACAGTGAGGGAAATTCTCCTTGTGCTATAGTGTGCTTTAAAAAAACATTTTTTCTAGGGACAGAAAACTATAGGTAGGAAGAGTGTCAGTTTCTTTCACTGTGATAATCCTTGTTTCTAGGGACAGGGAAGGAAAGTGAGGGAAATTCTCCTTGTGCTATAGTGTGCTTTAAAAAAACATTTTTTCTAGGGACAGAAAACTATAGGTAGGAAGAGTGTCAGTTTCTTTCACTGTGATAATCCTTGTTTCTAGGGACAGGGAAGGACAGTGAGGGAAATTCTCCTTGTGCTATAGTGTGCTTTAAAAAAACATTTTTTCTAGGGACAGAAAACTATAGGTAGGAAGAGTGTCAGTTTCTTTCACTGTGATAATCCTTGTTTCTAGGGACAGGGAAGGAAAGTGAGGGAAATTCTCCTTGTGCTATAGTGTGCTTTAAAAAAACATTTTTTCTAGGGACAGAAAACTATAGGAAGGAAGAGTGTCAGTTTCTTTCACTGTGATAATCCTTGTTTCTAGGGACAGGGAAGGACAGTGAGGGAAATTCTCCTTGTGCTATAGTGTGCTTTAAAAAAACATTTTTTCTAGGGACAGAAAACTATAGGTAGGAAGAGTGTCAGTTTCTTTCACTGTGATAATCCTTGTTTCTAGGGACAGGGAAGGACAGTGAGGGAAATTCTCCTTGTGCTATAGTGTGCTAAAGCATTCCTCATCAACCATCTTTGAAATCCTTGTTTTTTGGACAGTCAGGGAAATTGTCGTTGTGCTATTCTGTGCAAAAGCAATCATCCTCAACCATATTTAGAAATCCTTAAGTAAAGGGACAGAGAAGGACACCTGAAGGTAGCCCTTATTGCTTTTTTCCCATCTCCCTGCAGGCCATCTATTAGAATGTCTGGAAGGCAAACAAGGAGAGGCAGACAGTCAGGAGGCAATAAAAGAGGGCAAGCAGGCTCTGTGTCTGGGGGCAACAGTGCTGGTCGTGGACGCGGTGCATTGTCATCAGCACATGGCCATGGGACACGCTTGTCCTTCTTTTCGGCAGCTGGACATGTTGAGCCACATCATGCCGAAGACTTGGTAGAGTGGATGACCAAGCCCTCCTCCTCCTCATCCTCTCTCACCCAGGCTCAGGGTACTGGAAAAGCAGCTGCCAAAGCGTCCTCTTCCCTGGTATCAATGTCAGACTCATCATCAGTCACTCCTTCCCTAGACCCACCATGTCCTCCTCCTGAGGAGTCCCCCGAACTGTTTGAGCACAGTGTTGGGTACATGCTCCAGGAGGATGCCCAGCGTTTCGAAGGGTCTGATGATGAAACCCAGCTACAGGAAGGCAGTAGCGTGAGAGCAGACAGAGGGGATGCTCAAGAAGGACACCAATCTGGCAGTCATGTTCCAGCAGCTGCAGCATACTGCCAGATTGGCTCCAGTGATGAGGAGGGAGGGGATGATGAGGTCACTGACTCCACGTGGGTGCCTAATAGGAGAGAGGAGGAGGAGGAGGATGAGGAGGAGGCACATCTCCAACGAGGCAGGATGCCCTTTGGTGGCCAGCGTAAGGGCAGTACACCGACGGAATCACACCGCAGAGCTCCGCCTGTGCAGGGCGCTGCCTCTGCCCGTCATTCAAAAAGTTCTTTGGTGTGGGCCTTTTTTGAGGCTAGTGCATCAGATCGCACAGCTGCTGTTTGCAACATATGTCTCAAGCGTATATCGCGTGGCCAAAACATCAGCCGCTTGGGTACCACATGCCTGACCAGACATATGTTGACCTGCCATGCAGCTCGTTGGCAAGCCTACCTCAAAGACCCACACCAAAGAACAAAGCGGACCTCTCCTTGCACCGCATCAGCTGGGATCTCCAACCCCACTATAACTTCAGTCCTCTCTGAAACATGCACTGAGAGGAATGAAGGTGTAGAATTAGGTGTGTCACAGCCAAGTACTTGCGGCCACTCTGCTAGCAGTACACCGACGTCCGATTCTAGCAGGCAAATTTCCCTGCCCCAGCTGCTGGACCGTCGAAAGAAGTTCACTCCCAGCCATCCACATGCCCAGCGGTTGAATGCTAGCTTGGCTAAATTGCTAGCGCTTCAACTGCTGCCTTTTCAGTTGGTAGACTCGGCCCCCTTCCGTGAGTTTGTGCAATGTGCGGTTCCTCAGTGGCAGGTTCCCAAACGCCACTTTTTCTCACGGAAGGCTATTCCGGCTCTCTACCGGCATGTGGAAGGCAATGTCTTGGCCTCGCTGGACAGGGCGGTCAGCGGTAAGGTGCATATTACCGCTGACTCATGGTCCAGCAGGCATGGACAGGGACGTTACCTTTCTTTCACGGCCCATTGGGTCACTCTTTTGGCAGCTGGGAAGGATGCAGGACAAGGTGCAGTAGTGTTGGAGGTTGTTCCACCGCCACGCCTCCAAAATGCTACTACTGGTTGTGACACACCTCTCTCCTCCACCCCCTCCTCTTCTTCTTCCTCCATGGCCTCTTCCTGTGGTTTGTCCTATGAACCAGCGGTGCTCCGTAGCCGTTCAAGGGGCTACGCAAGTACGCAGGCAAAAAGATGCCATGCCGTGCTTGCGCTGGTGTGTTTGGGGGACAGAAGCCACACTGGGGCAGAGGTCCTGTCTGCTCTGCAGGGCCAGGCCGAGAGGTGGTTGACGCCACGCCAGCTTAAGCCAGGAATGGTGGTTTGCGACAATGGCACCAACCTCCTCTCCGCCCTCCGACAGGGACAACTGACCCATGTGCCCTGTGTGGCTCACGTCCTTAACCTGGTGGTGCAGCGGTTCTTGGGCAGGTACCCGGGCTTACAGGATGTCCTGAGGCAGGCCAGGAAAGTCTGTGTGCATTTCCGCAGATCTTATAATGCCAGTGCTCGCCTGGCTGAGCTGCAAAAGGATTTGAACCTGCCCAAGAACCGCCTTATATGTGACATGCCCACCAGGTGGAACTCAACGTTGGCCATGCTGCAGCGGCTGCACACGCAGCAGAGGGCCATCAATGAGTACCTGTGCGACTACGGCACCAGGACAGGGTCAGGGGAGCTTGGTTTTTTTTCTCCACGCCAGTGGGGCATGATCAGGGATGCATGCACTGTCCTGGCACCATTTGAGGAGGCCACGAGGATGGTGAGCAGTGACAGTGCATGCATCAGTGACACTGTACCTCTTGTCCACCTGTTGGAGCACACGCTGCGTGGAATAATGGACAGGGCACTTGAGGCAGAACAGAGGCAGGAAGAGGAGGACTTCCTTGCCTCTCAAGGCCCCCTTTACCCAGACAGTGTTCCTTCTGTCCCACCCATCGCACAGGAAGAGGACGAGGAGGAGGAGGAGGAGGAGGAGGATTGTGTCAGCATGGAGGTGGAGGCTGGCACTCAGCATCATCAGCAGCAGTCTTTTAGGAATGATTTACAGTCCCAAGAAACCAGTGGACTTGTACGTGGCTGGGAGGAGGTGGCTGCGGATCATGTCGTCCTTAGTGACCCAGAGGACTCCGGAGCGAATGCCTCAGCAAACCTACGCTGCATGGCCTCCCTGATCCTGCAAAGTCTGCGGAAGGATCCTCGTATTCTTCGGATCAAGGAGAGGGACCATTACTGGCTGGCCACTCTCCTTGATCCACGGTACAAGGGTAAGGTTGCGGACCTTATGTTACCGTCGCAGAGGGAGCAGAGGATGAGACAACTCCGGGAGGCCTTGCAGAAAGGTCTGTGCAACGCGTTCCCAGAGACTGGGAGGTTACAAACTCCTGGTCCTGGACAACGAGTTGCTGAGGCTTCGGCCAGTCAAAGAAGGAGCGGTGGGGAAGGTGGCCGTCTGACCGATGCGTTCAGACAATTCTTTAGTCCGCAGCCCCAAAGTATGATCGGTTCCAGCAACCATCGCCAGCGTCTGATAAACATGGTGCAGGAATATCTAGGGGCAAGGTCAGACTTGGACACCTTCCCCACCGAAAATCCTCTGGCTTACTGGGTCTTGAGGATGGATCACTGGCCAGAGCTTGCACAGTATGCAATTGAGCTACTGGCCTGTCCTGCATCCAGCGTTCTTTCGGAACGCACATTCAGTGCTGCTAGAGGATTTGTCACGGATCACAGGGTGCGCCTGTCCACCGACTCGGTTGATCGACTGACTTTCATCAAGATGAACCAGTCTTGGATCACCACCAGCTACCACACACCTGATGCTGATATAACAGACTAATTGATTTTAACATGTCACATCCCTTCAAGGCTGATGCTGAGTGCCTGTGCTGTTATGTTGACTGGCTATCCTCCTCCTCCGAGTCCTCAATGATACGATTGATGATGATAGCTTGGAAGATCATTTTTGTTTATGGGTGCCGCCACCAGTGCCTAACGCCCAATTTTTCAGCCCCTGTTTTACAGGGGCGTGTAATTACAATTTTTTTAGCAATAATTTGCCATAGGGCTCATTGCTGTGCTCCAAGTACAGTATCTGTGAGGGGTTGTAGTGTTGTGCCACCAGTGCCTAAGGCCCAATTTTTCAGCCCCTGTTCAACAGGGGCATGTAATTACAATTCTTGATCTAATAATTCACAGCAGGGCCCATTCCTGCACCCACCAAGAGTAACTCTGAGGGCTTACAGTGTTGTGGCAACGCCACCACCACCACCACCACGAAAGGCCCCATTTTTCAGCCCCTGTTCAAAAGGGGCATGTAATTACAATTCTTGATCTAATAATTCACAGCAGGGCCCATTCCTGCACCCACCAAGAGTAACTCTGAGGGCTTACAGTGTTGTGGCAACGCCACCACCACCACCACCACGAAAGGCCCAATTTTTCAGCCCCTGTTCAAAAGGGGCATGTAATTACAATTCTTGATCTAATAATTCACAGCAGGGCCCATTCCTGCACCCACCAAGAGTAACTCTGAGGGCTTACAGTGTTGTGGCAACGCCACCACCACCACCACCACGAAAGGCCCAATTTTTCAGCCCCTGTTCAAAAGGGGCATGTAATTACAATTCTTGATCTAATAATTCACAGCAGGGCCCATTCCTGCACCCACCAAGAGTAACTCTGAGGGCTTACAGTGTTGTGGCAACACCACCACCACCACCACCACCACCACGAAAGGCCCAATTTTTCAGCCCCTGTTCAACAGGGGCATGCAATTACAATTCTTGATCTAATAATTCACAGCAGGGCCCATTGCTGCACCCACCAAGAGTAACTGTCAGGGCTTACAGTGTTGTGGCACCAGCACCACCATCAAAGGCCCAATTTTTACTACCACTGTTCAACAATTATATGTAATTAAAATTCCTGATATAATAGTTGACAGCAGGGCGTTCCAGCACCAACCAAGAGTAACTGTGAGTGCTTACAGTGTTGTGCCAACACCAACAACTAAGGGGCCTATTTCTGCAGAGTATATACGGCAGGTCCCTACTTTCAAACATCCAACTTACAAACGACTCCTACTTGCAAACGCAAGAAGACAACAGGAAGTGAGAGGAAATCTACCCCTTGGAAGGAAAATTCTCTCCTGTAAGAATTAATATGGGAGAAAGGTGTCTCCTCTGTACTGATGCTTTATCAGCAATCCTTGTTTCAAGAAAAACACCACATTTCAAAAACAGTTGTCATTGGGACGGAAAGTGAGGTGACATGTTCTGAACAGGGGCACAGACAGCAAAACAAATGTTACAGGGGTGATAACCCTTACCTATGTTTTCCAAAAAGTTTAAAAATAGATTTTTGGGCTGGAGCTACACTTAAACAATGTACCTGTTCAAAATTACAAACAGATTCTACATAAGAACAAACCTACAGTCCCTGTCTTGTATGCACCGCCTGTATACGGCTGTTCAGAGTATATAGGGCCTTTTTTATTTTATGTGCGGGGTTCCCCTTAATATCCATACAAGACCCAAAGGGGCTGGTAATGGGCTGGGGTAGGGGGGGGGGGTCATGGGGTAGCTATGCCATTTTTCTTAAAGATTTTCATCCATATTACCGGGAGCAGACATTACATTAAAGCCGCAAGCAGTTTTAAATGGCTTTTTTTTCCTTTAGAAGTGTCATTTTGTGCAGGGACAGTTCTAAACACGGGAAACACGTGGCACTTCACAGGCATACTTTAGACACCCCCCAGGTACGATATTTAAAGGAATATTTGACTTTTTTTTTTTCACTTTATGCATCATTAAAATGACTGCTCCCGAAAAATGACCGTTTTTAAAACTTCTTTTTGCATTGATACATGTCCCCTGGTGCACAACCCGGGTTCCCAAACCCTTTTTAGGACAATAACATGCATAATAGTTGTTATATTTAGCACTTTAGAATTCGAACGTTCGCATCCATTGTATTTAATAGGGTTCTAATGTTCGTACGAACTTTCGGTCTGTTCGCGGGTTCTGGTGCGAACCGAACCCGGGGGTGTTCGGCTCATCACTATTGATCGTAAAGTGAATAACTTAACACCAAGTTCACGATATGGACCCCTTATATATTTGTACATGTTGATCATATCCCCCCTTAATCTCCTCTTCTCAAGAGTGAATAAATTCAGTTCCTCTAATCGTTCCTCATAGCTGAGCTCTTCCATGCCTCTTATCAGTTTGGTTGCCCTTCTCTGCACTTTCTCCAGTTCCCCAATATCCTTTTTGAGAGCTGGAGCCCAAAACTGAACTGCATATTCCAGATGAGGTCTTACTAATGATTTTTACAGGGGCAAAATGATATCTCTCTCTCTGGAGACCATACCTCTCTTAATACAAGAAAGGACTTTGCTCGCTAATACAAGAAAGGACTTTGCTCGCTATATAAAACCTGTATAATAATCATAATTTTATATATATATATATATATATATATATATATACATGCATGTGTGTTTGAGTTTTGGGGTGTATACCCTAATGCAATAGGCTGCACACACATATGTTCACTGATTACAATAATAGTACAGTAGCACTTCAACTTACAGGGCAATAGAAATAGAAATAGTAAAATTCAATGAGCATCCAAACTAACAATAAAAATGATAGCGAGCAGTACACCTAGCAGTTTGTGCTAGTACTAGAACTACAATGCTGCTACTTCTACACCCAATGTAATGTAATAGAAAGATCTATAATATATCTATTACTAACAGCTGGGAGAGTGAAGTATTATCTATTTGGGAATGCTATCTTTATTACTTTTAAAGTTACATTGTATTGATTAGAGTTCAGCAACTATCATGTATTTTTAATTTTTTTTGATTAGACTATATGCAAATGGACAGGAAAAGTGCCGCTTTTAGAAGCATTTTTCCTTTTCTTTTGCCTCTAAACACAGCTCAGTATTACCCAACGTGAGCACATTGTGCCATTTGTTTTTGTATTTTAGAGCAGTGTTTAGAGGCACACAAAAATGCCCCAAGCCTGCATTCAGAGAGAATCTTATTGGTGTAATTTAAGTAAATGAGCGCATAAACACGCATGTATGCGCAAAAAAAACACATGCATATGTGCATAGTTTCAGCCTAATAAATGATGTTCTAGCCACTAGAATGAAATTACATGCATACACTTTACTCACATTAGGGCCTCATGTACACAGGCGTATGAATTTCTGTTGCAGATATGCTTGATTATTTCTGCCTGAGCTTGGCACTTATGTTTATACGCATATGTGCACTTATGGTGTTGAGCATAAATGCATTTTACTGGCCAGAATATTCATTTAATGCACTTATTATGTACATTTGCACACATACGAGCATTTACTGCACTCTGCACGGGTATGGATTTTTTTTTTTATGCCCCTGAACACTGCTCTAAAATACACCTGAAAATGGCACAATGGGGGTTATTTACTAAAGGCAAATCCACTTTGCACTACAAGTGTAAACTACAAGTGCAAGTGCACTTGGAGGTGCAGCCGCTGTAGATCCGAGGGGGACATGCAAGGAAAATAAAAAACAAGATTTAAGCTTGCACATGATTGGATAATAAAATCAGCAGAGCTTCCCCTCATTTCAGATCTACCCCTCAGATCTACAGCGACTGCACTTCCAAGTGCACTTTCAGTGCAATTTCAAGTGCACTTTGCAATTGTAGTTTGCACTTGTAGTGCAAAGTGGACTTGCCTTTCGTAAATAACCCCCAATGTGCATTTGCAAAATAAATAACCTAGAGCTGCTTTTTAGAGGCATAAAAAACAGAAAAGCCAGATGCCTGTAACAGCAGCATTTATTCTGCCCATGTGTATGAGGCCTTACATGCATAAATACATGCTGTAAATGTGTGTAAATATGCACCAGATGAAGCATTTTTTTTACGCTGGATTTTTCTGCCAGCTCCTGGTAAAATGATAGATGGTAAATACGCACTTACTCATGGAAACTTATTTAAACATGATTACATAGCTGCAAGAAGTGTATTCTGGTATTAAAAGAAAAAAGAAGGAGGATACAGAACTACAAATTTATGCATAAAAAAAGAAAAAAAATATTTGAAGACACGCATTTTACTGATCATATTACGTACAAAATATGGTTCCAAAAAACCCTGCCTCTATGATCAGGAAATAAATTAAATATATATAATAAATATAGATTTTTGTATTACAATCTATATTATCACTATTATTGCAACCACTAACTGAGCTATGCTTAGAACAATCATCATCATCATTTTGTTGCTATTGTTATTATTCTGACATTCCATTATTTTCATAAATGGTAATACAGGCATAGCTTCCTAGTAAAATGGTAGTTTGTTTACTCCATAGCAAGAGTAAATGGTAAAATGACTCTGATTTTACCAGAATGTATAAAAAAAAAAAGAAAAATGGTGTCACTACCTAGACAAGGGATCTCAAACAGACGGCCCTCCAGCTGTTGCGAAACTGCAAGTCCCATGAGGCATTGCAAGGCTGACCATTACAAGGATGACGCCCACAGGCAGAGGCATGATGGGTCTTGTAGTTTCGCAACAGCTGGAGGGCCGCCAGTTTAAAACCCCTGATCTAGACAAATATAAATATTTCTGATAGCCAATCAGTGGTAAAATGTAATCATAATATCTAGGTTGTGTCATGGTGAATACATTCTCTCCAGAGCAGTGTGAAGCAGGGTGCTATCCTAGGCAGACTCTACCTTGAATTGCAGTGAAAGTTCCCCAGAGCTTAGTGAATGTGGTGAAGCTCTTCTAAATTCCATTATCCAGTCATGTGCAAACAAAAATGCTGTATTTTTTTTTTTTTATTATTATTATTATTATTATTATTATTTAGGGCTGTGGAAATTAACTATTAATTCCTCGATTAATCGATTAATTGTTTTGATCGATCAAAATTCTTTTGATCAATCAAAATTCTTTTGATCGATCAAAATTCTTTTGATCGATCAAAATTCTTTGGGCTTGCCGTGTCCATCTGAGGGGCTCCTTTGCTGTGCCTTCATATCTGCATGCCGGCGGGACCTTACTATCTGCCACACACAAGGGCTGTTACAATTCCCTCTATCACTTCCCTCTATCAACCTGGGATTCTACAGCCATCCACTGGGAGTTGTGATAGTTCCCTTCACGGGACATCTACATGCCGACGGACTGATGTTAACCCCTCCTCATCTGGATTCAGCAGTGGTATCATTGTACACATTCTTATACCAGTATCATACTTAGCTACATGTTTTTATCACTGCTTTTGCTACCGTTTGGTATTACTCGCACCATTTTTACAGTTTATGTATCTACATCGATTTTATCTCCAGTGCAGTATTTATTTTGTTACCTACTTGAAGACTATAAAAGTTTTAATGCTATTCCCATCGAGCGCTGCCTTTGTGTGTTTTTTGTATCCTGCTATCCATTTTTTCCAGTGGTTGGTAGCTGCACTGGGAATCAGCCTGCAAGGAGATCAGCTAAAAGTAGTTGGATATATGTGCGTTATAATTAATCGAAATTAGTCGATTAATCGATTAAAAAAAAATCGATTAATCGAACACGAAAATTTTAATCAGTAACAGCCCTATTATTATTATGATATATATATATATATATATATATATATATATATATATATATATATATATGTATTATTTACGCTGAATGTGACAAGGTATTCTTTGCAAAGTATAACTTCACCACTGTCACTAAGCTCTGGGGAAAATTCCCTTGCAAAGTGCAACTCCCGGCCCTGGCAAAGTGAACAGCCTAATTTGCCTTCCTTTAGTAAATAAAAAAAACAATGCTTCTTCCATGCATCAAAAGTAGCTGATTATTAATCATTGTTGTGTTGACATCTTAGCAATAGGAGAATGATTAAAAAAAAAATGCTATCCCTACATACCGAATGTACAACACTGTGGTTATTTTATATATATATATATATATATATATATATATATATATATATGTATATATATATATGGACCGATGTGAATGTACAAAATATATATGTAAAGCGCTGCGTAAATTGACGACGCTATATAAGTACCTAAAATAATAATAATATATATATAATATTAAACCCCTATTACCTGAAAATTATTATTATTAATAATAATAATAAAACATCCTGTTACCTGAAATAATATTAATCAAAATAGTACTGAAATATCCTATTACCTGAAATAATAATAATTAAAAATAATAATAATAATAATAATATAATAATTAAAACGATACTGGAGCATCCTGTTAGAGGAAAGGAGTTACCGCTCCGATGTGACTGCTGAACCTCTCACTGGATTCAAAGCCGTGAGTGCAGGCAATGCATATAAAGATGCGGAAATTGAAGAAAGTTTGGACAGCCGCACTTCAAAAATAGTTCCTTTTATTGTAAAATCAAATCACCAAAATACATGCCACAGCAAAAAAACAGATGCAAGCTGACGCGTTTCACACTGTAGTTCAGTGCTTATTCATAGCTAAAGCTAGCTATGAATAAGCACTGAACTACAGTGTGAAACGCGTCAGCTTGCACCTGTTTTTTTTTTTTTTTTTTTGCTGTGGCATGTAGTTTGGTGATTTGATTTTACAATAAAAGGAACTATTTTTGAAGTGCGGCTGTCCAAACTTTCTTCAATTGGAGCATCCTGTTACCTGAAATAATGATAATTAAAATAATACTGAATAACCCTTTTACCTGAAATTATAATGATAATAACAATAATACTAGAGCACCATATTTTCTGAAATAATAATCCTAGAAACAATAATGGAGCATCCTATTACCTGAAATAATAATAATAATAATCATAATAATATTAATAATGGAACTTCCTATTACCTTAAAAAGAATTAGCACATACATACCAGAGGTATACAGCAAAACGAATAAGGTAATAGACTGAACTGTATTGGTAGGAAATTATTCTTTAAATTAGGTTTATTATACTAATAATTACATTATTATCATTAGAATTATTATCATGTTATTATTGTATTTAATTTTAGAAGTAGTTTTCAGCACACAAAGATTACCAAATACAACTCTAATACATTTTTAAAAAAAAACGTTTATTATAGAATAAATCACAAGAATGTCTTGTTTTTCCAACTGTAGTTTATAAATTAGAGGGAAACGTACATCATCTTAAAAAAAAAAAAAAAGATCCATTCACAACAAGAGCATTATGGAGCCCTCTGCTGCAGGCCAGCTCTACAGGATCTTCTCCACAAAGCAGGCCAAGCACTCAGGCTATTCTTAGGAAGACTCTGTCCTACCATCAATCTTCACATTGGCTATGAAAAACAAATACAGATGTATAGTAGGAAAGTGCTAGGGGCAGTATCAGATCTCCATGGGGTAGGGCCTTCTGATGAAGGATGGGGCTCTGGTAGTGGGGAAGGAACATCAGACTTGGAATAGGCAGGGAGATTTTGGAATGTCAGAACCCCCCCCCCCCCCCCCAGATCCTACTAGTTGCACCCACAGAGTCATTTAGGGACTGGCAGTCCTTGATTCGGTACTCATTTCCCAGCTAGCACCTTTTGTTGGTTTCCAACCAAGTCCAGTCTATAAAAATATATGTAGTTATAATATGTAAATCGTACATAGTTCAAACAGCATGGATACCATGGAGGAAGCCTGTCTGGTTTGATCTTGTGATGGAGTCAGCAGGCTGATTAGGGGATAGCCCCAGCTCCCCTGATTTTGGACAGTGATGAGTAGAATAAATAGCGGCTGCTTCAAGGGGTCCCTCCAGTGCAGGCTGCCGCGGCTGCTGCGGCCGCTGCGGCAGCCGATAGCGTCCAGCCAGGCAGGGCACAATAGTAGGGGTAATAGTATGGGGGCTGTAGGGGGACTAGTGACGGCCGCAGCACCTCTCCAGGCTGGTACTGTCTCTGATCGTCCCTCACCAGGACCTTAACTGCCACTTTCTTGGCGGCCGGGGCTGTGGCCATCATGTCTGCAGCCATCTGCCGTCGTTTGGTCTTGTAGCGGCGGTTCTGGAACCAGATCTTCACCTGGGTCTCCGTCAGCTTCAGGGAGGCGGCCAGGTCGGCCCG